>OX451738.1:516761001-517361001 GCA_948472305.1 Vicia faba | reverse complement strand
TTGGACAGTTGAAAAAGTCAACTGAAATTGACCAGGGCATAACTTCCACATGGATTATCAGAAAAATTCCATCCAAAGCTCATTTTGAAGAGAAAGACATTTCCTACAACTCATCTTCATACTTCAAGTCCAAGAAATGCTCTCACAAAAAGTTATCAATTTCAACATTATAGGTCATTTTCAAAAGTCAACAAAAAGGGACTTTAAGTCAAAGGCCATAACTTGAGATTGGTAAATAAAAATGACATGGGACCAAAGACATTGGTTAGAGGACTCAAAGACCTTTCCAAAATGTCCAAGAACATGAGAAAAGCTTAAAAATTGAGCAAGTTATGCCTTGTGGAAGTTGGGAAAGTTTTGGATATTTTGAAAAGTCAACATTACTTCAAATGACCTAAAAATGCTAATGGGCCCATTTTTCTTCCATAATTCATCATTCCAAGCATGTGCACGACCACTTGGCCCAAAGGGAAGTATTTTCTCATTTTTTATTTATTTATTTGAATTTTTATTTATATTAATTCATCTAAATCATTTAAATATATGAAAAATATTTAATTCACCCTAACCAATCTTTTTATACATGTTTTATGCTCAATATTTCGTGCCTAGCCAAATAAGGAAAGAATTGGAGCAATTGGATATGATTTGAATCAAATGCACATGGAAAAAGATATGAAAAGATCCTTAGAAAATCAATTATCAAAAACAATGAATGCCATGGATTTGATTGGTTTTTCTTGACCTAATAGACTCCATACAAATGCTGGATCACAACCCTAATCACAATAGAGGCGCAGCTGCTCAGAAACATAAGAATCAAACTTGAATTTTTCTCTAAAAAAGGCAATTCTGAAATCATTGTGAGAGGTCGATTCAAAGCACAAAACTTGTTTCATTAGCTTCCTTGGAGATCACTGATCACATTCCAATCAAAAACATCCACTCAAACTCCAAGAACTGGTATATTGAACCGAAACTGCATCAAGGAAAATTCACAATCGTGCATCATGATTCACGCATCCCTTGCATTTTTTATTCATTGATTCATGTCCAATATGATATTCTGATGCTAACCAACATATTCAATTGCGTTTTTGTGCTGTGTATATGATTTCACCATGCTTGAATTCTAGGGTTTACAGGACTTTAATTTGGGGCTTTTGAAACGAGGCAAAATTAGCCCTTGAGACCACCACCATCCAACTCATCGCATCTGGACGAAGAAGACGCACCTATCGCGCTCAATTTATGAACGCTTGAGAGCTAATCGCTATTTTTCAATAGCTGGCCTAAGGAAACGCGTCTAAAACCGTTGCTTTATGGTTTTGTTTCAGGAAAAAAAACAAAACACGCGAAGAAGATGATGTGTTGGCAAATGGTGATAGGTCCTTTCAAATTTGCGCGCGCTTCAACCCACTAACATCATGTCTTTATTTATTATATTTGTATATTATTATATATTAAAGGTAATTGAGATGGATCAGTGGCAGGTACACACGCTTGTAACATCCATGACCTGGGTTCGAACCCCAGGTCTGCATTATGTCCATATTATTTTTCCAATTATCTTCCTATGCAGGCACACCATTAAGGACTACCATATGCCTTCAAGAATCCCACAGCCACGCGTCCTGGAGATCAAATCAAGGGCGTAGATTGGAAGTGTATCCTAGGCCTGGTCAAAGGTGCCACATGGTGCCTGGAAAAGTCAACGAATTTGAAGCTTGTTGGGCCAGAATTCTTGGGCCATACCTCCTAATTTGGGACTACCACCCCCTTGGTTTGCAATTTTCTCAATTTCTTCTTATTATTTTCTTTTAATTATTCTTTTAATCAATTTAATATTTTTCATAAATTATAAAATACATAAAAAACTCAGAAAAAGATAAAAAAACATAATGAATATTTTATTTTAATATTTGCATGTGAATAAATTTAACTTTAAATTAGGGTTTTAATATTAATTCTTTTCATAAAAAATCTAAAAAATATAGAATTAGGTTTAATTAATTTTTATTCCTTTTTAATAATTTTTTTCTTTTTTTCATAAAAATACTATTTATTTTATTTATTTTCATAATTAAAATTGTAAATTAATTAGGGTTTCATTTAGGTTAAAAAACTTCAATATTTTCTTAATTACTTAAAAATAATTAGAATTAGGTTTAGCATTTTATTTTAATTTTAATTAACTCCTTTTTTTCATTAAATCCTAAAATACATAAAAAATACCAAAAAACATTTTCTTTTAATTTTAATTTTAATTCCTTATTAATTTTAATTTTTGCAAAAGGGTCCAACGCCCTCGTTTCGTTCTTAATTTCTTATAATTTCGCACATTTATTTTATTTCGTTTAAATAATTATGTACCTCTCCCGAAGCCTTGTAACATTTACTTCTCGCACTTTTTTAATTCTTTTAATTTCAATTTCTTTATTTTCCGTCAAATCGGGTCCGGTTTAATTTTGGCGATGTGGACCCGCGCCATTTGTAATAGCTTTAGATTTACTTTCCTCGCAAACTTTTAACTGTTAACCAAAAAAGCATGAAAGAATGTATGGACCAAAATGAAAACAACGCGTAGATCACTCATAACATGACAAGACAAAGATAATTGAATCTGACACACAAATCGCACACACCACCCCTAGGGTACGCCTCACTGTTGCCTTGCCCTTCGAAAGGTGATCGTCGAGTAGAGGATGTCTTAGTAAGTCCTCATGATCCGGGAACCTGGCATGAGGGTAGCTTCTAAGGTGTCTTCCTATTGCTCTGGTGATCACCATGTCCCGAACCTTCGAATTGACCCGAACACCTCCAACGGTGGTGCTACCTACCTCTCAATGGTGGGATGGCACTACTTTAAAGGACATCTACACAGACGAATTCCTTAGGGTAGATAGACGACTCTAAGATACTTGCTCTAACTTCAAAACAAATCAAAAAAATACTTTTCACATCAACACATTTTCAAAAAGCTTTCGAAAGCAACTTTTCAAACACTCTTGAGGACCGATACAAGAGTCGAACTGGAATTTTCAAAGAAACTTTTTAAAACCCGCAATTGAAAAGCAAACAAACCAATTTTGAAAACACAAATGAGCAAGTATCTAAGAGCCCATGGATAACCATGGATAGAAAGGGTGCTAACACCTTCCCTCTCTATAATCTACCTCCCGAACTGAGAGCAATCTCTTTAAGGAATTTTTCTGTGCTTTTGTCCTTTCCATTTGGAGAAAATAAAAGACGGTGGCGACTCTTGCTTCCGCGACATTTCGCGAACCAGCGTTAAACAGTCAGTTCCAGATCCACCGATCACAGAACTGGCGACTCTGCTGGGGATAAAACCATAAAGTGAGGTGTACCTTAGGGCTAGTTCATAACTGTGTTTTCACTTGTATTGATTTGCTTGCTTTACTATTGTGGGTTGCATCAGAGATACATAGGTCCTAACCCGGATCTGGGGATACCCTGTTTAGGTAGCATAAGCTGTGAGGGACCTGTCCGGCGTAGACCGACACAGGTGAAGCAGTGGCTACGTTGGTGTGGCACCTTAGTCTGTACCGATATCCCTTGTGTCGCAACGAGGAGAATATGGGTCTTCTAAGGAGTCATTAAGCACCAACAATCTTAGAACCTTAATTGACACAACTTGGCCTTTAGAACAGTAGCAGTATGCTACGCCCATTGAGGCTAAACTCTCGTGATGGTTCTGGCCGCAAGAAAAGATTGCGATGCTGGAGTTATGACCGATTGAGGGTAGTCAATGATATTGGGATCCTCTAAGAACCCGGTTACTTTTGATTAGGACAGGTATGAACCAACAAACTGAAAGAGGGTAGTACCTAGACCTCATGCTGGCCTAAACTTTAGGGGCTTGCCTTGTGTGACTTGTGTGCCTTACCATGTTTGCCTTTGTATCTGTATGTGGTGTGCTTTATCATAACATCATAGCATCATGAGCATTGCATGCATCCTGCATAAGGACTGACCATTTCAAAGACAAGAGGGTTTCATCTTTGCTCTGTTTTGTAGGACATTATGATGCCTGTGCGAAGGAATACTATCCGGTTCAACTTTGTTCGTTCACCTGAGTTGCTTGATGAGTTGGTTAGCAGAATTCCAAATACCACTTCCTTCATTCAGAGGCATGGTTCCCTTCTCAGTTTAGTCACCGCAAAGCGGGATCAACAGTTGATGAGCGTTCTGACCCAGTTCTATGACCCTCTGTACCAGTGCTTCACCTTTCAATACTTCCAGCTGGTCCCTACCCTGGAAGAGTTCTCTGATTTGCTTGGTATCCCTATCTTGGATCAGACTCCCTTTACTGGTTGGGAAAAGACCCTCAGGCTTGAGGATGTGGCTGCAGCTCTTCCTTTGACCCATCAAGAGGTAACAGACAACTGGGTAACTAGAAGCGGAGATAAGGGTTTCTTGGCCAAGTTTCTAATTGGTAAAGCTAACAATTTCTGGAATGACCTGGACTTTAGGGCATATGAAGACATCTTGGCTCTCCTAATCTATGGGTTAGTCCTGTTTCCTAATCCTGACAACTTCATCAATGTCACTGCCATAAGGATCTTTATGTCTCGGAATCCTGTGCCCACTCTCTTGGGTGACGTCTTGCAACAACTTCATGCCCGTACTACCCGAAGACGAGGAAACCTATGGTGTTGTATCCCTTTGTTGGTGAGGTGGTTTATTTCGCACCTCCCTAAGTTCGTACTGAAGAATCAAGAAGGAAGAGGTTGGGCTCACAGGTTAATGTCTCTCACCGATAAAGACATCATTTGGACTTGCAGAGGTTTGGATGAGATAGCTATTATTGATCGATGCGGGGAGTATCCTAATGTTCCTCTGATTGGTACTCAAGGAGGAATCTCTTACAATCCATGTCTAGCACTCCGTCAGTTTGGGAGAGCAAGAAGAGCAGGCCCCCATGAGATGTTGGTGCCTCACATCAGTTTCGAGTTTCAGGTGGATAGTGACGAGCTGCGTCGTAGGTTCATCAAGGCTTGGGACAAGGTTCATAAAGCTGACCCACAAGAGTTAGGGCCAAAGACTTCTTTACCTATGGAAGCCTACTACAAATGGGTTCGCATCCGTGCTCAGAAGTTAGGTATGCCATATGAAGCTGTCAGACCCGTCATTCTTGAGTGTCCTGACAAAGATGGTGTTCCTCCAACTGTCCTTCCTCCTCAGATACCTACTGATTATGAGACATTGAAGAGATCTTGGTCGCAACTGCAAGAAGAGCGGGATTCTTACCGGGAAAAGTTCAACGAGCAGGAATCAAAGATCCAGAAGCTGACCAAGCAGTTGGAGAATGAGAGAGCTCTGAATGCCTACATCCGTACTGAGAAGAGGAGACCATGGGATCAATAAGGAGCTCCAGATGTGTTTCCACAGTTTTATTTCCTTTCCAGTATTTCCTTTCATGTAACGCCTAAGGGCAACTTGTCGAATAATTTCAGTTGCAAAGTTGAATCTAATGAAGTGTGTTCTTTTTTTTTTGTTTACAAAGTTGATTCCCGATTGTCTTTGAAAACATAAATCATACGCATTTCATACATCATGTGCATAGCAGGTTTTTCCCCTTTTCAGGTTGCTTACAGTTCTTCGCTGTTTATTTCAGCATCATGAATACCGACTCTACATCAACTGAGACATCGATCAAGGCTCTTCAGGTGCAGAATGCACAATTCCAGGAATTAATCAAGGGTCTGGCTCGAGGCCAAGAAGAACTGAAGGCTATGCTCCTGAAGAAGGAGAAGAAGAAGAAGAGAAGAACTGTTCTGTTCAACTCGGGCCGAAGGTTTAACAATACTCTGCAACAGGAAGAGGTTGGTTCTTCTGTTGACAAGAATTCTCCTCAGGCAGAAGCAAAGGTTCCTAGTCCGGTAGTCTCCGACAACGAGACAGATTTTGACGAAGAGCAGTACCCTCCTGCAGAAGACAGATATAAGCAATTGGAGGACAGGTTGAAGGCTATGGAGGTTCAACAGGTACCTGGGCTGGATTTCGGAGATCTGGGTTTGTCAACTGGTGTGGTTATCCCTCACAAGTTCAAAGCACCCTCCTTCTCCAAGTATGACGGGGCGTCTTGTCCCAAGCTGCATCTGAGGTCCTATGTTCGGAAAATTCAGCCGTACTCTGCGGATAAGAATTTATTGATCCACTTCTTCCAGGAGAGTCTTTCAGGGACTCATCTCGAATGGTTCTATCAGCTGGATGGGACCAAGGTTCGTAACTGGGAGGAGTTGGATACTGCTTTCTACAAGCAGTATCAATATAATGCCGACCTTGCCCCCACACGTACCCAACTTCAGGGTATGTCGTTAGGTGCAAGCGAAGGTTTTAAGGAGTACGCTCAGAAGTGGAGAGACCTGGCTGGCAGGGTGCAGCCACCGTTGACTGATCGGGAGTTGGTAGACATGTTCTTGGGGACCCTATCTGGGCCATTTTTCAACCATCTCATTGGGAATTCTTCTGCTGGGTTCACTGATCTAATCTTGACTGGAGAGAGAATTGAAGCTGGGTTGAAGTCTGGAAAAATTCCGAAGGGTGCATCATCTAGTTCTGAGAAGAAACCCTTCAAGAAGGAGTCTAGTGCCGTATATGGTTCCAGGAAATCAGAGAGACATGAGCACCGCCAATCTGTCAGTGCGGTAATGATCGCTAAGCCTGCTGCCGCTCCCCGGCCAAACAATCCTCAGAAGGTTGAAAGACCCCGGAGAGAGTTCACCCGCTTAAGCATGACTTTGTCGCAGATCCTGCCACAGTTGCTCTCAACCAATTTAGTGACTGTCAGGGAGGCGCCGAAGTTTCCAAACACTGCGTCCCCCAAGTACAACCCGAATGCTCGTTGTGCCTACCATTCAGATAGCCCGGGGCATTCTACTGATGACTGCTGGGCGTTAAAGAACAAGCTGCACGACCTTATTGACGCCAAGGAGGTACAGTTTGAGGCATCTGAGAAGCCTAATGTAGTGACAGCTCCCCTGCCTGCTCATGGAGTGAATGCTATTGGAGACGAGGATGAAGTTGATGAAGCTGAGTTTGATAGCTGGATCTACCCGGCAACCGACAGTGGACTCAACAATTGGAGTGCAAAGGACAACTTATCTGTTTCTCTTGTTACTAAGTAATGAATTCCTATGTTTTTGGTATTTTGTAATAAACAATGATGAACTCTATGGCCCGGTGTCTTACCCGAGGCACCGTGGTTCTATTTGTGAGGGCATACAAACTGTCATTTCATATATCATGAATGAAAATCTTGGACGTTTTTCGCATTGCAAATATTGTGCTCCTTTTCTGTCTTTCTTTTCCTTTACATAATTTTCAAAACAGCTGTATTTACACACACACTCACTCATACAGGTTTCAATCCACTCTGGATCTCACTGATAACAACTCTGCTACTGCTAATTATGACTTCGAAAATACGATCAACTTAGCCGAAGACGAGGGTGAAGATGATTGCGAAGTGCCTGGCGAGCTTGCAAGATTGTTGCTTCAGGAAGAGAGGGCAATTCAACCCCATGAAGAGCCAGTGGAAACCATAAACTTGGGTACTGAGGCAGACAGGAAAGAGGTAAAGATTGGTGCCAACCTAGAGCTCAGCGTGAAGCAACGGTTAACCAAGATGCTGCATGATTATATGGAGATCTTTGCCTGGTCCTACGAAGACATGCCCGGGTTGGATACAGATATTGTGGTCCATCACTTGCCAACTAGGGAAGACTGCCCTCCAGTTAAGCAAAAGGTCCGTCGGATGCGTCCAGAGATGTCTGAGAAGATTAAAGCCGAGGTCATGAAGCAGTTTGATGCTGGGTTCCTTGCAGTGACTTCTTACCCTCAGTGGGTTGCTAATGTGGTGCCGGTACCTAAGAAGGACGGTAAGGTCAGAATGTGTGTCGACTACAGGGATCTAAACAGGGCCAGCCCCAAAGATGACTTCCCCTTACCTCACATTGATGTCCTTGTTGATAATACAGCTCAGCATAAGGTGTTCTCTTTCATGGATGGCTTTTCAGGATACAATCAGATTAAGATGGCACCTGAAGACATGGAAAAGACTACATTTGTTACTCAGTGGGGCACCTTCTGTTACAAGGTCATGCCATTCGGGTTGAAGAACGCTGGGGCAACCTACCAACGTGCCATGGTCGCCTTATTTCATGACATGATCCATCACGAGATAGAGGTGTATGTTGACGACATGATCGCAAGGTCCCAAACTGAGGAAGAGCACTTAGATCATCTGCAGAAGTTGTTTGACCGGTTGAAACTATACAAACTGAGATTGAACCCGAACAAGTGCACCTTCGGGGTAAGATCTGGGAAGTTGCTAGGCTTCGTGGTCAGTGATAAAGGTATTCAAGTGGACCCTGCTAAGGTCAAAGCTATTCAAGAGATGCCAGTTCCTAAGATAGAGAAGGAAGTCAGAAGCTTTTTAGGACGCCTAAATTACATTGCTCGGTTCATCTCACATCTGACTGCTACTTGTGAGCCAATCTTCAAGCTGCTGAAGAAAGATCAGGTAGTACGTTGGAACGATGAATGTCAGGCTGCTTTTAACAGAATCAAAGAGTATCTCCAAGAACCACCTATCCTGATGCCACCGGTTGAAGGGAAACCTCTGATACTATACCTGACAGTGCTTGACAATTCAATGGGGTGTGTGCTGGGGCAGCATGACGAGTCTGGCCGAAAAGAGCATGCCATTTATTACCTTAGCAAAAAGTTTACCGACTGTGAGACCCGATACTCACTGCTTGAGAAAACTTGCTGCGCTTTGGTATGGGCTGCTCGCCGGCTGAGACAGTATATGCTGACTCACACTACCTTGTTGATCTCAAAAATGGATCCGATAAAGTACATATTCGAAAAGCCTGCTCTGTCTGGGAGAATTGCAAGATGGCAAATGATCTTGACGGAATACGACATTCAATATACAACCCAGAAAGCCATCAAGGGAAGTGTATTGGCAGACCACTTGGCACATCAGGCTGTAGATGATTATCAGTCCATGAACTTCGAATTCCCGGATGAAAGTATCATGACAGTGACAGATTGTGAAGTACCTGGACCGGATGAAGGACCTGAGCCAGGATCCCGATGGTCTATGCACTTTGACGGAGCCTCCAATGCTTTGGGAAATGGTATCGGCGCCATAATCATATCTCCACAAGGTACTCATACTCCACTCACTGCCCGGCTGTGTTTCAACTGTACCAACAACATGGCGGAGTATGAGGCGTGCATCATGGGTCTTCAGGCTGCGATCGACCTAAGGATCAAGTTTCTGAGTGTCTTCGGAGATTCCGCTCTTGTGATCAATCAGATCAAAGGAGAGTGGGATACGAAACATCCAAACTTGATTCCTTACAGAGAATGTGTGTTGACCCTGATCCCCTACTTCACAGAGATAACCTTTGAGCACTTTCCAAGAGAAGAGAATCATCTAGCGGACGCGTTAGCTACAATGTCTTCAATGTTCAAGGTCAAATGGGATAATGAGGCTCCCCGGATCATCATCTGGAAACTGGACGAACCGGCATACTGTTGTGATCTCGAAACTGAATTGGTGACTGAGAAGCCTTGGTACCATGAAGTAAAAAGATATCTGGAAGCTCAGGAATACCCTGAAGGTGCATCTGTCAATGATAAGAAATTCCTGAGGAGGTTCGCAGCCAAGTTCTTCCTCAGCAATGGCATCTTGTATAAGCGAAACCATGATTCAACCTTACTGCGTTGTGTGGATAAGACTGAAGCGGAAAGAATCATGGAAGAGCTACATGAAGGGACCTTTGGTACACATTCCAGTGGACATACTATGGCTAAGAAGATCCTACGGGCAGGATATTACTGGTCCACAATGGAAGCTGACTGTTACCAACACTCCAGGACATGCCACAAGTGCCAGATCTATGCAGATAAGGTGCATGTTCCTCCGGTTCCCCTGAATGTTCTGACTGCGCCTTGGCCATTTGCAATGTGGGGCATAGACATGATCGGCGAGATTAAACCTACGACATCCAATGGACATCGCTTCATCCTAGTGGCGATTGATTATTTTACGAAGTGGGTTGAGGCAGCATCCTATGCTACGGTAACCAAGACTGTTGTAGCACGGTTCATTCGACACAATCTGATCTGTCAGTACGGCGTCCCTGAGCGGATTATCACAGACAACGGTACCAATCTGAACAATAAGATGATCGATGAGCTCTGCGAACAGTTCAAGATACAGCACCACAATTCTTCTCCTTACAGACCGAAGATGAATGGGGCTGTAGAAGCAGCAAATAAGAACATCAAGAAAATTGTGCAGAAGATGACAGTGACCTATAAAGACTGGCACGAGATGTTACCGTTCGCTCTACATGGATACCGTACCTCAGCCAGGACGTCAACCGGGGCAACTCCTTTCTCTCTGGTTTATGGTATGGAGGCAGTCTTGCCGATCGAAGTGCAAATACCCTCTCTCCGGATAATGAAGGATGCAAATCTGAACGAAGATGATTGGATCCAGACACGACTTGATCAACTCAACCTCATTGATGAAAAGAGACTCGCTGCTATCTGTCATGGCCAGACGTATCAGAAACGGATGATCAGGGCATTTAACAAAAAGGTCAGACCACAGGAATATCAAGTTGGGGATCTGGTAATCAAGAGAATCATCCTTCCTCAGAGTGATCTAAGGGGCAAATGGACCCCTACGTATGAAGGGCCATTTGTGGTTAAGCATGTGTTCTCAGGAGGAGCCATGATTCTAACCAATATGGATGGTGACGACCTTCCTCACCCCGCCAATGCAGACATAGTAAAAAGATACTACGCATAAAAAAGACCCGCTAGGCTGACATGCCTAGGCAAAAATTAGGGCTTCCCGTCGAACCAAAAGGGTTCGGGCAAAATGAAGGGATGAAATGAAAAAATCTGTACACCCGGCAAGTCGAAAACCTGAAAAGGCGGCTTGGGCAAAAATGGGTATCCCGGTGGACTGAAAACCCGAAAGGGCGGTCCAGGCAAAAATTAGGGATAAAGCGTAATACTATGTCTCATTGGATCACTTTGCATCCAGAATCCGGTATCTACATCAAGTTCAGACGGCATCGATCAGTCAGCTTCATCTTCAACCAAGGTCATCAAGTGATGAGACGCTCGGAGTTATAAAGGCAATAGCAGAGTTGAAACCCAGTGGGATCATTCACTTCACACAGCTGTTTTATTTTCTTTTGTACAAAATTTGTATAAACTCTCTTGTTCGGCGGCATTCTCTTACTAGGACGTCAGCCTCTTGTACACAAAACGCCTATTTTCAGGCCATTCAAAAATCAATACAAATATATTTTCAGTTAAACGTGCCAAGTGTTTTTTCTTTTTCTGTTTTGTTTTGCGAAGAACGTCCAAGGTTCAATTTGTGATATATGCATTGACAATAATTTGCTAACTCATAAATATTTGCATACGAAACAAAAAGATTAATTACAGGTGACACTAGAAACA
This sequence comes from Vicia faba, assembly GCA_948472305.1. NCBI lineage: Eukaryota > Viridiplantae > Streptophyta > Magnoliopsida > Fabales > Fabaceae > Vicia > Vicia faba. The sequence goes on along the minus strand of OX451738.1, from coordinate 517,349,478 downwards.
GGGGCAATAAAAGAGTTGTTTGAGCAGTCTAATGGTTCTATCCTCCAAGGTACCAAGGTAGGTTCGGCTAAAGAATATGACTAGTACGTATTAATTCCCCAGAGAGTGATTCAGCCAAACCATGCATTCTTCTCCAAGCAAAGTTAACAAATCTCAAGGAAATTGAGTATCCTCCCGTAGATCTCAATACTTCCCCAGCAGCAATACATATATTCTTAACAAGCATCCCCGGCAGTCTTGGTCTAAAGATTGTTCCCCGGCGGCATATCCACATTCAAAGGAATCACTTCCCCAGCATAGCAAAACTTCCCCAGAAGAGTCCAATCCAGTTTCCCCAGGAAAGTTGGAATTCATCTCCCCAAACAGTAAGCTTATCCCCAGTAGATTCTGAAAGCTTATCCCCTCGCAGAGCACGAACGCGTCGTCCGGCTTGATTTAAAGAGTTATTTCCTTAACAGGATATAACTGGGTTATCCTCAGCCAAAAGCCACGGAAAGAGCGTCGTCGACAAAGTCTTCCTATCCCCAGCAAACTATTATCAACACTCAACGAAGCATCTCTCTTCCCACAGAGTTTTGCTTCCCAGCATGGTCGCTAGAGTATCTTTTCTCCCCGCAGAATCTTCCATTTGCCAAGTTTATTCCGCAACGGAGTCATCTTCTCCTACCGGTATTCTTGCAGTTATCATCCCCAGCGGAAGCAAAATCTATTCTTCAACATCAGCCCAGGATACGACTTCCCGACACCCGTCAAAGATTTACTCTCCTAGACAAAAGCATACATAAGACATCACATACATCATTATAGCATGCATAGACGCATCATACCATACAAGTCTCATTTATGTTGAGAACATCATTGCTTGATCCATATCATGCATTGCGCATGACTGACCTTTACCTTTCAGGAAAGATGCAGTTGAAATTCTCAATCATATTTCAAGACCTAGACCGGTTTAGTTAAATCGACCCTAAGATTTTCCTGATGCTTATCCAGTCAAAGGCCTTCTCTGGTTCAGTCAGATCGACCCTAAGATCTCCCTGATGCTTATCTAGTTGAAGATATTTCAAGACCTTGTCCGGTTCAGTTAAATCGACCCTAAGATTTTCCTGATGCTTATCCAGTCAAAGGCCTTCTCTGGTTCAGTCAGATCGACCCTAAGATCTCCCTGATGCTTATCTAGTTGAAGATATTTCAAGACCTTGTCCGGTTTAGTTAAATCGACCCTAAGATTTTCCTGATTCCTATCCAGTCAAAGGCCTTCTCTGGTTCAGTCAGATCGACCCTAAGATCTCCCTGATGCTTATCCAGTTGAAGATATTTCAAGACCTTGTCCGATTCGGTTAAATCGACCTTAAGATTTTCCTGATGCTTATCCAGTCAAAGGCCTTCTCTGGTTCAGTCAAATCGGCCCTAAGATCTCCCTGATTCTTATCCCAGTAGAAGACACCCAAGATTTTTATCAACGAGCGTTGTTGAAGTTAAAAATCACCCAAGATTCTCTTACCATTCATGCTAAGGCAGTAACCATCCCTGGTTCATTCATCGCCGTTTGAAGCTCCAGACTCAGCTCCTGTAACCAGTCAGGACATATCTATACCAAGCATCTAAAAATCAGCTCCTGCAACATGTCAGGTACTCATTTTTCTTTTTGCAGGTATGCAGGTTCTCGCCAAGGAATCTCTTACGCGATCAACATCCAGATGGCATCTATAAGCCCATCATCCTATCCAGCAATCTCCAAATGGCATCTATAAGTCCATTCCCCCCATCACACTGCTAACATGTGAGCGCAAATTTCTGGGCACTCTAGTGTCCAATCATCTTCTACCCTCGGATTACGAAAGGCACGTCAGCCAATCTGCATCCTCAGGTCTAAGAAGATTGAACAGGGGCAACTGTTGTACCCCAAAATTTTCCCTCCCATATTCTTCAAGAAATTGCCAAGTCAAGCTGCAAAATTCCCCAAGGGTTGCACAATGCAAAGGTCTCCTACACAGTCAAAACTAGGGTTTGTGTTCTGATCAAGAAAATGAAGTTTTCAAAGGCCCAATCAAGTCTCACATACCTACAAATATGGTCAAGTATCCTCATATCAATTTTCAAGGCATTCAGCTCAAAATTGCACAGTCAAAACCCTAATTGCACTACAGTCAACTGTAGGGGCAAAATGGTCATTTGGCAGTCAAAAGTTCAAATTTTTGGTCAACATATCATTTTGAAGCCACAAAAATCATTTGATCAATGCTTGATCATGATTCTCAAAATTTGGCTCAGAAATCATCAAAGATGCAAAAGTTTCCTTATTTGGACAGTTGAAAAAGTCAACTGAAATTGACCAGGGCATAACTTCCACATGGATTATCAGAAAAATTCCATCCAAAGCTCATTTTTAAGAGAAAGACATTTCCTACAACTCATCTTCATACTTCAAGTCCAAGAAATGCTCTCACAAAAAGTTATCAATTTCAACATTATAGGTCATTTTCAAAAGTCAACAAAAAGGGACTTTAAGTCAAAGGCCATAAATTGAGATTGGTAAATCAAAATGACATGGAACCAAAGACATTGGTTAGAGGACTCAAAGACCTTTCCAAAATGTCCAAGAACATGAGAAAAGCTTAAAAATTGAGCAAGTTATGCCTTGTGGAAGTTGGGAAATTTTTGGATATTTTGAAAAGTCAACATTACTTCAAATGACCTAAAAATGCTAATGGGCCCATTTTTCTTCCATAATTCATCATTCCAAGCATGTGCACGACCACTTGGCCCAAAGGGAAGTATTTTCTCATTTTTTATTTATTTATTTGAATTTTTATTTATATTAATTCATCTAAATCATTTAAATATATGAAAAATATTTAATTCACCCTAACCAATCTTTTTATACATGTTTTATGCTCAATATTTCGTGCCTAGCCAAATAAGGAAAGAATTGGAGCAATTGGATATGATTTGAATCAAATGCACATGGAAAAAGATATGAAAAGATCCTTAGAAAATCAATTATCAAAAACAATGAATGCCATGGATTTGATTGGTTTTTCTTGACCTAATAGACTCCATACAAATGCTGGATCACAACCCTAATCACAATAGAGGCGCAGCTGCTCAGAAACATAAGAATCAAACTTGAATTTTTCTCTAAAAAAGGCAATTCTGAAATCATTGTGAGAGGTCGATTCAAAGCACAAAACTTGTTTCATTAGCTTCCTTGGAGATCACTGATCACATTCCAATCAAAAACATCCACTCAAACTCCAAGAACTAGTATATTGAACCGAAACTGCATCAAGGAAAATTCACAATCGTGCATCATGATTCACGCATCCCTTGCATTTTTTATTCATTGATTCATGTCCATTATGATATTCTGATGCTAACCAACATATTCAATTGCGTTTTTGTGCTGTGTATACGATTTCACCATGCTTGAATTCTAGGGTTTACAGGACTTTAATTTGGGGCTTTTGAAACGAGGCAAAATTAGCCCTTGAGACCACCACCATCCAACTCATCGCATCTGGACGAAGAAGACGCACCTATCGCGCTCAATTTATGAACGCTTGAGAGCTAATCGCTATTTTTCAATAGCTGGCCTAAGGAAACGCGTCTAAAACCGTTGCTTTATGGTTTTGTTTCAGAAAAAAAAAACAAAACACGCGAAGAAGATGATGTGTTGGCAAATGGTGATAGGTCCTTTCAAATTTGCGCGCGCTTCAACCCACTAACATCATGTCTTTATTTATTATATTTGTATATTATTATATATTAAAGGTAATTGAGATGGCTCAGTGGCAGGTACACACGCTTGTAACATCCATGACCTGGGTTCGAACCCCAGGTCTGCATTATGTCCATATTATTTTTCCAATTATCTTCCTATGCAGGCACACCATTAAGGACTACCATATGCCTTCAAGAATCCCACAGCCACGCGTCCTGGAGATCAAATCAAGGGCGTAGATTGGAAGTGTATCCTAGGCCTGGTCAAAGGTGCCACATGATGCCTGGAAAAGTCAACGAATTTGAAGCTTGTTGGGCCAGAATTCTTGGGCCATACCTTCTAATTTGGGACTACCACCCCCTTGGTTTGCAATTTTCTCAATTTCTTCTTATTATTTTCTTTTAATTATTCATTTAATCAATTTAATATTTTTCATAAATTATAAAATACATAAAAAACTCAGAAAAAGATAAAAAACATAATGAATATTTTATTTTAATATTTGCATGTGAATAAATTTAACTTTAAATTAGGGTTTTAATATTAATTCTTTTCATAAAAAATCTAAAAAATATAGAATTAGGTTTAATTAATTTTTATTCCTTTTTAATAATTTTTTTCTTTTTTTCATAAAAATACTATTTATTTTATTTATTTTCATAATTAAAATTGTAAATTAATTAGGGTTTCATTTAGGTTAAAAAACTTCAATATTTTCTTAATTACTTAAAAATAATTAGAATTAGGTTTAGCATTTTATTTTAATTTTAATTAACTCCTTTTTTTCATTAAATCCTAAAATACATAAAAAATACCAAAAAACATTTTCTTTTAATTTTAATTTTAATTCCTTATTAATTTTAATTTTTGCAAAAGGGTCCAACGCCCTCGTTTCGTTCTTAATTTCTTATAATTTCGCACATTTATTTTATTTCGTTTAAATAATTATGTACCTCTCCCGAAGCCTTGTAACATTTACTTCTCGCACTTTTTTAATTCTTTTAATTTCAATTTCTTTATTTTCCGTCAAATCGGGTCCGGTTTAATTTTGGCGATGTGGACCCGTGCCATTTGTAATAGCTTTAGATTTACTTTCCTCGCAAACTTTTAACTGTTAACCAAAAAAGCATGAAAGAATGTATGGACCAAAATGAAAACAACGCGTAGATCACTCATAACATGACAAGACAAAGATAATTGAATCTGACACACGAATCGCACACACCACCCCTAGGGTACGCCTCACTGTTGCCTTGCCCTTCGAAAGGTGATCGTCGAGTAGAGGATGTCTTAGTAAGTCCTCATGATCCGGGAACCTGGCATGAGGGTAGCTTCTAAGGTGTCTTCCTATTGCTCTGGTGATCACCATGTCCCGAACCTTCGAATTGACCCGAACACCTCCAACGGTGGTGCTACCTACCTCTCAATGGTGGGATGGCACTACTTTAAAGGACATCTACACAGACGAATTCCTTAGGGTAGATAGACGACTCTAAGATACTTGCTCTAACTTCAAAACAAATCAAAAAAATACTTTTCACATCAACACATTTTCAAAAAGCTTTCGAAAGCAACTTTTCAAACACTCTTGAGGACCGATACAAGAGTCGAACTGGAATTTTCAAAGAAACTTTTTAAAACCCGCAATTGAAAAGCAAACAAACCAATTTTGAAAACACAAATGAGCAAGTATCTAAGAGCCCATGGATAACCATGGATAGAAAGGGTGCTAACACCTTCCCTCTCTATAATCTACCTCCCGAACCGAGAGCAATCTCTTTAAGGAATTTTTCTGTGCTTTTGTCCTTTCCATTTGGAGAAAATAAAAGACGGTGGCGACTCTTGCTTCCGCGACATTTCGCGAACCAGCGTTAAACAGTCAGTTCCAGATCCACCGATCACACTAGGGTTCGTGCTTCTTGTTTTTAGGCGTTTGAGTTTCAGGCAAAATTGAGGCAAATCATGGACATGGATGAATTCAAGAGGGAGAGAAGAAGCGAACCATGGTCTTAGGATCAATTTATATGGCCTACAGTTTGTTTTAGGATGAAGCCATGGATTTTGCTGCGGATAAAATTCCGCAGGTAAATGTCCAGTTTACAACGAAGAAGATGATGATATGTCCTCTTCCCATTGGCTGTTTCAAATTACACGCGTTTTATTTTTTAATTCTGGAAATTTTGTTTGTTTCCCATATAATAATTGACATATAATCCACTAACAATTGAAAGGCAGTGGTGTAGTGGTAAGCGCGTTATTCATTGGCTCATAGGACCTGGGTTCGAATCCCAGGTCCTCAATATATTTGTTGCTATTTTCTTTCAGGCGTTCTAGTGAGCCTCACGCTTTGCAACGTATCATACACCTTCATCCAACGCCTGCCAGATGGCCTCCAGGCCAAATCTGATGGCCCATATTGGAGGTCCATCGTGAGACCTAGTCAACCAATGCACGTGGAATCATGGAAAGTCATGCAGGCTAGCAACTATTGGGCTTGGAAATTGCTCTTCTCACCATTAATCTGGGCCCAAACCCCCCATTGGGTTATTTCTTTTCTCTTTTATATTTTCTTTTTATTTATTTGTTTTGTTTAATTATTATTATTATTTAAACTAACCAATTAATCTTTTTTCTCATAAAATCAAAAACCAAAAAATATTATTTTATTTATTAAAATTAAATTCATCATTTTATTTTTGTAAATAAATTAATTCAATTAACTTAGTTTTAATTAGGTATAATTTTTAACATCTTTTGCAAATAATTAAAATTAATGTAGAAAAATTAGGTTTTTACTAACTTTTAATCAATTTATTTTATTTCTTTAAATACTCAAAATCCAAAAATATTTTCATTAATTAATTAATTTAATTGTTAATTTAATTTAATTTCTTTTAATTCAAAAAATAAACAAAAAATGCTTTCTTTTCAAAAGGGTCAAAACCCTAAAAAATGCGCCGTTTTAATTTCTCGCACGCGATCCATTTTACCAATATTGTAATTGCTTCCGAAATGTAATAGCTTTAAATAGGACTTTGAATTATTTTATCGCTTTCTTTTATTTTCCGCAATTTAAATTTCAAGGGTTATTTTTGGTGATGTAAATACCCGACGCCTTGTAATAGTTTAGATTTAATTTCCGCAGATTTAATTTCCGCAATTATTCATTGTTAGATGTTTGATAATAGGGAATGCATGACAAGATCAAATCTTAAACCTAAAATCAACATAGCTCACCCATGACATGTACAAAGATAAAATTAACCGAAATAACACACTCGCACATGCGCACTCTTAGGGTACACCCCACTTGGTTGCCTTCGAACGTGGTCATTAAGTATAGGAAGTTTTAGAGGTCGCCCTCTTGTCCAAAGATCATAGTTGCCTCGAAACGGTTGCCTCGGAAAAATGATCTAAGATATTAGGGTTACCGCTAAGGCGTCCTAACATTGCTTTAGTGACCACACGTCCCTTAATCGAATTGACCCTTAAACTCCAACGACGATGCTACCTACTCATTCATAGTGGGATAGCATTGTCTAAAGGACATTTGTACAGATTAATTCCTTTTTTCGAGTAGGTAGATGGTTCTTAAGTACTTGCTAATTCTAAAACAAAACAAAACTTTTGACATTTACACCTTTCAAACAAAAAAACTCTTTTCAAACCCACAAACACAAAGAAAAGCAAATTTTGAAAACACTTTGAGCAAGTACCTTAGAGCCCGTGGATAACCACGGATAGAAAGGGTGCTAACACCTTCCCTTTCTATAATCTACCCCCGGACTCGAGAAACATCTCAAAAAAAGGAATTTTTCTGTGCTTTTTTCCTTTCCTTGTTGGATAAAATAAAAGACGGTGGCGACTCTTGCTTACCGCGACATTTTGCAAAAACAAACGCAAAACGTGAACCAGCATTCCAAAAAACTGTCAGTTTTATCCCACCCTATCACACATTCAAACCAAAACATTTCAAAACTTGCAGAACCAAATTGCAAAAACATTCAAACAAAAACATTCACAAAGCCTGCCAAACTGTCAAATTCCATCAAACTCCCAAACTGTAAAAACAGTTTTTAAACCATAAAAACATTCCAACAAAATCGAACCCTCAACTGTAAAACATCCCAACATTTCATCAATATCATCAAAACCAATAGCAACCATATCAAATCAGAAATTGTAAAACCATCTCAACAAGTTCATAACCCAGAAATTTCAAACACAATATCCAACAGTCAGAAGCAATGCCATCATCATTCAAGGTTCAAGGGACAAAAAGAGGTTAGCAGAAGCGCGCGTCCTTTCATCTTCATCTTCCTCCCTCGATCCGCCACCAGGGAGCACTTCCCTCAATCTCACTATCCTCGTCCATAAAAATCCCAAACAGGTACATTTTCGCCATAACATCATTTGTATACATCTCAATGAACATTAAGTGTCATTAACATAAAAGAAACATGAACAAAACATATAAAACAAACAAAAATGTTAAGTCCAAAACCGAACCTTACCTTTCAAAAATGAAACCATTAGCATCTGTTTAGGAAGTGAGGAGGAGAAGCGCTCCGGCAACGGAAGTAGAGGGAGAATCAGATCAGAAAATGCGTCTCAAACCCTTTAGAGAGTTTTCACTTCAAATTTAGGCATTTCCAGAAAAATGTAACCCGAGTTGAATCAAAAAGGGACAAGGACGAAGAGAGATGTTCAGAGATTGAGAGATGAACGAACAGGGACGAACAGGGACGTTCAGGGAGAAAGATGAACGAGAGAAAGAAGTGAAGGAGAATGAAAGAGACAACGGCGCCGCTCTATACGAACTCACAAACCCTAATTTTTCACGTTTACCCTAATCAAACAATAAGCTGAGTTAAGGAGATTTGGGCCTGTCTTGGCATAAACTTCCTAAGCCAATCTATTCACGTTTGCACCCCCTATCTGACTTTGTTTGTTTTTGTTTGTTTCAGCAAGACAATATATCTTTGGGCCAAGCACCTTTGGATTTCCCTAAGCCCATTTGTACCTGTTTTTTTTTAAAATTTACTTCTTTTTTGTTAATAATTTCATAAAACTCAATACTTTTTTTAAAATTAAATTAATCTTGAAGTTATTTTTTTATCATTTTATTTTTCTTCTTTTAATTTATCTTTATTAATTTTCTTACATTTAATAAAATACCAAAAAATCAAGAATTAGTTTAATTAGTGTTGTACCCCAAAATTTTCCCTCTCAATTCTCAAGGCCTTTCTTACAAGGATTTTCAAGGTTCAAGCTTGAACAAGTGAATTTGGATTTTCCAATACCAAAATTAAAAGGAAACTGTCAAAAATGGAGAAAACAGATAAAAATAACATTTGGACAAATTAGGAGGAAAACAGGTCTCCTTCGATTCAACACCCTTCGATTGACTCTTGGCCTTTTTCGAATGCAACTTGGATTACATCCTTCATTTTGAACTTAAAGCCTCCTTCGAATTCCAGTTTAGGTACATCCTTCGTTTGGATTTGAAACCTCCTTCGAATGCAACTTAAGTACATCCTTCGTTTGGATTTGAAACCTCCTTCGATTCAGCCTTTTGATTGGACAAGTGTGCTGCCTACATGGTTGCAATCAAAGGCCATGACATGTTGGCCACACATGCCCCCTGTAAGGAAACCTTTTCGATTCACCAAGCGTGCTGCCTGCAAAGCCTACTTCGATTTGGACAAGTTTACTGCCTACAAGCCTGCTTCGACTGGACAAGTTTGCTGCCTGCATGCTTGCTTCGTTTGGACAAGTGTCGATGGGACAAAGTAACCATCTATATGCATCTTTCAAATCCACTTGCACCAAGGGCCTCTTGCATACTTTGCTTCATACAAGCTTCGTTTGATCCAAGAAGTATCTTCATACAAGATGTGACTAAGTTCTTGCTTCCCTTGAAAAAGCGCCCTTCAATTCAGATGCCAGGAACTTCCCTCATGCTAAAAAGACACAAGGAAATGACTCCCTTTATGTTTGTTTCGATCCACATGCTTCTATTAGGAAACATTGCTTCCTTCGAACACAGTCTTTCGATTGGGCAATATGTTTGTTTCGATCCAAGCTTCGACAGGGCATTAGCTTCCTTCGAGTTAGCTTGTTTCGACCACAAGCTTTGACTGAGGCAAAGGCTTCCTTCGAACAAGTGCGCTTCGATCTCATTCTTGCATTTGACACAAGACCAAATTTCGTTTTCCAGGCTATGTTGCGTCCAAATCTTCACATAATCAGAAGTTTGTACAAGGGTTTTAAACTTTGTCTTTTAGATACTACTATTATTGGTTAAAGGCTACATACTCTTTCTTTTCATAGAGAGTACTTTAGTCACAAAATCAGCTTTCAACCTGATTTTGGTCTGAGCACAAGCAAGGCCAGAAGCATAAGTCACATCTTCTGCACCCCAACTACCAAGAGGCCCCCCACATGTACTTTCACGTTACATTATTTTATCATTTATTTGCAAGGCTGGATTTGGACAACATGTCCATTATTTCTCTATAAATAGAGAAACATTTATAAATCTATGAAAGGATCTTTGGACCAGAGGAACGAATCCCCCAAATTTTCTCAAACACAATAAAACTTCTCAAGTTCATCAACACTTGAGAAATCAAAAAACCCAGAATCCCAAACACTCACCTCTTTCGATTCTGAAGAACATCCCACACATAGAAGTTTGTTCAAACTCATAGACAACCTTGTGTGACAACTCTTCGAACCAAAAGCAAACCCCCTGTGACTACTCTTTGAATTCCAGAAACGTCCAGGTAGAAGTTCAAGTTCGAATCCCACATCCATTCAAGGCCTGAAGCAAGGTAAGTTATTCTTACCTTTGAACTTTTCGTTTCATGGCATAGTAATTTTCCCTTTCGTTTGAAACATGTACATACCATTGTTCCTTTCGTTTCCACCCTTTTAACATATTTTTCAGAGCTAACCCTTTCATTTTGCTTTCTGTTTACCTGAACTTGCTTTAACTGTTAAACTGTTTACAAGACAAATACAAGCATGGCCTCAGGCCATGTTTCCATTTAATGCTTTAAATGAAAGAAAACAGGAAACAGGAAATAGGAAACGAAGCTTCTGGCTTCTACCCTCTTTCTCCAGGTCAAACGAAAGAGACAACCAGGACGATAAACATACCTTCATTGATTCCAGGCTCAGTCGAAAGGCATTCCCTCACTGCTTTCGACCTCCAGTCGAAGAAGACAACAAGGCAGAACCAGAAGGCTTCGCCATACACTGACTTCCAGGCCAATCGAAGGCCAGCACCTCACTGGTGCTAGTCCCAATCGAAGGAGGCCAGCAGAATGCAAATCGAACGGTGCTCCTGCCTGAATCGAAGGATCTCTTTTTTTTTACTTCTTTTTATCTTATTTTTTCCTTTACATTTCTATGCACTTCAATATGGTTGTAATAGTGTAGGATTTATTTTTTGCACTTTTTATTACTTTTGTACAAATGCTAGTAACTAGGTGTGTATGACAAGATAAAACCAACAAGTAGACAACCTCTAATCAAAGACTAAATGCATGCAATAAAACACACTTTGTACACATGCACCCTTAGGGTAATCTCGCTTGTTGCCTCGGAAAATGCAATCATGTCCCTCGAGTATGAGACACTCTAGCAAATGTCCCTTCGATAAACAAAGATCGTAGTCCCTCGATGACCCTCGATGTTGCCTTCGATAAAACGATCTCGCCCCTTACAAAATTGCTAGAGCGTCTCACAAGTTGCCTTCAATGATTGTATATGATGACTCGTGCCTGTCCCGCTTAACATCCTAACACAAGGTTGTTCATCAAACACAATGGTGAAATAACACTGTTAAAAGGGTCAAAAACATAAGAAAAATCTTTGAGTAAAATAGGGTAGACAACTCTTAGTTACTTGATCAAACTTGCAAAACATCCTTGCCATTTTTCAAACACACATCACAACACAACTTCAAAACAACTTTCAAAAACATTAAATTATCTTTTCAAAAAGACACACACCTTTGTATATACTCAAACAAGAGTCATTACAAAGGTTGCCTAGACAAGGCATCTTTTTCAAAACATTTTCAAAACCACACACATAAAGCACCATTTCAAGCAATTGAAAAGCAAAGGCAAGTGATCTAAAACAAGTAACTAAGAGCCCATGGATAACCATGGATGAAAAGGGTGCTAGCACCTTCCCTTTTCATAATCTACCCCCCGAACCCACGAAAACATCTCGAAGGTCTTTCCTGTGCTTTTTGACCTTTCCTTAGGATAAAATAAAAAGTCGGTGGTGACTCTTGCTAAACCGAAACATTTGCGAACACAAACGCAAAACCTCAAGTCAGTTCTCCCACCGTATCACAGAACTGGCGACTCTGCTGGGGATTTTTCTAAAAGTGGGGTTACCTTAGGGTTTTTTAGATCACCTTTACATGCTTACCTTGATTGCTTTGATTGCTTTACTTTTTGGATTCCTTGCTTGGGTTTGTTTTAAATCCTACACCCGGATTTTGGGGCACCTTTTAGGTAAGTAACAATAAACTATGAGGGAACTGTGCGGGGTATACCGACATGGTTGAAGCAGTAACTACGTTAGTGTGACATATTTGTGGGTACCGATAGCCTTTGAGTTAATCAAAGAGAATACGGGGCCGCTGAGTGATGTCATGAAGCACTAACGAACTCTTAGAACCTTACTTGACCATCTTGGCCTTTTTAGGGGTAGTGAGATGACCGACTTTGGTGCAGTCCAAAGTTGGTAGATACTCGATACTACACTCATTGGGGATTGTTTTCTTGGGATATTTTGGTCGCCAGTTAAGTGGCTAAACCAAAACAATGAACATAGAAAATAATCCAGTGATATTGAGCTCCATAGAACCCGGTTTCTATTTTAGGACAGGTTGAGCCAACTAACTTCAAGAGGGTACTTACCTACAAACCCCATGCAAGCCTAAACCTAAGGACTTGTTTGCTTTGTGTGAATATGACTGTCTGTATATACACTTGCTTACTTTTGCATACATGTACATAACATCATACCATAGCATTTTCAATAACCATTTCAAGGATCTCGAGGGTCTTTTGATACAGGGGCACGTTGAACCAGACGTCTACCAAAGGGCAAGAGGTTTCATTTTCCTCTAAACAAACACCGTCAAAGATCAAGTGCAACAACTTGAATCGGGGGCTATGACCCACTTGACATGGTGAGCTTGATTCTCGTGGAAAGACATCCACCGGTACAAAGGTCTCCAATCAAAGATATTGATCAAAGTTCATTCTCTAACATTTTCTTGTGTTTACCCTGAGAGATTCTTGAAAACATGCATCCACATATCATGCATTGTATCATAACAGGTTTTCCTTTTCAGGTTTCCTTATTTTCCTACTGTTTATTTCAGTAGAGATGGCTCTAGAAAGGACTGTCAAGGGCATCCAGGCTCAAAACGCTCAACTTCAAGAGATGTTCTTGAACCTATCCAAGGGACAAGAAGAGGTCAAGGCGCTCCTCACCAGGGGCATGATCATGGGAAATCCTGATGGAAACAAAGATGACCAGTTGGAAAGGCTACAAACTGAAATAGCCATAATAAGGGTGCAAATGATGGGACAGTTGGTGGGCCAGATGGCTCTTATCCAAAATCTGGCTCAAGGACAAGAAGAGCTAAGGGTCCTCATCAACAAGCTTCGTCGGGATGGATGTAACCAAATGGGGCAAACATCTAGGATTGGGGATCAATTCATCATTCATCCTCCCTTAAGACAAGAAGCCGAGAGTGCACCTTTCCAATTTGCCTCCGTGTCACGAGCCCAACAACAACCTCGCCAACAATAACAGGGTAATCGGCGTAGGCGGAATACATCTGAAAGACGCTTCACCTAAATTGACATGTCATTATCTCAAGCACTGCAACACCTGTTGGAAGCCAAGCTGGTTGTATTAAGGGACCCCCCTCAGAATCCCAACACAACCTCTCCTAGGTACAATCCAAATGCAAGATGTGCGTACCACTCCAACAGTCCTGGACATGACACCGATAGCTGTTGGATGTTGAGAAATAAAATTCAAGATCTAATTGAAGAAGGAACGCTGGAGTTCACACAAGATGGCCAGACTGAATTCTTCTATCGTCCCTCAAAGGCTCACCACCTAAAGTGACAAGTTCAGACAAAGAGGCTTCTGTTCATTTTGAATTTTCAATTGTAATTTCTTTTGTTATTAAAAAAATTATCTATTAATGTCAAACTTTGTTTTCATTAATGCATTGCAATGTTTGTCTTGATTTGATCCACTCATTTCCATTACATTTAAACTATGCTTTTTACTCTCTTTATGACTTTCAACTCTTGCTAAAAGTTACAAGCCTTTAGAGGGAGGATGACAAAAGAATGCCATAATCTCATACAGTATGCTTTTGGACAGACCTTGCTGACGATGTACAGGCGTTTCTTTCAAATCCTAAACACTGGAGTTATAAGGAAGATAATCCCTAGTCAACCCCTTCGAGCCAAAGAAGTAGAAGTTTTCTATTTTAACACAAATTGAAACCTTTAATCAAAACCTGGGGCAGGGTAGTCTCTCAGTTAATTCAGAAGATGCGCATTGAAGTCGCAAAACTCTCAGTTCATAATACAACGAACGACATCAAAAGCATTCCTCTGGAATCAAAAGACAGTGGTGGTTCCTTATCTCATAGGCAGTCAATCTCTCAAAAGAGAAAATCCCACTGAGCCAAAACCTATAAAGGAGGCTTAAGAAAGCTGGGGCATCCCACTGACTGTAATCTCGAAAACAGGAACAGTCAGGCAAAAGTTAGGGATAACAAATCAAAAGAACGAGGTCGCTACAAATCCTCAACAACATGAAAATGTTGCAAAAATGACTGCCTTCCAACAAATTCAACTTGTGTGAACCATCACCAAAAACGTCGTTATAGACTCATTTGGAGTTCAAATGCACAATTAACCGAGTTTAGGATTGAAGAACATCACGAAGAGCGGGTGGGTACAAATATACTTTGAGACTTTGTCCTTTGTTTCTTAAACCGTGAACTAAGCCACGTTACAACCCTTCAAAAGTCCTAACTGAAGCATGGTTTAGTTCGAAAGCATACTGTTACAAAAGGTATCCTGACTCCTGTAAGGCTCTGCTCTAAATCCTGAGTTTGAATTTTCTTAGCAAAACTTCTTTACTCGCTAAAACGCATTTTCAAAAAACTTCAAGACAAACATAAACTTTGCATTACTTGAATATCATTGTTTGCATATGGCTATTTGTTTGACAACGGAGAAATTCACACAATGAATATCTAGTGAACAAAAGCTCTCTCAGTGAACAAAATCAATTCAATAAGGATGACACTTCCATTGACGAATCTTCTATCAACAGGGGGACTTAACATGTCACTATCCAGCACACCTGGGGCAGTCCAGTCAAGATTTCAAGAAATCTCTGAAGAAGTGCAGAGTAACCAGGGGCAAGTCTCCACCTCCGTCACTTGGGGCATTAAACGTCAAATCTCAGCAAAGAGTTACGTACAATCAAACATTTTTGGCAAATGCCACGAACATTTGCTACTAGGGGCAATGACAAATTCCCCTAAAATCCTTCTCATTGGATGACTCCTAGCAAGGGTTTAATCTCTGAAAACCTTTCCCCAGCTGAATCAACCTCAAGAATCCTCGAGGACTTCCCCCAACGAAGATGTCACCTCTCTAGCAGACTGACGACAAGGTTTATTTCCCCAACAACACCAGGATTCCCCAGCTTGAGTTTGCCTCTCCGACTACTACAAATCAAAGGACCACAACTCCTCTTCCCCAGTAGACTACTCTACAATCCCCAGCAAGTTACTGCGAAACCTGGACCCGACCAGATATCAGTTCAACTTCGACTCCCCAGTAGAGCAACGGACGACTAAGACTCCTAAACTCTTTTCCCAAGCAGAAATAAACATACTCCCCACAAAGTTTTCAATATCCCCAGTGGAGTCTGGAAGATTATCCCCAATAGAGTCTAAAAGATTATCCCCAGTAAAGCCGCCATTGGAAAATCATCCCCAGCGGAGTTCATTCCTTTCACAGACAGAAATTCAATCCCCAAAAGGGGTCACTGTCACCAGCAACAATAATTCATCCCCAGCTGAGTCTTATTTCTCTAAATCAGCAGATCTTCTAGCAGAGTATATACTCCCCACAGAGTCATTTCCTCGTCAGTCCATTCCCCATTGGAGTTGTTCTCGCCTGCAGGATTATTCTCCCAATCATCTTCGGTCGTTATCTCCAGCGAGCAAAACTCTTTATTCTCCAACAATAGTTAGAGATTTATTTTCCCAAACTCGTACGTACCACAATAGCATTTCATGTTCATATATCATGACATGCGCATATATATTGCATACAAGCATAATTTCATTTATTTCGAGAATATCATCATACAATGCATGTCATGCATCATATACAATTAATCATGTACCTTTTCAGGAATGATGGTTATCATCAATAACTTCCTGCAAGTTCAGGATTAACTCCGGAAACTAAACAGCTTTACACGGGTTCGTCACAAAGTAACCTTACCCAGGTTCCTCCTGGAGTTTTACACAAACTTATCACAAAGTAACCTTACCCAGGTTCCTCCTGAAGTTTTACACGAACTTAACTTATCACAAGGTGACCTTACCCAGGTTCCTCCTGAAGTTTTACCTAAACTCCTCATGAAGCAGCCTTACCTAGGTTTCTTCCCGGTTCAGATGCAGTTTTACCTAAACTCCTCATGAAGCAGCCTTACCCAGGTTTCTTCCCGATTCAGATGCAGTTTTACCTAAACTCCTCATGAAGCAGCCTTACCTAGGTTTCTTCTCGGTTCAGATGCAGTTTTACCTAAACTCCTCATGAAGCAGCCTTACCTAGGTTTCTTCCCAGTTCAGATGTAGTTTTACCTAAACCCATCATGGAGCAGCCTTACCTAGGTTTCTTCCCGGTTCAGATGCAGTTTTACCTAAACTCCTCATGAAGAAGCCTTACCTAGGTTTCTTCCCAGTTCAGATGTAGTTTTACCTAAACCCATCAAGGAGCAACCTTACCTAGGTTCCTTCTCAGTTCAGATGTAGTTTTACCTAAACCCCTCATGAAGCAACCTTACCTAGATTTCTTCCCGGTTCAGATGCAGTTTTACCTAAACTCCTCATGAAGCAGCCTTACCTAGGTTTCTTCCCGGTTCAGATGCAATTTTACCTAAACTCCTCATGAAGCAGCCTTACCCAGGTTTCTTCCCGATTCAGATGCAGTTTTACCTAAACTCCTCATGAAGCAGCCTTACCTAGGTTTCTTCTCGGTTCAGATGCAGTTTTACCTAAACTCCTCATGAAGCAGCCTTACCTAGGTTTCTTCCCAGTTCAGATGTAGTTTTACCTAAACCCATCATGGAGCAGCCTTATCTAGGTTTCTTCCCGGTTCAGATGCAGTTTTACCTAAACTCCTCATGAAGCAGCCTTACCTAGGTTTCTTCCCAGTTCAGATGTAGTTTTACCTAAACCCATCAAGGAGCAACCTTACCTAGGTTCCTTCTCAGTTCAGATGTAGTTTTACCTAAACCCCTCATGAAGCAACCTTACCTAGGTTTCTTCCCGGTTGAGATGCAGTTTTACCTAAACTCCTCATGAAGCAGCCTTACCTAGGTTTCTTCCCGGTTCAGATGCAGTTTTACCTAAACTCCTCATGAAGCATCCTTACCTAGGTTTCTTCCCAATTCAGATGTAGTTTTACCTAAACCCATCATGGAGCAACCTTACCTAGGTTCCTTCCCGGTTCAGATGCAGTTTTACCTAAACTCCTCATGAAGCAGCCTTACCTAGGTTTCTTCCCGGTTCAGATGCAGTTTTACCTAAACTCCTCATGAAGCAGCCTTACCTAGGTTTCTTCCCGGTTCAAATGCAGTTTTACCTAAACTCCTCATGAAGCAGCCTTACCTAGGTTTCTTCCCGGTTCAGATGCAGTTTTACCTAAACCCATCATGAAGCAGCCTTACCTAGGTTTCTTCCCGGTTCAGATGCAGTTTTACCTAAACTCCTCATGAAGCAGCCTTACCTAGGTTTCTTCCCGGTTCAAATGCAATTTTACCTAAACTCCTCATGAAGCAGCCTTACCTAGGTTTCTTCCCGGTTCAGATGCAGTTTTACTTAAACTCCTCATGAAGCAGCCTTACCTAGGTTTCTTCCCAATTCAGATGCAGTTTTACATAAACCCATCATGGAGCAACCTTACCTAGGTTCCTTCTCAGTTCAGATGTAGTTTTACCTAAACCCATCATGAAGCAACCTTACTTAGGTTTCTTCCCGGTTCAGATGCAGTTTTACCTAAACCCATCATGGAGCAACCTTACCTAGGTTCCTTCTCGGTTCAGATGCAGTTTTACCCAAACTCTTCACGAAGCAACCTTACCTAGGTTCCTTCTCATAACCTTACCATCCAGGTTTCTTTTCTCTTATCTCCAGACAGCAGTCCACAATACTGTAAGACCTGGACCTGATCAAACACGACCGGTTTCACCTTTCCCTAGTAGGTTGCGATGTAGCCTATACACTAACCAGATATGCAGTTCACCTCCAGAGTTAATTCCCCAGTAGAGTAATGGACAACTAAAGCTCCTAAAATTCTATTTCTCTCAAGACAGCTACCAACAATCTCCAGATGGCATCTTTAAGCCCATCCCCGACAAGATTCTGTCACAACTCCAGATGGCATCTTTAAGCCCATCCCCGACAAGATTCTGTCACATCTCCAGATGGCATCTTTAAGCCCATCCCCGACAAGTTTCTGTCACATCTCCAAATGGCATCTTTAAGCCCATATCCTCAGCTATATTTTGACGAGTGCAAATTTACGGGAACTCTAGTGTCCAATCCTCTTTTACCTTCGAGTCGTGAAAGGCAAACTTGCCAATCTAACTCTTCAGGTTCAAGAAGATTGAACAGGGGCAACTGTTGTACCCCAAAATTTGCCCTCTCAATTCTCAAGGCCTTTCTTACAAGGATTTTCAAGGTTCAAGCTTGAACAAGTGCATTTGGATTTTCCAATACCAAAACTAAAAGGAAACTGTCAAAAATGGAGAAAACAGATAAAAATAACATTTGGACAAATTTGGAGGAAAACAAGTCTCCTTCGATTCAGCACCCTTCGATTGACTCTTGGCCTCTTTCGAATGCAACTTGGATTACATCCTTCATTTTGAACTTAAAGCCTCCTTCGAATTCCAGTTTAGGCACATCCTTCGTTTGGATTTGAAACCTCCTTCGAATGCAACTTAAGTACATCCTTCGTTTGGATTTGAAACCTCCTTCGATTTAGACTTTTGATTGGACAAGTGTGCTGCCTACATGGTTGCAATCAAAGGCCATGACATGTTGGCCACACATGCCCCCTGTAAGGAAACCTTTTCGATTCACCAAGCGTGCTGCCTGCAAAGCCTACTTCGATTTGGACAAGTTTACTACCTACAAGCCTGCTTCGACTGGACAAGTTTGCTGCCTGCATGCTTGCTTCGTTTGGACAAGTTTAGATGGGACAAAGTAACCATCTCTATGCATCCTTCAAATCCACTTGCACCAAGGGCCTCTTGCATACTTTGCTTCATACAAGTTTCGTTTGATCCAAGAAGTATCTTCATACAAGATGTGACTAAGTTCTTGCTTCCCTTGAAAAAGCGCCCTTCAATTCAGAAGCCAGGAACTTCCCTTATGCTAAAAAGACATAAGGCAATGACTCCCTTTATGTTTGTTTCGATCCACATGCTTCGATTAGGAAACATTGCTTCCTTCGAACATAGTCTTTCGATTGGGCAATATGTTTGTTTCGATCCAAGCTTCGACATGGCATTAGCTTCCTTCGAGTTAGCTTGTTTGACCACAAGCTTCGACTGAGGCAAAGGCTTCCTTCGAACAAGTGCGCTTCGATCTCATTCTTGCATTTGACACAAGACCAAATTTCGTTTGCCAAGTTATGTTGCTGTGATTGGTGGAAATAGAACTGACTGTTTTTTAAGCTGGATCGCGTATGTCGCGGTAAGCAAGAGTCACCACCGTCTTTTATGTTCTCCAACATGGAAAGGACAAAAGCACAACAAAATTCCTTCTTTGAGAATGTTTCTCGGTTCGGGAGGTAGATTTATAGAAAGGGAAGGTGTTAGCATCCTTTCTATCCATGGTTATCCATGGGCTCTTAGGTACTTGCTCTTATGTTTTCAAAATGACGTTTGCTTTTCAAATGTGAGTGGGGTTTGAAAAAAGTTTCTTTGAAAGATTTCTGAATGACTCTTGTATCTGTCCTCAAGAGTGTTTGAAAAATTTGTTTTGAAAGCTTTTGAAAGTGTAAGGTGTGAAAAGTATTTTGTTTGTTTTTGAAAAGAGCAAGTACCCATGAGTCATCTACCTACCCTAAGGAATTAAGTTGTGTAAGTATCCTTTAGATAGTGCTATCCCACCATTGAGAGGTAGGTAGCACCACCGTTGGAGGTGTGCGGGTCAATTCGATTGTCGGGACAGTGTGGTCACCGAAGTAACGGTAGGACACCTTAGAAGTAACCCTAATGTCCTAGATCCTTTTATCCGAGGAAACCGTTTCGAGGCAACTGGATCTTTAGACTGAGGGTGACCTCTAAAACGTCCTATACTTGATGACCACGTTTCGAAGGCAACGAGTGAGGCGTACCCTAGAAGTGGTGTGTGTATTGTGTGTTGTTTTCATGTTATGTTTGTCTTTGTAATTAGTAAGCTACGAGTTGTTTTTATTTACCATACATTCTTTCATGCATTTAATAGTTAGGGGGTGCGGAAAGTAAATTGCATAAACATAAATCCTACGCTATCACAAGGCGCGGGTCTATACATCGCCAAAAATACAAAGACCCGTTTTGGTAAATAAGTACGAGAAATAGTAAATAAAGCAGTAAAATCCTAATTACTATTACATCAGGAGGCAATTACAGAAATAATCAAAATAAAGAATTAAAACTAAAATGCGCGCGAAAGAAAGAATCAGGAATGTCTTAAGGGTTTTGACCCTTTTAAGAAAAGAAATGATTTTTTTTGTCTTTTTGAATTAAATGCAATTAATAACTAATAATTAAACTAATTAATTAATTTATTAAAAGAAAAGATTTTTTTGTGTTTTTTATGTTTTTGTGAAATAAAATAAAAGAATTAAAATTCTAAGTTAACCTAATTCTAAATTATTTTAGTTATTTAAAAAAGTTAAAATTGCCTAATTAAAGCTAATTCAATTATTTAATATTTATTTACAAAAATAAAATAATAATAATAATAATAATAATAATAATAATAATGTTAATTCTTTTTTTTTTGATTGTTTTTTTATGAAAAATTAGTTGTGAGTTAATTAAATAATAACAATTAATAATTAAATTAATAAATAAAAAAGAAAAGAAAAGAAAAAAATGCAAGAACCATGGGGGGTATTGGGCCAGGAATGAGGGTGTGTATGGAATTTGTGAGGCCCATTTGAATCTTCAGCCACGTTGACCATTGGAATTGAGTGGAGCGCTGTTGACTCCTGAGCATGGTGCTCTTGCTTTCTGGGCCTTTGGATCTGCATCTATGGACACATGGCGCGCTGATCTGTGAGAGCACATGGTACTCACCATTTGGAAACCTGCACAGGAATGTATTTGAAAAAATAATATGAATTATGGAGGGACCTGGGAATCGAACCCAGGTCCCAGAGATTACAAGCCACGTCTTCCACCATTGCATCACTCATGCGCGTGTGTTAGTATAATAGAAAAGAAACATAATATAAAACAAACGCACTATATGCTGAAAATAAGAAAAAGCGCGCGCCCAATTTGAACCTGCCAATCACATGAAGGCACGCAGTCATCTTCTCCATTTCCTGTAAAATAAAAAACACATAGCGGGGGTTTTAAACCCCCACAAAATGCAAGCATTTTAAGAATAGCGATTAGACGCTCGTTGCATATAAAAAGGGCGTGAGGTGTGCTTTAGCTTCGTCTCATCCTGCTGGGTTTGGCCATGTAAGTCTTGAGGCTTAATTTTTCACTATGTGAAAAACCCCAAATTACAAACTCTGAAAACCTAGAAATCCGTCCATGGTGATTTTCAAATTAAGGCACCATTCTCAAATTAAATCATATGGAAAGCTTTGTATGGATCCTATGAGCATAATGCAATCAACAAAAGGTGTTAAAAATGCATAAATGGAGGTTTGTGATTTTGGAAAAGAATTCAAACCGTATGAGTTATGTAGCGCGATTTCTTGAGTGTGAGGACTTGTTTGTGCTTGCAAAAGGTTCCTGGTGATGTAAGGAACGTGTTTGGATCAAAAAGAAAGCTTGAATTGTGTTGGAAAATGGTTTTCAGTTTCACACTTTTCTCTTGAAAATTTGAAATTGCTTTGGCCATTTTAGGGAGTTCTAGGTCGTGTCCCCTGGTCTCAGAAGCTTGCATATGTGTATATGAATAAGAATCAACCCATAATGTGTGCCTTTAAGCCTTGCAATTATGTTTTGGATTTTGCCATAACCTCCATTGAAAATCTTGCCATTTTTGCTTCAAATTTGAATTTCATGCTTGGAATAGGTCTTGCACGAATTTGGCATGTGAATTATGGTGTATCAAAGCTAATCAAACCACAAAATATCCCTTATTTAATTTTCTTGATTTTTATTTGAATTTAAAAGATTTAAAATGAATTAAATCAAATAAAATTAAATAAAAATAGAAAAATTAATTTTTAAACTTGAAATAAATCATGGGACACGTGGGAGGCATGGCAAAGCTGAACCAAGTGGAAAAAGTGGGCCCTTTTTGTCAAAAATGAAGTTTCAAGGATAGTTGACTTTGACCATTTCACAAAAATTTCCCAACTTCTCCAATGCATATCTTGCTCAATTTTGATCATATGAACATGTTCTTGGACATTTTGGAAAGGTCTTGAAGTCCTCTAACCAATTCCTTTGGTCCCATGTCATTTGAATTTACCAATCTCAAGTTATGGTCTTTGACTTAAAGTGCCTTTTTGTTGACTTTTGAAAATGACCTATAATGTTGAAATTGATAACTTTTTGTGAGAGCATTTCTTGGACTTGGAATGTGTAGATGAGTTGTAGGAAATGTCATCCCCTTCAAAATGAGCATTGGATGGGATTTTTCTGATGAACCATGAAAAAGTTATGCCTTGGTCAAGTTACAGTTGACTTTTTAGCTGTCCAAAAATAGAAACTTTTGCATCTTGATGATTTTTGAGCCATTCTTGTGAAATCATGGTCAAGATTTGACCAAATGATGACTGTGGCTTCAAAATAAGATGTTGACCAAAAATTTTGACTTTTGACTGCCAAATGACCATTTTGCCCCTACAGTTGACTGTGAAACAATTATGGTTTTTGACTGTGCAACCTGACCTTGTGAGCCTTGAAACTTGGCATGTAGATGCTTGACAATGTGTATAGGTGTGATACGGTGGGAGAACTGACTAGGGTTTTGCGTTTGTTTTCGCAAATGTTTCGGTTGAGCAAGAGTCGCCACCGACTTTTTATTTTATCCTAAGGAAAGGTTTAAAAAGCACAGCAAAAACCTTTGAGATTTTTCTTGGGTTCGGGGAGTAGATTATAGAAGGGGAAGGTATTAGCACCCCTTCTATCCATGGTTATCCATGGGCTCTTAGGTACTTGCTTAGATCAACTTGCCTTGGTTTTCAATTGTTTGAAATGGTGCTTTGTGTGTGGTTTTGAAAATGTTTTGAAAAGATGCCTTGTATTAGGCTAACCTTGTAACAATTCTTTACTCGAATGTTTTACAAAAGGTGTTTTATCTTTTTAAAAAGATGTTTCAAGGGTTTGAAAAGTTGATTTTGAAAGTGTTTGTGAAGTGGGTTTTGAAATTAGGCAAGTGTTTTCTTGGAAAGTTAGCAAGTACTTAAGAGTTTATCTACCCTAAAAATTTCCTCAAAGATTTTTATTATGTTTTAAAACTTTTGACAATTTTTGTTCCACCATTGCATTTGGTGGACAATCTTGTCTTAGGAGATGAAAAAGGGACAGGCGCGGGTCATCGTTTGGACCATAATTGCAACGGCGTTAAATACCTTTGGGCAATTCTCTTTAAGGGACTTTGATCATTTGTTTTTGTTTTGAAAAGTTTTATCGAGGGACTATGATCATTCAAATTGTTTGCTTTGCCCAAAGAATATTCAACATACAACATGGCCCAATTATTTGAAGGCAACAAAGTGGAATACCCTAGGGGTGCAAGTGTGAGAAGTGTTGTTTATTTTCATGCTCATTTATCTTGTATTAGGTCAAACTATTTTTTATCGTTTTTTCGCATGCAAACCCTAATTCTAACATGGCATAATTAGAAAGCGTATAAAGTGCGAAATTTAAATTCCTACGTTATTACAACATAATAATATAGGGAGGGGGGTTCAAATTTACAAATGGGGGATATTAGACAAGAATTTAAATCTAGATTATTACATCATTTTTGAATATTTGCAAGGTAAATAAATTGCACAATTAAATAGAAATTAAATAAATATGCAAAATGCAAAAAGAAAGTTTTTATATGTATGAAAAAATATTATTTATGTAAAGATAAAAATAAGAAAATAAAAAGATATTATTTTTGAGTATTTTCATATTTAGGGCAAAACCCTAGTTTTAATCAAAATGTATATTAATTAATTAATCCACATAATATTTATTATTTACATACAAGAATAAAATAAAATATGGTATATTTGAAAAAAAGGTCATTTTTTTGTATTAAATATTAAAAATAAAATATATACATTTTTTGGCGTTTTTATTCTAAGTATAATAATATATATATATATATATATGTATATTTATATTATAAATATGTATTATATACAAAATAAGTATTTACTTAATATTTTAATAAAATAAATAAAAAAGTATTTTTTATGTGAAATATTTTCAGAAGGTAAATAAAAATAAAAATGCAAATAGAAGTATTTTTTACATATTTTCTATTTATCTTAAATAACAATATATATCTATTTATATACAAATCAAAAAGAAAATCAAATAAAAACCAAATAAAATCAAAAAATGATGAGAAAAATATTTTCAAAATTTTAATATGTTGAGAAAAAATAAACAAGTCAAACAAAAAAAGAAAAAGTCAAAAATGTTAAAAAATGAAGCAAATGGGCTGAGGGGTGTGAAACAGAAAAAATGGTGTGGATAGCAAAAATAACACAGGCCCAGCCCAATCCACTTCTTCTTCAACCTCTGAACAGATTTTGTTCAAAAACGCGCGCCAACAAGCTTCCTTTGAATGTCCTGATTCTTTGATCCTTTGAACAAACTTCCAACACAAAACATGTAAAGCATAATCTCACGATTTCATACATATAAAGAACATGAGCTATCTCTCTAAGATGAGGGAGAATTTCTCTCCCCCTCTTTTCTGACCTAACTTTTCTACCATTTTCAGAGCTCAAATTCTCTCTACTCAGACAAAAGAAATGAAAAGTAAAGCTATGTACATGTTCAGGGCTATGAGTAGGACCTTGTTTCTTCACAAACTTAAGACTAAATATGCATGATAAGAGAGATACGAATTCAAACTTTTACCTATTCAGTTGGACTTCTATCTGGAGAATGAGGAACTTTCAGCGCAAGATGATGATTGGAAAAGCTTCCTTGAGGTCCAGGGATGCTTTTTCAATGCTTACTTTGTCTTGAAACTCCTTGTATCGAGCTGTGGAACTTCAACTGCAAAAGGAAAAATTAAAAATGGTGGAAACTGTTAGAGTGATTACAGGTCAGGTTTTAGGCCATGGTTAGTTTGCATATGTTGTATGGAAGGTGTATGAATTGATTTTGGTGAGAATGCTCGAGGGAAATGGGAGTTTGCACTCAAACTGCAGAGGCAACCCTGTTTTTGCAGTTTGAGGATGATTATGGCAATGGGAGTGTTTGAAAGGTCAAGGATTCGTGCAAAAGCTTGGTTGGGATGTACCGAGTGTGTTTGATATCTTTTGTGTTGTGTTTGTAAGCTGTGGTTCAAGTTGTCACAAGTTATGGACCTTTCTTCTTTTCTAAGCAACAAAATGCCACTTGATGTTCTAGGCATGTAGGGGGCCTCCTAATGGGCTGCATAATCTTCTCTTGATCAGAGCAATTTGTCCATAATCTTGTGCCATTCAGATTTAGCTTGTACTTGTTGGATTTCTAATTTGACATAAAGTGAACTTTTGCAAAAATGGATAGTTTACTTTTTCCAAATTGGGATTAATCCTCTAGACAAAGCTTGAACTCAAAGAACTTGGTCTTGGTACAAAGAATATGCATTAAATTTATGAGTGTAACTTGGTTTAGGGACCTGTAATCAAGGGCATGCTGGTTTTGAGAAGTTGCATAATCTTATGAACATGAAAAATGGCCAATTCACAAGTGAGTTTTTGCTATATTGTGAAATTCGATTCTCCCTAACCATGAAGTTGTTTGAGAAGTTCTTGGACATTTTGGAAAGCTTGTAATGTGTACTACAATCCATCTTTGAAATGCAAATTGAAATTCCAAGTGGAAGGGTATGAAAAATGGCCTTGCAGTGGGGTAGAAAACCTTGTCAAAATAGGTTAAAATTCTACTAAGTTAAAAATGGTTTAGTGCCCTTATTCAAAAAAATATAACTTGAGATACAAGCTTCAAATGAGAAAACTTTGTGAATCAAAGTTGTAGATTATGCAACAATCTACAACTTTCATGTTTTGACTTTTGTTTGAATCAAAATGGATCATGGTGAAAAGATGGGGCAAAGTTGGGAAAAAATTAGGGTTTTTCATAACTTAGAAAAATTCTAAGTTATGAAAAATTCCATTTTCAAACCCTAATTTGCAATTTGTGATTTCTTGGTGAACAAGTTTCATGATTTGGCATATCTTGATGAAAAATGAATCTTGACTCTTGATTTTGACCAAAAAGTCAAAGTTTGACTTTTCAGTATACAATAAAAATTGATCAATTGACTGGGAAATTCAACTGTCAATCTTGTGTACTTGGGATCTTTTGAGCTTGATGAACATGTCAAGATAATTCCATGGGGTCCTTGAGTCCATATATGAGCTTGGTTTGCCATTGGCTAGGTCAAACAGTCAAAAATTGCCTTTGTACAGTCAAAACCCTAAAAATGACCATTTTGCCCTTTTGGTGATCTGATCAAATTTCTTGTGGAATTGTGATCCAAACTTGATCAAATGGTTCATATGAGTTCATAATGTTGATGTGGATCAAATTTCATGAGATTTGACTGTCAATTGGCCACAGTTGACTTTTTCCCCAATACAGTTGATTTCTAGGTCAACTGTCCAATTGACTGGGCAAAACTTGGAATCAAGACTTGAAACTTGGTATGGATAAACTTAGGAGGTCAATATGAAGCATGGAAGTCATATTGGGCACTTTGGGTCAAAACAACTTTGTGCAAACACAAACCCTAATTTTGAGTCCACAGTGCAAGGGGAGGTCTTTGAGCAGATGAAACCCTAACTGAGTCTTGAGCTTCAAGAGCTTTGTGAGGAGAGATCAATGAGAAATGGGAGGGCAAATTTTGGGGTACAACAGTTGCCCCTGTTCAATCTTCTTGAATCCGAAGAGTTAGATTGGCAGGCTTGCCTTTCGCGACTCGAGGGTAAAAGGAGATTGGACACTAGGGTGCCCGGAAATTTGCATTCGTCAAAGCACTGGATGCGGGAATGGGCTTAGAGATGCCATTTGGAGATGGGCTTAACGATGCCATCTGAGAGAGTGACAGAAACTTGTCGGGGATGGGCTTAAAGATGCCATCTGGAAGGGAATATTAGGAAAGTGTCCAAGCTTTGGACCATTTCTGAATTGGGGGTCCGAACAAGCAATAGGTTGACATCCGTTGTTGGGAGGAACCTGTAAGCTGTTTTTTCAGAAAGTTGCGTCTGAACAAATTGATAGATTAACATCCGTTGTTGGGAAGAATCCATAAACTGCTTCTAGAAGTCTTGACGAAGAATCTGAACAAGTGATAGGTTAACATCCGTTTACTTGGAGAACCCGTGAACTGTTTCCAGAAAGATTGAATAAGCGATAGAGCAGCATCCGTTGTTGGGAAGCTTCCGTAAACTGTTTTCAAAAGCTGCATCTGAACAAGTCGATAAATTAACATCCGTTGTTGGGAAGAATCCATAAACTGTTTTCAGAAGTCTTGAGGAGGATCTGAACAAGTGATAGGTTAACATCCGTTTACTTGGAGAACCCGTGAACTGTTTTCAGAAATCTTGAAGTTGAATTAGCGATAGAGCCGCATCCGTTGTTGGGAAGCGTCTGTAAACTAACTTCAGAGGTTGCATCTGAACAAGCTGATAGATTAACATCCGTTGTTGGGAAGAATCCATAAACTGTTTTCAAAAGTCTTGAGAAGAATCTGAACAAGCGATAGGTTAACATCCGTTACTTGGAGAACCCGTGAACTGTTTTCAGAACTCTTGATATTTGAATGATATTAGTCTGTCGACTGACCTTTCCTGAAAAGGCAAAGAGTTAGCTGTATGCAATGCTATGATGCATGATACAATGTATATTCATGTGTTATGAATGTAAATGGATGTGTATGTAAGCTGGAGAGCTGTCTTGCACAGGATAGATGAATCCGGGGTAGCGGAGGATAGAAGTATCCTGACTGCTGCTGGGGAAAATGAGTCCTGGATTGTTGCTGGGGAACAGGGAACTTGGGTTGTATACCAATCTTCTGGGGAATTCCTGAAGTCTTCTACTGGGGAGTACCAAACTAGTAGACTTAAAGCTGGGGAGGCCAGACTGAGAATCTTCAGCTTGGAGAGAAGTACCTCCGGAGATTTCACTGGGGAACTCAAGATTTTTCTTCCTAAAAACTCTGTGGGGAGAAGGTTTAAAAATCTGACTCCGCTGGGGATTGTCCATTTGAAGCTCTTGATCTGCTGGGGATACTGAAGCTTAAACTCTGAGGGAAAATGATTTCCAACAGATTCTCTGGCTGGGGATTTGCAAAGATAAGTTACTGCTGGGGAATTTTGAGGAACTCCACTGGGGATGGGAAGAACTTCGGCGAGCGCGATCTTCCCTGGTGGTTAGCTGAGGATAACCCAGTTATAAGCCTTTGTGGGGAATAACCTTGAATAAAACTCGGAAGGGACGTCCGTACTCTGCGGGGAATACCTTTCAGAACCTTACTGGGGATAAACTCCGAGGGTCTGCTGGAGATAAACCTCAGGGTTTGCCAGGGACGGAGATTACAGATCTTGAGGGATTTCCTTTGAAAGGGTGTCAAAATGTCCGTCTGTACTTTCATCCTATCAGTAATCCTTTTCTTAGGTTTTAATTAGGAATTGATCATGTTTCAAATGCATATGCCTATTTAACAAAACATTGGACGTTTCTCAAAATAAAGCGAATAGTGCAAGAGAAAAAGAAAAAGGGAAATGACACAAATTTTGGGAAGAGTATTTGTATTGATTTTCTTTGAGTATATTTGTACAAAGGAAACAATCATCCTAGTAAGAGGATCTTGTCGTAAATATTTGAAAAATTTATACAAAATAAAGATGGCTATGTGAAATAATTCCATGGGATTCCATTCTGCTATAACTTTCACAACTCTGAACATCTGTCCATTCAATGCTTCGTTTGACGATGGCTGTATTGATCAGAAGCCTGGAACTGGTTGAATGAAGAGATCGCATTTGAAGTGATCCGACGAGACATAGTCATACGCTTTAATTCCCTAACTTTTGCCTGGATCGCCCTTTCGGGTTTTCGATCCACCGGGAAACCCCTTTTTGCCCAAGCCGCCCTTTCGGGTTTTCGACTTGCCGGGTGTACAGATTTTTTTTGTTTTTATCCCTAATTTTTGCCTGAACCGCCCTTTCGGGTTTTCGATCCACCGGGATGCCCATTTTTTGCCCAAGCCGCCCTTTCGGGTTTTCGACTTGCCGGGTTATCTTATGCGTAGTATCTTTTGACTATGTCTGCGTTCGCAGGGTGTGGCAAATCGTCGCCGTCCATGGTGGTCAGAATCATTGCACCACCAGAAAATATGCTTTTGATCACAAATGGTCCTTCATATGTAGGAGTCCATTTGCCCCTGGGATCACTTTGCGGTAAGATAATCCGCTTGATTACGAGATCTCCGACTCGATACACTTGACGTCTGACTTTCTTATTGAAGGCCTTGATCATCCGCTTTTGATACGTCTGACCATGGCATATAGCAGTAAGTCGCTTCTCGTCGATCAGGTTGAGTTGATCAAGTCGGGTCTGCATCCAATCATCTTCATTCAATCCTGCATCCTTCATAATCCTTAGAGACGGGATCTGAACTTCCATAGGCAAAACAGCTTCCATGCCATAAACCAAAGAAAATGGGGTTGCCCCAGTTGAAGTACGTATCGTCGTACGGTATCCATGCAGAGCAAACGGTAACATCTCATGCCAGTCTTTGTAAGTGACTGTCATTTTCTGAATAATCTTTTTAATGTTTTTGTTCGCAGCTTCAACAGCACCGTTCATCTTCGGCCGATAGGGAGATGAATTGTGATGATAAATCTTGAACTGTTCGCATAATGCAGTGATCATCGTATTATTCAGATTTGTACCGTTGTCCGTGATGATCCTGTCTGGAACACCATACCGACATATGAGATTATGTTTGATAAAGCGGGCAACCACATTTTTGGTGACGGAGGCGAAGGAAGCTGCTTCGACCCATTTAGTGAAGTAGTCAATGGCAACCAGGATGAAGCGATGTCCGTTGGAAGCCGTGGGCTTGATCTCTCCAATCATATCAATGCCCCACATTGCAAAGGGCCACGGAGCAGTCAGGACGTTGAGGGGAACCGGAGGGATATGAACTTTGTCAGCATAGACTTGACACTTGTGACAAGTACGGGAATGCTGATGGCAGTCAGCCTCCATGGTAGACCAGTAATAGCCTGCCCTTAGGATCTTCTTAGCCATTGTATGCCCGCTCAAGTGAGTGCCAAATGGTCCGCTGTGTATGTCGGTCATAATCAACTCTGCTTCAGCTTTATCCACACATCGGAGTAATACACAATCATGGCTTCGTTTGTAAAGGATGCCGTTGCTCAGGAAGAACTTAGCAGCGAATTTCCTTAAGAACTTCTTGTCATTCACGGAAGCTCCTTCAGGATAATCTTTAGTCTCGAGATACCTTTTGATTTCATGGAACCAAGGTTGTTCCACTACTTCTTCGGTATTAATCTCGTGACAATGCGCGGGTTCATCCATTCGCTCGATGGTGATTTGGGGAGCCTCGTTATCCCAATTGAGTTTAAACATGGAGGACATTGTGGCTAGAGCATCTGCTAGCTGATTCTCTTCTCGCGGGAAGTGCTCGAAGGTAATTTGCTCGAAGTGAGGCAACAATGTCAGAACATGTTCTTTGTATGGAATAAGATTGGGATGTTTGGTATCCCAATCTCCTTTGATCTGGCTGATGACCAAAGCCGAATCCCCGAATACGACCAAAGATTTGATCCCCAAGTCTATAGCAGCCTTGAGACCAAAGATGCAGGCTTCATACTCAGCCATGTTGTTTGTGCAGCTGAAGCAAAGTCGGGCTGTGAAAGGAGTGTGGCATCCTTCCGGAGAAATGAGTACCGCGCCAATACCATTTCCAAGTGCATTTGAAGCACCATCAAAGTACAGGGTCCATCGGGATCCCTTTTCGGGTCCGTCATACGGTCCGTCACTTTCAATGTTGTCCAAATTCATGATGTCCTCGTCTGGGAAGTCAAATCTCATGGGTTGATAGTCTTCAATGGCCTGATGAGCCAGATGGTCAGCTAATACACTCCCTTTTATAGCTTTTTGGGTGGTGTACTGGATGTCATACTCAGTTAAGATCATTTGCCATCTAGCTATCCTTCCAGATAAAGCGGGCTTTTCGAAGATATATTTGATAGGATCCATTTTGGATATCAACAAGGTAGTATGAGTCAGCATATACTGTCTTAGTCGGCGAGCAGCCCATACCAAAGCGCAGCAAGTTTTCTCGAGTAGTGAGTAGCGAGTCTCACAGTCGGTAAACTTTTTGCTAAGGTAATAAATAGCATGCTCTTTTCGACCAGACTCGTCATGCTGGCCCAGAACACACCCCATTGAATTATCCAAGACGGTCAAATACATGATCAAAGGTCTTCCTTCGACGGGTGGCATCAGAATAGGAGGTTCTAGCAAATATTCCTTGATTCTATCAAAAGCGGCTTGACAATCGTCGTTCCATTCCACTACCTGATCTTTCTTCAAGAGTTTGAAAATTGGCTCACAGGTAGAGGTCAGATGTGAGATGAACCTGGCAATATAGTTTATGCGCCCCAAGAATCCTCTAACCTCCTTTTCAGTACGGGGAGCAGGCATTTCTTGTATTGCTTTTACTTTTGCCGGGTCGACTTCAATGCCTTTGTTGCTTACAATGAATCCCAGGAGTTTACCGGACCTAACTCCAAAAGTGCATTTGCTTGGATTCAGCCTTAATTTGTATTCTTTCAATCTGGCAAACAGCTTTTCCAGATGTTCAAGGTGCTCTTCCTCTGTTTGCGACCGAGCTATCATATCGTCTACGTAAACTTCAATCTCATGATGTATCATGTCATGAAATAAAGCTACCATGGCGCGTTGATAAGTTGCCCCGGCGTTCTTCAGCCCGAACGGCATCACTTTGTAACAGAAAGTGCCCCATTGTGTGACAAAAGTTGTTTTCTCCATATCTTCGGGAGCCATTTTGATTTGATTATAGCCCGAAAATCCATCCATGAAGGAAAACACTTTATGCTGAGCTGTATTGTCGATCAAGATGTCAATATGAGGTAGCGGGAAATCATCCTTAGGGCTGGCCCTATTCAAATCCCGGTAGTCCACACACATTCTGACTTTGCCATCCTTTTTAGGCACTGGCACAATGTTAGCGACCCATTGAGGATAGGATGTAACAGCCAAAAAGCCAGCATTGAACTGCTTCATTACTTCTGCTTTGATCTTTTCGGACATGTCAGGCCTCATTCGACGAACCTTTTGCTTGATCGGTGGACAGTCCTCTCTTGTGGGGAGACGGTGAACCACGATGTCTGTGTCCAAACCCGGCATGTCTTCATAGGACCAAGCGAAGATTTCAACATACTCATTCAGTAACTGTACCAAGCGTTCCTTAACTTCTGGTTCCAGGTTGGCACCCACTTGCACCTCCTTCCGATTCTCCTCGGTTCCCAAGTTGACAGTTTCCAATGGCTCCTCATGCGGTAAGATGGCCCTTTCCTCTTGTTGCAGAAGTCTGGCTAGTTCCCCGGGTACTTCACAACCTTCGTCATCTTCATACTCGGCTAGATTGACCAGGTCTTCAGAGTTTTTGAAAGATATAGCAGAATAGTCACCCATGGAATCCGGAGTGGATGGGTACCTGCATTGGTGAGTGTGGGTGTGTGTAAGGGATAGCCATCCTTAAACAAAAAATGCAAAAGGAAAGAAAATGAACATAAACAGTTTATCAAATGAAAAACGTCCAATGAATCATTAAACATGGCATATGAATATGAAAAATAGTCAAAACCCTTACAAGCGGACCTACATGCCCCGGGCAAGGCAGGAGGTGAAAAAGATAGTGTACGGATTGTTTGAAAGTAAAATATTACAGACCAAAATAGGAAATGTTCGATAGATAAATTACTGAGGAATAAAAGTAATGGGGACAAAGTCCTTAGCCTCCCAATTGCTCAACCCTCCTCTGACAGTTGGATAAATCCAATCTTCAATGTTGCTTTCCTTGTCTTCATCTTCCAAGACGTTGATTCTGTAAGGAGAAATTTTGACTGGCGCTCTCTCAATCTTTGCACGGCGCATAGCTTTCTGGCCAGCGGCTGTGAAACCTAGTCCAGACTTGTCAGCTTTATGCGGAAAATCGGGTAACTGCCCCCACGCTGAATTCTTCCCTTCTTTAACTGCAGCCCTTGCATCCTCCAGAGATGCCATCCTGGCCGTCTGCCTTGGTGTCTCAGCTGCCAACTTCGCCACTGCTATCTCAGGAAGCACTTCTTCGAAATGTTGAAACGGTGTCTCGATGAACTCTCCTTCAACTTCCACATACCTGAAAGAATTTAAATGGCTAATCATGTACTCTTCTTCGCCGTGGACAGTAATGATTTTTCCCTTGACAGGGTACTTCAGCATCTGATGCAGGGATGAGGTGACTGCCCCAGCATGGTGTATCCAAGGTCTACCCAGCAGGCAGGAGTAAGATGGACGGATGTCCATTACGTAGAAAGTGGATTTAAACACCTCAGTACCTATCTTGATAGGAATTTCAACTTCTCCATGGACCATTCTCTTCGACCCATCGAAAGCTCTAACGACAATATCACTCGGCTTCAATTCTAACCCTTCGCAATCTAGCCGGTCCAAGGCCTTTTTAGGCAAAACATTCAGCGACGACCCGGTATCAACCAAAACATGTGCAAGGGTAGTTCCGCGACACTCGATTGAAATATGCAACGCATCGTTGTGGTTTCGGCCTTTAGGGGTCAGGTCGGCATCAGAAAAACCTAATCCATTGTCTGCAGTCAGACTAGCCACGCAATTCTGAAATTGATCCGCAGAGGTTTCCTGGGGCACATGAGCTGCCTTCAGAAACTTAATCAAAGCTTGAGCGTGCGCTTCTGAGCAAAGCAATAGTGCCAGCATGGAGATCTTGGAGGGGGTTTGCCCCAACTGTTCCACCACATCGTAGTCACTTCTCTTGATTATTCTCAAAATCTCGTCCATTTCTTTCTTGGAAGCTTCTGGAATTGTCAAGGGTTGGGCCCTCGTCCTGACGGGCTCATCTTGTATTCCTTTTCCTTTATCGGCAATGGCAGGAGAGACAGCACTAGGAACGAAAATTTCTTCAATCAAAGGAGTTCTAGCGGAGAGCTTTACTGGTGCAGGGATGACTTCTTTAGCTAATGAGGGTCCAAAGACTGCTTTTGGAGGAGCAATCTCTGGAGAAAATATCCTCCCACTCCTGGTGATTTTGCTGGTGCCCGCAATGTTACTAATGCTGGCTTCTTCATCATCTGAATCTTCTTCAACTGTTTCAACTTGCTTGATACCATGGTAGTAGATGTCACCACCATAGTTCCAAGGTATCGACTTCTCGGAGACATAGGGAACGGGCCCTGGCATTGTTATCTTCAAAGGTATAGACTTTGCAGCTGGTGTAATCTTAACTGGCTTTTTGACGGCCTCGGAAAGATTGGCGTGAATGGTTATGATTGAGACATTTTCAACATGAACTGGAACGGCAGGAACTTTCTCGAACAAAATTTGTCGGCTATCCATGAGGCCTTGGATGCCTTTCTTCAATAGCGGACAATCAAACGGCAGAGAGTGGCAACAGTAACAGTCTTCCTTACACCCCGGGAAGATCCCGGCCCTCAACAAATTCAACTTAATGGTTAACAGTGGAGTAGTCAGATCACTAACGTCAGCAACATACAGATCCTCTTCAATGGTATTAACATTCCGACCGTGCTTCGGCATAGGTGCAGATATCACATTGGGTTTTTCTGGAGCGTCAAACTCTACTTCCTTAG
Organism: Vicia faba; assembly: GCA_948472305.1. NCBI lineage: Eukaryota > Viridiplantae > Streptophyta > Magnoliopsida > Fabales > Fabaceae > Vicia > Vicia faba. The sequence goes on along the minus strand of OX451738.1, from coordinate 517,314,087 downwards.
CCTCTATCAGGCCCTGAATCTTATGCTTGAGTGCCCAACAATCATTGGTGTCGTGTCCAACACTGTCTGAATGATAGGCGCACTTAGCATTGGCATGATAATGTGGAGAGGATGTATTCACATTCTTCGGCGCCTCCTTGAGGGTGGCAAGATTCAACTTCAATAGATGAGGAAGCACCTGTGCTGGAGTCATATTAATACGGGTGAACTGCCGTTGTGGCCTTTCCACCCGTTGCTGACTTGGTCTGGTCTGGTTATAACGAGGCTGCTCACTCGGAGTGCTTTGAATCATTACGGCCCCCACTGTTGGCCGACGCTCCACCTTCCCTGCTCTTCTCTGAGAATAGACCATAGCTGTCTCCTTCTTAAAAGGTTTCTTCTCAACACTTGCAGCAACACCCTTTTGAATCTTTCCTTACTTGATGCCAGCCTCAATTCTTTCGCCCGTTAAGATTAAATCAGTAAACCCCGCGGAAGAGTTACCAATCAAATGATTGAAAAATGGCCCAGATAGGGTCCCAAGAAACATATCAACGAGTTCACGATCGGTTAAAGGAGGCTGCACCCTGCCAGCCAAATCCCTCCACTTTTGTGCATATTCTTTGAATCCCTCACTTATTCCTAGTGACATACCCTGAAGTTGGGTACGAGTAGGAGCAAGATCGGAATTATACTGGTATTGTTTGTAAAAAGCGGTGGCCAAATCTTCCCAACTTCTGACACTGGTTCCTTCTAACTGATAAAACCATTCCAACTGAGCCCCCGACAGGCTGTCTTGAAAGAAGTGAATCCAGAGGTTTTTATCTGCCGTATAGGGTTGAATTTTTCTCACATAAGACCTGAGATGCATCTTGGGACAGGATAGCCCGTCGTACCTCACAAACACTGGTACTTTGAATTTTGGGGGAATCACAATTCCGGCGACCAAGCCCATGTCTTCAAAATCCAAACCCGGTACCCTTTGCAATTCCATGGCAGCCAATCTGTCTTCTAAACCTTTGTATTTGTCATCAGCTGGAGGATACTGCTGGTCGGAATAATCTTCCTCCTCTTCAATTTCTTCCTCTTCCGCATCAGACTCGGAAGGCACCACAACTTGATCTCTTTTACTAGTCCCTTCATCAGAAGTGGGAGGAAAATCGAGCACTCTCCGAGCTTCTCCGTTGAATCTTCTCCCCAAAGTGGCCACTCCAACCCTCTTCTTCTTCTTCTTCACTGGGTCCTTATTCTCCAGTTGAGTCTTGATATCCTCTTGACTCTTGACCAAGGTCATCAAGAGTTGCTGGAACTGTGCGTTCTGAGCCTGTAGGTCTTTGACTGTTTGCTCGAGATCCATCCTACTGAAATAAACAGCAGATAGATAAGGAACCCTGGAGTGAGACCTGCTTATGCACATGATGAATGGTATGCTTATGTATGCAATGCATTCAAGGGTTTAGAACATTCAAAATTGTTTCAGACAAAGAAGAACGCACGTCATATTAATAAGAAGAAACTTGTTAGTACATAAATGCCCCATGGGCCAAATATTACAAAATAAACTTCTCAAGGCAGAAAGACATTGCGCATCCTCTTTGGTGCGATGTAGGTATTGAGGGCCTCTTGCTCGTGGAGTCGGCGGGTAAGCTCTAGAACCTTCTTTTCACTGGCGTAATAGCTAGTTTCAAAAGTGTTCCGTTCCTCCTTGAGTTGAATCCAACTTTTCTGCATTTCCTCCCACGATGTAGGCATGTCGGGATGTAGGATGGTGTAGGGAACCTCTCCTTCCTTAACAGGCTCTTTAATCACCGGGAGAACATGAGGATAAGGCATCATAAGACTTTGGGCTCGGGCTCGTACCCACTTGAGATAGGGCTCAAGAGGGATGGAGTTCTTGTGTCCCAGAGTCTTACTATCAACCTTGTTGAGTTTTCCCCAAGCTCTGATGAATCTTTGACGAAGTCCTTGCGCATTGTTGTCGAAGTCAAAAACTAAGCCAGGAATCAACATGTCATGAGGGCCATCCCTCCGTGCGTATCCAAATTGTCTCAAAGCTAGGCAAGGGTTGTAGGTGATACCTCCTCTAATTCCAAGTAAAGGAACATTAGGAAATTCTCCGCAGCGATCGACGATGATGACATTTTCTCTGGACCGAGAACACCAATGCACATCAGAATGAGTGAGAGTCATCAATCGTTGGGACCACCTTATACCTTGATCATTCTTCAAGACAGATTGTGGAAGGTGCGAAATAAACCACCTTGCGAGGATAGGAGTACAACACATGAGAACACCCCTCTTTCTCATTGTTCGTGTGTAAAATGAGTGAAGAATGTCCCCAAGCAATGTTGGTATCGGGTTTCTGGACAAGAAGATTTTGACGGCGTTGACATCTATCAATTGGTCAGAGTTTGGAAACAGAACCAACCCATAGATCAGGAGTGCCACAATTTCTTCAAAGGCTTGAAGATCCAATGAGTTCCAACATTCTTGTGCCTTTTCAAACAAGAATTTTGCTAAGAATCCTTTGACGCCGCTTCTGGTTTCCCAATGCCCCCTGATTTCAGATGGTTGTAGATGTAGTGCTCGAGCAACATCTTCAGGCTTTGGTTCCTTCTCCGTACCGTTGAAGGGTAGTTGATTAAGGATAGGGATTCTTAGGAGTTGAGAAAACTCCTCCAAAGTGGGGACCAATTGATAATCAGGGAAAGTGAAGCAATGGTGAAGAGGGTCAAAGAACTGGAATAGCACTTTCATCATGTCTTCTTCAATGTTGGTGTTGACTAAGCTGAGCAGTCTACCATGTCTTTCACTGAAGGATGAATTTTCCGGAATTCTTGAAGTGATCTCCTTGAGTTGAGGAGAGATTCTCACAAGGTTGACTTGAATGGTATTTCTGCGAGATATTTCCATGACCTACAAAACAGGAACAATGATGAAGATCCAAACCCCTGAAATGGTTAGTAAATGCATATGATGTTTCATGATGTTTATGATGTATGCACAAAACATATGTACAGGCAAATCACACCAAACCCTAGTTTCAGGCTTGCATGGGGTTCCATAGGTAAGTACCCTCTTGAGTGTAGTTGGCTTAAAAACCTGTCCTATAAATAGTAACCGGGTTCTAAGGAGCTCAATATCACTGGATTGTTTTCATTGTTCATTGTTTTGGTTTAGCCACTTAACTAGCGACCAAAATATTCCAAGAAAACAACCCTCAATGAGTGTAGTATCGAGTATCTACCAACTTCGGACTGCACCAAAGCCGGTCATCTCACTACCCCTAATAGAAGGCCAAGATGGTCAAGTAAGGTTCTAGGTCATTAGTGCTTAGTGACATCACTCAGCGGCCCCGTACTCTCCTTGATTGAACTCAAGGGTTACCGGTACTCACAAATATGTCGCACTAATATAGCTATTGCTTAGACCGTGTCGGTATACCCCGCACAGTTTCCACAACGTATTGCTATCTATGAATGTTTCCCAAAACCCGGGTGGAGGATTGTAAACCCAAACAATGGAGCCAAAGTATAAAGCAAACAAATCAAACAATTAGTCATGCAAGAGGGTGATCTAAGCCCTAAGGTTACTCCACTTTAAAGACATCCCCAGCAGAGTCGCCAGTTCTGTGATACGGTGGGAGAACTGACTAGGGTTTTGCGTTTGTTTTCGCAAATGTTTCGGTTGAGCAAGAGTCGCCACCGACTTTTTATTTTATCCTAAGGAAAGGTTTAAAAAGCACAGCAAAAACCTTTGAGATTTTTCTTGGGTTCGGGGAGTAGATTATAGAAGGGGAAGGTATTAGCACCCCTTCTATCCATGGTTATCCATGGGCTCTTAGGTACTTGCTTAGATCAACTTGCCTTGGTTTTCAATTGTTTGAAATGGTGCTTTGTGTGTGGTTTTGAAAATGTTTTGAAAAGATGCCTTGTATTAGGCTAACCTTGTAACAATTCTTTACTCGAATGTTTTACAAAAGGTGTTTTATTTTTTAAAAAGATGTTTCAAGGGTTTGAAAAGTTGATTTTGAAAGTGTTTGTGAAGTGGGTTTTGAAATTAGGCAAGTGTTTTCTTGGAAAGTTAGCAAGTACTTAAGAGTTTATCTACCCTAAAAATTTCCTCAAAGATTTTTATTATGTTTTAAAACTTTTGACAATTTTTGTTCCACCATTGCATTTGGTGGACAATCTTGTCTTAGGAGATGAAAAAGGGACAGGCGCGGGTCATCGTTTGGACCATAATTGCAACGGCGTTAAATACCTTTGGGCAATTCTCTTTAAGGGACTTTGATCATTTGTTTTTGTTTTGAAAAGTTTTATCGAGGGACTATGATCATTCAAATTGTTTGCTTTGCCCAAAGAATATTCAACATACAACATGGCCCAATTATTTGAAGGCAACAAAGTGGAATACCCTAGGGGTGCAAGTGTGAGAAGTGTTGTTTATTTTCATGCTCATTTATCTTGTATTAGGTCAAACTATTTTTTATCGTTTTTTCGCATGCAAACCCTAATTCTAACATGGCATAATTAGAAAGCGTATAAAGTGCGAAATTTAAATTCCTACGTTATTACAACATAATAATATAGGGAGGGGGGTTCAAATTTACAAATGGGGGATATTAGACAAGAATTTAAATCTAGATTATTACATCATTTTTGAATATTTGCAAGGTAAATAAATTGCACAATTAAATAGAAATTAAATAAATATGCAAAATGCAAAAAGAAAGTTTTTATATGTATGAAAAAATATTATTTATGTAAAGATAAAAATAAGAAAATAAAAAGATATTATTTTTGAGTATTTTCATATTTAGGGCAAAACCCTAGTTTTAATCAAAATGTATATTAATTAATTAATCCACATAATATTTATTATTTACATACAAGAATAAAATAAAATATGGTATATTTGAAAAAAGGTCATTTTTTTGTATTAAATATTAAAAATAAAATATATACATTTTTTGGCGTTTTTATTCTAAGTATAATTATATATATATATATATATGTATATTTATATTATAAATATGTATTATATACAAAATAAGTATTTACTTAATATTTTAATAAAATAAATAAAAAAGTATTTTTTATGTGAAATATTTTCAGAAGGTAAATAAAAATAAAAATGCAAATAGAAGTATTTTTTACATATTTTCTATTTATCTTAAATAACAATATATATCTATTTATATACAAATCAAAAAGAAAATCAAATAAAAACCAAATAAAATCAAAAAATGATGAGAAAAATATTTTCAAAATTTTAATATGTTGAGAAAAAATAAACAAGTCAAACAAAAAAAGAAAAAGTCAAAAATGTTAAAAAATGAAGCAAATGGGCTGAGGGGTGTGAAACAGAAAAAATGGTGTGGATAGCAAAAATAACACAGGCCCAGCCCAATCCACTTCTTCTTCAACCTCTGAACAGATTTTGTTCAAAAACGCGCGCCAACAAGCTTCCTTTGAATGTCCTGATTCTTTGATCCTTTGAACAAACTTCCAACACAAAACATGTAAAGCATAATCTCACGATTTCATACATATAAAGAACATGAGCTATCTCTCTAAGATGAGGGAGAATTTCTCTCCCCCTCTTTTCTGACCTAACTTTTCTACCATTTTCAGAGCTCAAATTCTCTCTACTCAGACAAAAGAAATGAAAAGTAAAGCTATGTACATGTTCAGGGCTATGAGTAGGACCTTGTTTCTTCACAAACTTAAGACTAAATATGCATGATAAGAGAGATACGAATTCAAACTTTTACCTATTCAGTTGGACTTCTATCTGGAGAATGAGGAACTTTCAGCGCAAGATGATGATTGGAAAAGCTTCCTTGAGGTCCAGGGATGCTTTTTCAATGCTTACTTTGTCTTGAAACTCCTTGTATCGAGCTGTGGAACTTCAACTGCAAAAGGAAAAATTAAAAATGGTGGAAACTGTTAGAGTGATTACAGGTCAGGTTTTAGGCCATGGTTAGTTTGCATATGTTGTATGGAAGGTGTATGAATTGATTTTGGTGAGAATGCTCGAGGGAAATGGGAGTTTGCACTCAAACTGCAGAGGCAACCCTGTTTTTGCAGTTTGAGGATGATTATGGCAATGGGAGTGTTTGAAAGGTCAAGGATTCGTGCAAAAGCTTGGTTGGGATGTACCGAGTGTGTTTGATATCTTTTGTGTTGTGTTTGTAAGCTGAGGTTCAAGTTGTCACAAGTTATGGACCTTTCTTCTTTTCTAAGCAACAAAATGCCACTTGATGTTCTAGGCATGTAGGGGGCCTCCTAATGGGCTGCATAATCTTCTCTTGATCAGAGCAATTTGTCCATAATCTTGTGCCATTCAGATTTAGCTTGTACTTGTTGGATTTCTAATTTGACATAAAGTGAACTTTTGCAAAAATGGATAGTTTACTTTTTCCAAATTGGGATTAATCCTCTAGACAAAGCTTGAACTCAAAGAACTTGGTCTTGGTACAAAGAATATGCATTAAATTTATGAGTGTAACTTGGTTTAGGGACCTGTAATCAAGGGCATGCTGGTTTTGAGAAGTTGCATAATCTTATGAACATGAAAAATGGCCAATTCACAAGTGAGTTTTTGCTATATTGTGAAATTCGATTCTCCCTAACCATGAAGTTGTTTGAGAAGTTCTTGGACATTTTGGAAAGCTTGGAATGTGTACTACAATCCATCTTTGAAATGCAAATTGAAATTCCAAGTGGAAGGGTATGAAAAATGGCCTTGAAGTGGGGTAGAAAACCTTGTCAAAATAGGTTAAAATTCTACTAAGTTAAAAATGGTTTAGTGCCCTTATTCAAAAAAATATAACTTGAGATACAAGCTTCAAATGAGAAAACTTTGTGAATCAAAGTTGTAGATTATGCAACAATCTACAACTTTCATGTTTTGACTTTTGTTTGAATCAAAATGGATCATGGTGAAAAGATGGGGCAAAGTTGGGAAAAAATTAGGGTTTTTCATAACTTAGAAAAATTCTAAGTTATGAAAAATTCCATTTTCAAACCCTAATTTGCAATTTGTGATTTCTTGGTGAACAAGTTTCATGATTTGGCATATCTTGATGAAAAATGAATCTTGACTCTTGATTTTGACCAAAAAGTCAAAGTTTGACTTTTCAGTATACAGTAAAAATTGATCAATTGACTGGGAAATTCAACTGTCAATCTTGTGTACTTGGGATCTTTTGAGCTTGATGAACATGTCAAGATAATTCCATGGGGTCCTTGAGTCCATATATGAGCTTGGTTTGCCATTGGCTAGGTCAAACAGTCAAAACCCTAAAAATGACCATTTTGCCCTTTTGGTGATCTGATCAAATTTCTTGTGGAATTGTGATCCAAACTTGATCAAATGGTTCATATGAGTTCATAATGTTGATGTGGATCAAATTTCATGAGATTTGACTGTCAATTGGCCACAGTTGACTTTTTCCCCAATACAGTTGATTTCTAGGTCAACTGTCCAATTGACTGGGCAAAACTTGGAATCAAGACTTGAAACTTGGTATGGATAAACTTAGGAGGTCAATATGAAGCATGGAAGTCATATTGGGCACTTTGGGTCAAAACAACTTTGTGCAAACACAAACCCTAATTTTGAGTCCACAGTGCAAGGGGAGGTCTTTGAGCAGATGAAACCCTAACTGAGTCTTGAGCTTCAAGAGCTTTGTGAGGAGAGATCAATGAGAAATGGGAGGGCAAATTTTGGGGTACAACAATAGGCATATGAGACTTGATTGAGCCTTTGAAAACCTCAACTTCCTTGTAAGAACCAAAACCCTAATTTGACTGGCTCAGGAGGGTGCTTGACTGTGTAGCCCTTGAGTAGACTTTGAACCATTTGAGGTGATGCTTGTCAAAACTTTGAAGAATATGGGAGGGAAAATTTTGGGGTACAACAGTTGCCCCTGTTCAATCTTCTTAGACCTGAGGATGTAGATTGGCTTGCGTGCCTTTTGTGATCCGAAGGTGGAAGATGATTAAACACTAGAGTGCCTAGAAATTTGCACTCACATAGTAGAGTATCAATAGTGTGGTGTCGGAAATGGGCTTACAGACGCCATTTGGAGAGATGGTGGATAGGAGGATGGGCTTATAGATGCCATCTGGAACTGTTGGTAAGTGGATGGGCTTATAGATGCCATCTAGGTGTCGATCGCGTAAGAGATTCCTTAGCGAGAACTTTGTAGCGGTGAAAATCGGAGATCAAGCTATTAATTAACTTGAATCACAAAAAGCAAGAGTCGCCACTGCGCTTTATTATTTCCAAGGGAAAAGGGAAAAGAGCGAAATAAAACCCTAAAATATGCAATGTAAAATAATACTTAAAAGTAATAAAAATACAATGCGTTTTTGAAAGAGATCGAGAGTTCGGGGGTTGGTTATACAATGGGAAGGTATTAGCACCCAATGCATCTGCGGTACTCCGCAGGAACCTTTTGAAATATCTGTTTTTGGTTAAAATTGTTTGTTTGATTAAAATGGTTCGTTTGGCTAAAAAATGGGTATGGACGAGATTTTTGAAGATACGACGACCTAGTGTCGAAGTTTTGACTTAAAAGGTGTGTGAGTTTTAAAATTAAGTCTTTTAGAAAAATTTGTTTTAAGATTAAAAATATGAAGGATTTCACACAATCGTAACATATATATTTGATGACATGAAGTCAACCGGTTTAACCGTTTTTCCTTGGAATTTAAGCAATGAAAGCACAATAATCAAAGCACAAGCATTCACGGATCCATAAGAAAATAAATCTAAATAAACAAATAATGACAAAGAGGCAATGAGAAATTTAATTTAAAAATGACAAAGACTATCAAATACAAATGAAAGAGAATATAATTAAATAATTAACTAAAAATATTTTATTAAACTAAATTAAAATTCTAAGATTACTAAATTAATTCTAAACATAAATCACAATTCTAAAAGATACTAAATTAATTCTAAATTTAAACTAATAATTTATCTAATTAATTATAACATCATCGTTTGGTTGCCCTCTAGAAAAAAAAATTAAACTAAGAAATTAAGATAATAAAGTTAAGAAAATTATGAAAACTAAACTAATAAAACGTGGGGTGTCAAGTGAATAAATGGGGTGGATTAGTAAAAAGATAGGAATTATGGCTCAAGGCCCAAACTAAATGATTAACCCTAATTTACCATAAAAAATAATAATAGTAAAAAAAAATTATTGTAACACCCCAGGCGGAGCTGATGCCTTCTTACTAGAGTTTTTTTTTACTTTTCAAATTTTTCCATTAGCCAATTAATAGCTGACACGTGGCATTGAATTAAAATAAGAACATAAAAGCATATCTTATTATACATTATTAGAGAGTGAGAAACAATTTCTTTATTTCTTCTTCTTTGTGAAAGCAAGTATCTCTCTTTCTCTCAGATCCAGACCCACGTGCCTTCCTCTTTATCACTTCGAACTCCTCTTTTTCTCCATGCTTGTTCAATTCCTCTTTTCTCTAACACCAACATAACGACACCACCCCACGACTGAAGGCCCCAACTGTCTTCTGTTCTCTCCAACGCCAAACCTAACTTCTTCTCCCCATTCCTCTGTTTGCAGGTCTCAAGGCGGCGATCCACGGCGGGGATGAGCGCGATCGGAGAATGAGGGAGTGTTGTTGGGCGGAGGGAGTTTGAAGGTCTTGGTTGGTATGTTCTGAACGATAGCATGAGAACAGAAGGTGTAAAGGGTGCGTGTGGTTTCGTGTGAATAGAGGGTAGTGTGGTGGGCTACCGGTCGTTAGAAGAGTGTGGAAGGAGCGATCGCGGTGTGACAACATGGAGGAAGTGGGTCCAACGATGAAGGCTGTTGGCTTGTGGATGGTGTTCGGTGCACAGAAGTTGGCGGAAGGTTATGGAAACATGAGCTGACCGCGTGTGGAAATGTGACGAGTTGGTGCTCTGTATTGTGGTAGATGAATGTTGACGGAGATGGAGGTTTATAGCGATTCTGAAAAGGTGTGTTTTGTTGAGGGTGATGGAACAGAAAGTGTTGGGAGATGGAACAGTGATGTTGGGTTGTGGTGTATTTGCGTGTTCCATGATGTTGTTGTGGTGTTGTTCTAAATAGAAGGTTATGGATCGAAGGAAGAAACAGGGTGGTATTGATGATGCAACCACCAAATCCACCAGCTGCTCTTTGAAAATGAAGTGAAGGAAAGTAGAAAAAGCTTCCAATCTGATCCTTTACCTGAAACTGGTAAGTCCAGTTCCATTTTGGTGGAATAGGACAATTTGTTCCAAGAACACCATCTTGCCATGAACTCCTCCTTTGCTGGATCCCAGCCCGATGAATGAGGAGACTCTCGTCCAATTTGTTCCGAACATTAACAGCAACATTGTTGTTTGTTGTTACATTAATAGTAGGACCTGGAAACTAGTCGTTGATAGCAATTACCTGTTGGGGTACTCCAAGAGGAGATGCAGTGATGTAGGAGACTTCAAAGTTGTAGGGAACAAATGCATCTTCTGCAGAAGAGAGTGTAAGGAGGAAGAGAATACTGATGAGGAAGAGGAAGAGATGTTTAGATGAAGCCATTGAATGGAGAACTTTTGTGACTCACAAGATTGATTTTTGAGGTGAGTTTTGAGTGGACTTTTTTCTTTTATGTGAGTTGGTTTTACATTATCAAATTTTGATGTCTATGAAGAAAGAAAAATGGTCCTCTGAGTGTATGGAGAGAGAGAGAGATATGGGTGTGTAAGGGTATGTTGTGTGTGTCTATCCCATATATAATTGTGAGAATTTGTGAAATAAAAATGTGCGTCAGTAGAAATTGTGAAAAGTGTATAGCATTTAGGGAAACAGTGGGTACTTAGAAAATTAGGTAGAGTATGCACCATAAATTTTTTGGATATACAGTGTGTGGTGTTGGATGTATGCAGGCGGGAGTTTTTTGATTGTGGGGGGAAAGATTGTGTGGATTGAAAAATAGGCGGGAGAGTATTGAGGGATGAAATACATATACTGTGAATTGCCTTTTTTTGGTTTTGTTTTTATGTATCGATCCTCAATTTCATCCAACAACCAATGAAAATCAAGCATAGTATATTTTAATATTTTTTGTGACTAAAAAGCCCTTTAATGACAAAAATAAAAATAAAAATTGAAAGTATAAAAAACTCAATTTAAAATGATTTTTTTTTGAATATTTTATGAATAAAAAATAAAGACACAAAATGACCGAAAACGATAAAAACCGGACGAAAATTTATCCGAAAAAATAAAATGAACACATTAAAATAATCTACATGTCACAAAGATTAAAGAAAAAAATATTCAAGAAGTCAAAAATCAAAAATAAAATAATAATGAAAACATCAGACTAAACAGACGTTTAAGGTTAAAACGAGACTTCAAACTGTACCGAAAAAATAAAGCGAGCATACCGTCATAATCTACGCGAAGCGCAGATTTATAAAATGATCGGTAAAAGGTGAAAACTTGAAATATTTTTCTCGCTAATTTTTCACACATTGTTGAATCGCTTTTAACAGTTTGTCTATAAAATCAAAATATTTTTATTATCGACATATAAACAAATTGGAGCAATGCAAGAAACGAGTAAACAAATAAAAATGAATGAAATGAAATGTCGGGTATTTTACAACTAAAAGACGATGCAAACTTTGATTTAAACTGACTTTTCCTGGTCAACTTAAATACGACTAATGATGCAAAATGTGATGAATGAAGGTATTTACTAATGATTGCGACCAAATAACAAAATATGGTATGAATGTGCGACTGAAAAAATTAGGGGCGAAATTAAGGGTGCAACGGTGTGCCTTGATGAATCAGTCTTCGAGAATCCACAATCAACCGTACTTATGGCTTGGGAGACTCAAAACCTTAATTGAGGCGCGACACCTGATGCTCTTGATTCAGACCTGTCTCCGCACATGAAACAAAAGAAAACATGAACATACACCTTTGTATGCGATTAGAAATTAGTGATACATGGGCTAAAAAATGTTCAAAACACTTGACAATTTTCGCATAGTCAAATCTCGAAGGTGAAAGGTTAAAACCAACCGTATTTCGTGACCTTGACTTATCTTAAAAAATGCAAAAATAAAAATGGGATCTTAGGTCAAAAATTTGGGTACAACAAACTTGCGTACCTGATAAAGAAAGATAATTACCTGGCCTGTTACAGGGGTTGATCTTCAAACTCTTCATGCAGACATGCCCTGGCTGGATACAAGTATCAAATCTACAAACTCTTCAGACGTGCCCTGGCTGGATACAGGAATCGAATCTGGAAATAGTCGTCAACAGATATGCCCTGGCTGGATACAGGAATCGAATCTTCAAACTCTTCAGACGTGCCCTAGCTGGATACAGGAATCGAATCTGGAACTTCAAAAGGTTGATGGGTTGTCTCTACTGACAGGTTATCTCAGAAAAATCTTTAGGATTTCACTGAACCAGAGGAGGTTTTGTCTTTCTTGACGAGTTGTCTCTTTGGACGGGTTGTCTTCATGGACGGGTTGTCTTCAACGACGAGTCGTCTTCAATGACGAGTTGTCTTCAATGACGAGTTATCTTCAATGACGAGTTGTCTTAATGACGAGTTGCCTTCAACAACGAGGTGTCTTCAATGACGGGTGTCTATACTGACGGGTTGTCTTTAATGACGAGTTGTCTTTAACGACGAGTTGTCTTTAATGACGAGTTGTCTTCAATGATGAGTTGTCTTCAATGACGAGTTGCCTTCAACGATGAGGTGTCTTCAATGATGGGTTGTATTCAATGACGAGATGTCTTCAATGACGAGGTTGTCTTAAATGACGAGGTGTCTTCAATGACGGGGTGTCTTCAATGACAGGTGTCTATACTGACGGGTTGTCTTCAATGACGAGTTGTCTTTAACGACGAGTTGTCTTTAATGACGAGTTGTCTTCAATGACGAGTTGTCTTCCATGACGGGTGTCTATAATGACGAGTGTCTATAACGACGGGTGTCTCAAATGACGAGGTGTCTATAACGACGGGTGTCTATGATGGCGGATTTGCGTCAGAAAAATCTCTAGGCATTGATTTAATTGTATTTGTCTTCTTTGACTGGATTAGCGTCAGAAAAATCTTTTAGGAACCAGATTTGTCTTCTTTGACTGGATTTGTCTTCTTTGACTGGATGAGCATCAGAAAAACCTTTGGGATTTAACTGGACTTGTCTTCTTTGACTGGATTTGTCTTTTTTGACTGGATTTGTCTTCTTTGACTAGATTTGTCTTTTTTGACTGGATTTGTCTACTTTGACATAGCGGATTATTTAACCGTATGCTTCCTGAAAGGTAAAGGTCAGTCGTATGCAATGCATGATATGGATCAAGCAATGATGTTCTTGACATAAATGAGAATGTATGACATGATGCATATATGCATGTATCATGATGTGATGTTTATGAATGTATTTTCGTCTAGGAACGTAAATCTTTGACGCATGCCGAGAAGTTGAATCCTGGGCTGACGTTGAAGAGTAGAATTCTTTGTTTCCGCTGGGGCGGATGATTGCAAGAATACCGGTAGGAGAAGATGACTCCGTTGGGGTAATAAACTTGTTGGAGAGATTACTCTGCGAGGAATACTCTGTGGGAAGAGATACTTCGCTGAGGTTTAATGATAACTCCGCTGGGGATTCCTGTTGATAAGCTTTGTTGAGGAATTTGATGAACTCCGCTGGGGATAGGAAGAGCTTCGCCGAGGACGATCTTTCCGTGGCAATTAGCTGAGGATAACCCAGTTATACCCTGGTAGGGAATAACCTTTGAATAAAGCCGGGGAGACGCGTTCGTGCTCTGCAGGTGATAAGCTTCCAGAATCTACTGGGGAGATGGTTCAACTCTCCTGGGGAGACTTTTTGGACTGTATTGGGGAAGTGGCTCCACTAGGGTGTCTGCATTCCGCCGGGGAACAATCTTAGATCAAGACTGCCGGGGATGCTTGCTTGGGAATATCTGTATACTCTGCCGGGGAATGTTGAGATCCTCTGGGGGATGCCCAACTTCCTCAAGGCTGACAGTAGATTAACTCTACTTGGGGAGAGTGTTGCTGACTTGCTGGAGATACTGTGCCTTTTCAGGGCTGATGGGAGACCAACTCTGCTTGAGGAGAGCATTGTTGCATCTTGTCTTTCTCTACGAGGAGTGGAGATATCTTGGTTACATTCTTCAGCTGGACATACCTTGGTACCTTGGTGGACGGAGCAACTAGACCGCTTAGACAACTCAGTACTGCCCCTGTTTCTGCGGGAGAAGGTACCTGTGGAGGTGCTTGATGACTGCCGATTGACAAATTTTCTTCTGGTAGGCAAGTGACGAGATGCCGGGACATAGTCGTACGCTGTGATCCCTAATTTTTTCCTGGACCGCCCTTTCGGGTTTTCAGTCCACCGGGATACCCATTTTTACCCAAGCCGCCTTTTCAGGTTTTCGACTTGCCGGGTGTACAGATATTTTTCTATTTCATCCCTTATTTTTGCCCGAACCCTTTTGGTTCGCCGGAAAGCCCTTATTTTTGCCTAGGTGTGTCAACCTAGCGGGTCTTTGATTATGCGTAGTATTTTTTCGACTAAGTCCACGCTCTCAGGATGTAGGGAGGTGCCCCTGTTGTTGTGTTGTGTTGCCGTGCTACCAGAAGATGTTGATCGTGCAAGATTCGTCGCTGGAATTCATGTCCAATGCCCCAAGTGATCCAGATGGAGATTTGCCCCAAGCTGGTTGGTCTTTTGAGAGATTCTCCGAATCTTGACTTAACTGCCCCAGATGATGGACAATGATCATGCCATGCCCCTTGATTGGGGGTGCTTTTGTTCATTAGACATTTGTCGTGCAGACTTCTATGTTGTTCAAACAAATAGTCATATGCAAACAAATGTTATTTTAAAAATGCGAAGCTTATGTCTGTCTTGAAATTTTTGAAAATGCATTTTTAGTAAAACAAGCAAATTTTGTAAAATGTGATGTCAACTCAGTATTTTACAGCAAGCCTTAAGGAGTCAGGATACCTTTCGTAACAGTATGCCTTCGAACTAACCCATGCTTCAACTAGGACTTTTTAAGGGTTATAACGTGGCCTGGTTCACGGTGTAAGAAACAAAGGATAAAGGCTCAAATTATATTTGTACCCACCCACTCTTCGTGATGTTCTTCAAACCTAAACTCAGTTGATCGTGCGTTAGACCTTGTTCGAGTCTTTGTCCTAATATTCCCATGATGGTTCGGATGTTGACATTTTATTTTGAATAGGCAGTCATTTCCTTGTTGAGGGTTTGCAGGTCCTCTTTTCTTTTTGATTTTGTTATCCCTGTTTTTTTTTTGCCTGAACTATTTCCTTTCTTTGGAATTACAGTCAGCGGGATGCCCCTGTTTTGTAAGTCTCCTTCATAGGTTTTGACTTATTGGGTTTTTATTTCTGAGGGATAATGACTGCCTGTCTTTATGATTATTCGGAGCCATCAATGTCCTTTGTTTTGTAAGGACCTCTTTGGTGCTATTCGTTGTGCACTTGGATCAACTGAGAGAACTACCCTGCCCCAGGTTATGATTAAGGGTTTTAATTTTCGAAAAGAAAAACTCTGACTTCTTTGGCTCAAAAGGGGTTGACGAGGGATTATCTTCCTTATAACTCCAGTGTTTAGGAATTGAAACAATGCCTGTACCTCATCAGCGGGGTCTGTTCAAAAGCATATTGTAGATCGTGGTATCGTTTTCGTCATCCTCCCTCAAGAGGCTTAGAATTATTAATTGAGAGTTGATCATCACAAAAAATATGAAAACAGTTTGCATATAGTAAATATGAAATAATTACTTCAAAACAGACATGTGTAATGCATTAATGAAATACAACGTTTGACATGAATACAATGTTTTGAACAATCAAAGAAAAATACAACTTGAACATTCGAATGAACAAAAAATTTCCAATCCTAGCCATATTTTGGCAAGGGAGCAGTGGTCACATCGGGAGTCTCTGGAGAGTCGAACTGGACTTCCTTTGCGTCGATCAGATCCTGAACCTTGTTTTTCAAAGTCCAACAAACATCTGTAGCATGCCCCGGGCTGTCAGAATGATAGGCGCAGCGAACGTTGGGGTTATACCTTGAAGGTGTCCTGTTGGGATTCTTAGGAGGGTCCCTTAGAGTTACCAACTTGGTCTCCAGAAGTTGTGGCAATATCTGGGATAAGGTCATGCCGAGGGGAGTGAATTGCCTTTTATGTCTCTCTTCCCTTTGTTGGTTGCGATGTTGAGGAGCACCGGCCGGTTTTGAAATAACCACCATGTTGACAGCACTAGATTCCTTCTTGGATGGTCTCTTCTCAGTGTTCGAGGAGTCACCGGTTTGTATCTTTCCAGACTTGATACCAGCTTCTATCCTCTCCCCGGTCAAGATCAAATCTGTAAACCCAGCAGAAGAATTCCCAATCAGATGGTTGAAGAAGGGACCAGACAGGGTCCCCAAGAACATGTCAACGAGCTCACGGTCAGTCAAAGGTGGCTGCACCCTTCCAGCCAGGTCTCTCCACCTTTGCGCATATTCCTTAAAACCTTCATCCGTCCCTAGTGACATACCCTGGAGTTGGGTACGTGTAGGGGCGAGGTCGTCATTATACTGATACTGCTTATAAAAAGCAGTTGCCAAGTCCTCCCAGTTACGAATACTGGTTCCATCCAACTGATAGAACCAATCGAGCTGAGTCCCTGAAAGACTCTCCTGGAAGAAATGGATCCATAGATTATTGTCTGTCGTGTAGGGCTGGATCTTCCTTGCGTATGAACGGAGGTGCAGCTTAGGACAGGAAGCCCCTT
Source organism: Vicia faba (assembly GCA_948472305.1). NCBI lineage: Eukaryota > Viridiplantae > Streptophyta > Magnoliopsida > Fabales > Fabaceae > Vicia > Vicia faba. The sequence goes on along the minus strand of OX451738.1, from coordinate 517,297,241 downwards.
CGTACTTTACAAAGGCAGGTGCCTTGAACTTGTGAGGGATCACCACCCCAGAAGATAAACCTAGGTCCCCAAAGTCCAACCCAGGCACACGTTGAATTTCCATAGCATTTAACCGGTCCTCCAGCTGTTTGTACCTGTCCTCAGCGGGAGGGTACTGTTCGTCATTGAAATCTGTCTCGGTGTCAGAGACTACGGGACTAGGAACCCTTCCCTCTTGGTGACTGCCTTCCCCAACAGATGGAGTAGTCCGCTCAGCTTCATTCTGCAGTGTATTCCCAGATTTACGTCTAGGATTGAACAAAACATTCCTCTTCTTCTTTTTCAAGAGCAGAGTCTTCAATTCCTGTTGTCCTTGTGCTAAGCTCATGACCAACTCCTGGAACTGGGTGTTCTGGGCCTGGAGGGCCTTGATAGCTTGTTCATTGGATGATTCAGGATTCATGATGACTGCTGAAATAAACAGCGAAGAAGGTAAATGACCTGTACAAAGGGTACCTGTAATGCAATGATATGTATGTATGCATGCAATGTTTTCAAGGATCTCGTGGGGTAAACAAGAAAAAACATTGTTAGAATCAGGTAGCTTGATTGAAGGAACTTCAGGTTGTTGAGAGTCCTTCTTCAAGAGTCAAAGCTCACCATATCGAGTGGGTCATAGCCCCTGACTCAAGTTATCAACCTTGGCTAGAGGAAAATAAATCCCCTTTGCCCCTTGCTAGACCTGTTGGTTCATCATGACCTGCATCACAGACCCTTGAGATCCTTGAAATGGATTAGTCCTTATGTAGGATGTATGCAATGGTATGATGGTATGATGCTACGCTATGCGTGGAGTAATGTACGTAAACCATGTTATGAGTCCATATTAAGGACTGTAAACAAAACCTGCAAGAAACTCATGTGTCAAATAACAAGCATGCAAGTAGTCAAGTTTGAAGGCACACAAGTCACACAAGACAGCTCTTAGAGTTCAGGCCAGCATGAAGTTTGGGCACTACCCTCTTGAAGTTGATGGGCTCAAAAACCTGTCCTATCAAAAGTAACCGGGTTCTAGAGGATCCCAATATCACTGACTACCCTCAATCGGTCATAACTCCAGCGTCGCAATCTTTTCTTGCAGCCAGAACCATCGCGAGAGTTTTGCCTCAATGGGTGTAGCATACTGCTACTATTCTATGGCCAAGTTAGGTCTTTTTAGGGTTCTAAGGTCGGTTGGTGCTTAATGACTCCTCAGAAGACCCATATTCTCCTCGTTACAACACAAGGGATATCGGTACAGACCAAGGTGCCACACCAACGTAGCCACTGCTTCACCCGTGTCGGTCTACGCCGGACAGGTCCCTCATAGCTTATGCTACCTAAAAGGGTATTCCCCAGATCCGGGTTAGGATCTATGAAACTCCGATGCAAAGCCTACAAATATAAAACAATCAAAGCAAAGCAATTGAAAACATAAGTATGATCTAATCCTAAGGTACACCTCACTTTTATATTCCCCAGCAGAGTCGCCAGTTCTGTGATCGGTGGAAATAGAACTGACTGTTTTTTAAGCTGGATCGCGTATGTCGCGGTAAGCAAGAGTCGCCACCGTCTTTTATGTTCTCCAACATGGAAAGGATAAAAGCACAACAAAATTCCTTCTTTGAGAATGTTTCTCGGTTCGGGAGGTAGATTTATAGAAAGGGAAGGTGTTAACACCCTTTCTATCCATGGTTATCCATGGGCTCTTAGGTACTTGCTCTTATGTTTTCAAAATGACGTTTTCTTTTCAAATGTGAGTGGGGTTTGAAAAAAGTTTCTTTGAAAGATTTCTGAATGACTCTTGTATCTGTCCTCAAGAGTGTTTGAAAAATTTGTTTTGAAAGCTTTTGAAATTGTAAGGTGTGAAAAGTATTTTGTTTGTTTTTGAAAAGAGCAAGTACCCATGAGTCATCTACCTACCCTAAGGAATTAAGCTGTGTAAGTATCCTTTAGATAGTGCTATCCCACCATTGAGAGGTAGGTAGCACCACCGTTGGAGGTGTGCGGGTCAATTCGATTATCGGGACAGTGTGGTCACCGAAGCAACGGTATGACACCTTAGAAGTAACCCTAATGTCCTAGATCCTTTTATCCGAGGCAACCGTTTCGAGGCAACTGGATCTTTAGACTGAGGGTGACCTCTAAAACGTCCTATACTTGATGACCACGTTTCGAAGGCAACGAGTGAGGCGTACCCTAGAAGTGGTGTGTGTATTGTGTGTTGTTTTCATGTTATGTTTGTCTTTGTAATTAGTAAGCTACGAGTTGTTTTTATTTACCATACATTCTTTCATGCATTTAACAGTTAGGGGGTGCGGAAAGTAAATTTCGGAAACATAAATCCTACGTTATTACAAGACGCGAGTCTATACATCGCCAAAAATACAAAGACCCGTTTTGGTAAATAAGTACGAGAAATAGTAAATAAAGCAGTAAAATCCTAATTACTATTACATCCGGAGGCAGTTACAGAAATAATCAAAATAAAGAATTAAAACTAAAATGCGCGCGAAAGAAAGAATCGGGAATGTCTTAAGGGTTTTGACCCTTTTAAGAAAAGAAATGAATTTTTTTGTCTTTTTGAATTAAATGCAATTAATAACTAATAATTAAACTAATTAATTAATTTATTAAAAGAAAAGATTTTTTTGTGTTTTTTATGTTTTTGTGAAATAAAATAAAAGAATTAAAATTCTAAGTTAACCTAATTCTAAATTATTTTAGTTATTTAAAAAAGTTAAAATTGCCTAATTAAAGCTAATTCAATTATTTAATATTTATTTACAAAAATAAAATAATAATAATAATAATAATGTTAATTCTTTTTTTTTTGATTGATTTTTTATGAAAAATTAGTTGTGAGTTAATTAAATAATAACAATTAATAAATATAATTAATAAATAAAAAAGAAAAGAAAAGAAAAAAATGCAAGAACCATGGGGGGTATTGGGCCAGGAATGAGGGTGTGTATGGAATTTGTGAGGCCCATTTGAATCTTCAGCCACGTTGACCATTAGAATTGAGTGGAGCGTTGTTGACTCCTGAGCATGGTGCTCTTGCTTTCTGGGCCTTTGGATATGCATCTATGGATACATGGCACGTTGATCTGTGAGAGCACATGGTACTCACCATTTGGAAACCTGCACAGGAATGTATTTGAAAAAATAATATGAATTATGGGGGGACCTGGGAATCGAACCCAGGTCCCAGAGATTACAAGCCACGTCTTCCACCATTGCATCACTCATGCGCGTGTGTTAGTATAATAGAAAAGAAACATAATATAAAACAAACGCAATATATGCTGAAAATAAGAAAAAGCGCGCGCCCAATTTGAACCTGCCAATCACATGAAGGCACGCAGTCATCTTCTCCATTTCCTGTAAAATAAAAAACACATAGCGGGGGTTTTAAACCCCCACAAAATGCAAGCATTTTAAGAATAGCGATTAGACGCTCGTTGCATATAAAAAGGGCGTGAGGTGTGCTTTAGCTTCGTCTCATCCTGCTGGGTTTGGCCATGTAAGTCTTGAGGCTTAATTTTTCACTATGTGAAAAACCCCAAATTACAAACTCTAAAAACCTAGAAATCCGTCCATGGTGATTTTCAAATTAAGGCACCATTCTCAAATTAAATCATATGGAAAGCTTTGTATGGATCCTGTGAGCATAATGCAATCAACAAAAGGTGTTAAAAATGCATAAATGGAGGTTTGTGATTTTGGAAAAGAATGCAAACCGTATGAGTTATGTAGCGCGATTTCTTGAGTGTGAGGACTTGTTTGTGCTTGCAAAAGGTTCCTGGTGATGTAAGGAACGTGTTTGGATCAAAAAGAAAGCTTGAATTGTGTTGGAAAATGGTTTTCAGTTTCACACTTTTCTCTTGAAATTTTGAAATTGCTTTGGCCGTTTTAGGGAGTTCTAGGTCGTGCCCCATGGTCTCAGAAGCTTGCATATGTGTATATGAATAAGAATCAACCCATAATGTGTGCCTTTAAGCCTTGCAATTATGTTTTGGATTTTGCCATAACCTCCATTGAAAATCTTGCCATTTTTGCTTCAAATTTGAATTTCATGCTTGGAATAGGTCTTGCACGAATTTGGCATGTGAATTATGGTGTATCAAAGCTAATCAAACCACAAAATATCCCTTATTTAATTTTCTTGATTTTTATTTGAATTTAAAAGATTTAAAATGAATTAAATCAAATAAAATTAAATAAAAATAGAAAAATTAATTTTTAAACTTGAAATAAATCATGGGACACGTGGGAGGCATGGCAAAGCTGAACCAAGTGGAAAAAGTGGGCCCTTTTTGTCAAAAATGAAGTTTCAAGGATAGTTAACTTTGGCCATTTCACAAAAATTTCCCAACTTCTCCAATGCATATCTTGCTCAATTTTGATCATATGAACATGTTCTTGGACATTTTGGAAAGGTCTTGAAGTCCTCTAACCAATTCCTTTAGTCCCATGTCATTTGAATTTACCAATCTTAAGTTATGGTCTTTGACTTAAAGTGCCTTTTTGTTGACTTTTGAAAATGACCTATAATGTTGAAATTGATAACTTTTTGTGAGAGAATTTCTTGGACTTGGAATGTGTAGATGAGTTATAGGAAATGTCATCCCCTTCAAAATGAGAATTGGATGGGATTTTTTTGATGAACCATGAAAAAGTTATGCCTTGGTCAAATTACAGTTGACTTTTTAGCTGTCCAAAAATAGAAACTTTTGCATCTTGATGATTTTTGAGCCATTCTTGTGAAATCATGGTCAAGATTTGACCAAATGATGATTGTGGCTTCAAAATAAGATGTTGACCAAATTTTTTGACTTTTGACTGCCAAATGACCATTTTTCCCCTATAGTTGACTGTGAAGCAATTAGGGTTTTTGACTGTGCAACCTGACCTTGTGAGCCTTGAAACTTGGCATGTAGATGCTTGACAATGTGTATAGGCATATGAGACTTGATTGAGCCTTTGAAAACCTCAACTTCCTTGTAAGAACCAAAACCCTAATTTGACTGGCTCAGGAGGGTGCTTGACTGTGTAGCCCTTGAGTAGACTTTGAACCATTTGAGGTGATGCTTGTCAAAACTTTGAAGAATATGGGAGGGCAAATTTTGGGGTACAACAGTTGCGTCCAAATATTCACATAATCAGAAGTTTGTACAAGGGTTTTAAACTTTGTCTTTTAGATACTACTATTATTGGTTAAAGGCTACATACTCTTTCTTTTCATAGAGAGTACTTTAGTCACAAAATTAGCTTTCAACCTGATTTTGGTCTGAGCACAAGCAAGGCCAAAAGCATAAGTCACATCTTCTGCACCCAAACTACCAAGAGGCCCCCCACATGTACTTTCACGTTACATTATTTTATCATTTATTTGCAAGGCTGGATTTGGACAACATGTCCATTCTTTCTCTATAAATAGAGAAACATTTATAAAGCTATGAGAGGATCTTTGGACCAGAGGAACGAATCCCCCAAATTTTCTCAAACACAATAAAACTTCTCAAGTTCATCAACACTTGAGAAATCAAAAAACCCAGAATCCCAAACACTCACCTCTTTCGATTCTGAAGAACATCCCACACATAGAAGTTTGTTCAAACTCATAGACAACCTTGTGTGACAACTCTTCGAAACAAAAGCAAACCCCCTGTGACTACTCTTTGAATTCCAGAAACGTCCAGGTAGAAGTTCAAGTTCGAATCCCACATCCATTCAAGGCCTGAAGCAAGGTAAGTTATTCTTACCTTTGAACTTTTCGTTTCATGGCATAGTAATTTTCCCTTTCGTTTGAAACATGTACATACCATTGTTCCTTTCGTTTCCACCCTTTTAACATATTTTTCAGAGCTAACCCTTTCATTTTGCTTTCTGTTTACCTGAACTTGCTTTAACTGTTAAACTGTTTACAAGACAAATACAAGCATGGCCTCAGGCCATGTTTCCATTTAATGCTTTAAATGAAAGAAAACAGGAAACAGGAAATAGGAAACGAAGCTTCTGGCTTCTACCCTCTTTCTCTAGGTCAAACGAAAGAGACAACCAGGACGATAAACATACTGTTGTACCCCAAAATTTGCCCTCCCATTTCCTCAACATTTTCTCATCACAAGACCCTTGGAGCTCAAGATCCAGTTAGGGTTTCCTCTGCTCAAGACTTCTCCTTGCACTGTTGACCCAAATTAGGGTTTGTGTTTGCACAAAGATATCTTGACCTAAAATGCCTAAGATGACTTTCATGCTTCATGTTGGACTTCCAAGTTTATCCATACCAAGTTTTAAGTCTTGATTCCAAATTTTGCCCAGTCAATTGGACAGTTGACCTAGAAATCAGCTGTATTGGGGAAAAGTCAATTGTGGCCAATTGACAGTTAAATCTCATGAAAATTGACCCACATAAACATTATGAACTCACATGGACCATTTGATCAAGTTTGGATCACAATTCCACGAGAAATTTGATCAGATCGCCAAAAGGGCAAAATGGTCATTTTTAGGGTTTTGACTACACAAAGGCAATTTTTGACTGTTTGACCTAGCCAATGGCAAACCAAACTCACATATGGAATCAAGGACCCCATGGAATTGTCTTGACATACTCAACAAGTTCAAAAGATCCCAAATGCACAAGATTGACAATTGAATTTCCCAGTCAATTGATTAATTTTGACTGTATACTGAAAAGTCAAACTTTGACTTTTTGGTCAAAATCAAGTGTCAAGATTCATTTTTCATCAAAACATGCCAAATCATGAAACTTGTTCATCAAGAAATCAAGAATTGCAAGTTAGGGTTTGAAATGAAGATTTTTCATAACTTAGAATTTTTCTAAGTTATGAAAAACCCTAATTTTTTCCTAACTTTGTCCCACTTTCTCACCAAGATTCATTTGGATTCAAGGAAAAGTCAAAACATGAAAGTTGTAGTCCATTACAAAATCTACAACTTTTATTCACAAAGTTTCCTCAAAAGAAGCTTGTAGCTCAAGTTACAATTTTTGGAACAAGGGTACCAAACCATTCTTAACTTAGAGAAAATTTGACCTATTTTAGGCAGGATTTTTGCCTAAATTCAAGACCATTTTTCAGATACTTCCACTTGGAATTTCAATTTGCATTTCAAAGATTGATTATAGTACACATTCCAAGCTTTCCAAAATGTCCAAGAACTCATCAAACAACCTCATGGTTAGGGAGAATCGAATTTGGCAAGTTGGGAAAAACTCACTTTTGTTATGACCAATTTACATGTTCATACACTTAGGCAATTTTGAACTCAGCTTGCATTTCTTGATTACAGGTCCTATATCCCATTTACACTCATAAGTTTAATGCTAACTCATTGTGCCAAGACCATATTTTATGTGTTCAAGCATTACATAAAGGTTTAGTCCCAAAATAGAAAAAGCATAATGTCCATTTTTGCAAAAGTAGAACTTTATGTCAATTAGCAATCCAAGCAAGTACAGTGCAAATCCTTTTGGCACAAGTTTATGAACAAAACACACTGATCAAGGGGAAGGTTAGCAGCACATTAGGGGGGCCTCTATCAGTCTAAAACTCAAGTGGACACTTTGTTGCTTAAAGTTGAAGAAACATAGCATAACAAGACACAACTCTCATTCCTGTGAACCAGAGCTTAAGCAAAGTTATCAAACACTTTCCAATCATCAACCCTAAGCTAAAACACGAGCCAACCATCTCCATTGCCTTCTCAAACACAGAATCACCCTCAAACTGCCCAAACAGGGTACCTGCTGCAGATTGAGTTCCATAGCTCAATCCTTTCATGCATTCTTGCTAAAATCACTTCAAACACATCCCACATCATCCCTTGAAACTATTCCAAGCCTCAAGGAAGCTGTACCAATATTCACCTTGCATTGAAAACACCTCCATCATCAGATACGATTCCAACTGAACAGGTAAGTTCATGGACTTCTATCTCTCTATCCAGGCATTGTTAGCTTTAGGTTTGTGAAGAAATTATGTCACATTCATAGCCCTGAACATGCCCATATAATTAGTTTTCATTTATGTTATGTGTGCTATGAGAATTTGATGTCTGAACTTGGAACAAAAACTAGGTCAAGAATTGGGGGAGAAGAAATTCTCTCTCATTTCTGAGAGTTAAATCATGTTCTTTATATGTATGAACTCGTGAGAAGATGCTTGACATTTTTTGTGTTGTGAGTTTTCATTAAAAGTCCAGGAATCAGGATGTTTGAATCCATGTACAAAGCGCACGTTTTTTGAACAAGGTTTGCTGGAGGTTGAAGAAGATAGGTTCTGGGCTGGGCCTGGAATGTTTTTTCCTTTTCACACCATGTTTTTACTTTTGAACCCCCCTGGCCCATTTTGATTTTTACTTATCATTTTCCATTTTTTCCTTTTGATTTTATTTCTATATTTTTATTTAAGTATGAAAAAATATAAAAATCATTTTTTCCACATTTTTTGCATTTATTTTGATATTTATTAGTCTTTATTTAGTTTTGTACATAAATAATATATAAATACTATTATTTAAAATAACTATAAAAAAAAATAATGCAAACACATTTATTTTCTAATTTTTATTTTATTTTATCTTCTGAAAATATTTTATATAAAATATACTTTTTTTATAAATATTAAATATTATTATTTTGTATATATAATATATATTTAGTAAATAATACAAATACATATATATTTATTAGAATATTTAGGACAAAAATACAAAATATATTCATTTTTATTCTTATTAATATTTAATATTAAAAATACCTTTTTTACAAATATACTTCATTTTTATTTTATTTTTGTACATAACTAATAAATATTGTATATATTAAACAATTAATACCTTTTAATTAATAAATTAGGGTTTTGCCCTAAATACATAAAAACTCCAAAAAAAATAATACTTTTTATTTTGTTTATTTGACATATAAAAAACACTTTTTTTTCATACATATAAAAAACATTTTTGCATCTTGCATATTTATTCCCTTTTTGTTTAATTATTGTATATTAAATGATTTGATAATTCCCAATTTGATGTAATAGTCTAGGTTTAAATTCCTTGTCAAAATACCCCCCATTTGAACATTTGTACCCCCCTTCCCATATATTGTGTTGTAATAACTTAGGAACTTTATTTTTCGCATTTTAATGCTTTCTAATTATGCCATGTTAGAATTAGGGTTTGTATGCAAATCAAAAACAACAAAAATAGTTTGACCTAAATTCAAGATAAACAAGCATGAAAATGGACAACACCAATCACACTTGCACCCCTAGGGTATTCCACTTGTTTCCTTCAATAATGGGCCATATTGCATGTTAGGCCTCTTTGGGCAAAACAAAACAATCAAATGATCATAGTCCCTCGATGACGCTTTCGAAAGTTGCCTAAAAAATGATCAAGTCCCTTTCAAGGAAAGATTGCCCAAAGATACTTGGCACCATTGCAATTATGGTCTAAACGATGACCCGCGCCCGTCCCTCTCACATCCTAACACAAGATTGTCCACCAAATGCAATGGTGGAACAAAATTGTTAAAAGGGTTAAAAACATAGGAGAAATCTTTGAGAAATTTAGGAGTAGACAAACTCTTAGTCACTTGAATCAAACTTGCAAAACAAAACACTTGCCTATTTTTCAAACCACACATCACTACACTTTCAAAACAAAACTTTCAAAAAACATTGAAAACCTTTCAAAAGACATACACCTTTGTATACATCCCAACATGGATCATTACAAAGGTTGCCACCACATTGGCCTCTTTTCAAAACATTTTCAAACACACACACACACCACCATTTCAAGCAATTGAAAATCAAGGCAAGTGATCTAAAACAAGTAACTAAGAGCCCATGGATAACCATGGATGAAAAGGGTGCTAATACCTTCCCTTTTCATAATCTACCCCCCGAACCCACGAAACATCTCAAAGGTTTTTCCTGTGCTTTTTAACCTTTCCTTTAGGATAAAATAAAAAGTCGGTGGCGACTCTTGCTAAACCGAACAAGTGCGAAAACAAACGCAAAACCTCAAGTCAGTTCTCCCACCGTATCACAGAACTGGCGACTCTGCTGGGGAATAATTTTAAAAGTGGAGTAACCTTAGGGCTTAGATCACCCTCTTGCATGACTAATTGTTTGCTTTGATTGCTTTACATCTTGGCTCTCTTGTTTGGGTTTGCAATCCTACACCCGGATTTTGGGAAACATTCATAGATAGCAATACGTTGTGGAAACTGTGCGGGGTATACCGACACGGTCGAAGCAATAGCTATATTAGTGCGACATATTTGTGAGTACCGGTAACCCTTGAGTACAATCAAGGAGAGTACGGGGCCGCTGAGTGATGTCACTAAGCACTAATGACCTAGAACCTTACTTGACCATCTTGGCCTTTTATTAGGGGTAGTGAGATGACCGGCTTTGGTGCAGTCCGAAGTTGGTAGATACTCGATACTACACTCATTGAGGGTTGTTTTCTTGGAATATTTTGGTCGCTAGTTAAGTGGCTAAACCAAAACAATGAACAATGAAAACAATCCAATGATATTGAGCTCTTTAGAACCCGGTTACTATTTATAGGACAGGTTTTTAAGCCAACTACACTCAAGAGGGTACTTACCTATGAAACCCCATGCAAGCCTGAAACTAGGGTTTGGTGTGATTTGCTTGTACATATGTTTGTGCATACATCATAAACATCATAAAGCATCATATGCATTTACTAACCACTTCAAGGGTTTAGATCTTCATCTTTGTTCTTGTTTTGTAGGTCATGGAAATTCCTCGCAGAAAAACCATCCAAGTCAACCTTGTGAGAATCTCTCCTCAACTCAAGGAGCTCACCTCAAGAATTCCGGAAAGCTCATCCTTCAGTGAAAGACATGGTAGACTGCTTAGCTTAGTCAACACCAACATTGAAGAGGACATGATGAAAGTGCTATTCCAGTTCTTTGACCCTCTTCATCACTGTTTCACTTTCCCCGACTACCAGTTAGTGCCCACTTTGGAGGAGTTTTCTCAACTCCTGAGAATTCCTATCCTTAATCAACTACCCTACAACGGTACGGAAAAGGAACCAAAGCCTGAAGATGTTGCTCGAGCATTACATCTACAACCATCTGACATCAAAGGGCATTGGGAAACTAGAAGCGGTGTCAAAGGCTTCTTAGCAAAATTCTTGTTTGAGAAGGCACAAGAATGTTGGAATTCATTGGACCTACAAGCCTTTGAAGAAATTGTGGCACTCCTTATCTATGGGTTGGTCTTGTTCCCAAATCCTGACCAGCTGGTAGATGTCAATGCCGTCAAAATCTTCTTATCCAGAAATCCAATACCAACATTGCTTGGGGACATTCTTCACTCATTTTACACACGAACAATGAGAAAGAGGGGTGTTCTAATGTGCTGTACTCCTCTCCTTGCAAGGTGGTTTATTTCGCACCTTCCACAATCTGTCTTGAAGAATGACCAAGGCTCAAGGTGGTCCCAACGGTTGATGACTCTTACTCACTCTGATGTACATTGGTGTTCTCGGTCCAGAGAAAATATCATCATCGTCGATCATTGTGGAGAGTTTCCTAATGTTCCTTTACTTGGAATCAGAGGAGGTATCACCTACAACCCATGCCTTGCTTTGAGGCAATTTGGATATGCACAAAGAGATGGCCCTCATGACATGTTGATTCCTGACCTAGTTTTTGACTTCGACAACGATGCGCAAGGACTTCGCCAAAGATTCATCAGAGCTTGGGGGAGGCCCAACAAGGTTGATAGCAAGACACTGGGACACAAAAACTCCATCCCTCTTGAGCCTTATCTCAAGTGGGTACGAGCCCGAGCCCAGAGTCTAATGATGCCCTATCCTCATGTTCTCCCTGTGATTAAAGAGCCCGTCAAGGAAGGAGAGGTTCCCTACACCATCCTACATCTTGACATGCCTACATCGTGGGAGGAGATGCAGAAGAGTTGGATCCAACTCAAGGAGGAACATAACACTTTTGAAGCCAGCTTCTACGCCAGCGAGAAGAAGGTTCTAGAGCTCACCCGCCGACTCCATGAGCAAGAGGCCCTCAACACCTAAATTGCGCCAAAAAGGATGCGCAACGTCTTTTTACCTTGAGAAGTTGTTTTTGTAATATTTGGCCCATGGGGCACTTATGTACTAACAAATTGCTTCTTATTAATACGACGTGCATTCTTTTTTGTCTGCAACAATTTTGAATTTCTAAAATCCTTGAATGCATTGCATAGATAGCATCTCATGCATCATGTGCATAACAGGTACCCCTTTTTCTACAGGTTGCTTAATCTTCTTCGCTGTTTATTTTAAACAGTCATCATGAATCCAGAATCATTCAATGAGCAAGCAATCAAGGCCCTCCAGGCCCAAAATGCTCAGTTTCAAGAGATGGTCTTGAGCCTGGCCCAAGGTCAGAAAGAGTTGAAGGATCTACTCCTAAAGAAGAAGAAGAAGAAGAAGAGGACTGCGTTGTTTAACACTGGACGCAGGTTTGAGAACACACTCCATAATGAGGCTGATCTGACTACTTCCTCTGCAGAGAAAGACAGTCCCCAAGGGGGAGGAGCTCCTAGTCCTGCAGTCTCTGACAACGAGACGGATTACAATGACGAACAATACCCTCCCGCTGCTGACAGATACAAGCAATTAGAAGACCGCTTGAGTGCCATGGAGATTCAAAATGTACCGGGGCTGGATTTTGGAGATTTAGGGTTATCTTCTAGGGTGGTAATCCCACACAAGTTCAAGGCGCATGCCTTTGCCAAAAATGATGGGGCTTCCTATCCAAAGCTGCATCTCAGGTCGTACGTAAGGAAGATCCAACCTTACACGGTAGATAAGAACCTTTGGATCCACTTCTTCCAAGATAGCCTTTCGGGGTCACAGCTTGAGTGGTTCTATCAGCTAGATGGAACCAGTATCCGACATTGGGAAGATTTGGCGACCGCATTTTATAGACAATATCAATATAATTCTGACCTCGCTCCTACGCGTACCCAACTTCAGGGTATGTCTCTAGGAACGGGCGAAGGGTTCAAAGAATATGCGCAAAAATGGAGAGATTTGGCTGGCAGGGTGCAGCCTCCATTGACTGACCGTGAGCTGGTTGACATGTTTCTAGGGACTTTATCTGGTCCATTCTTCAATCATCTGGTTGGTAATTCCTCCGCTGGGTTTACGGATTTGATCCTGACGGGTGAAAGAATAGAAGCTGGCATCAGGTCAGGAAAGATACAGAAGGGAGCCTCCGCAAGTACTGAGAAGAAACCTTTCAAGAAAGAAGCTAGTGTCGTCTATGGTCTTAGAAGACAAGTTAAGCCAGAACACCGCCGAGCCGTCAATGCCTTGGTAATTTCAAAACCTGTTGCTGCTCCTCAGCAGTACAATCATCAAAGAGGTGAAAGGCCCAAGAGGAAGTATACTCGGATGAGTATGACCTTATCACAAATCTTACCGCAACTGTTATCAACCAACTTGGTGACCATCAAAGAGGCTCCAAAGGTCGTGAATACTGCATCTCCTAAGTATAACCCAAATGCCCGTTGTGCTTATCATTCTGATAGCCCCGGGCATACTACTGATGATTGCTGGGCCCTGAGAAATAAGGTTCAAGACCTTATTGACGCGAAGGAAATTCAGTTTGAGGCGCCTGAGAGGCCAAATGTTGTAACTGCTCCTATGCCCCAGCATAGAGTAAATGCCATTGAGGAAGATTTGTATGCTGTTTCGGTGAATGATGTTGCTACCCCTCTATTGACTGTTAAGAGGAACCTACTGCTGGCCGGTTTATTTCCGGGTTGTAGCAAGGGTTGCCTCCTGTGTGCTGTTGTCCCTACCGGTTGTCCGCTGCTGAAATCAGGCATCCAAAGCCTGATGGATGGCAAAGAAATTATGTTCAAGAAAACTGCTGTTCCGTTTGTTTCCGCTGAAGAAGTATCTGTCGTCACAATTTTCAACAATCCTACCAAGGCTCCCCCGAGGAAGCCAGTCCAAATTATGTCTGTTGCACCCATTACCATTACTGTTCCGGGGCCCCTCCCCTATGAATCTGACAAGGCTGTCCCATGGCACTATGGGGAAGACGTGTATGTGCTTGGAGTGAAGCAGGAGTTCAACATCGGTACCAGTATCAGTAACATCACTGGTCCCGCCAAGATTACTCGTAGTGGCAGGCTTTTCTCGCCTGACATTGCACCGCCAGTTATCCGAAAACCTCTCATCATCACACCCGCAAGTGTGCATGTTTCAAATCAAGTTCCTGTGTCTACTACTGCCGCCGAGTCCTCTGATGCTCGGGGAAAAGAAGTTGCTACCGATTTTCCTGCCGGACGGAGGCACCAAAAAAGACCGCTGTTGAAGCCTCCCAACAAGAGATGGAGGAAATCCTTAAAATCATTAAAAAGAGTGACTTCAATGTTGTTGAACAGTTGGGGCATACCCCCTCCAAAATCTCTATGCTATCATTGCTGCTGTGCTCAGAGGCCCACGCCAAGGCCCTGATTTCATTTCTGAAAACGGCCCATGTGCCGCAAGAGACCTCTGCAGATCAATTCACTGACTGTGTGGCTAATTTGACAGCTGACAATGGTTTGGGTTTCTCGGATGCAGACCTTACCGCCAAAGGAAAAAATCACAATGATGCCCTGCATGTCTCTATAGAATGCAGGGGCACTACTCTCGCACACGTATTGGTGGATACCGGTTCTTCCCTGAATGTATTGCCCAAGAAGGCCTTAGATCGGTTGGATTGTGAGGGCCTGGAATTGAAACCTAGCAACATCATTGTTAGAGCCTTCGACGGTTCTAAGAGGATGGTGCACGGTGAGGTAGACATTCCTATCCGTGTGGGTTCCCAAGTCTTTGACTCAATGTTCTATGTAATGGATATTCGTCCATCTTATTCCTGCTTGTTGGGTCGACCTTGGATTCACAAGGCTGGGGCGGTAACATCCACTCTACACCAAAAGCTCAAATACTCTGTCAAAGGGAAGATTGTTACTGTGCAGGGTGAGGAGGAATACATGGTGAGTCATCTGAATTCATTCCGGTATATCGAGATGAACGGGGAGTTTATTGAAACCCCCTTTCAACATTTTGAGGAGGTTCCTCCAACATTGGCGTCAGCTGAGACAGTGGTTGAAGAAGACTTTCCTATGAAGATGGCTTCCTTAAAGGATGCCCGAGCTATAATCGAGAAAGGCAAATGCGCAAACTGGGGTCAACTTCCTGACTTCACTCAAAAGACCGACAAGTATGGGCTGGGCTTCACTGCAGAGGCTCAGAGGGCTGTTCGCAAAGAAAGGATCAGAAAGGCTCCGGTGTTCATAACCAATCCAAGGGTGAATGCTATCGAGGAGGACGTAGAGGAAGCAGAGTTTGACAGTTGGATTTATCCAACAACCAGCAACGGACCAAGCAACTGGACGGCCAAGGATTTTACACCTATTACATTTGTCACGCAGTAATGAACTCTTTTGATTTTCAATTTGTAACAAAACAATATGTTGAAACTTTTATTGGCTCGGTGTCCTACCCGGGGCACCGTGGCTCCATTTGTGAGGGCTTTTTGTATGACATTTCCATATATCATTAATCAAAACATTGGATGTTTGTTGCATTTCAAATCTTGTGCTCTTTTTCTTTCTGCGTTATATATTGCAAAACAGCTATATTTACACACACTCACTTATACAGGTTCCAATCCACTCTGGATCTCACTGGTAACAGCTCTGCTACTGCCAGTTATGACTTCGAAAATCCGATCAACTTGGCCGAAGACGAAGGTGAAGATGATTGCGAAGTGCCTGGTGAACTCGCGAGACTGCTACTCTAGGAAGAGAGGGCCATTCAGCCGCATGAAGAGCCGATGGAAACAGTGAACCTGGGTACTGAGACAGATAGAAAAGAAGTCAAGATTGGTGCCAATCTAGAGCTCAGCGTGAAGCAACGATTGATCTAGGTGCTACATGATTACATGGAGATCTTTGCTTGGTCTTACGAAGACATGCCTGGTTTGGATGCCGACATTGTGGTTCATCACCTGCCTACCAAGGAGGACTGCCCTCCGGTAAAGCAAAAGGTCCGCCGTATGCGTCCAGAGATGTCCGAAAAGATCAAAGCTGAGGTTATGAAGCAATTCGATGTCGGGTTTCTAGCAGTGACTTCTTACCCTCAGTGGGTTGCCAACGTGGTGCCAGTGCCGAAGAAGGACGGTAAGGTCAGAATGTGTGTCGATTACAGGGATCTAAACAGGGCAAGCCCCAAGGATGACTTCCCCCTACCTCACATCGACGTTCTTGTTGACAATACTGCTCAACACAAGGTGTTCTCCTTCATGGATGGTTTTTCAGGGTATAATCAGATCAAGATGGCTCCTGAAGATATGGAAAAGACTACCTTTGTGACTCAATGGGGCACCTTATGCTACAAGGTCATGCCATTCGGGTTGAAAAATGCTGGGGCAACCTACCAACGTGCCATGGTTGCTTTGTTTCATGACATGATCCATCATGAGATTGAAGTATACGTCGATGATATGATTGCAAGGTCCCAAACTGAGGAGGAATACCTTGACCATCTGCGGAAGCTGTTTGACCGACTGAAATTGTACAAGCTGAGGTTGAACCCAAACAAATGCACCTTTGGGGTGAGGTCTGGAAAGTTGCTAGGTTTCATTGTAAGCGATAAAGGTATTCAGGTGGACCCTGCCAAGGTGAAAGCCATACAAGAGATGTCGACTCCCAAGACAGAGAAAGAAGTCCGAGGCTTTCTAGGACGACTGAATTATATTACCAGATTCATCTCACATCTAACTGCTACCTTTGAGCCAATCTTCAAATTGCTGAAGAAAGATCAAGTAGTACGTTGGAACGATGAATGTCAGGCCGCTTTCGAAAAAATAAAAGAGTATCTCCAAGAACCACCCATTCTTATGCCTCCGGTTGAAGGGAGACCTCTAATATAATACTTGACAGTCCTTGACAATTCAATGGGGTGTGTGCTGGGGCAGCATGACGAGTCTGGCCGAAAAGAGCATGCTATTTATTACTTGAGCAAAAAGTTTACCGACTGTGAGTCTCGGTACTCACTGCTCGAGAAAATTTGCTGCGCTCTGGTATGGGCTGCTCGCCGGCTGAGACAGTATATGCTGACTCACACTACTCTGTTGATTTCAAAGATGGATCCCATCAAGTACATATTCGAAAAACCTGCTCTGTCTGGAAGAATAGCAAGATGGAAAATGATCTTGACGGAATATGATATCCAGTACACGACTCAAAAGGCCATCAAGGGAAGTGTATTGGCAGATCATTTGGCACACCAACCTGTGGACGATTACCAATCATTGAACTTTGAATTTCCAGACGAAGATATCATGGTAGTAACTGATTGTGAAGTACCTGGACCGGATGAAGGACCTGAGGAAGGATCCCGATGGTCTATGCATTTCGACGGAGCCTCGAACGCTTTGGGTAACAGCATCGGCGCTGTGATCATATCCCCCAAAGACACTCATACTCCACTCACCGCCCGGTTGTATTTCAACTGCACCAACAACATGGCAGAATATGAGGCATGTATCATGGGTCTTCAAGCTGCAATCGACTTAAGGATCAAGTTTCTAAGTGTCTTCGGAGATTCTGCTCTCGTGATCAATCAGATCAAAGGCGAGTGGGATACGAAACACCCAAATCTTATTCCTTACAAGGAGTATGTGTTGACTTTGCTTCCCCACTTTGAAGAGATAACTTTTGAGCACTTCCCAAGAGAGGAGAATCAGTTAGCAGACGCACTAGCTACGATGTCTTCAATGTTCAAAGTCAAATGGGACAACGAGGCTCCCCGGATCATTATCTGGAAGTTGGACGAACCTGCATACTGCTGCGATCTTGAGGCCGAAGAGGTGACTGAAAAACCCTGGTATCATGAGGTGAAGAGATACTTGGAAGCTCAGGAATACCCTGAAGGTGCATCTGTCAACGATAAGAAGTTTCTGAGAAGGTTCGCGGCAAAATTCTTCCTCAGCAACGGCATTCTCTATAAACGAAACCATGATTCAACTCTACTGCGTTGTGTGGATAAGGCTGAAGCAGAGAAGATCATGGTAGAACTGCATGAAGGTACATTCGGAACACATTCCAGTGGACATACCATGGCAAAGAAAATCCTTCGGGCAGGATATTTCTGGTCCACAATGGAAGCCGACTGTTACCAACATTCTCGAACTTGTCATAAATGCCAGATCTATGCTGATAAGGTGCATATCCCTCCGGTTCCTCTAAACGTCCTGACGACACCTTGGCCTTTTGCAATGTGGGGCATCGATATGATCGGTGAGATCCTACCAACGGCATCCAGCGGGCATCACTTCATCCTAGTAGCAATTGATTACTTCACGAAGTGGGTTGAGGAAGCTTCCTACGCCACCGTAACCAAGAGCGTCGTTGCACGTTTCTTTCGGCATAACCTGATCTGTCGGTACGGCGTCCCGGAAAGAATCATTACAGACAATGGTACTAATCTTAATAATAAGATGATCACTGAGCTCTGCGAACAGTTCAAGATACATCACCACAACTCTTCTCCCTACCGGCCGAAGATGAATGGGGCTGTAGAAGCAGCTAATAAGAATATCAAAAAGATTGTGCAGAAGATGACAGTGACCTATAAATATTGGCACAAAATGTTACCATTTTCTCTTCATGGGTACCGTACCTCAGCAAGGACGTCAACTGGGGCAACTCCTTTTTCCTTGGTCTATGGCATGGAGGCAGTCTTGCCAATTGAAGTCCAGATACCCTCTCTCCGGATAATGAAGGAGGCAGACTTGAGCGAAGATGACTGGATCCAGACTCGGCTTGATCAATTAAATCTAATTGACGAAAAGAGACTCACCGCTATCTGTCATGGTCAGACGTACCAGAAACGGATGATCAGGGTATTTAACAAGAAATTCAGGCCACAAGAGTATCAAGTTGGGGACCTAGTAATCAAACGTATCATCCTTCCTCAAAGTGATCCCCGGGGCAAATGGACCCCTACGTACGAAGGGCCATTTGTGGTTAAACATGTGTTCTCAGGAGGGGCCATGATTCTAACCACCATAGATGGTGACGACCTTCCTCACCCCGCCAATGCAGACATAGTAAAAAGATACTACGCATGAGTTAAAGACCCGCTAGGTTGACATACCTAGGCAAAAATAAGGGCTTCCCGGAGAACCAAAAGGGTTCGGGCAAAAATAAGGGATGAAATGAAAAAAATCTGTACACCCGGCAAGTCGAAAACCTGAAAAGGCGGCTTGGGCAAAAATGGGTATCCCGGTGGACTGAAAACCCGAAAGGGAGGTCCAGGCAAAAGTTAGGGATAAAGCGTAACACTATGTCTCATTGGATCACCTTGCATCCAGAATTCGGCATCAACTATCTGGCTCAGACTTCGGCATCGATCAATCAGCTTCATCTTCAACTAAGCAGCAAAGTGATGAGACGCTTGGAGACATAAAGGCGATAGCAGAGTTGGAACCCAGTGGGAATATTGTGCACATAGCTGTTTTGTTTCCTTTTCAAAATTGTATAAACTTTATGTCATTCGGCGGCGTTCTCTTACTAGGACGTCGACCTCTTGTACAAAAAACGCCTATTTACAGGCAAATTTCAAAATCAATACAAGTTCACTTTTCCAAACAAATTGCCAATTGTTTTTCCTTTTTCTGTTTTGTCTTGCGAAGAACATCCAATGTTCATTTCTGATATATGCATTTGACATTAAAATTGCTAAATACTTGCATATGAAACAAAAAACTAATTACAGGTGACATCAGAAGTAGGGGCAATGTAGAGTTGTCTAATGCAGTCTAGTTGCTCTGTCCGCCAAGGTACCAAGGAAGAATCAACTAAAGAATATGACCAAGTTACCTCAACTCCCCACAGAGTAAGACAAGAATCAGCAATACCCTCCCAGGGAAGATTTAGTCTATCATCAGCCCTACGGTAGGCACCCCGTTCCCCTAGCAAGTCAGCATTACTCTCCTCCAGCAGAGTTAGTCTACGGTCAGTCTAAAGGGAGTTGGGTAGCCCCAGAAGATATCAACATTCCCCTAGCGGAGTATAGGTATTCATCAGCAAGCATCCCCAGCAGTCTTGATCTAAGATTGTTCCCTGGTGGAATACAGACACCCCAGTGGAACCATTTACCAGTACAGTCTGAAGGTTTCCCCAGGAAAGTGGAATTCATATCCCCAGCAGGCCTTGAAGCTTATCCCCAGTAGATTCTGGAAGCTTATCCCCTGCAGAGTACGGACGTCTCTCCCGAGCTTTATTCAAAGTTATTCCTCACAAGGGCTTATAACTGGGTTATCCTCAGCTAATTACCATGGAAGATCATCCTCGGAAAAGTTCTTCCTATCCCCAGCGGAGTTCATCAAAGTTCCCCAACATAACTTATCAACAGAATCCCCAGCGGAGTTTATCATTGTTATCCCCAGCGGAGCTCTCATCAAAACTTCAGCGAAGTATATCTTCCCACAGAGTAATTCCCCTCAGAGTGATCTCTCCAACAAGTTTATTCCCCAACGGAGTCATCTTCTCCTACCGGTGTATTTTTGCAACCATCATCCCCAGCGGAAGCAAAGAGCTCTACTCTTCAACGTCATCCTAGGATTCAACTCCCCGGTCGGTCGTCAAGGATTTATTTTCCTAGACGAAAATACATTCATAAACATTTCACATTTCATACATCTTGCTTACATACATGATAAAGTGCATACAACACTATCTCATTTGGAACATCATGACATCATGCATTTCATACATCATGACATTGCATACAACTGATGTTTTTCCTTTTTAGGGAAAAAGACAATCCAAAAGACGACTACCTTCAACTGTCACAATTCCAGATTCGATTCCTGTATCTAGCCAGGGCACATCTGTGAGTGATCAGTTTCCAGATTCAATTCCTGTATCTAGCCAGGGCACATCCGTGAGTGATCAGTTTCCAGATTCGATTCCTGTATCCAGCCAGGGCACATCTGAAGAGTTTGAAGATTCGATTCCTGTATCCATCCAGGGCATATCTGTAGACGACTAATTCCAGATTCGATTCCTGTATCCATCCAGGGCATATCTGTTGACGACTAATTCCAGATTCGATACCTGTATCCAGCCAGGTCATATCTGCGAACAACCGATTGTAGACTCAACACATGTATCTAGCCAGGGCATGTCTGCATGAAGAGTTTGAAGATCAACACCTGTAACAAGCCAGGAAAACATCTGTCTTTCTCAAAATACACAAGTTCTCGCTAAGGAATCTCTTATGCGATCAACACTTCCAAATGGCATCTATAAGCCCATTCCCGACAAGGTTCTGTCACGCCTACAGGTGGCATCTATAAGCCCATCTCCCTATCCACCGTCTCTCCAAATGGCATCTATAAGCCCATTCCCGACATCACATTTGTTGATACTCCAACATGCGAGTGCAAATTTCCGGGCACTCTAGTGTCCAATCTCCTTTTACCCTCGAGTCACGAAAGGCAAACTTGCCAATCTAACTCTTCAGGTTCAAGAAGATTGAACAGGGGCAACTGTTGTACCCCAAAATTTGCCCTCCCATTTCCTCAACATTTTCTCATCACAAGACCCTTGGAGCTCAAGATCCAGTTAGGGTTTCCTCTGCTCAAGACTTCTCCTTGCATTGTTGACCCAAATTAGGGTTTGTGTTTGCACAAAGATATCTTAACCTAAAATGCCTAAGATGACTTTCATGCTTCATGTTGGACTTCCAAGTTTATCCATACCAAGTTTTAAGTCTTGATTCCAAATTTTGCCCAGTCAATTGGACAGTTGACCTAGAAATCAGCTGTATTGGGGAAAAGTCAAATATGGCCAATTGACAGTCAAATCTCATGAAAATTGACCCATATCAACATTATGAACTCACATGGACCATTTGATCAAGTTTGGATCACAATTCCACAAGAAATTTGATCAAATCACCAAAAGGGCAAAATGGTCATTTTTAGGGTTTTGACTGCACAAAGGAAATTTTTTACTGTTTGACCTAGCCAATGGCAAACCAAACTCACATATGGACTCAAGGACCCCATGGAATTGTCTTGACATACTCAACAAGTTCAAAAGATCCCAAATACACAAGATTGACAGTTGAATTTCCCAGTCAATTGATCAATTTTGACTGTATACTGAAAAGTCAAACTTTGACTTTTTGGTCAAAATCAAGTGTCAAGATTCATTTTTCATCAAAACATGCCAAATCATGAAACTTGTTCATCAAGAAATCAAGAATTGCAAGTTAGGGTTTGAAATGAAGATTTTTCATAACTTAGAATTTTTCTAAGTTATGAAAAACCCTAATTTTTTCCTAACTTTGTCCCACTTTCTCACCAAGATTCATTTGGATTCAAGGAAAAGTAAAAACATGAAAGTTGTAGTCCATTTCAAAATCTACAACTTTGATTCACAAAGTTTCCTCAAAAGAAGCTTGTAGCTCAAGTTACAATTTTTGGAACAAGGGTACCAAACCATTCTTAACTTAGAGAAAATTTGACCTATTTTAGGCAGGATTTTTGCCTAAATTCAAGACCATTTTTCACATACTTCCACTTGGAATTTCAATTTTCATTTCAAATATGGATTGTAGTACACATTCCAAGCTTTCCAAAATGTCCAAGAACTCATCAAACAACCTCATGGTTAGGGAGAATCGAATTTGGCAAGTTGGGAAAAACTCACTTTTGTTATGACCAATTTACATGTTCATACACTTAGGCAATTTTGAACTCAGCTTGCATTTCTTGATTACAGGTCCTATATCCCATTTACACTCATAAATTTAATGCTAACTCATTGTGCCAAGACCATATTTTATGTGTTCAAGCATTACATAAAGGTTTAGTCCCAAAATAGAAAAAGCATAATGTCCATTTTTGCAAAAGTAGAACTTTATGTCAATTAGCAATCCAAGTAAGTACAGTGCAAATCCTTTTGGCACAAGTTTATGAACAAAACACACTGATCAAGGGGAAGGTTAGCAGCACATTAGGGGGGCCTCTATCAGTCTAAAACTCAAGTGGACACTTTGTTGCTTAAAGTTGAAGAAACATAGCATAACAAGACACAACTCTCATTCCTGTGAACCAGAGCTTAAGCAAAGTTATCAAACACTTTCCAATCATCAACCCTAAGCTAAAACACGAGCCAACCATCTCCATTGCCTTCTCAAACACAAAATCACCCTCAAACTGCCCAAATGGGGTACCTGCTGCAGATTGAGTTCCATAGCTCAATCCTTTCATGCATTCTTGCTAAAATCACTTCAAACACATCCCACATCATCCCTTGAAACTATTCCAAGCCTCAAACACGACCTGTAACACTCCCAATCAACATCACCATTTTCATTTTTCTGTTTTGCAGTTGAAGTTCCATAACACGATTCTCTTGGTTTCCAAACAAAGTAAAGCTTGGAATAGCATCCCTGGACATCAAGGAAGATGTACCAATCATCACCTTGCATTGAAAACACCTCCATCATCAGATACGATTCCAACTGAATAGGTAAGTTCATGGACTTCTATCTCTCTATCCAGGCATTGTTAGCTTTAGGTTTGTGAAGAAATTATGTCACATTCATAGCCCTGAACATGCCCATATAATTAGTTTTCATTTATGTTATGTGTGCTATGAGAATTTGATGTCTGAACTTGGAACAAAAACTAGGTCAAGAATTGGGGGAGAAGAAATTCTCTCTCATTTCTGAGAGTTAAATCATGTTCTTTATATGTATGAACTCGTGAGAAGATGCTTGACATTTTTTGTGTTGTGAGTTTTCATTAAAAGTCCAGGAATCAGGATGTTTGAATCCATGTACAAAGCGCACGTTTTTTGAACAAGGTTTGCTGGAGGTTGAAGAAGATAGGTTCTGGGCTGGGCCTGGAATGTTTTTTCCTTTTCACACCATGTTTTTACTTTTGAACCCCCCTGGCCCATTTTGATTTTTACTTATCATTTTCCATTTTTTCCTTTTGATTTTATTTCTATATTTTTATTTAAGTATGAAAAAATATAAAAATCATTTTTTCCACATTTTTTGCATTTATTTTGATATTTATTAGTCTTTATTTAGTTTTGTACATAAATAATATATAAATACTATTATTTAAAATAACTATAAAAAAAATAATGCAAACACATTTATTTTCTAATTTTTATTTTATTTTATCTTCTGAAAATATTTTATATAAAATATACTTTTTTTATAAATATTAAATATTATTATTTTGTATGTATAATATATATTTAGTAAATAATACAAATACATATATATTTATTAGAATATTTAGGACAAAAATACAAAATATATTCATTTTTATTCTTATTAATATTTAATATTAAAAATACCTTTTTTACAAATATACTTCATTTTTATTTTATTTTTGTACATAACTAATAAATATTGTATATATTAAACAATTAATACCTTTTAATTAATAAATTAGGGTTTTGCCCTAAATACATAAAAACTCCAAAAAAAAAAATACTTTTTATTTTGTTTATTTGACATATAAAAAACACTTTTTTTTCATACATATAAAAAACATTTTTGCATCTTGCATATTTATTCCCTTTTTGTTTAATTATTGTATATTAAATGATTTGATAATTCCCAATTTGATGTAATAGTCTAGGTTTAAATTCCTTGTCAAAATACCCCCCATTTGAACATTTGTACCCCCCTTCCCATATATTGTGTTGTAATAACTTAGGAACTTTATTTTTCGCATTTTAATGCTTTCTAATTATGCCATGTTAGAATTAGGGTTTGTATGCAAATCAAAAACAACAAAAATAGTTTGACCTAAATTCAAGATAAACAAGCATGAAAATGGACAACACCAATCACACTTGCACCCCTAGGGTATTCCACTTGTTGCCTTCAATAATGGGCCATATTGCATGTTAGGCCTCTTTGGGCAAAACAAAACAATCAAATGATCATAGTCCCTCGATGACGCTTTCGAATGTTGCCTAAAAAATGATCAAGTCCCTTTCAAGGAAAGATTGCCCAAAGATACTTGGCACCATTGCAATTATAGTCTAAACGATGACCCGCGCCCGTCCCTCTCACATCCTAACACAAGATTGTCCATCAAATGCAATGGTGGAACAAAATTGTTAAAAGGGTTAAAAACATAGGAGAAATCTTTGAGAAATTTAGGAGTAGACAAACTCTTAGTCACTTGAATCAAACTTGCAAAACAAAACACTTGCCTATTTTTCAAACCACACATCACTACACTTTCAAAACAAAACTTTCAAAAAACATTGAAAACCTTTCAAAAGACATACACCTTTGTATACATCCCAACATGGATCATTACAAAGGTTGCCACCACATTGGCCTCTTTTCAAAACATTTTCAAACACACACACACACACACCACCATTTCAAGCAATTGAAAATCAAGGCAAGTGATCTAAAACAAGTAACTAAGAGCCCATGGATAACCATGGATGAAAAGGGTGCTAATACCTTCCCTTTTCATAATCTACCCCCCGAACCCACGAAACATCTCAAAGGTTTTTCCTGTGCTTTTTAACCTTTCCTTTAGGATAAAATAAAAAGTCGGTGGCGACTCTTGCTAAACCGAACAAGTGCGAAAACAAACGCAAAACCTCAAGTCAGTTCTCCCACCGTATCACACATACCTTCATTAGTTCCAGGCTCAGTCGAAAGGAATTCCCTCACTGCTTTCGACCTCCAGTCGAAGAAGACAGCAAGGCAGAACCAGAAGGCTTCGCCATACACTGACTTCCAGGCCAATCGAAGGCCAGGACCTCACTGGTGCTAGTCCCAATCGAAGGAGGCCAGCAGAATGCAAATCGAAGGGTGCTCCTGCCTGAATCGAAGGATCTCTTTTTTTTACTTCTTTTTATCTTATTTTTTTCTTTACATTTCTATGCACTTCAATATGGTTATAATAGTGTAGGATTTATTTTTTGCACTTTTTATTACTTTTGTACAAATGCTAGTAACTAGGTGTGTATGACAAGATAAAACCAACAAGTAGACAACCTCTAATCAAAGACTAAATGCATGCAATAAAACACACTTTGCACACATGCACCCTTAGGGTAATCTCGCTTGTTGCCTCGGAAAATGCAATCATGTCCCTCAAGTATGAGACACTCTAGCAAATGTCCCTTCGATAAACAAAGATCGTAGTCCCTCGATGACCCTCGATGTTGCCTTCGATAAAACGATCTTGCCCCTTACAAAATTGCTAGAGCGTCTCACAAGTTGCCTTCAATGATTGTATACGATGACCCGTGCCTGTCCCGCTTAACATCCTAACACAAGGTTGTTCATCAAACACAATGGTGAAATAACACTGTTAAAAGGGTCAAAAACATAAGAAAAATCTTTGAGTAAAATAGGGTAGACAACTCTTAGTTACTTGATCAAACTTGCAAAACATCCTTGCCATTTTTCAAACACACATCACAACACAACTTCAAAACAACTTTCAAAAACATTAAATTATCTTTTCAAAAAGACACACACCTTTGTATATACTTAAACAAGAGTCATTACAAAGGTTGCCTAGACAAGGCATCTTTTTCAAAACATTTTCAAAACCACACACATAAAGCACCATTTCAAGCAATTGAAAAGCAAAGACAAGTGATCTAAAACAAGTAACTAAGAGCCCATGGATAACCATGGATGAAAAGGGTGCTAGAACCTTCCCTTTTCATAATCTACCCCCCGAACCCACGAAAACATCTCGAAGGTCTTTCCTGTGCTTTTTGACCTTTCCTTAGGATAAAATAAAAAGTCGGTGGTGACTCTTGCTAAACCGAAACATTTGCGAACACAAACGCAAAACCTCAAGTCAGTTTTCCCACCGTATCACAATTAGTTTATTTATTTAAACTTTTTTTTTAATTAATAAAATACATAAAAGAATAATAATAATAATAAATTTCAATCTTTCTTTTGTAGAATAGATTTTATTTCTCTCTTTTTCAAGTAAATACATTGCATTTCATACTTTATTGATTTCTTTATTTCATAATTGGTCATAGCTTTATATTAAATCGCACAACAATTCGATTTGGTTGTATTATTTGATATTTGTACATTGCTATTGTTATTTGATTCATCCCCATTTGTAACAATTGTACCCCCATTCCCGAACATTTTGTAATAGCTTAGAATTTTAATTCCCGCAATTTATTGCTTTCTATATATTGTGTAGTAATTAGGCATGTATGGCAAGATTCAAAAATCAATCGCTAGATGACCTAATCCAAGAATAAATAACTTGAAATCAACATACTTCTCATACGCGCACCTCTAGGGTAACCCCGCTTGTTGCCTCGGAAATACAATCATGTCCCTCGAATATGCGACACTATAGTAAAAGACCCTTCAATAAACAAAGATCGTAGTTCCTCGATGACCCTCGATGTTGCCTTTGATAAAACGATCTCGTCCCTTACAAAAATTGCTAGAGCGTCTCACAAGTTGCCTTCAATGATTGTAAAGTTGACCTGCGCCTGTCCCTTCACATCCAAGGATGGGGCTTCTTACCAAATCAATGGTAAGATAACACCATTAAAAGGAAGAAGAAAAGAACAACTTAAGACCTTTCGAGTAGATAGATTCGCTCTTAGTTACTCGCTTGCTCACGACAAAAACTTTTACACTTACACCTCCTTTTCAAAACACTTTCAAAAGACAAAACATTTTGTATACATTCTTATAGAGACGAGAACCATTGCAAAACTTATTTTCAAAACACTTTTCGAAACACGATTCACAAACACCTCTTTGAACTAGTTTTTGAAACAAAACTTTGTATATGTTCTTATAGAGACGAGAACCATTGCAAAGAAACTTTCCAAAATACTTTCAAAAACCACACCACAAGCACACAATCAAACAAAAGCAAGTGATCTAAACGAGTAACTAAGAGACCATGGAAAACCATGGATGAAAAGAGTGCTAGCACCTTCTCTTTTCATAATCTACCCCCCAAACCCGAGAAAATTCTCGAAAGGTCTTTCCTGTGCTTTTTTACCTTTCGTTTTGGATAAAAGAAAAGTCAGTGGCGACTCTTGCTAACCACACAAGTGCGAACAAAACGCAAAACCTCAAGTCATTTCTCCCACCGCATCACAGTAAGGTACCACACACTCAAGTGGTATATGGTACATCATAAGGTATGATGCCTATAGGCTTAATTGGGCTTTTAGCTTGCAGCCTTAATTGGGATTTTAGCTTGCAGCCCACACAAGTGGTTATATAAATATAACCCTTGTGCTGAAGCATTTTCACTTGATGAAAATTAGGTCTTAAAACCCTAGCCGTATTTTCTCTCACTCTCTCATTCAAAGTTATTATTTGTAAGCAGCTAGCACTGTGACTAGAAGTGATATGTTTGTGTGGATGGAGTAGAGGCATTGTTCTTCATCAATGCTCGTGATCACAACATCAAAGGTCTAAATCACCACAAGAGGTAATATTTTATATCACTGACCATGCTCACTCGTAAGGATCACTAAAGGAAAATTTTAATTTTCGTTGCATTTTAAATCACGATTTTCCTTCAGGAGTGGTCAGGCTGTTAGACATGGACTAATTAACTACCTCAACCTTCATGGTGAGAGAGTAAGGCAACTAGAATTTCCAAGATTTTAGACTTGAGGAATTGAACCTTTTATATGGTCTTTATAGCCTAGGGAGTCCAAGAGACACTTGTGATGTAGCAGCAAGGGAGTTTTGTGAAGGTGCCGAGCTTGGAGTCGGTATGATTCACTGATCAATTGTGGTTACCAATGACGGATAGTACATGAAAACCTATTGGATAAAAAACCTTTGAGAGTTTATACAGAGAGACTGTACCTTTATGGTTGCTCTAATACGTGGAAAGTGCTTGAATTTAAGAGGTGTTAAACCCTGACTCTATTTAGTATACCGTAAGTGATAAGTAGTGATCTGGTAAAGGAGTCGACAAAAGTTATGAATGAGGTGATCTCTAATTATGGAATATCTTGTGTGTGCCATGTGTGGGTGAGTACACATGGAATAACAATTTCGAACTGAATTTGTATCAAGTTGAATCTAACTTGTTGCTTTCAGAGTAAGTAAACCTTGGACGTGTTGTACTCTTAGGTTTTAGTATCCTGAAGAGTGGGACTGGAATAACTTGAAGGGCAATGACCTCAGTGAAGACTTGTTCATTTATTCGTTTGTCGTGACTATAGGATACAGATGGAGATCGTTATATGATACTGGGTAGTTCATTTAAGTACATGGCCTCGAAGTTGGACCACCATGTTAGTACTACCAGACAGGTATAATGCTGCATTATCGCTATTATGTACGAGATGAGTGAGTTATCCTTCTCTGTTAAATATGAGATGATGTTGGTCCTGATCTTAGTGTAGAATTCTAATTACGTACTCATGAGACGTGGATTTGAAATCTCGTAAGGTAAGTGTGATGGTTAATTATCCATATGTCGCGCTCGACAATTGAGGATTATATATGTGAGAGACAATGAGATGGATCAGATTCTGATGCTACGCTTATGATGAGACGTTGAGTGGTTGTGATCGCGTGAGTAATATTAGATTATATTTGTGGATGATTCTTGTTCCGTCAGTGTGTTAGTGAATCCTTGTGCGTAAATGCCTGAGATGGGATTTATGCGTGAATGTTGTATCCTTCCAGCATATGGTGTGGCTATTCTTTGACGTTTTGTAATTAGTGTTAGAATAAATGGGGTATGTCTTGGATTGGCTCAATGAGAGATGTATCTAGAGGAGTATCTGTATACCCTTCAAACATCTCAGTCTCTCTGGGATCCACCATAATTTTGAGAAGGATTGTTGATGAACTAGTATAGAAGAGACACTATGGTTGATGTGTAATCAGATGTTTCATGGGCTAGCTAATGAACATGTGAATAGCAAGGATTGGATAAAGTGTCATGATCATTGGAGATACTAGAGACAAGTAAAAGACTTTACTCGAAGTGGTCTTATTGTGATCATGTCTTATGCACTTAGCGAGAGTGCATGGAAAATTTGGGCGACGTTGTAGGATAACTGTTAAACTCACTTTTCATTGACAAGATTTTGTGTAAAGTTGTTAGCTATCAAGACTATTAGTTGTAGAAATTGTACACTATTGGGGCTTTTGGTGTCAGTTGTTCCAACCAAGATCGAAGGAATGATCGAAGTGGGAAAGCTTTTATTATATAATGAAGGTAATCTTGGAACCAACCATCATAAGAATTCGGGAATTGGTAGTCAAGGCCAAAGAATTTAGCAAACACTTGTATGACTCCATATGGACTCATGTGGAGATGAATCTAAAATATCATCGTTAGAGATGAAAGTTGCAGTAGGAATTTCTTAGATTGGAGGTAAATCAAGGAATCAAGAGAAAAGAATAGGGAAACAATGACATGTGTTTAGGAAATTAATGAGCTCGACAAAGGTTGAAGATGATAGATTAGCAACTAGAATAGAATGCATTGATTTGAGAAGCTATGAAGATTCACTACAAGAAAGTAAAGGTTACAGTCCTTGGAAGGATTCATTTCTAAGTATAACAAAGTGGCACATTAGAAGAGGTGTGTTGTGTAAGAACTAAAGTTACCACTAAAGAGACACTAGGACATAAGTATATCAAAAGGTTATGCTTTTGGAACGGAATCACATCATGGCATAGCCGTCTAGTTATCCAAAGGAGGAAGGTACGAAGCATTTCATCCTCCTGTTAAAAGAAAATATAAGGAGATTTGTTGATACTTGATTGGAAGAAATTTGAGGACAAATTTCAATTTAAGGGGGGGGGGGGGGGGGGGAGTTTAATACCCCAACTTAAATTGCAAGAAGATTAATGTCTTAAGTTGCAAGTTGGATAAAAAGGGCATTTTGGGAACAAATGTAAATTGAGGGAATAATAGTCATTATAACTTAAGGCACTTCTTCTATCAAGTAGAAATCTTAAGGATTTGTTTAGGATGGAACAAAATGGCCAATTTGTAAATATTGCATGGTTGGAGGGCAAAGTTGTACTTTCACCCAAAATGCCTATTTAAGTAACTTGGTTCCATTTTTTCTTAGCATTTGGATCACACTTTTAATCTACAAATAATAATTTGAGAAAGGATATTGAAGGAGAGAAAGATAGAGCTCGTGAGAGAGGGAAAGGAAAGGAGAAGAAGAATACAATCAAATTTTAAGCTTCATCATTCCACTCCTTGCATGCATGATCCTTGAGTATTCTTGAAGAAGGGGATTTCAAGAATGAAGATTGGAAGTTGTAATCATCCTTCCCTTACAAATCATAATCTCCACGACAAGAGGTGAGTTCCATTAGTTAGATACTTGGGTAGGAATTGGGCTGAATTGCATGTTAAATAGGGTATTATGATACTTGCCTGAAATGTGTCAGTGAGTTGATTATGATCTAGATCTTGAGGTTGCATGTACTGATTTGTATGGGGTTTGGTTGCTTAAAAATGTTGTTGTATATTAGGGGATGGATGGGTGATGAATTAAGGTGCAAAAAAGGGTGTTAGAACCCTAATTTATGTGGAAGTTGTTGTCACATTCGCTTAGCGAAAACAGCAGGCTGAAACAAAATTGTGTTTCCACTTAAACGAGTATATCTTGAGTTTTACAACTCAAAATGAAGCATGGTCAGAAGCATTAGAAATCTCTTTCGATGCTCCTTCTTAATATGGGTAGATATCATGCTTTTATGCCTGCTTGTGATATGTGACAAATAAATGTTTAATTTCATGATAGTGGACAAGAATAATTGCTTGATAACATGTCTATGAAATGCTACTCCTTGTGTTAATATCATGCCCTGATGTCAATCCCTTGTTTTATACATGATTATTTTCCTCTTGACTTGGTTAGTGGATACATGTCGTGGCTATTGAGTTCTGATATATTTGGGAAGTTCTTGTTTTTCTTAGTTGTAGGACCTTCTCTTAGCGAGGACGGGTCTCGCTGAGCGAGCTACCTGTTTTCAAAACTAGGCTTGCCTCTATCAGAGCTCGCTAGGCTTCTCTTAGCAAAGTGGAACTTGTTGCTGGTTCTCTAAGAGAACATGCCTTTTTTAGGAACATTCAGGTTCTGCCAGGCCTCGCCGAGTCCTTGCTAGGTCTCGCTAAGCGAGCCTTTATTAGCATAATTTTATCTCTTTTCCCCTTGAGTGCAGTTTTGTTTCATGATGCGGACGAGACGCCCCTTTTATATTGTATCACTAATCTAAGGCATTATAAATTGATGAATATGGTGATGTTGAATACATGTTCCTCCATTTGTTCCAGATAAACGTTCGAAGATGTTTGCTTGATATGGTTTGATGCATATTGTGATGTTGATCACTTGTTTCCCATTCATTTCAGTTGAACGTTCAGATGTGGTTGTGATCTATGCTTGAATCGAAATAGGCATAAGTTACTAGGTGGTAAATCACTTGGAGATACCGGACCGGGTTCGGGTGTACACACTTAAGCTATCGATATGGTGGGTTATGGGACCTAACAAAGCGGATTACTCACTTGGATACTCACCTGGATTATCGGTATGGTGGGGGTCGTGAGGCCATGTAGGCAATATCACTTTGTTACTCACCTTTAGCAGGTTTGTGTAGCCACATAAGCATAAACCACTTGGTTTCAGATTAAGTTTCGAGGTACTCGCTAGTGCTTTCGCCCAGTGGACTCGTGCAGTCATGTAGGCATATTTGCACTTGAAGTTAACACACATGCATGTTGATGATTGACGGGGTCACGATGCCACTTAGGAAATTTCACTTTGTTCCAGATTGAGTTTCGATGAACTCATCGCAGATGGGCTTGTGTGGCCATATATGCGTAATTCACTTGGTTTCAGATTGAGTTCTGATGACTCATTTGATTCATCGTACGGTGTGCTTGTGCAAGTCTCTTGATGCTAGGCACTTGGTTACTCATCGGGAGTGTGCTTGTGTGGCCTAGGTAGGTGGGTATGTACTTTATATTTTATTAATTTGTAAAAAGTTTCAAATTATTATTATAAATTATTAATAATATTTGATTAAAATATTAAAAATCAAATCATTGTAATTAGTTTTAGTTAAAAATTGGTAATCAATTGAAAACAAAAGAAAATATTTAAGAGTATAAAAGTCAAATATATTTAGTGGATATAATTTTTCTTTAATGAGCCATTTTAAATATCAATGCATAATTGTAAAAAAATCAAAATAAAGAAAATTTTATGAGTGCTTCATTGAAAATAAATTGAAATAAAGAAAAATTTATGTTAATTTTTATTATTAATTAATGAAAGTTTTTGTCATGGATAAATGTGCCATATTTGACTCTTATTACATATATAAAAAAAGACGTAAAACATTCAAATTGAAAAGATAGTAATAATTCAATTTCTTTAATTTTTAAATAGGACAAATGTGACTCTTTGGTGATGTGTATTGCCACCCTCAAGATCAATTGTGTTTGAAGATTCCAAACTCACAGCCCTTCACTTTTTAAGTAACTTATTAGTTGGAGTGTGTTAAGAATCTACAACAACCATTTCATCTTTGATGTTTGAATCACCACCACCTTCAATTACCTCATAAATTACATTTTAGAGTAAGGTTTTTAGTATTTATTGTTACATAAAATAAAAATAAACAAATGATAATTGAAATTTGTTACAAAGAAAAATATTATACCAACGGGTTCTCATTAGCTAGTTTATTCATTTGTTCAACATATCCAGCTTCCTCTTCATTATTACTCATTTGTGATAAACCATAATTCAATTAATTATAAATAATAATTGATAAATTAAATTACATAATTTTTTATTCATATCTTAATCCTATTAAGGGATATAAATTGCTTGATAATGTTACTATCTTCGGTCAGTGTTTTCACCATATAACTACGCCAATTATGAAATGAGTTGGTATCGCTAACTTCAACTTTAAACAATATACATTTGTCAATGAATGTATCCCAATCTGATGGATAATCATTAGTATTGCTTCCATATAACTATATCAATTATATATAGTGTCTTATATGCTTCATTTGTAGTTTAACTCATATAAAGAAGGTATCAATGTAATAAAATAAAGAGATAAATTATATATATAGTCCAATTAACCAACTTAATCCATAGAATGAAGTATATCTTGTATATTTATTACTAGCACTTGAGACATAATACGATCAAACAAAATAAAAATTGTTGATCGTGTCTTATCTATGACCTGTATATGAACCTAAAACCTGTAAATTCAAAGATACACAATATTTTTCTTTAACAATATGTATTAAAGTAATTCAAAGTAATTTATTATTAAAAATTATTTTACTTACCTAGTGTGATACGGTGGGAGAACTGACTTGAGGTTTTGTGTTTGTTTTCGCAAATGTTGCAATTTAGTAAGAGACACCACCGACTTTTCTTTTATTCAAAAGAAAAGGTGAAAAAATACAGGAAAGACCTTTAGAGATGTTTTCTTGAGTTCGGGGGATAAATTATGAAAAGGGAAGGTGTTAGCACCATTTTCATCTATGGTTTTCCATGCACTCTTAGTTACTTGCTAGATCACTTGTTTTTGTTTGAATGTGCTTGTGGTGTGGGTTTTGAAAGTATTTTGAAAACATCTTTGTAATGGTTCTCGTCTCTATAAGAACGCATACAAAGTGTTTGTTTGAAAAATAGTTTCAAAGATGTGTTTGTGAAATGTGTTTTTGAAAGTGATTTTGAAAATGTGTCTTTGTAATGGTTCTCGTCTCTATAAGAACGCATACAAAGTGTTGTCTTTCAAAAATGTTTCAAAATGAAAGTATGGGTGTATGAAATGTTTTTGTCGTGAGCAAGCGAGCAACTAAGAGCGAACCTACCTACTCAAAAGGTCTTAGATGTTCTTTTCCTCCTCCTTTAGATGTTGCTATCTTACCATTGATTTGGTAAGAAGCCCCATCGTTGGATATGAAGGGACGAGTGTGGGACGTTTGTATAGTCATAGAAGGCAACCCATGGAACGTTTTAGCAATGTCGTTTTAGGGACTAGATCGTTTACCGAAGGCAACATCGAGGGTCATCGGAGGACTACGATCTTTTATCGAGGGTCTTTGCTAAAACGCCCATGTTCGAGGGACATGACTAATTTTTCGATAGACAACAAAGTGGGATTACCCTAAGGGTGTTAGTGTGCAAGTGTGTTTGATTTACATGCATTTAGTCTTGATTAGGGTTATCCATTTGTCAATTTCATGTCTTGTTATACACACCCTAATTACTAGCAATATATGAAAGTAATAAAAAATGCGGAAAGTAAATATCCTACGCTATTATAATCATTAGGGAAATGGGGTGTACAATTTTATGAATGGGGGTTGCAAGTAAAAATAAGTCCTAAGTTACTATTACAACCATATTAAAATGTACAATATAAGAAAGAAAAAAGATTTGTTTAGAAAATGGTTTTTTTGTCTTAAAAAAGGAAATAAATTAAAAGAAAATATTTTTATGTCTTTTTATGTAATATTAAAAATGATGAAAAGGGAAATAAACGAAAGACAAAAACAACGTGCTACTGCAAGCAAAACAAACAAGGACCAGAAGTTCTGAAGTCAGGCGCGTGATGACTCAGAAAGGAATGTCAATGGAATCAGAAGTTGAGTTGGTACATTCTGAGGTCTTGCAAGGAAAGTTATAGGGAAAACATAGAGATTATGGATGGTATTCAGACAGTGAGCCACAAGTCATAAGTTCTGTATTACAATAAAACAGTGAGTAAACTTCAAAAATTCAGTGTATTTGACATGTAAGGAGAACTCAGAAGTTCTGTGCTGTGTTAGAACAATGAGTGAATCATCAGAAGTTCTGTATTGTGCTAAGCCAATGAGTGAACATCAGCAGTTCAGTGCATTATCAGTATGTAAGAATGAGAAGTTCAGTGTGTGTTAATCAGTGAGTGAATCATAGAAGTTCTGTGTGTTATCAGCATGTAAAAATCAGAAGTTCTATGTTACATTTCAACGCTTTTCTCATATTAATCAGCACGTCAGCAACTTATTCAGTTCTTATTAGACAGCAAATCAGAAGGATATCAGCACAACCGTTTATAGAAGTTCTAATCCTAAATCTGAGTCTTAGCCTTAATCAATAAACTTTTATCCACAGTTTTTTCTACTTATGCAATGATATGAGCAACACCAATACTATGATACTTACATGTTTAATGATGTTCTGAATGAAAAAGATGCAAAGTGAGAAAGACTTACCTTGAACCTGGATCGTGGGCTTGGAGCTTTGAGTTGCTGCCTTTGGATGTTCTGGAATCAGCAAGAGCAACAGAAGAGAAAATGCCAAGTTCTTTGATTCAAAAGGAAGAACAAAGGTTTGGTTTTTTGTTTGGGATTTCTGGATTTTTATGAAGGGGTTCCACATATTTCTTTTCTCTCTTTTGACGATTCCCTCTCCAAAAGCCAGCCCCTTGAAAGTGTGATGGAGCAACTTATTTATAGATGGATTCATTGTGATTTTGGGGGGAAATACAAATGGGATTTCAATCAATTTGGCATCTTGTTCCCTTGGGTTTTCATCATTGTTTTCGTATGCTAGTTTGGTGTAATTATGGGATGCAGGATGTGATACGGTGGGAGAGAACTGACTGTTTTTGGAATGCTGGTTTGTTTTTTGCGTTTATTTTTGCAAAATGTCGCGGTAAGCAGGAGTCGCCACCGTCTTTTATTTTATCCAATAAGGAAAGGAAAAAAACACATAAAAATTCCTTTTTCGAGATGTTTCTCGGGTCCGGGGGGTAGATTATAGAAAGGGAAGGTATTAGCACCCCTTCTATCTGTGGTTATTTACGGGCTCTTAGGTACTTGCTCAAAGTGTTTTCAAAATTTGCTTTTCTTTGTGTTTGTGGGTTTGAAAGAAGTTTTTTATTTGAAAGGTGTAAGTGCGAAAAGTTTTATTTTATTTTGAAAGAGCAAGTACTTAAGAACCATCTACCTACTCGAAAAAGGAATCAATTTGTGCTAATGTCCTTTAGACAATGCTATCCCACTATCGATGAGTAGGTAGCACCGTCGTTGGAGTTTGAAGGGTCATTTCGATTAAGGTACGTGTGGTCACTAAAGCAATGTTATGATGCCTTAGCGGTAACCCTAATGTCTTAGATCATTTTTCCGAGGCAACCGTTTCGAGGCAACTATGATCTTTGGACAAGAGGGCGACCTCTAAAACTTCCTATATGCAATGACCACGTTCGAAGGCAACCAAGCGAGGTGTACCCTAGGAGTGCGCATGTGCGAGTGTGTTATTTCGGTTAATTTTATCTTTGTACATGTCAATGATTATCTATGTTGATTTTAAGTTCATACATTCGATCTTGTCATGCATTCCCTATTATCAAACATCTAACAGTTAATAATTTGCGGAAATTAAATCGCGGAAATTAAATCTAAACTATTACAAGGCGTCGGGTATTTACATCGCCAAAAACAACCTTTGAAATTAAAATGCGGAAAGTAAATAAAGCGATAAAATAAAGTCCTATTAAAAGCTATTACATTCCGGGAAAGAATTACATCAATATGGCAAAATAGATCGCGTGTGGAAAGTTAAATCGAATGCGAGTTTTTTAGGGTTTTGACCTCTTTTTTGAAAGGAAGCCTTTTTTTGGTTTATTTTTGAATTAAAAAAGAAATTAGATCTAAGTTAATTAAATAAATAAATAAATAAATAAATTAAAAATATATTTTTTGGATTTTTGGATATTTAAAGAAATAAAATAAATTTGGTCAAAGTTAGTAAAAACCTAATATTCTACATTGATTTTAAATATTGCAAAAAATATTAAAAGTTAAACCTAATTAAACTAAGTTAATTGAATTAATTTATTTACAAAAATAAAGTCATGAATTTAATTTTAATAAATAAAATGTATTTTTTTGGTTTTTGATTTTATGGGGAAAATTTTAATTGGTTAGTTTAAATAATAATAATAATGATTAAACAAAACAAATAAATAAAAGAAATATAAAAAGAAAAAGAAATAACCAAAAAAGGGGGGTGTTGGGCCCAAAAGGATGGTGAAAATAGCAGCTTAGTGGCCCATCAGGCGCTGGCCTGGGCTGACTTTCCATGATTCCCTGTGGCTTGGTTGACTGGAGAACATGATGGACATTCAATTTTGGCCACCAGATCTGGCCTGGGGCCATCTGGCAACCATCTGGATGAGGACATATGATACATCACGCGTTGGGCAAGGCACTGGATAACCTGAAATAAAATAGCAACAAAGATATTGGGGACCTGGGATTCGAACCCAGGTCCTGTAGGCCAATGCAAGCGCTCCACTACCACTCAGCCAACGTGTTTCACTTGTTAGTGTATTAGGTAGAAAATATTATATGGAAAAACAATTATTATGCCTGAAAATAAAAAAAACAAGCACGAAAATTTGAATGAGCGTATGGGATGGGGACACGTCTTCGTCCCTGTCCTTGGATTTCTACAGGGATTACCTGCGGATTCGTATCCGCAGCAAAAAGCGTAGGTTGAACCTAAAACCAAATCCAGGCCATGAAAATTCAATCTAAAGCCATGGTCTTGTTCGTCTCTCCCTCCTGAACACGCCTATGTCCATCATTTGCCTTAATTTTTCCTGAAACTAAAACGCCTAAAAACAAGAACCAAAAACCCTAGTTTCGGGTATGGCATTACAGGCTATAAAAATACAATTGAATAATGCCAAAAGTTTCTAAATGAAACGATAAACATGATTGTGTAAAGATTTTGGCAAGAAAACGCAGGAATATGAGTATGCGATTTCAACTGAAAGGTGAGTTTCAGAGGGACTTACAACGCATTTTAGGAGGTGAATGGCCTTACTTTGGATTGCTTTTCACTAAGTGGATATCCAGCAAGAGGTCTACGTTGAGTTTTTGCTTTGAACCAGCCTCTAAGAGTAATTTCGATTCCACACTTTTTCAAGTTTTTCTCAAGTTTGGTCTTTGTGATTTAGCAGCCTCTTCGTCCTTTTGCTCGTGCCTTTTGCTTGTATAAGTATAATGGAATGAATTAGGTCAAGTCTTGGGCTTTGAATCTTTGTGCATTGATGATTTAAGATTTGATATGATCCTCCATTAAAAAGCTTCCAATTTGACTCCAAATCCAATATTTTGTGCATGATATGGCTTGATCCGGATTTGATTGTGTACATGATGATATTTAAGACCTATATCAATAAAAAAGATACAAAGTTATCAATATTTGGATTTTATTTGGATTTAAATTGATTAAAAATGAATTAATTCAATAAAAATCAAATAAAATAGAAAAATTAACAATTGGACACAAGACTGAAGATATGACACGTGTGTGGTGTGACAAGATCAAATCAAGTGGAAAAAAATGGGCCCTTTTGACAAAATTTGATGTTTTGGGGATAGTTGACTTTTGGCAATTTTGGAAAAATGCCCAACTTCAACAATGCATAACTTCTTCAATTTTGAACTTTTGGAGGTGTTATTTGACTTTTTGGAAACCTTGAGATGTTCTCTAACCAACCCTTTTGGTCTCATCTCATTTTGATGTTCCATTCTCAAGTTATAAGCTTTGGAAAAAAAAGTGTTTTTGTTGACTTTAAAAAATGACCTATAATGTCCAAATTTGTAACTTTTTGTGAGTACATTTATTGATCTTGGGTTGTGAAGATGGATTGTAGGAAATTTCATCCTCTTAAAAATGAGCTTTGTATGGGTCATTTCTCATAAAGTATGAGAAAGTTATGCTTGGTCAAAGTTGAGTTGAATTTTCCAACAAAACCCTAATTTAGCAACTTTTGAGTCTTGATGAATTTTGAGCAATCCTTGATGAATCATGATAAAACCTTGATCAAATGATGAAATATCCTTCAAAATGAGAATGTTGACAAAAAATCTTGAGGTTTGACTGTATTTGGGTCACAGTTGACTTTTGCCCTAGCACAGTCGATTTTTGGACCTCTTGAGCAATTGACTGACCAAACTTCCTCTGCAAGGCTTGAAATTTGACACGGATGACCTTGAGAACATATTAGGACATTAAGGATAACTTGAGGTCATTTGGATGTAAGGACCTTGATGCAACACAAAACCCTAATTTTGAATTGACTGCCTTAGGAGATGATTTGACTATCCAATTCTTGAGCCATCTTGAGCAACTTAGAGATCATTCTTGCCATGTCTTGAGGAATATGGGAAGGCAAATTTTGGGTTACAACAGTTGCCCCTGTTCAATCTTCTTAAACCTGAGGATATAGATTGGCTTTTGGGCCTTTCGTGATCCGAAGGTGGAAGATGATTGAACACTAGAGTGCCTAGAAATTTGCACTCGCATGAAGTGGTATCAGCATTGTGATGTCGGGAATGGGATTACAGATGCCATTTGGAGACTGTTGATAGATGGTATGAACTTCAACTGGAATACGAATTAGAGAGATCTTATCGGCGATCTGACTGAACCAGAGGAGGTCTTGTCTTCTTTGACTGGATTGGCATCAGAAAAATCTTTAGGAATCGATTTAACTGGACCAAGGGAGGTTTTGTCTTCTTTGACTGGATTGGTATCAGAAAAATCTTTAGGAATCGATTTAACTGGTCTTGTCTCCTTTGATTGGATTGGTATCAGAAAAATCTTTAGGAATCGATTTAACTGGTCTTGTCTCCTTTGACTGGATTGGTATCAGAAAAATCTTTAGGAATCGATTTAACTGGTCTTTTCTCCTTTAAATGGATTGTTATCAGAAAAATCTTTAGGAATCGATTTAACTGGTCTTGTCTCTTTTGACTGGATTGTTATCAGAAAAATCTTTAGGAATCGATTTAACTGGTCTTGTCTCTTTTGACTGGATTGTTATCAGAAAAATCTTTAGGAATCGATTTAACTGGTCTTGTCTCCTTTGACTGGATTGGTATCAGAAAAATCTTTAGGAATCGATTTAACTGATCTTGTCTCCTTTGACTGGATTGTTATAAGAAAAATCTTTAGGAATCAATTTAACTGGTCTTGTCTCTTTTGACTGGATTGTTATCAGAAAAATCTTTAGGAATCGATTTAACTGGTCTTGTCTCCTTTGACTGGATTGGTATCAGAAAAATATTTAGGAACCGATTTAACCGGTCTTGTCTCCTTTGACTGGATTGTTATCAGAAAAATCTTTAGGAATCGATTTAACTGGTCTTGTCTCTTTTGACTGGATTGTTATCAGAAAAATCTTTAGGAATCGATTTGACTGGACCAGAGAAGGTCTTCCACATAGTTGAGAATTTAACTGAATCTTTCCTGAAAGGCAAAGGTCATTCATATGCAATGCATGATATGGATCAAGCAATGATGTTCTCAACATAAATGAGATTGTATTATATGATATGTATATGCATGTATCATGATGTATGGAAATGTGATGTTTAGCTGGGGAAAATAAATCCTGGATAGTTGCTGGAGAGTAAAGTTGAATTCTTCGTTTCCGCTAGGGATGGTGAACGAAGGTGATTGCGAGAATAAACCTGTA
Organism: Vicia faba; assembly: GCA_948472305.1. Taxonomy (NCBI): domain Eukaryota; kingdom Viridiplantae; phylum Streptophyta; class Magnoliopsida; order Fabales; family Fabaceae; genus Vicia; species Vicia faba. The sequence goes on along the minus strand of OX451738.1, from coordinate 517,255,535 downwards.
GGAGAAGAGAACTCCGTTGGGGAATAAACTGATGAGGAGATTACTCCGTGGGGAAGAGATGCTCTGATGAGGATTTTAACGATAAACTTCGCTGGGGATTCCGCTGATAAACTCTGCTGGGGATGGATTACCGTTGCTGGTGATACTGAATCTTGAGGATTGAATTCCTGTTTATGAAAGGAAAGAATTCCGCTGGGGATGATCTTTCAGTTGCAATCTTGCTGGGGATGACCTGTCAGACTTTTGTGGGGATAATCCTTTGAATTCCGCTGAGAATGATTTTTTGAACTTGGCTGGGGAGATTTATTTTTGTACTCCGCTGGGGGGTAAACTTCCAGAGTCTATTGGGGACGATGATTCAATTCCGTTGGGGAAGATTTTTTTCAGACCGTGATGGGGAAATATTGACTCCACTGGGGGTATCTTGTATTCTGCCAGGGAACATTCTTATACTTCGCTGGGGAATATTAAGACTGCCGGGGATACTCTGTTACTTACTGGGGAATATTCTTATACTTCGCTGAGGAATATTAAGACTGTCGGGGATACTATGATACTTACTGGGGAATATTCTTATACTCCACTGGGGAATATTAAGACCTTTTTAGTGCTGATAGTAGATAAACTCTGCTTGGGGAGAGCATTGCTGATTCACTGTTGCAAGTCTCAACTGGGGAGAGCTATCTTTACTGTCTTACTCTGCGGGGAGTGAGAGTACCTTGGCCATATTCTTCAGCTGAATCTACCTTTATACCTAGTGGACAGAGCAACTGTACAGTTTGGACAATTCGTATTGCCCCTGTTTCTGATGTCACTCGTAATTTGTCTTTCGTTTCGCATGTAAATATTTATGAGCAGCAATTAATGTCAAATGCATATATAAAAAATTAACATTGGACGTTCTTTGCAAAACAAAACAGATAAAGGAAAAACAATTTGAAATTTGTCTGAAAATGAATTTGTATTGATTTTGAAGTTTGGCCTGTAAATAGGCGTTTTTGTACAAGAGGCTGACGTCCTAGTAAGAGAACGCTGCCGAACAAACAGAATTTTACACAATTTGTTAAAAGAAAACAAAACAGTTATGTGAATAATCCCACTGGGTTCCAACTCTGCTATTGCCTTTATGTCCTCGAGCATCTCATCACTTTACTACTGGTTGAAGGTAGATCAGATTGATTAGTGTCGTCCGAGCTTGATGGTCGATACCGAAGTCTGGATGCAAGGTGATCCAATGAGACATAGTGTTACACTTTGATCCCTAACTTTTGCCTGGACCGCCCTTTCGGGTTTTCAGTCCACCGGGATACCCCTTTTTGCCCAAGCCGCCTTTTCAGGTTTTCGACTTGCCGGGTGTACATATTTTTTTAATTTTCATCCCTTATTTTTGCCCGAACACTTTTGGTTTGCCGGGAAGCCCTTATTTTTGCCTAGGCCAGTCAACCTAGCGGGTCTTTGATTATGCGTAGTATCTTTTTACTATGTCTGCATTGACGGGGTGAGGAAGGTCGTCACCATCCATGGTGGTTAGAATCATAGCTCCTCCTGAGAAAATGTTCTTAACCACAAATGACCCTTCGTAAGTAGGAGTCCATTTGCCCCTGGGATCACCTTGAGGTAGAATAATGCGCTTGATTACCAGATCCCCAACTTGATACTCTTGTCGTCTAACTTTCTTGTTAAATGCCTTGATCATTCGTTTTTGGTACGTTTGACCATGACAAATAGCAGTAAGTCTCTTTTCATCGATTAAATTCAGCTGATCAAGCCGGGTCTGAATCCAGTCATCTTCACTCAAACCTGCATCCTTCATGATTCAGAGAGAGGGTATCTGAACTTCGATGGGCAAGAATGCCTCCATACCATATACCAAGGAATAGGGTGTTGCCCCTATTGACGTCCGCGCTGAGGTACGGTACCCATGAAGAGTAAATGGTAACATCTCGTGCCAGTCTTTGTATGTCACTGTGATACGGTGGGAGAACTGACTTGAGTTTTGCGTTTGTATTCGCACTTGTTTGGTTTAGCAAGAGTCACCACCGACTTTTTATTTTATCCTAAAGGAAAGGTTAAAAAAGCACAGGAAAAACCTTTTGATATGTTTCGTGGGTTCGGGGGGTAGATTATGAAAAGGGAAGGTATTAGCACCCTTTTCATCCATGGTTATCCACGGGATCTTAGTTACTTGGTTTAAGATCACTTGCTTTGATTTTTGATTGCTTGAAATGGTGTGTGTATTTGTGTTTTGAAAATGTTTTGAAATAGACGCCTTTGTTTCGGCAACCGTTGTAATGACTCGTGTTTGAGTATATACGAAGGTGTGTATCTTTTCGAAAAGATGTTTCAAATGTTTTTGAAAGTTTGTTTTGAAAGTGTTTGTGGAGTGTGGTTTGAAAATTAGGCAAGTGTGTTTTGAAAATTGATCAAGTAACAAAGAGTTTTGTCTACCCCTAATGTACTCAAAAGTTTTTCTCATGTTTTAACCCTTTTTAATAATTTTGTTCCACCATTGTATTTGGTGGACAATATTGCGTTTAGGATGTTTAACGGGACGGGCGCGGGTCATCGTATGGACCATGAATGCAACGGTGCCAAGTGTCTTTGGCAATTTTGCTTGAAGGGACTATGATCATTCTGTTTAGGCAACTTTCGAAAGCGTCATTGAGGGACTTATGATCATTTGAATTGTTTTTGCCAAAGAAACTCGACGTGCAAGCATGGCCCATTTTGGAAGGCAACATATGGGATTACCCTAGGGGTGCAAGTGTGATTGTGTATTGATTTCATGTATTTGTCTTGTATTAGGTTATCTAGCGTTTGATTTTATGTACATACAAACCCTAGGTCTAACCATGGTATATTTGAAAGCGGTAAATTGCGGGAATTTAAAGTCTACGCTATTACAAAATAGTATCCGGGAGTGGGGGTACAAGTATACACATGGGGGATGAGACTTATAGGAGGATAGTATCCAAATAATTACAACCAAATCGAATCGATCGCAAATGTAAAATATAATGTATAGCAATGTATAAGAATAGCAAATGTATATGCATCAATGTATTCGTGTATGGTAAATGTGTAAGTGTATTATTTATTTACAAGTTGAGAAAAATGTGAATTTTAATGTATTATAAAGTATTGTCTACTTATTTGTTTTTTGTATTCTTGTATTTTTGCTAAGTAGGTACAAAGAAAATATTTTAAGAAAAAAACATATTTAACTTAAAGAAAAATTATGTATTGATGTAATTATGTACAAAGAAAATATTTTAAGAAAAGAAAATTTTCAAATTCTAAATATTGATGTCTTATATTAAAGAAAAGTATTTCTTATGTATTTACCAATTAATGTATTTTAATTAATCTTTTTATGTACAAAAATTTTAATTAAAAGAAAATATTTTAAATTTGAGAAAATTATTATGTTCATGTTTTTTTTAGTTAATATTCTATACAAGATTATCATTATGTTATATATAAAAAAAAGTATTATTAATAAAAATTTGATGTAAAAATAAAATTAATAGAAAAAAATATGATAAGTAAAAAAAAGGTATAAGTTTTAAAACAAATGGGCTAAAGGGGTTTTACAACCCAATCAGAAGCAACAGGCTAAGTCAGGGGGGGGGGGGGGGTGCACGACTGAGTGGCAATGGGCTTTAGTGTTGTTTTCGTGGGGCAAGGCCCAAGGTTTCACAAAACATTGTAAGGGTTTAATTATTTGTTTCATTTGGGGCGTGGATTAGGGTTTGACATAACAACGACGCCGTTTACTTTCGTCCTCGTCTTCGTGCTTCTCACGCCTTCGCCTCTGAACGCCTCTCCGTCTATGGTCGGCCATCGCCATCATCCGCTCTTTCCTCTTCCATGGTTACGCAGGCAATGGTTCGTTCAAGGTGGTAATTCCCGTCTTAGCGTTTTTTAGGGTTTTCACTTTTATATCTTGCATGTTCTATTTTCCATTGTGTTCTGATCTTAAGCGTTATTGTTGTTTCTGTTTGAAGTATGAAAGGGAAGGAAAGAAAGGATACTACCTTGACCCTTGGAGACGGAGGAGAAAGTGGATTGGGAGGCGCTGTGGACGGCCAAACGGAGAGATACGCGTGATGATCTAGCTTGCTTGTTTTGTTGGAGAATCCGGTACTTTTGTATTGCTTCTTTTTTGTTGTTGGTTTGATGATAACAGGCTTGAAAACCCTTACTTTATCACCTCTTTTTCTCTTCTGTTGTTTGCCCTTCTGAGTTGCCTGTGTACCCTGTGATGCTTCTTTATCTTCTTCTCCTTTACTCGCTTATGTTGCCTCTGAACATGATGTTATTGCTCTGAGATTAATTGATATGTTGTGCTTGAGTTGCCTTGGATGATGAATATGGTTGTTTGCTGATGTTGGTTATACTGATGCTTCTGTATGTTGCCTTCGTTGATTCTGAGATGATGATTTTTGCTTTTGTTGGTTACCCAATGATGAACTCTTTGAGTTCTGAGGGTTTTGAGTTGCCTTGGAATGCTTAGAAAACAGGTTATGGGCGTGAGGGCCTTGAGGCTTGATGCAGGTATGGATTTGGTTTGATATTATGTGGGTTTGTTTGGGTGTTTGGAAATACTTTAGCAGGTGGAGGCTTTGAAGCTTGTATGGTTTGTATTTACTGGTTTGGGCTTGACAGTTCAGGCAGGTAAGGCTTGGACAGGTTAAGCTTTGGTTCAAGGTTTGACACAGTTTGGCATGGCCTCTTTTTTTTGAATGCAGGTTTACTGGTTTGATAGTTTAATCTTTGGCTTGAAGCCTGATGCTTTAGGTTTGACAGGTTATCTCTTGTTTGAAGCTTGGGCTTCAGGCTTATGTTATGTTCATGTAGGATGTTTGAACAGGTTGAGAGACTTTTTGAGGTTTTGAGGCTTGGGACCGTCTTTTCTATCTCAGTTTGATGCTCTCTCCTCTTCTTCTTTTCAGTTTGTGGTATTATGTTTTTTTTTGTAATGTCTCTACCTCTCTCTACTGTGTTAACAGTTTTGTTTTTTATATCCCTTTTCAAGCCTAAGCCTGTAAGCCCTTCTTCTTTTCTTTCTTCTCTCTCTCTCCAGTACAAGTTAAAGCATTAAATAATGTTTAGAAGTACTTTTTTTCTTCTGAAAAGGCAACTGCTGGAAAATGATGTAATTTGATGTTGCTTGCACTTGTATATTTTCCTCTGCATACCTTGTACTTCTTGATATTTACATATCTCTTTTGATAGCTTTTGGTGGCCTTTTGTACTTGCTTGATATCTTGATATCTTTCCATATCCTTGGACAGTTTTTTTGACATTTAGTTCAGTTCGAATTTGGACTTTGTTTGGCATGCTGTTTGTTTGGAAACTCTGCAGTTGGTTGACAATTTGAACTTGTGCAAAATCATAACTTTGTGCATTCATACCTTTTTCTTTTGCAAGCATTTTTCATCCCTCTCTGTGAACCGGGAGAAATCTCGTGATTTGCAGAGAGGGAAAACTGATTCCGGCCAGTTGCCTTTAATGATGAATCTTTAAATTACTGTCTGTCCTTTTAATTTTATCTGCTTTGACTTTTGCTTTTTTTCTCTTTGTTTTGCAGATAAAACTCAATGGAGAGGAGCAGCAGTAGAAGCTGAAGATTTGAAGACTTAGGAATATTTAGGATAGTTTTATTTTCATTTTAATTTATTTGTAAAATTATTATTGTAAACAAAAAATGTAAGTAAATTTACAATTGTTCGAATAATAATTTGTAACAAAACAATTAAAAATGAATAAATAAATAAAAATCCTTTTTATCAGTTAATTCCTCTTTCAATTTACGGTCCATTTAATTATTTGAATTCCTTAAATTAAAATAACTGGAAGTATCCAATTATTCTGACTTAGAAAAAAATAATTAACGAACAGTGTGGTCTCGCCATTCAGCATGAATCAGTAATAAACCTGGCGCTCCAATTAAACAATGCATAGTTAATCAAACCAACATCCAGATGCTCTCTTTTCACTGATTTAATCAAACACTGCAGATTCTTAATTTAAGTACCTCATCTCAAATTTCAGAGTAAACTGAAAAGAAACTGTAAAGATAATCCTTTCTGAGAATGCGCGCACAAAAACCCTAATTCTGGATAAAATGCCAAAGAAACGTCTGCCTGATTAAAACGCCAATCTGAAAAATCAGGAAACGCCCGAGGCTGTGATTTCTTGTGGAAAATTGCGAGGGCAAATTTTGGGGTACAACAGTTGCCCCTGTTCAATCTTCTTGAACCTGAAGAGTTAGATTGGCAAGTTAGCCTTTCGCGACTCGAGGGTAAAAGGAGATTGGACACTAGAGTGCCCTAAAATTTGCACTTGGTGATGTGATGGTGGAGGGAATGGGCTTAAAGGTGCCATTTGGTGATGGGCTTAAAGATGCCATCTGGTGACTGCTGATAGGAGGATGGGCTTATAGATGCCATCTGGTGACTGCTGATAGGAGGATGGGCTTATAGATGTCATCTAGAAATGGGCTTAAAGATGCCATTTGGAAGTGTTTGTTGAGGAGGATGGGCTTATAGATGCCATCTGGAAATGGGCTTAAAAGATGCCATTTGGAAATGGGCCTAAAAGATGCCATTTGGAAGTGTTGAACTGCATGACCTTGGTGAGTGGACGAGTATCAGAAAGGTATCCATGTTTTGGAACGTCTCTGAACTGGGGGTCTGAACAAGCGATAGATTGACATCCATGTTTGGAGAACCCGTAAACTGTTTTCAGGAGTTGGAGTTGAATAAGCAATAGAGTAGCATTCGTTGTTGGGAAGTGTCCGTAAACTGTTTTCAGAAGTCTTGAAGTGAAGAAGGAACCGGCGTAGGGTTTCCTGATGATGAGTCCGTGTAAAACTGCCTCTGGATGAATCTGGAATAAGTATCAGAATGTTGCCGTGTTTGGGTCACATCTGAACTATTTCTGGATGAATCTCGGAAGATGACGATTTTTGTCTGTTGACTGATCTTTTCCTGAAAAGGTAAAGAGTTAGTCGTATGCAATGTCATGATGCATGATGCCATGTATGTTACATCAATGTTGATGATATAAATGTGATGAATGCGCAGGTAAGCTGATGAGTTGTCTTGCTGAGGATAGATGAATCCTGGATGGCTGGAGACAGAAGAACCTTGACTGCTGCCGGGGAAAATAATTCCTTGACTGCTGCTGGGGAGGGTAAGAATCTTTGATCATAAGAAGTCCTGGGACCAATGTCGGGGAATCCGGAGCTTGGGTTGTATGCCAATCTACTGGGGAATTCCTGTCTTGTGGGGATCTTCACTGGAGAATATTCGAATATTCTGTGAGGAACTAAAAATGAGAGTCTTCACTCTGCTTGGGGATTGATAGTTGGAATTTTTAGCTCTGCTGGGGATATTGAAACTTGATTCTGAGGGGAATTAGATTCTGTGAGGCTTTCTGGATGGGGATTCCAAGGATCTTTTGAGTTTGGGAAAGAACCTGTGTAGGGTTGCTTCATGATGAGGTGATGGAAATCTTCGTTCTGTTAACGATCAGAAACTGGGAGTATACCAATCTTCTGAGGTTTTAAGGATGAGGGTCTTCACTCTTGAGGGTTAACTGCTATCTGGTCGTAAGCCAGGCTTCACAGAAATTTATATTGCTATCTGGTCGTGGTCCAGGCTTCATAATAGTTTGCTAAGCTTTTATCCGGTCAAATACGGGCTTCACGGCTTGTGTTAAAGATATACCACTATCTGGTCAATTCCAGGCTTCGTAGTACTCTTGACTGCTGTCCGGTTGTAATCCAGGCTTGGCGATTGTCTGACACTGTTATCCGGTCGTAATCCGGTCTTCACAATGTGTTAAAGAGATCAAAGTACTATCCGGTCAAACCCGGGCTTCATAACTTGAATTCAGGAGATCCCACTATCTGGTCGTAATCCAGGCTTTGCGGTAATCTGACACTGTTATCCGGTCGTAGTCCGGTCTTCACAATATGCTGTAGAGATCAAGATATTATTCGGTCAAATCTGGGCTTTATAACTTGAATTCAGGAGATCCCACTATCTGGTTGTAATCCAGGCTTTGCGGTAATCTGACACTGTTATCCGGTCGTAGTCCGGTCTTCACAATGTGCTGTAGAGATCAAGATATTATCTGGTCAAATCCGGGCTTCATAACTTGAATTCAGGAGATCCCACTATCTGGTCGTAATCCAGGCTTTGCGGTAATCTGACACTGTTATTCGGTCGTAGTCCGGTCTTCACAATATGCTGTAGAGATCAAGATATTATCCGGTCAAATCCGGGCTTCATAACTTAAATTCAGAAGATCCCACTATCTGGTCGTAATCCAGGCTTTGCGGTAATCTGACACTGTTATCCGGTCGTAGTCCGGTCTTCACAATATGCTGTAGAGATCAAGATATTATCCGGTCAAATCCGAGCTTCATAACTTGAATTCAGGAGATCCCACTATCTGGTCGTAATCCAGGCTTTACGGTAATCTGACACTGTTATCCGGTCGTAGTCCGGTCTTCACAATATGCTGTAGAGATCAAGATATTATCCGGTCAAATTCGAGCTTCATAACTTGAATTCAGGAGATCCCACTATCTGGTCGTAATCCAGGCTTTGCGGTAATCTGACACTGTTATTCGGTCGTAGTTCGGTCTTCACAATATGTTGTAGAGATCAAGATATTATCCGGTCAAATCCGGGCTTCATAACTTGAATTTTGTGAGAATTTGATCTTTGATGACCGTAACTTCCAACAGGTGATGAAGGAATTGTTGAACACTTTTGACATTCGAATGCCCCAAGTGGTGATGTAGATAATTTCCTGGCTTGTTACAGGTGTTAATCCACAATCAGTCGTCCATAGATATGCCCTGGCTAGGTACAAGAATCGAATCTGGAAAGGTGATAGTTATTCTGTTGGTGGTTGTAATTTCCAGCAGGTGATGAAGGAATACTCCGGACACTTTTGACATTCGAATGCCCCAAGTGATGATGAAGGAGTCTTGAATCAAATTACTCTGCCAATTGAGAGATTTCTTGAAATCTTGACTGGACTGCCCCAGGTTAACTGAACTTCGTAAGATCTGTTGGAACCTTGACTGGACTGCCCCAGGTTAATTGGATGGTGACATGTCATGCCCCTGGTTGATATGAGACTTGTCGTTGGAAGTGTCGTCCTTTTGAAGTGATTTTAACTCACTGAGAGAGTTTTCGTTCCTCCGAACATTCGCTGTATGAATTTCTTCGCTGTCAAACAAATAGCCAAATGCAAACAGTGATATTCAAATAATGCAAAGTTTTATGTTTGTCTCGAAGTTTTGAAAAATGCGTTTTTTAGCAGAAAACTTTTTATAAGACAAATCCACACAAGATTTTAGAGCAAAGCCTTACAGGAGTCAGGATACCTTTTGTAACAGTATGCTTTCGAACTATCCCATGCTTCAATTAGGACTTTTAAAGGGTTGTAATGTGGCTTGGTTCACGGCTTAAGAAACAAAGGATAAAGGCTCAAAGTGTATTTGTACCCACCTGTTCTTCGTGATGTTCTAAAACCCTAAGCTCAGTTAATTGTGCGTCGCACTCTGTTTGAGTTTAGAACGACTTTTGGGTGATGGTTCACCAGATGAATTTGGGAGACAGTCATCATCTCCTTTTTCTTTTGCAACATTTTTCATGTTGTTGAGGGTTTGTAATGACCTCTCTATTTTGATTTTGATTTGTTATCCCTAACTTTTGCCTGACTGTCTCTGTTTTCGAGATCACAGTCAGCGGGATGCCCCATCTTTCTTAAACCTCCTTTACAGGTTTTGGCTCAGTGGGCTTTTCGTTTTTTTTCCGAGAGATTGACTGCCTATGTGATGGGGAACCTTCACTGTCTTTTGATTCCAGAGGAATGCTTTTCTTTGTCGTCGTTGTGTTATGAACTTGAGAGTTTGCGACTTTAATGCACATTTTCTTTTGAATTAACTGAGAGACTACCCTGCCCCCAGGTTTATATCAAAGGTTTCGATTTGTTTAGAACAGAAAACTCCTACTTCTTTGGCTCGAAGGGGTTGACTAGGGATTATCTTCCTTATAACTCTAGTGTTTGAGAATTGAAAGAAATGCCTGTACATCATCAGCAAGGTCTGTTCAAAAGCATACTGTATGAGATCATGGTATTGTTTCGTCATCCTCCCTCTAAAGGCTTGCAGCTTTTTATCAAGAGTTAAATATCATAAAGAAAGCATAAGAGTAGTGAAAACGAATGGATGAATTCAAGACAAACATATGTAATGCATTAATGAAACAGAGTTCAACATCAACAGATAATTGTTTGAAAACAAAAGAAATTACAACTTTGAAAATTCAAAATGAAGCAAAAGTCTTCCAGCTTGAGCTTTGTCACTTCAGGTGGAGAACTCCTTAACGGAAGATTTTCATCTCGCCGTCTGGCATGAACCTCAGCACTCCAATGTCGATCAGATCTTGAATCTTGTTCTTCAAGGCCCAACAATCGTCAGTGTCGTGTCCCGGGCTGTAGGAGTGGTAAACACAAAATGCATCGGGATGATAGTTAGGAGCGGAGGTATTTGGGTTCCGGATAGGATCACTCAAAGCAGTCAGATTGACCTCCAACAAGCGCTCCAGAATCAGAGATGACGGTATGTCAGTCTCTGTGAACTGTCTTCCCGACGTTTCTTGTTTACGCCGATTACCCCGTTGATGCTGGCGAGGTTATTGTTGGGCTTGTGACCCTGAAGAAAGCAAAGGAGCCTTCCCTTTATCTTCTTGAGTGGATGGGGGTTGAGCGGTGACTTGCCCTTCAACCTCAGATGTTTTCCCCGGTTGGTTGTTTTGAAGCAGTTGGCGGACGAGAACTCTGAGTTCTTCTTGTCTTTGAGACAGGTCTTGGATGAGAGCCATCTGGCCCACCAACTGTCCCATCACTTGGATCCTCAATGTTGTCAAATCAAACTGCAGCTCCGCAAGCTGATCACTCCTGGAATTGTTTGAAGTCTCCTGGACCAAGCCCTTTATGAGGAGAGCTTTAATTTCTTCCTGCCCCAGAGACAAGTTCAAGAACATTTCCTGCAGCTGAGCAGTCTGGTCCTGGATATCCTTGACAGTCCTCTCTAGAGCCATCTCTTTACTGAAATAAACAGTATGAGAGTAAGGAAACCTGAAAAAAGGAAAAACTGTCAAGATGCAATACATGATATGTGGATTCATGCTTTCAAGGATCTCTTGGGGTAAACACAAGAAAATGTTAAGGTTGAACTTCAGTCTTTGATTGGAGACCTTTGTACCGGTGGATGTCTTTCCACGAGAATCAAGCTCACCATGTCAAGTGGGTCATAGCCCCTGATTCAAGTTGTTGCACTTGATCTTTGATGGCATTTGTTTAGAGGAGAAAACCTCTTACCCCTTGGTAGACGTCTGGTTCAACGTAACCCTGCATCAAAAGAACACTCGAGATCCTTGAAATGGTTATTTGAAAATGCTATGGTATGATGTTATGATGTTATGTACCTGTATGCAAAAGCAAATGAGTGTATATACAGGCAATCATATTCATACAAAGCAAACAAGTCCTTAGGTTTAGGCTTGCATGGGGTTGCAGGTAAGTACCCTCTTGAAGTTAGTTGGCTCATCCTGTCCTAAAACAGAAACCGGGTTCTAAGGAGCTCAATATCATTGGATTGCTTTCTGTGTTCATTGTTTTGGTTTAGCCACTTAACTGGCGACCAAAATATTCCAAGAAAATAATCCTCAATGAGTGTAGCATCGAGTATCTACCAACTTCGGACTACACCAAAGTCGGTCATCTCGCTACCCCTAAAAAGGCTAGGATGGTCAATTAAGGTTCTAAGAGTTCGTTAGTGCTTCACGACATCACTCAGCGGCCCCGTACTCTCCTTGACTGAACTCAAGGGTTACCGGTACTCACAAATATGTCACACTAACATAGCTTACTGCTTCAACCATGTCGGTATACCCCGCACAGTTCCCTCACAGTTTTTTTGCTATTTACCTAAAAAGGTGCCCCAAATCCGGGTGTAGGATTTACAACAAACCCAAACAAGGACCCAAAAGATAAATCAATTCAGGCAATCAAAGCAAGAATGTAAAGGTGATCTAAACCCTAAGGTAACCCCACTTTTAGTTGGACTCCCCAGCAGAGTCGCCAGTTCTGTGATACAGTGGGAGAACTGACTTGAGTTTTGCGTTTGTATTCGCACTTGTTCGGTTTAGCAAGAGTCGCCACCGACTTTTTATTTTATCCTAAAGGAAAGGTTAAAAAAGCACAGGAAAAACCTTTTGAGATGTTTCGTGGGTTCGGGGGGTAGATTATGAAAAGGGAAGGTATTAGCACCCTTTTCATCCATGGTTATCCACGGGCTCTTAGTTACTTGGTTTTAGATCACTTGCTTTGATTTTTGATTGCTTGAAATGGTGTGTGTATTTGTGTTTTGAAAATGTTTTGAAATAGACGCCTTTGTTTCGGCAACCGTTGTAATGACTCGTGTTTGAGTATATACGAAGGTGTGTATCTTTTCGAAAAGATGTTTCAAATGTTTTTGAAAGTTTGTTTTGAAAGTGTTTGTGGAGTGTGGTTTGAAAATTAGGCAAGTGTGTTTTGCAAATTGATCAAGTAACAAAGAGTTTTGTCTACCCCTAATGTACTCAAAAGTTTTTCTCATGTTTTAACCCTTTTTAATAATTTTGTTCCACCATTGTATTTGGTGGACAATATTGCGTTTAGGATGTTTAACGGGACGGGCGCGGGTCATCGTATGGACCATGAATGCAACGGTGCCAAGTGTCTTTGGCAATTTTGCTTGAAGGGACTATGATCATTCCGTTTAGGCAACTTTCGAAAGCGTCATCGAGGGACTTATGATCATTTGAATTGTTTTTGCCAAAGAAACTCGACGTGCAAGCATGGCCCATTTTGGAAGGCAACATATGGGACTACCCTAGGGGTGCAAGTGTGATTGTGTATTGATTTCATGTATTTGTCTTGTATTAGGTTATCTAGCGTTTGATTTTATGTACATACAAACCCTAGGTCTAACCATGGTATATTTGAAAGCGGTAAATTGCGGGAATTTAAAGTCTACGCTATTACAAAATAGTATCCGGGAGTGGGGGTACAAGTATACACATGGGGGATGAGACTTATAGGAGGATAGTATCCAAATAATTACAACCAAATCGAATCGATCGCAAATGTAAAATATAATGTATAGCAATGTATAAGAATAGCAAATGTATATGCATCAATGTATTCGTGTATGGTAAATGTGTAAGTGTATTATTTATTTACAAGTTGAGAAAAATATGAATTTTAATGTATTATAAAGTATTGTCTACTTATTTGTTTTTTGTATTCTTGTATTTTTGCTAAGTAGGTACAAAGAAAATATTTTAAGAAAAGAACATATTTAACTTAAAGAAAAATTATGTATTGATGTAATTATGTACAAAGAAAATATTTTAAGAAAAGAAAATGTTCAAATTCTAAATATTGATGTCTTATATTAAAGAAAAGTATTTCTTATGTATTTACCAATTAATGTATTTTAATTAATCTTTTTATGTACAAAAATTTTAATTAAAATAAAATATTTTAAATTTGAGAAAATTATTATGTTCATGTTTTTTTTAGTTAATATTCTATACAAGATTATCATTATGTTATATATAAAAAAAGTATTATTAATAAAAATTTGATGTAAAAATAAAATTAATAGAAAAAAATATGATAAGTAAAAAAAAGGTATAAGTTTTAAAACAAATGGGCTAAAAGGGTTTTACAACCCAATCAGAAGCAACAGGCTAAGTCAGGGGGGGGGAGGGGTGCACGACTGAGTGGCAATGGGCTTTAGTGTTGTTTTCGTGGGGCAAGGCCCAAGGTTTCACAAAACATTGTAAGGGTTTAATTATTTGTTTCATTTGGGGCGTGGATTAGGGTTTGACATAACAATGGCGCCGTTTACTTTCGTCCTCGTCTTCGTGCTTCTCACGCCTTCGCCTCTGAACGCCTCTCCGTCTATGGCCGGCCATCGCCATCGTCCGCTCTTTCCTCTTCCATGGTTACGCAGGCAATGGTTCGTTCAAGGTGGTAATTCTCGTCTTAGCGTTTTTTAGGGTTTTCACTTTTATATCTTGCATGTTCTATTTTCCATTGTGTTATGATCTTAAGCGTTATTGTTGTTTCTGTTTGAAGTATGAAAGGGAAGGAAAGAAAAGATACTACCTTGACCCTTGGAGACGGAGGAGAAAGTGGATTGGGAGGCGCTGTGGACAGCCAAACGGAGAGATACGGGTGATGAGCTAGCTTGCTTGTTTTGTTGGAGAATCCGGTGCTTTTGTATTGCTTCTTTTTTGTTGTTGGTTTGATGATGACAGGCTTGAAAACCCTTACTTTATCACCTCTTTTTCTCTTCTGTTGTTTTCCCTTCTGAGTTGCCTGTGTACCCTGTGATGCTTCTTTATCTTCTTCTCCTTTACTCGCTTCTGTTGCCTCTGAACATGATGTTATTGCTCTAAGATTAATTGATATGTTGTGCTTGAGTTGCCTTGGATGATGAATATGGTTGTTTGCTGATGTTGGTTATACTGATGCTTCTGTATGTTGCCTTCGTTGATTCTGAGATGATGATTTTTGCTTTTGTTGGTTACCCAATGATGAACTCTTTGAGTTCTGAGGGTTTTGAGTTGCCTTGGAATGCTTAGAAAACAGGTTATGGGCGTGAGGGCCTTGAGGCTTGATGCAGGTCTGGATTTGGTTTGATATTATGTGGGTTTGTTTGGGTATTTGGAAATACTTTAGCAGGTGGAGGCTTTGAAGCTTGTATGGTTTGTATTTACTGGTTTGGGCTTGGCAGTTCAGGCAGGTAAGGCTTGGATAGGTTGAGCTTTGGTTCAAGGTTTGACACAGTTTGGCATGGCCTCTTTTTTTTAAATGCAGGTTTACTGGTTTGACAGTTTAATCTTTGGCTTGAAGCCTGATGCTTTAGGTTTGACATGTTATCTCTTGTTTGAAGCTTGGGCTTCAGGCTTATGTTATGTTCATGTAGGATGTTTGAATAGGTTGAGAGACTTTTTGAGGTTTTGAGGCTTGGGACCGTCTTTGCTATCTCAGTTTGATGCTCTCTCCTCTTCTTCTTTTCAGTTTGTGGTATTATGTTTTTTTTTGTAATGTATTTGCCTCTCTCTACTGTGTTAACAGTTTTATTTTTTATATCCCTTTTCAAGCCTAAGCCTGTAAGCCCTTCTTATTTTCTTTCTTCTCTCTCTCTCCAATACAAGTTAAAGCATTAAATAATGTTTAGAAGTACTTTTTTTCTGAAAAGGCAACTGCTGGAAAATGATGTAATTTGATGTTGCTTGCACTTGTATATTTTCCTCTGCATACCTTGTACTTCTTGATATTTGCATATCTCTTTTGACAACTTTTGGTGGCCTTTTGTACTTGCTTGATATCTTGATATCTTTCCATATCCTTGGACAGTTTTTTTGACATTTAGTTCAGTTCGGATTTGGACTTTGTTTGGCATGCTGTTTGTTTGGAAACTATGCAGTTGGTTGACAATTTGAACTTGTGCAAAATCATAACTTTGTGCATTCATACCTTTTTCTTTTGCAAGCATTTTTCATCCCTCTCTGTGAACCGGGAGAAATATCGTGATTTGCAGAGAGGGCAAACTGATTCCGACCAGTTGCCTTTAATGGTGAATCTTTAAATTACTGTCTGTCCTTTTAATTTTATCTGCTTTGACTTTTGCTTTTTTTCTCTTTGTTTTGCAGATAAAACTCAATGGAGAGGAGCAGCAGTAGAAGCTGAAGATTTGAAGACTTAGGAATATTTAGGATAGTTTTATTTTCATTTTAATTTATTTGTAAAATTATTATTGTAAACAAAAAATGTAAGTAAATTTACAATTGTTCGAATAATAATTTGTAACAAAACAATTAAAAATGAATAAATAAATAAAAATCCTTTTTATCAGTTAATTCCTCTTTCAATTTACGGTCCATTTAATTATTTGAATTCCTTAAATTAAAATAACTGGAAGTATCCAATTATTCTGACTTAGAAAAAAATAATTAACGAACAGTGTGGTCTCGCCATTCAGCATGAATCAGTAATAAACCTGGCGCTCCAATTAAACAATGCATAGTTAATCAAACCAACATCCATATGCTCTGTTTTCACTGATTTAATCAAACACTGCAGATTCTTAATTTAAGTACCTCATCTCAAATTTCAGAGTAAACTGAAAAGAAACTGTAAAGATAATCCTTTCTGAGAATGCGCGTACAAAAACCCTAATTCTTGATTAAATGCCAAAGAAACGTCTGCCTGATCAAAACGCCAATCTGAAAAATCAGGAAACGCCTGAGGCTGTGATTTCTTGTGGAAAAATGCGAGGGCAAATTTTGGGGTACAACAGTCACTGTCATCTTCTGCACAATCTTCTTAATGTTCTTATTAGCCGCTTCAACAACCCCATTCATCTCCGGCCGGTAGGGAGAAGAGTTGTGATGTTGTATCTTGAATTGCTCGCAGAGCTCAGTGATCATCTTGTTGTTGAGATTGGTACCATTGTCTGTAATGATCCTCTCTAGTACACCATATCGACAGATCAGATTATGCCGAATGAACCGTGCCACGACCTTCTTGGTTACAGTAGCAAAGGAAGCTGCTTCAACCCATTTTGTAAAGTAATCAATCGCTACCAGGATGAAACAATGCCCGTTGGATGCCGTAGGTCTGATCTCGCCGATCATATCAATGCCCCACATTGCAAAAGGCCAAGGTGCCGTCAAGACGTTCAGAGGAACAGAAGGTATGTGCACCTTATCAGCATAGACTTGGCACTTGTGACATGTCCGAAAATGCTGATAACAATTGGCTTCCATTATGGACCAATAATATCCTTCCCGTAGGATTTTCGTTGCCATGGTATGTCCACTGGAATGAGTTCCGAAAGTTCCTTCATGTAACTCTATCATGATCCTTTCTGCTTCATTCTTATCCACACAACGCAGTAAGGTCGAATCATGGTTACTGTGATCGGTGGATCTGGAACTGACTGTTTAACTCTGGTTCGCGAAATGTCGCGGAAGCAAGAGTCGCCACCGTCTTTTATTTTCTCCAACATGGACAGGACAAAAGCACAGCAAAATTCCTTATGAGATAGTTTCTCGGTTCGGGAGGTAGATTTATAGAAAGGGAAGGTATTAGCACCCTTTCTATCCATGGTTATCCATGGGCTCTTAGATACTTGCTCATTTGTGTTTTCAAAATGTTTGCTTTTCAATTGTGAGTGGGTTTGAAAAAGTTTCGTTTAAAGATTTCAGATCGACTCTTGTATCAGTCCTCAAGAGTGTTTGAAAAATTATTTTGAAAGCTTTTGAAAGTGTCGGTGTGAAAAGAGTTTTGATTTGTTTTTGAGAGAGCAAGTATCTATGAGTCATCTACCTACCCTAAGGAATTAGGCTGTGTAAATGTCCTTAAAGTAGTGCCATCCCACCATTGAGAGATAGGTAGCACCACCGTTGGAGGTGTTCGGGTCAATTCGTTTTTAGGGACAGTGTGGTCATCAGAGCAACAGTAGGACACCTTAGAAGCTACCCTTATGCCATTGATCCTTTTTAATTCGAGGCAACTTTTTCGAGGCAACTTGTTTTGAGGCATATGGATCAACGGACATAAGGACTTACTAAAACGTCCTATACTCGACGACCACGTTTCGAAGGTAAGGCAACAGTGAGGCGTACCCTAAGAGTGGTGTGTGAATTTGTGTGTTGTTTTCAGTTTAATAGTTATCTTTGATCATGGCATTGTGAGCTACGCTTGTTTTTAATTAGCCATACATTCTTTCATGCAATTTAGAATTTAAGAGTGCGGAAATTTAAATGCGGAAAGATAAATCCTACGCTATTACAAGGTGCGGGTCTATACATCGCCAAATTACAAAGACCCGTTTTAATAAAAAGGCGGAAAGTAAAAGACCTAATTACTATTACATCCGGAAAGCAGTTACATAATAATTGATAAAGAAAATAATGCGCGAAAAGAATAAATTGGAACGTCTGAGGGCGTTGGACCCTTTTGAAATTAAATTGAATTAAAAGTTAATTAAGTATTAAATTAAAGAAAAGAAATGTTTTTTTGTTTTTTGTATTTAATGAAATAAGAAAAGAATTTAAAATTAGAAGGAAACCCTAGTTCTAAATATTTTTAATTATTAAAGAAAAGGTTAAAGTTTAAAACCTAATTTATGCTAATTAATTATTTACATATTTATTTACAAAATATTTAGTAATTAATAATAATAATAATGATGATTAATAATTTATTTAAGAAAAAGATGAATATGTAAAAAAAAAACCTAATTCTACATATTTTTTACTTATTAAGAAAAAGATTAAAGTTTAAAAACCTAAATTAAACTAAGTTAATTGTTAGAGTTTATTTACAAAAAATAGGTTAGTGATGAAATTTATAATAATTAAATATATTTGTATTTTTGATTTTTCTGTTTTTATTATAGAAAATTATTTTATGGTGAAAAAAACAATTAAAACAATTAAAAAAGAATTAGAAAAGAAAAAAAAATAAAATTAAAAAGGATGCAAACCAAGGGGGTTTCAGGCCCAAGGGGAGGTTTTTTTGAACGGTCTGCATTCTTTGGCCATTGGATTGGGTTTCATGGCCATTTGTGTTCTGGTTGTTGGCCATTTATGTTCTGGCCTCAACGTTCCTTAATCTTCTCAGGATGCCTGTCTCGCCATGTATTGGTGTCATGCATAAGTTGTTCTTTTGGCCATTTGGCTTTTGGCTTTTGGCCATTTGTGTTTTGCCTTTTGGCCATTTGTGTTTTGGCCTCAACGTTCCTTAATGAACCTGCATGGGATCCTGTCTAAATCTGCAGTGTTGAATCTCATGAACACATTAAATAAAATCATAAAATGCAAATAAAGCCAATATATGAAGAAATTTAATGTTTAGGCACAATATGGCATGTATGAATGATTATACCCTTTTGATTATGGAGATCAAATCAATCTTACCCTTACTGGAAAATTAGTGACCTGAATGCTTTTATGCCTTTTGGATCATGGAGATCAAGCCAGCTTTACCCTTACTGAAGAAGTAGTGAGGTGTTGGTTTGTAACTGTGATGGCTTGTTTGTAGTGAGAGAGGGATTTGTAATAAGGATTTCAAAGTTTTAGGGTTCTTGAAAGAATTTGATATTCTAACAGTGTTGTGGCAAGGTTTTTTCTCTCTTTTCCTCCTCCCTGGTTTGTGTGAAAAGAAGGTGATTATATAATGAAAATTAGGGTAGAGAAAATGGGCTTTGAATGTGCAATTGGGCCTCCAATGTTCACTTGAGTTCGTCACTTTCCAGGCTAAATCGCAGGGACTTAAGTGCAATTTTTGAAGTTGAAATGTGAAAACAAAATGTAGCCGACATCGATAACTAACTCCTGTCCGAAAATCGGCTCAATCGGATAAACGGTGAATTAGTTATGAATTTTTGAAGTTTCACCTCAGACAAACTTATTTTGGGCTCCAGTGTCGACTCTGACACGTTCTTCAATAAAAAAATGGTATTGATCGGAGCATAATCCGGTCTCGACTTTTGAAGCAAAGTTGTAGATCTATGAGTCAGTGACCTTGTGTAAAAATATGAGCCCAATCCGATAAAAATTGACCGAGTTATGAATTTTCGAAGTTTCGGCCCAGATGAAATAATATTCAGCATTCAGGATTTTCAGCATGTCACGCACTCTGAGCAAAAAACGAAGGCATTTTGAATACCGTTTGAACTCAATACCTTCTGTGAAAACTTAGCCAACTCAATTTTTGAAATTTTGGCGCCGGAACCAGCTCGATACGATGAAAATCGACCAAGTTATGATTTTCTGAACATGACGCAAATAAAATTCTGTCACAAATTTTCTGTACGAAAATACTTGATAAATCTACATTTTTGAAGACCTTCTGATCGAAATTGGCTTCCAGCCGTGAGAGATGAAAACATAGATAATGTCAAGATAGAATTTTGGCCACTGGAACGGGTTCAAAACGAGTCACGATCTTCAAGTTATGAATTTTTTAGCGCGTAAAAACTGCACTTTCAGCACACTTTTTCACCATATTTCTTCAAGAAAACTCGCACATTCGGATACCTTCTTTAAAGAATTAACTCTTGAGCCGAACCTGAATTTGAGAATACGTTATCAGAGATATCTTGGTGAAAGAACACCTGAATATGACGCGCTCGGTTGGACTTGTGAATTTTTCTTGAAATGTTTTGAAAAATATGGGAGGGCAAATTTTGGGGTACAACAGTTGCCCCTGTTCAATCTTCTTAAACCTGAGGATGTAGATTGGCTTGCGTGCCTTTCGTGATCCGAAGGTGGAAGATGATTGAACACTAGAGTGCCCAGAAATTTGCACTCGCATAGTAGAGTATCAGCAACGTGATGCAGGGAATGAGCTTACAGATGCCACTTGGAGACTGTAGGTATATGGAGATGGGCTTATAGATGCCATCTAAGTGTCGATCGCGTAAGAGATTCCTTAGCGATAACTTGCGTACCTGAGAAAGAAAAATAATTACCTGGCCTGTTACAGGAGTTGATCTTCAAACTCTTTATGTAGATGTGCCCTGGCTGGATACAGGAATCGAATCTTTAAGCTCTTCAGACGTGCCCTGGCAAGATACAGGAATCGAGTCCGGAGGATATAGTCGTCAACAGATACACCCTGGCGAGATACGGGAATCGGGTCTTCAAACTCTTCAGACGTTCCCTGGCAGGATACAGGAATCGAGTCTGGAATTCAGAAAGGTTGGTGAGTTGTCTCTACTGACAGGTTATTTCCATGGACGAGTGGTCTTTAACGACGAGTGTCTATAACGACGAGTGTCTATAACGGCGAGTGTCTATAACGACGAGTGTCTATAACGACGAGTGTCTATAACGACGAGTGTCTATAACGACGAGTGTCTATAACGACGAGTGTCTATAACGACGAGTTTCTATAACGACGAGTGTCTATAATGACGAGTGTCTATAACGACGAGTGTCTATAACGACGAGTGTCTATAACGACGAGTGTCTATAACGACGAGTGTCTATAACGACGAGTTGTATCAGAGAAATCTTTAGGCATTGATTTAACTGGATTTGTATTCTTTGACTGGGTTGGTCTCTTTTGACTGTATTCGTCTACATAGCTGATCATTTAACTATATCCTTCCTGAAAGGTAAAGGTCAGTCATATGCAATGCATGATATGAATCAAGCAACGATGTTCTCAACACATGAGATTGTATGATATGATGCGTATATGCATGTATCATGATGTATAACAATGTGATGTTATGAATGTATCTTCGTCTGGGAAAATAGATCCTTGACGGATGCCGGGAAGTCAAATCCTGGGCTGATGTTGAAAAGTGGGATTCTTCGTTTCCGTTGGGGATGATGATTGCAAGAATACCGGTCGGAGAAGGCAACTCCATTGGGGAATAAACTTGGCGAATAGATTACTCTGCGGGGAGCGAACTTTGTGGGGAAAGAGAAGTACTTTGCTGAGGTTGATGAAGATAACTCCGCTGGGGATACCGTTGATAAGTTATGTTGGGAGATTTGATGAACTCCGCTGGGGATAGGGAGACTTCGCCGAGGACGATCTTTCCGTGGCTTTTAGCTGAGGATAACCCAGTTATAAGCTCTGGTGGAGAAATAACCTTTGAATAAAACCTGGGGAGACGCGTTCGCTCTGCAGGGAGTGAAGGTATCTTGGTCGCATTCTTCAGTTGAACTTACCTTGGCACTTCGGTGGGCAGGGCAACCGGATCATTTAGACAACTCATTATTGCCCCAGTTTCTGTTGGAGAAGAAGGTACCTGTGAAGGTGTTTGATGACTGCCGTTTGACAAATCTTCTTCTGGTAGGCAAGTGACGAGATGACGGGACATAGTCGTACGCTCTTGACCCCTAACTTTTGCCTGGACCGCCCTTTCGGGTTTTTAGTCCACCGGGATACCCATTTTTGCCCAAGCCGCCTTTTCAGGTTTTCGACTTGCCGGGTGTACAAATTTTTTTCATTTCATCCCTTATTTTTGCCCGAACCCTTTTGGTTCGCCGGGAAGCCCTTATTTTTGCCTAGGTGTGTCAACCTAGCGGGTCTTTGATTTTGCGTAGTATTTTTTCGACTATGTCCATGTTCTCAGAATGTAGGGAGGTGCCCCTGTTGTTGTGTTGCCATGCCACCAGAAGATCTTCGTTTGATCGTCCAATGCCCCAAGTGACTTAGACGGAGATTTACCCCAGGCTATTTGGCATTTGAGAGATTCTCTGAATCTTGACTTGACTGCCCCAGATGACGGACAATGATCATGTCATGCCCCTTGATTGGAGATACTCTTGTTCATTAGACTTTCGTCATGCGAATTTCTCTGCTGTTCAAACAACTAGTCATATGCAAGCAATGTTATATTAGAAATGCAAAGCTTATGTCTGTCTTGAAGTTTTTTGAAAATGCATTTTTTAGTAAAAACAAGTGAATTTTGTAAACTGCGATGTCAACTCGTTATTTTACTGCAAGCCTTAAGGAGTCAGAATACCTTTTGTAACAGTATGCTTTCGAACTAACCCATGCTTCAGCTAGGACTTTTTAAGGGTTATAACGTGGCCTGGTTCACGGTTTAAGAAACAAAGGATAAAGGCTCAAATTATTTGTACCCACCCGTTCTTCGTGATGTTCTTCAAACCTAAGCTCAGTTGATCGTGCGCTAGACCTTGTTTGAGTCTTTGTCCTGATGTTCTAATGATGGTTCAGATATTGATGATTTATTCTGAATAGGCAGTCATTTTTTGTTTTTGTTGAGGGTTTGTATGACCTCTTTCTTTTTGATTTCGCTATCCCTAAATTTTGCCTGAACTATTTCTTTTTTTATTACAGTCAGCGGGATGCCCCAGTTTTGTAAGTCTCCTTCATAGGTTTTGACTTATTGGGTTTTTATTTTTGAGATATAATGACTGCCTATCCTTATGATTATTCGGAATCATCACTGTCTTCTTTTTTTTTTGTAAGGACCTCTTTGGTGCCATTTGTTATGCACTTGGATCAACTGAGAGAACTACCCTGCCCCAGGTTATGATAAAGGGTTTTAATTTTCGAAAAGAAAAACTCCTACTTCTTTGGCTCAGAGGGGTTGACGAGGGATTATCTTCCTTATAACTCCAGTGTTTAGGGATTGAAACAATGCCTGTACCTCATCAGCGGGGTCTGTTCAAAAGCATACTGTAAGGATCGTGGTATCGGTTTCGTCATCCTCCCTCAAGAGGCTTAGAATTTCTTAATCAAGAGTTGATCATCAAAAAATACGAAATCAGTTTGAATATAGCGAATGCGAATATATTGCTTCAAAACAGACATATGCGATGCATTAATGAAATAACAACGTTTAACATGAATAAATGTTTGAACAGTCAAAAGAAAGTTACAACTTGAAAATTCTAATAAACAAAAGTCTTCTCATCTCAGGGCTTGTTACTTCAAATGGTGAATCCGGTAGGGATGGTAGAAACATTCAGCCTGACCCACTTGGGTGAAATCCACTGCTCCTTCATTAATCAGATCCTGGACTTTGTTCTTCA
The DNA here is from genome assembly GCA_948472305.1 of Vicia faba. NCBI lineage: Eukaryota > Viridiplantae > Streptophyta > Magnoliopsida > Fabales > Fabaceae > Vicia > Vicia faba. Next base: position 517,231,854 of record OX451738.1, on the reverse strand, counting down.
GAGCCCAGCAGTCAGCAGTGTCATGTCCAGGACTATCAGAGTGGTATGCACATCTTCTGTCGGGATGATAGTTAGGAGCAGAGATGTTGGGGTTTCGGGGAGGAGCCCTTAGTGTAATCAGATTCAACCTCAACAGGTGTTACAGAGCTTGAAACAACGACATGTTGAGCTGGGTGAACTGCCTCTTGGACCTGCTTGGCTTATTCTGATCAACCTGTTGCTCTGGGTGAGGTTGATGCTGGGCTTGTGAAGTGGTAGCAACTTGGAGGGGTCTGTTCTTCACCATACCAGACTCTTGTCCTCTTGGAAGCTGATCAAAGACCTGGTCCCTGACTCGGACTGGTTGCTTCATATTGGATCTGTCTTGGTAGAGTTGACTGATCATGGTCCTCAACTCTTCTTGCTCCCGAGCTAAACCTTGGATGAGAGCCCTTTGCCCTAGCATCTGGGTTTTCATTGTATCTACCTCAATTTGTAGACGTTTCAGCCATTCGTCCTTGTCATCTTCGGGACATTTCTTGGCCAGATTCCCCATGAGGAGTGTCCTTAACTCCTCTTGCCCCTTGGATAGGCTTAGGAAGATCTCCCTGAACTGAATCTCTTGAGCCTGAAGATCCTGGTTATCTTGTTGGGAAGCCATTGCTGAAATAAACAGCGGAGAAGGTAAGTGACCTGTAAAAAGGGTACCTGTAATGCAATGATATGTATGTATGCATGCAATGTTTTCAAGGATCTTGCGGGGTAAACAAGAAATTTGTTAGAGCTGGGATCCGGTAGCTTGATTGAAGGAACTTCCTGTTGTTGAGAGTCCTTCTTCAAGAGTCAAGGCTCACCATATCGAGTGGGTCATAGCCCCTGACTCAAGTTATCAACCTTGGCTAGGGGAAAGTAAATCCCCTTTGCCCCTTGCTAGACATGTTGGTTCATCATGACCTGCATCACAGACCCTTGAGATCCTTAAAATGGATTAGTCCTTGTTGTACCCCAAAATTCGCCCTCCCTTTCTTCAGGAAACCATCTTAGATTTTTCAAAGTCCCCTGAAACAAATCCAAGTCCTGAGTTATCCTTTTGCCCAAGCAAGTCACTTACAAGAGCAAGATGATCTCACAAACTCCAGAAACAACGCTTTCGTCTTGAGGAAAATCAAATTCTAAGTGCTTAGAATGTTTCTTTAAAATAAGTGTTTTTAGAAAAATCAGCGCTTCAGAACTTCTGGATCCATTCCAGATGAAGACGGTCAGAAGATGCAAGCTTGGCTCAGCGTGGTCAGAAGTTGGCTCTTCAGCAGCTACACCAGTTCAATCAGAAGTTGTAAACGTGGTTCAGAATGTAAGCCTCAAACAGAACATGCCCCTTCAGCAGTTACACAAGCTCAGTCAGAATTTGCTAAAGGAATGCAAGAGAAACATGAAAGTATGAAGGCTCCTTCAGAACAGGTTGAAATCAGAAGATGAAAGGTCAGAGGGATAGGTGTCACATTGATACAGAATCTCTAAGTCCAGATTGTCCAGAAGTAGATCCACGGAACGTACCAGAAAACCAGGAGAATCTCCAGAGCTTGTTAAGACAACAGGTAACCAAGGCCAGAGCATGGTTTACGCTGCTGATTCAACGCTGGTTTCCATTACCAGAATGTTGGTATTGACAGGTCTTGTCACCATTTAATGCCCATTAATGCTTCCAACCACTCCTGAGCATTCACGTGTGGCTTGGAAAATGCTTTTGCACAGATTCTGGCATGGGTCTTCACGCCACCGCCCACTTCAGAGGTCACTTCTCCCCAATCTACGCCTGCTGCTGCTACCTAGGCTGAAAGATAGTTGTTATCACAACTTCCCAGGAATTTCTGTCAAAGAACAAATTCAAACTCTGTTGGCGCCTTAAATGTTCAAGGCATCCACAAGAACTTTGCCTATAAATAGAGAGCTTTCACCACTGCAAAAGACGTTCAAGAAAAGGAACAGAAAAATTGCTAAGAGAGAAACGAAACTCCTAGCAACATAACATTCTGAAACTCTGCCAAAATCTCCAGCTTTGTTTCATAACTTTAAGTTTCTTACCTTCAACTTCATCAAACATCCAGCTCTTTTCTGTAAACCAAAAACGTTCTTTCCAAACTTCTGACCCTATACACGTATACACCTTCACTTCCCCTTTTCCAAATCTGTCCAGAACACCACCAGAACCAAAAGCTAACTTTCACCCACCATTTTCCAGACAGTCAGGTAAGCACCTGCTGACCCTCACCACACTGTTAAGCATCATCAGCTGTGCATATTCAAGTAACATAATGTAAATATTCATGTTATTGCTGTTTATGTTCTGAGGATTCTCATACCTCAGAACGTTCTGAGCCAGTATAGGACTTGCCTGTGACCTTGGTGATTCTGACCTCTGAAACATTTTTGTTATTTTGCTGGATCTGTTCCAAATATGTTTCCTGTTTTGTGGAGTAACAACAGGATTGCAGATGTTCTGATTAGTACAGGAAAAAGCCAAGTGCTGACTTTGACGTTAGCACATCTGAAGCCTGTTTTGCTGTCAATGACATCAGAACCTCTGAGAGTTATTGCCTTTTCAGCAGAATCAGAACTTCTGGTTTCTCCACTAACAAACTTCTGTCTTGCAGCGCAGGGAAATCAGAACTTCTGATTTCCCCACTAACAAGGTTCTGTTTTGCAGGTTCTAGAGTCAGAAGTTCTGACTCATCCAGTTTCACCAACAGGTTGATCATCTGACAGCGGATCTGGGTCAGAACTTCTGATGGCCTCCCAACAGCGCGCGGGCTCCCTCTCTCTCTCTATATATCTTGTTTTTCGCTATTTTCTTTTTTGTCTATTTTTCTCGTTGAACCCCCCGTGTACAAATGTGTATCCCCCTCCCCTAATTGTTGTAATAGCGTAGGATTTTACATTTCCGCTTCTTATTGCTAGTAATTAGGACGTGTATGACAAGATAAAATCAATGAAATAGAAAAACCTAATTCAAAGAAAAACTCTTGTATGCAATAAAACACACTTGCACACTAACACCCCTAGGGTTATATCCACTTGTTGCCTTTCAAAATTGGGCCATATTGCATGTTAGGTCTCTTTGGGCAAAACAAACACAATTCAAATGATCATAGTCCCTCGATGACGCTTTCGAAAGTTGCCTAAAAAATGATCAAGTCCCTTAAGGAAAATGCCCAAAGATACTTGGCACCATTGCAATTATGGTCTAAACGATGACCCGCGCCCGTCCCTTTCACATCTTAACACAAGATTGTCCACCAAATACAATGGTGGAACAAAATTGTTAAAAGGGTTAAAAACATAACAAAACCTTTGAGAACTTTAGGGTAGATCGCTCTTAAGTACTTGTCAACTTGCAAAATGAAAACACTTGCCTGTTTTTTCACACCTCACAACACTTTCAAAAACAACTTTCAAAAAACAAATGAAAACCTTTTCAAAAGACATACACCTTTGTATACATCCCAACATGGATCATTACAAAGGTTGCCACCACATTGGCCTCTTTTCAAAACATTTTCAAACCCACACACACAAACACCATTTCAAACAATTGAAAAAGGCAAGTGATCTAAGCAAGTAACTAAGAGCCCATGGATAACCATGGATAGAAAGGGTGCTAATACCTTCCCTTTCTATAATCTACTCCCCGAACCTAAGAAAACATCTCAAAAGGTTTTTGCTGTGCTTTTTAACCTTTCCTTAGGATAAAATAAAAAGTCGGTGGCGACTCTTGCTCAACCGCACAAGTGCGAATGCGAACGCAAAACACTAGTCAGTTCTCCCACCGTATCACAGAACTGGCGACTCTGCTGGGGAGAAAGGTCTTAAAAGTGGAGTAACCTTAGGGCTTAGATCACCCTCTTGCATGACTAATTGTTTGATTTGCTTGCTTTATGCTTTGGCTCTATTGTTTGGGTTTACAATCCTCCACCCGGATTTTGGGAAACATTCATAGATAGCAATACGTTGTGGAAACTGTGCGGGGTATACCGACACGGTCTAAGCAATAGCTATATTAGTGCGACATATTTGTGAGTACCGGTAACCCTTGAGTTCAATCAAGGAGAGTACGGGGCCGCTGAGTGATGTCACTAAGCACTAATGACCTAGAACCTTACTTGACCATCTTGGCCTTTCATTAGGGGTAGTGAGATGACCGGCTTTGGTGCAGTCCGAAGTTGGTAGATACTCGATACTACACTCATTGAGGGTTGTTTTCTTGGAATATTTTGGTCGCTAGTTAAGTGGCTAAACCGAAACAATGAACATTGAAAACAATCCAATGATATTGAGCTCCTTAGAACCCGGTTACTATTTATAGGACAGGTTTTTTAAGCCAACTACACTCAAGAGGGTACTTACCTATGAAACCCCATGCCAGCCTGAAACTAGGGTTTGGTGTGATTTGCTTGTACATATGTTTTGTGCATACATCATAAACATCATGAAGCATCATATGCATTTACTAACCATTTCAAGGATTTTGGATCTTCATCTTTGTTCTTATTTTGCAGGACATGGAGATTCCTCGCAGAAATACCATTCAAGTCAACCTTGTGAGAATCTCTCCTCAACTCAAGGAGCTCACCTCAAGAATTCCGGAAAATTCATCCTTCAGTGAAAGACATGGTAGACTGCTCAGCCTAGTCAACACCAACATTGAAGAAGACATGATGAAAGTGCTATTCCAGTTCTTTGACCCTCTTCACCACTGTTTCACTTTCCCCGATTATCAGTTGGTACCCACTCTGGAGGAGTTTTCTCAACTCCTGAGAATTCCTATCCTTAATCAACTACCCTTCAACGGTACGGAAAAGGAACCAAAGCCGGAAGATGTTGCTCGAGCATTACATCTACAACTATCCAACATCAAGGGGCATTGGGAAACCAGAAGCGGCGTCAAAGGATTCTTAGCCAAGTTCTTGTTTGAGAAGGCACAAGAATGTTGGAACTCATTGGACCTACAAGCCTTTGAAGAGATTGTGACACTCCTTATCTATGGGTTGGTCTTGTTCCCAAATCCTGACCAATTGGTAGACGTCAATGCTGTCAAAATCTTCTTATCCAGAAATCCAATACCAACATTGCTTGGGGACATCCTTCACTCATTTTACACACGAACAATGAGAAAGAGGGGTGTTCTCATGTGCTGTACTCCCCTCCTTGCAAGGTGGTTTATTTCGCACCTTCCACAATCTGTCTTGAAGAATGATCAAGGTACAAGGTGGTCCCAACGATTGATGGCTCTTACTCATTCGGATGTGCATTGGTGTTCTCGGTCCAGAGAAAATATCATCATTGTCGATCGTTGCGGAGAATTTCCTAATGTTCCTTTACTTGGAATTAGAGGGGGTATCACCTACAATCCTTGCCTAGCTTTGAGGCAATTTGGATATGCCCGGAGGGATGGCCCTCATGATATGTTGATTCCTAGCTTAGTTTTTGACTTCGACAACGATGCGCAAGGACTTCGCCAAAGATTCATCAGAGCTTGGGGAAAACTCGACAAGGTTGATAGCAGGACTTTGGGACACAAGAACTCCATCCCTCTTGAACCTTATCTCAAATGGGTACGAGCCCGAGCCCAAATATTGATGATGCCTTATCCTCATATTCTCCCTGTGATTAAAGAGCCCGTCAATGAAGGAGAGGTTCCCTACACCATCCTACATCCAGACATGCCTACATCGTGGGAGGAGATGCAGAAAAGCTGGATTCAGCTCAAGGAGGAACGTAATACTTTTGAGGCTAGCTTCTACGCCAGTGAGAAGAAGGTTCTAGAGCTTACCCGCCGACTCCGTGAGCAAGAGGTCCTCAACACCTACATCGCACCAAAAAGGATGCGCAATGTCTTTCTACCCTGAGAAATTATTTTGTAATTTTTGGCCCATGGGGCATTTATGTAATAACAAATCTTTTCTTATGACGTGCGTTATTTTTGTCTACAACAATTGTGAATTTCCAAAACCCTTGAATGCATTGCATAGATAGCATCTCATGCATCATGTGCATAACAGGTACCCATTTTTCTACAGGTTGCTTAATCTTCTGCGCTGTTTATTTGGGTCAGTCATCATGAATCCAGACTCATCCAGTGAGCAAGCGATCAAGGCCCTTCAGGCCCAAAGTGCACAGTTTCAAGAGATGGTCCTAAGCCTAGCCCAGGGTCAGCAAGAGTTGAAGACTCTACTCCTGAAGAAGAAAAAGAAAAAGAGGACTGCGTTGTTCAACACCGGACGCAGATTTGGGAACACACTCTATAATGAAGCTGATCCAACTACTTCTTCTGCTGAGAAGAACAGTCCCCAAGGGGGAGGAGCTCCTAGTCCCGCAGTCTCCGACAACGAGACAGACTATAACAACGAACAATACCCACCTGCTGCTGACAGATACAAGCAATTGGAGGACCGCTTGAGCGCCATGGAAATTCAGAATGTGCCAGGGTTGGATTTCGGAGATTTGGGGTTATCTTCTGGGGTAGTAATTCCACACAAGTTTAAAGCGCCTGCCTTCGCCAAGTATGATGGGATCTCCTGCCCAAAGCTGCATCTGAGGTCATACGTAAGGAAAATCCAACCTTACACGGCGGATAAGAACCTTTGGATTCACTTCTTCCAAGATAGCCTCTCAGGGTCACAACTTGAATGGTTCTACCAGTTAGATGGAACTAGCATACGACACTGGGAAGATTTGGCAAGCGCATTCTACAGACAATACCAATACAATTCTGATCTCGCTCCTACGCGTACCCAACTTCAGGGTATGTCCCTAGGGACAGGTGAAGGGTTCAAAGAGTACGCTAAAAAATGGAGAGATTTGGCTGGCAGGGTGCAACCTCCATTGACTGATCGAGAGCTGGTTGATATGTTTCTGGGGACGTTGTCTGGTCCATTTTTCAATCATTTGGTTGGTAACTCCTCCGCTGGGTTTACAGATTTGATATTGACGGGAGAGAGAATTGAAGCTAGCATCAGGTCAGGAAGGATACAAAAGGCCGCCTCCACAAGTGCTGAGAAGAGGCCGTTTAAGAAAGAAGCAAGCGCCGTCTATGGTCTTAGAAGACAAGTCAAGCCCGAAAATCGCCAAGCCGTCAATGCTTTGGTCATCTCAAAACCTATTGCTGCTCCTCAGCAGTACAATCAACAAAGAAGCGAAAGACCCAAGAGGCAGTATACTCGGCTGAGTATGACCTTATCTCAAATTTTACCCCAACTGTTATCCACCAACCTGGTGACCCTCAAAGAAGCTCCTAAGGTCGTCAACACTGCGTCTCCTAAGTATAACCCAAATGCCCGGTGTGCTTATCATTCTGATAGTCCCGGGCACACTACTGATGATTGTTGGGCCTTGAGAAACAAAGTGCAAGATCTGATCGACGCAAAGGAGATTCAGTTTGAAGCGCCGGAGAGACCAAATGTTGTAACTGCTCCTATGCCCCAACATAGAGTAAATGCCATTGAGGAAGAAATGTGTGTTGTTTCGGTAGACGAAGTTGTTACCCCTCTGAAGACTGTCAAGAAGAACCTACTGCGGGCCGGTTTATTTCCGGGTTGCAGTAAAGGTTGCCTGTTCTGTGCGGTTTCCCTATCTGGTTGTCCCTTGCTAAAGTTAGGTATCCAAAGCCTAATGGATAGTAAGGAGATTTTGTTTCAGAAGTCTGTTGTTCAAGTGGTTCCGATAAAAGAAGTTTTCGTGGTTACCATCTTCAATAATCCAATCAAGACTCTCCCGAAGAAGCCTGTTCAAATCATGACTGTTGCACCTGTGGTTATTACTGTTCCGGGGCCTCTCCCCTACGTATCTGATAAAGCTGTCCCCTGGCATTATGGGGCAGATGTATATGTGAATGGAATCAAACAAGAATTCGACACTGGCGCCAGTATCTGCGATATCACTGGTCCAGCCAAGGTCACCCGCAGTGGCAGGCTCTTCTCGCCTGACATTGCACCACCCGCTATTCGAAGACCCCTCCTTATAACACCTACAAGTGTACCTGTTCCTGTTGCTGATCAAGTTGTTTCCCCTGCTGCCGAGTCATCTAATGCTCGGGGCAAAGGGATTGAAGAGGAGCCTGTCCGGATGGAGGCACCAATACCTATAAATGCTGAGGCCTCCCAACAAGAAATGGAGGAAATCCTGAAAATAATAAAGAAGAGTGACTTCAATGTTGTCGAGCAGCTGGGGCATACGCCCTCCAAGATCTCCATGCTCTCTTTATTGCTATGCTCCGAGGCCCATGCTAAGGCCTTGATCTCATTTCTCAAGACGGCCCATGTACCACAGGAGACATCTGCAGTCCAATTCGCTGATTGCGTAGCAAATCTGACAGCAGACAATGGCTTGGGTTTTTCAGATGCTGACCTGACTGCGAAGGGAAAAGACCACAACGACGCCCTGCATGTCTCTATCGAATGCAGGGGCACTACTCTGGCGCATGTATTGGTGGATACTGGTTCTTCCTTGAATGTTCTACCGAAAAAGGCTTTAGACCGTTTGGATTATGAAGGCCTAGAACTAAAGCCCAGCAATATCATCGTCAGGGCCTTTGACGGTTCAAAAAGGATGGTTCATGGAGAGGTTAACATCCCTATTCGTGTGGGCTCTCAAGTGTTTGACTCTACCTTTTATGTGATGGATATACGTCCATCGTACTCTTGTCTACTGGGTCGACCTTGGATCCATAAAGCTGGGGCAATGACCTCCACCTTGCACCAGAAGCTGAAGTATCCCGTCAGGGGGAAGATCGTCACTGTGCAAGGAGAAGAGGAGTATATGGTGAGCCATTTGAATTCCTTCAGATACATTGAGATGGACGGGGAGTTTATTGAAACCCCCTTTCAACATTTCGAGGAAGTACATCCAATTTCAGCAGCAGCAGAGGCAGCGGTCGAAGAGAATGTTTCCTTGAAGATGGCTTCCCTAAGGGATGCCCGGGCTGTGGTTCAGAAAGGCAATTGTGCATGCTGGGGTCAGCTTCCTGACTTCACTCAGAAGAATGACAAGTTTGGGCTAGGCTTTACTGCAGAGGCTCAGAGGGTTGTGCGCAAAGAGAAGATCAGAAAGGCTCCGGTGTTTATCTCCAGCTCAAGGGTGAATGCTATCGAGGAGGATATAGAGGAAGCGGAGTTTGACAGTTGGATCTACCCGACTACCAGCGACGGACCAAGCAACTGGACGGCAAAGGATTTTACCCCTATCACATTTGTCACGCAGTAATTAATTTCTTTTGATTTCCAAATTTGTAACAAACAATATGTTAAACTTTGTTGGCTCGGTGTCCTACCCGGGGCATCGTAGCTCCATTTGTGAGGGCTTTTTGTATGACATTTTCATATATCATCAATCAAAACATTGGACGTTTGTTGCATTTCAAAATCTTGTGCTCTTTTTTTTTCTGTGTTATATATATTGCAAAACAGCTATATTTACACACACTCACTTATACAGGTTTCAATCCACTCTGGATCTCACTGGTAACAGCTCTACTACCGCCAGTTATGACTTCGAAAATCCGATCAACTTGGCCGAAGACGAAGGTGAAGTGCCTGGTGAACTTGCGAGACTGCTACTCCAGGAAGAAAGGGCTATTCAACCACATGAAGAGCCTGTGGAAACAATTAACTTGGGTACTGAGATAGATAGGAAAGAGGTCAAGATTGGTGCCAATCTAGAGCTCAGCGTGAAGCAACGATTAATCCAGATGCTACAAGATTACATGGAGATTTTCGCTTGGTCCTATGAAGATATGCTTGGTTTGGATGCCGACATTGTAGTTCACCACCTACCAACCAAGGAAGATTGCCCTCCGGTAAAGCAAAAAGTCCGACGGATGCGTCCAGAGATGTCTGAAAAGATCAAGGCCGAGGTTATGAAACAGTTTGATGCCGGGTTCCTTGCAGTAACTTCTTACCCTCAGTGGGTTGCCAATGTGGTGCCAGTACCGAAGAAGGACGGTAAAGTCAGAATGTGTGTTGACTACAGGGATCTGAACAGGGCCAGCCCCAAGGATGACTTCCCCTACCTCACATTGATGTCCTTGTTGACAATACAGCTCAACACAAGGTGTTCTCCTTCATGGATGGTTTTTCAGGGTATAATCAGATCAAGATGGCTCCGGAAGATATGGAGAAGACTACCTTTGTGACTCAGTGGGGCACCTTCTGTTATAAGGTCATGCCATTCAGATTAAAAAATGCTGGGGCAACCTATCAACGTGCCATGGTCGCTTTATTTCATGATATGATCCATCATGAGATTGAAGTATATGTTGATGACATGATTGCAAGGTCTCAAACTGAGGAGGAGCACCTTGACCATCTGAGGAAGTTGTTTGACCGACTCAAGTTATACAAGCTAAGGTTGAACCCCAACAAATGTACCTTTGGGGTAAGATCCGGAAAATTGCTAGGTTTCATTGTAAGCGATAAAGGTATTCAGGTAGACCCTGCCAAGGTAAAAGCCATACAAGAGATGCCGACTCCAAGAACAGAGAAAGAAGTCAGAGGTTTCCTGGGACGACTGAATTACATTGCCCGATTCATCTCACATCTGACTGCTACTTGTGAGCCAATCTTCAAATTACTGAAGAAAGATCAAGTAGTACGCTGGAATGATGAATGTCAGGCCGCCTTTGAAAGGATAAAGGAATATCTCCAAGAGCCACCCATTCTTATGCCACCGGTAGAGACAGTATATGCTGACTCACACTACTTTATTGATTTCAAAGATGGATCCCATCAAGTACATATTTGAAAAGCCCGCTCTGTCTGGTAGAATAGCGAGATGGCAAATGATCTTGACGGAGTATGATATCCAGTATACAACTCAGAAAGCAATTAAGGGAAGTGTACTGGCGGATCATTTGGCACACCAACCTGTGGACGATTACCAATCATTGAACTTTGATTTTCCGGATGAAGACATCATGGTGGTAACTGACTGTGAAGTACCTGGACCGGATGAAGGACCTGAGGAAGGATCCCGATGGTCTATGCATTTTGACGGAGCCTCCAATGCTTTGGGTAACGACATCGGCGCTGTAATCATATCTCCCAAAGGAACTCATACTCCCCTCACCGCCCGATTATGTTTCAGCTGCACCAACAATATGGCAGAATATGAGGCATGTATCATGGGTTTACAAGCTGCAATCGACTTAAGGATCAAATTTCTAAGTGTCTTCGGAGATTCCGCTCTCGTGATCAATCAGATCAAAGGCGAGTGGGATACGAAACACCCGAATCTTATTCCTTACAAGGAGTATGTGTCGACCTTGCTTCCCCACTTTGAAGAGATAACCTTTGAGCATTTCCCCAGAGAGGAGAATCAGCTAGCGGACGCACTAGCCACGATGTCTTCAATGTTCAAAGTTAAATGGGACAATGAGGCTCCCCGAATCATTATCTGGAAGTTGGATGAACCGGCATACTGTTGCGAGCTCGAGGCTGAGAAGGTTGTTGAAAAACCCTGGTATCATGAGGTGAAGAGGTATTTGGAAGCTCAGGAATACCCTGAAGGTGCATCTGTCAATGATAAGAAGTTCATGAGGAGATTTGCTGCAAAATTCTTCCTCAGCAACGGCATTCTCTACAAACGGAATCATGATTCAACTCTGCTACGTTGTATGGATAAGGCTGAAGCAGAGAAAATTATGATGGAGCTGCATGAAGGTACATTTGGAACCTATTCCAGTGGACACACCATGGCTAAGAAAATCCTTCGGGCAGGATATTTCTGGTCCACAATGGAAGCCGATTGTTACCAACACTCCCGAACTTGTCATAAATGCCAGATCTATGCTGACAAGGTGCATATCCCTACGGTTCCTTTGAATGTCCTGACGGCACCTTGGCCTTTCGCAATGTGGGGCATCGATATGATCGGTGAGATCCGACCAACGGCATCCAATGGGCATCGCTTCATCTTGGTGGCGATCGATTACTTCACAAAATGGGTTGAGGCAGCTTCCTATGCCACAGTAACCAAGAGCGTCGTGGCACGTTTCATCCGGCATAATCTGATCTGTCGGTACGGCGTCCCAGAAAGAATCATTACGGATAATGGTACCAATCTCAATAACAAAATAATCACTGAACTCTGTGAACAATTCAAGATACAGCACCACAATTCTTCTCCCTACCGGCCGAAGATGAATGGGGCTGTAGAGGCAGCCAATAAAAATATCAAGAAAATTGTGCAGAAGATGACAGTGACCTATAAAGATTGGCACGAGATGTTACCGTTCGCTCTTCATGGGTACCGCACCTCAGCAAGGACATCAACCGGGGCAACTCCTTTCTCCTTGGTCTATGGAATGGAGGCAGTCTTGCCAATTGAAATCCAGATACCCTCTCTCCGGATAATGAAGGATGCAGACTTGAATGAAGATGATTGGATCCAGACTCGACTTGATCAATTAAATCTGATTGACGAAAAGAGGCTCACTGCTATCTGTCATGGTCAAACGTATCAGAAATGGATGATCAGGGCATTTAACAAGAAAGTCAGACCGCAAGAGTATCGAGTTGGGGACCTGGTAATCAAACGCATCATCCTTCCTCAAAGTGATCCCAGGGGCAAATGGACCCCTACGTATGAAGGGCCATTTGTGGTTAAACGTGTATTCTCAGGAGGAGCCATGATCCTAACCACCATGGATGGTGACGACCTTCCTCACCCCGCCAATGCAGACATAGTGAAAAAATACTACGCGTAAATAAGAGACCCGCTAGGTTGACATACCTAGGCAAAAATAAGGGCTTCTCGGCGAACCAAAAGGGTTCGGGCAAAAATAAGGGATGAAATGAATAAAAATCTGTACACCCGGCAAGTCGAAAACCTGAAAAGGCGGCTTGGGCAAAAATGGGTATCCCGGTGGACTGAAAACCCGAAAGGGCGGTCCAGGCAAAAGTTAGGGATAAAAGCGTAACACTATGTCTCATTGGATCACTTCGCATCCGGAATTCGGCATCAACTATCTGGCTCCAGGTTTCGGCATCAACCAATCAGCTTCATCTTCAACTAGGTAGCAAAGCGATGAGACGTTCGAAGACATAAAGGCAATAGCAGAGTTGGAACCCAGTGGGATTGTTCACATAGCTGTTTTGTTTCTTTTTTTCAAATTGTAAACTCTATATTATTTGGCGGCGTCCTCTTACTAGGATGTCAGCCTCTTGTACAAAAACGCCTATTCACAGGCAAAGTTTAAATCAATACAGATTCACTTGTCCATACAAATTACCATTGTTTTCTTTTTCTGTTTTGCGAAGAACGTCCAATGTTCATTGTTGATATATGCATTTGACATTAAATTGCTGATTCATAAATATTTGCATATAAAACAAGAGATTAATTACAAGTGACATCAAAGACAGGGGGCAATGTGGAATTGTTTAATGCAGTCTGGTTGTTTTGTCCGCCAAGGCACCAAGGTAGGTTCAACTGAAGAATGTGGCCAAATCATCTCAATTCCCCGCAGAGTAAAACAGGATGCGACAATACTTTCCCCAAGCGGAGTTGGTTCCCCGTCGATCCTAAAAAGGCACAACATTCCCCGGCAGGTCTTAAAGCTCATCCCCAGTAGATTCTGCAAGCTTATCCCCTGCGAAGCACGGACGTCTCACCCGAGTTTTATTTAGAGTTATTTCCTCACAAGGACTTATAACTGGGTTATCCTCAGCTAAAAGCCACGGAAGACCGCTCTCGGCAAAGTTCCTTCAATCCCCAGCGAAGTCTATCTTTGGTATTCCCAAGCAGAGTTTATCTTTGGAGTTCCCCAGCGGAGTTTATCATCATCCTCAGCGGAATCCATCGTTAAAGTCCTCAGCAGGCCTCTCATCAAAACTTCGGCCAAATATCTCTTCCAAAGAGCAATTCTCCGGCCGTTCGTCAAGGATTTATTTTCCCCAAGACGAAATTACATTCGTAAACATTTTACGTTTTCATACATCTTGCTTACATACATGATGGAACGCATACAACATCTCATGTTGAGTATCATGACAATATGCATATCATACATCATGACATTGCATACAACTTACGTTTTTTGCCTTTTCAGGAAAAAGACAATCCCAAAAACAACTACCTTCAACTATCACAATTCCAGATCCGATACCTGTATCTAGCCAGGGCACATCTGAGAGTGATCAGTTTCCAGACTTGATTCCTGTATCTAGCCAGGGCACGTCTGAAGAGTTCGAAGATTCGATTCCTGTATCCGGCCAGGGCACATCCATCAACTACAACATCTCCAGATTCGATTCCTGTATCCAGCCAGGGCATATCTGTTGACCACGTTTCCAGATTCGATTCCTGTATCTAGCCAGGGCACGTCTGAAGAGTTCGCAGATTCGATTCCTGTATCCAGCCAGGGCACATCTATTAACGACTATTCCCAGATTCGACTCCTGTATCCAGCCAGGGCACATCTGTGAGCAACTAACTGTAGATTTGATACCTGTATCTAGCCAGGGCATATCTGCATAAGGAGACTGAAGATCAAACACCTGTAACAAGCCAGGAAAACATCCTCCTTCCTCAAAATACACAAGTTCTCGCTAAGGAATCTCTTATGCGATCAACACCTCCAAATGGCATCTATAAGCCCATCTCCCTATCTACCACCTCTCCAAATGGCATCTATAAGCCCATCTCCCTATCTACCACCTCTCCAAATGGCATCTATAAGCACATTCTCGACACCACATTGTTGAGACTCCAGCATGCGAGTGCAAATTTCCGGGCACTCTAGTGTCCAATCTCCTTTTACCCTCGAGTCACGAAAGGCAAACTTGCCAATCTAACTCTTCAGGTTCAAGAAGATTGAACAGGGGCAACTGTTGTACCCCAAAATTTGCCCTCCCATTTCCTCAACATTTTCTCATCACAAGACCCTTGAAGATCAAGATCCAATTAGGGTTTCCTCTGCTCAAGACTTCTCCTTGCACTGTGGACTCAAATTAGGGTTTGTGATTGCCCAAGGATGTTTTGACCTGAAATGCCTAAGATGACTTTCATGTTTCATGTTGGGCTCCCAAGTTTACCCATGCCAAGTTTCAAGTCTTGATTCCAAGTTTTGCCCAGTCAATTGGACAGTTGACCTAGAAATCAACTGTATTGGGAAAAAGTCAACTATGGCCAATTGACAGTCAAACCTCATGAAATTTGATCCACATCAACATTATGAACTCACATGAACCATTTGATCAAGTTTGGATCACGATTCCATAAGAAATTTGATCAGATCATCAAAAGGGCAAAATGGTCATTTTTAGGGTTTTGACTGCACAAAGGCAATTTTTGACTGTTTGACCTAACCAATGGCAAACCAAGTTCACATTTGGGCTCAAGGACTCAATGAAATGGTCTTGACACATTCATCAAGCTCAAAAGATCCCAAATACACAAGATTGATAGTTGAATTTCCCAGTCAATTGATCAATTTTGACTGTACACTGAAAAGTCAAACTTTGACTTTTTGGTCAAAATCAAGAGTCAAGATGCATTTTTCATTAAAACATGCCAAATCATGAAACTTGTTCACCAAGAAATCTCAAAATGCAAATTAGGGTTTGAAAATGGAATTTTTCATAACTTAGAATTTTTCTAAGTTATGAAAAACCCTAATTTTTTCCCAACTTTGCCCCATCTTTTCACCATGATCCATTTGGATTCAAACAAAAGTCAAAACATGAAAGTTGTAGCTTGTTGCATAATCTACAACTTTGATTCACAAAGTTTTCTCATTTGAAGCTTGTATCTCAAGTTATAATATTTTGAATAAGGGCACTAAACCATTTTTTAACTTAGTGAAATTTAACCTATTTTGACAAGGTTTTCTACCCCACTTCAAGGCCACTTTTCATACCCTTCCACTTGGAATTTTAATTTGCATTTCAAAGATGGATTGTAGTACACATTCCAAGCTTTCCAAAATGTCCAAGAACTCATCAAACAACCTCATAACTTGAGAGATTCGAATTTCACAAGTTGGCAAAAATCCACTTTTATTCTTCATCCAAACATGTTCACAAACTTGCAAATTTGAATTCAGTTTGCTTTATGCTTAATTACAGGCCCTTGAACCATTCCATACTCAATAATTTAATGCATATTCAATGTGTTAAGGCCATGTTCTTTGTGTTCTAACATTGCATAATGGTTTAATCCTAAACTAGATAAAGTGCTTTATCCATTTTTGTAAAAAGCTAGCTTTATGTCAATTTGAAATCCAAGCAAGTACAAGAAAAATCCTCTTGGCACAAGATTATGGACAAGTTGCTCTGATCAAGAGAAGATTATGCAGCAGGATTAGAGGCCCCTACTGACCTAAAAACAAAAGTGACCATTGCTTGCTTCATTTTCAAGTAACATTGCATAACTTATCACATATCTCATCTCAGCTTAAAACACACAACACAAAAGCTATCAAACACATTCCATAGAACATATCCAAGCTTTGGCACGAGCCCTGAACCTCCCAAGCATCCTCCATCTCAAAATCACCTTGAAACTGCACAAACAGGGGAAGCCCTGCAGATTGAGTGCTATCTCTCAATCCCTTCGAGCATTCTTGTCCAAACTTGTTCCTCTACCTTCCTTACAACATATGCAAGCTAACCATGTCCTTAAACCTGACCTGTAACACCTCCAAGCCACTTCACCATTTTTAAATTTCTGTTTTGCAGTTGGAGTTCACTAGCTCGATTCAGGGAGTTTCAAGATAAAGTAGGACTTGGAAAAGCATCCTTACACTTCAAGGAAGCTATACAAGTCATCATTTCACTCTGAAACATTCTCCATTGCCAAGCTCGATTCCAACTGAACAGGTATATTCATGGAGCTCTATCTCTCTTATTAGGCATTGTTAGCTTTAGATTTTTGAAGAAAACATGTCACAATCATAGCCCTGAACACGCTCATATGATTAGATTTCATTTATGTTTCGTGTGCTTAGAGAATTTCATGTCTGAACATTGATGAAAAGTTAGGTCAGAAATTGGGGGAGGAGAAATTCTCCCTCATCTTAGAGAGATAGGTCAAGTTATTTATATGGTTGAAACCGTCTCTTCATGCTGAACATTTCTTGTGTTATGAGTTTTTGCTGAAAAGCTAAGAATCAGGAGTTAGACATTGAAGAACAGGGGCGCGCGTTTTTTCAAATGTTTGAGCTGGAGGTTGAAGAAGGAGTGGAGTGGGCTGGGCCTGTGTTATTTTGATTTTCACACCATCTTTTTTGATTCACACCCCCCTGAGCCCATTTGTTCATTTTTCAACATTTTTGACTTTTTCTTTTTTGGTTGACTTTGTTTATTTTTTCTCATGGCATTAAAAAATTAAAAATATTTTTTCCATCATTTTTCTGAATTTATGGCATATTTATTTGATTTGTTTCTTTATTTATGCATAATATATATATATATATATATATATATATATATATATATATATATATATATATATATATATATATATATATATATATATATATATATATATATATATATATATATATATATATATATATATATATATATATATATATATATATATATACCATTATTAGAATAAAATAGAAAAAATGGTGTAAGTACATTTTATTTTTATTTACCTTCTGAAAATATTTCACACAAAAAAATACTCTTTTATTTATTTTATTAAAATATTAAATAAATACTTATTTTGTGTATAATACATATTTAGGGTTTAATATATATATATATATATATATATATATATATATATATATATATATATATATATATATATATATATATATATATATATATATATATATGTGATTATTAATATATTTAAGATAAAATATAAGAATACTTGAATTTTTTCATTTTTATTAATATTTGATATAAAAATACCTTTTTCCATAATACACTTCATTTTATTTTATTTTTATAAATAATGAATAAATAGTTGTATTAAATCAATTAATATCCATTTTCTTTTAAAAATTAGGGTTTTTACCCTAAATTCAAAATACTCCAAAAAATAATACATTTTTTTATTTTCTTTTCTCTCTTACATAAATAATATTTTTTCATACATATACAAAACATTTTTGTGCATCTTGCATTTTTATTTAATTTTTGTACATTATTTAAATTGCAAATATTCAAAATGATGTAATAATTTAGATTTAAATTCTTGTCAATATCCCCATTTGAACATTTGTACCCCCCTTCCCATATTTGGTTTTGTAATAGCTTAGTAATTTTAATTTCGCATTTTATTGCTTTCTAATGATAACATGTTAGAATTAGGGTTTGTATGCGAAAAACGATAAAAAAATAGTTTGACCTAATACAAGATAAACAAGCATGAAAATGGACACAAATCACACTTGCACCCCCCTAGGGTATTCCACTTGTTGCCTTTCAAATAAATGGGCCATATTGCATGTTGAACTTCTTTGGGCAAAGCAAACAATTTGAATGATCATAGTCCCTCGACAAAACTTTTCAAAACAAACAAAAACAAATGATCAAGTCCCTTAAAGAAAATTGCCCAAAGACATTTAACGTCGTTGCAATTATGGTCTAAACGATGACCCGCGCCTGTCCCTTTCACATCCTAACACAAGATTGTCCACCAAATACAATGGTGGAACAAACTTGTTAAAAGGGTTAAAACATAGCAATAGTCTTTTGAGAAATTTAGGAGTAGATAACCTCTTAGTTACTTGAATCAAACTTGCAAAAAAACAAAACACTTGCCTAATTTCAAAATCACACATCACTACACTTTCAAAACAACTTTCAAAAAACCATTGAAAACCTTTTCAAAAGACATACCTCTTTGTATACATCCCCACATGGATCATTACAAAGGTTGCCACCACATTGGCATCTTTTCAAAACATTTTCAAAACCCACACACAAAGCACCATTTAAAACAATTGAAAACAAAAGGCAAGCGATCTAAGCAAGTAACTAAGAGCCCATGGATAACCATGGATAGAAAGGGTGCTAATACCTTCCCTTTCTATAATCTACTCCCCGAACCCAAGAAAACATCTCAAAAGGTTTTTGCTGTGCTTTTTAACCTTTCCTTAGGATAAAATAAAAAGTCGGTGGCGACTCTTGCTAACCGCAACATTTGCGAATACAAACGCAAAACACTAGTCAGTTCTCCCACCGTATCACACCCTCTCTTCTTGAAGTAACAGTCTTGCAAGTTCACCAGGCACTTCGCAATCATCTTCACCTTCGTCTTCGGCTAAGTTGATCGGATTTTCAAAGTCATAATTGGCAGTAGCAGAGTCGTTACTAGTGAGATCCAGAGTGGATGTAGACCTGTATATGTGAGTATGTGTAAAATAGCTGTTTTGCAATATATAATAAAGAAAAACAAAGAGCGCAAAATTTAAAATGCAAGAAAACATCCAATGCTTTTATTAATGATATATGTAGATGACACACAAAAGCCCTCACAAAGGAATCCACGGTGCCCCAGGTAAGACACCGGGCCATAAAGTCTAAAACATTGTTTGTTACAAATTCAAAACAAAAAGTTTCATTACTGGATGATAACAGAAACAGGCATAGAATCCTTCGTTGTCCAGTTGCTTAATCCACCATTGGCGGTCGGGTAGATCCAACTGTCGATATCAAACTCTTCATCATCGTCATCCCTGATAGCATTCACCCCTGCATCTTGTTTAGGCTTCTCTGGTGCTCCGAACTCGATCTCTTTCGTATCAATCAAGTCTTGTACCTTGTTCTTCAACACCCAATAATCATCCGTATTATGCCCCGGGCTATCAGAGTGAAAAGCACATCGGACATTAGGGTTGTACTTCGGTGATGTTATATTTGGATTCTTTGGGGCTTCCTTTGGAATCACCAGATTAGTCTTCAGCAACTGTGGCAGAATCTGAGACAAAGTCATGCTGAGACAGGTGAATTGCCTTCGAGGTCTCTCGTCCTTTTCACCAATTTTCAGCTTTACACCGAAATCGGGTATCTCACTACTTCCTAATGGCTAAGTTGGTCAAGTAAGGTTCTAAGGTCAGTTGATGCTTCACGACACCACGCGGTGGCCCCGTACTCTCCTTGATTCGACTCAAGGGTTATCGGTACCAACAAAAGTTCCACATCAACGTAGCTACTGTTTCAACCGTGTCGGTATACGCTGCACAGTTCCCTCACATTCTATTGCTACTTACCTAAAAGGTGTCCCGAAATCTGGGTAGAGGATTCAAACCCAAACAAAGAACCATAATGTAAAGCATACAAGTCAATCAATATAAGCAAGTAAATGTGATCTAGACCCTAAGGTAACCCTACTTTTAGAAGAACTCCCCAGTAGAGTCGCCAGTTCTGTGATACGGTGGAAGAACTGACTTGAGGTTTTGCGTTTGTATTCGCAAATGTTGCGGTTTAGAAAGAGTCGCCACCAACTTTTCTTTTATCCAAAAGGAAAGGTGAAAAAGCACAGGAAAGACCTTTAGAGATGTTTTCTTGAGTTCGGGGGGTAGATTATGAAAAGGGAAGGTGTTAGCATCCTTTTCATCCATGGTTTTCCATGGGCTCTTAGTTACTTGCTAGATCACTTGCTTTTGTTTGAATGTGCTTGTGGTGTGGATTTTGAAAGTATTTTGAAAACGTCTTTGTAATGGTTCTCGTCTCTATAAGAACGCATACAAAGTGTTTGTTTGAAAAATAGTTTCAAAGATGTGTTTGTGAAATGTGTTTTTGAAAGTGTTTTTGAAAAGGTGTCTTTGTAATGGTTCTCGTCTCTATAAGAACGCATACAAAGTGTTGTCTTTCAAAAATATTTCAAAATGAAAGTGTAGGTGTATGAAATGTTTTTTTCGTGAGCAAGCGAGCAACTAAGAGCGAACCTACCTACTCAAAAGGTCTTAGATGTTCTTTTCCTCCTCCTTTAGATGTTGCTATCTTACCATTGATTTGGTAAGAAGCCCCATCATTGGATGTGAAGGGACGAGTGTGGGACATTTGTATAGTCATATAAGGCAACCCATAGAACATTTTAGTAATTTCGTTTTAGGGACTAGATCGTTTACCGAAGGCAACATCGAGGGTCATCGAGGGACTACGATCTTTTATCGAGGGTCTTTGCTAAAACGCCCATGTTCGAGGGACATGACTAATTTTTCGATAGGCAACAAAGTGGGATTACCCTAAGGGTGATAGTGTGCAAGTGTGTTTGATTTACATGCATTTAGTCTTGATTAGGGTTATCTATTTGTCGATTTCATATCTTGTTATACACACACTAATTACTAGCAATATATGAAAGTAATAAAAAGTGCGGAAAGTAAATATCCTACGCTATTACAATCATTAGGGGGATGGGGTGTACAATTTTATGAATGGGGTTTGCAAGTAAAAATAAGTCTTAAGTTACTATTACAACCATATTGAAATGTACAATATAAGAAACAAAAAGGATTTGTTTAGAAAATGGTTTTTTTTGTCTTAAAAAAGAAAATAAATTAAAAGTAAAATATTTTTATGTCTTTTATGTTAATATTAAAAGTGATGAAAAGGGAAATAAATGAAAGACAGAAACAGCGTGCTACTGCAAGCAAAACAAACAAGGATCAGAAGTTCTGAAGCCAGACGCGTGATGACTCGGAAAGGAACGTCAATGGAATCAGAAGTTTTGAGTTGGTACATTCTGAGGTCTTGCAAGGAACGTTAGAGGGAAAACATAGATTCTGGATGGTATTCAGACAATGAGCCACAAGTCAGAAGTTCTGTATTACACTAAAATAGTGAGTAAACTTAAGAAATTCAGTGTATTTGACATGTAAGGAGAACTCAGAAGTTCTGTGCTGTGTTAGAACAGTGAGTGAATCATCAGAAGTTTTGTATTGTGCTAAGCCAGTGAGTGAACATCAACAGTTCAGTGCGTTATCAGTATGTAAGAATCAGAGGTTCAGTGTGTGTTAATCAGTGAGCGAATCATAGAAGTTCTGTGTGTTATCAGCATGTGAAAATCAGAAGTTCTATGTTACATTTCAACTCTTTTCTCATATTAATCAGCACGTCAGCAACTTATTCAGTTCTTATTAGACAGCAAATCAGAAGGATATCAGCACAACAATTTATAGAAGTTCTAATCCTAAATCTGAGTCTTAGCCTTAATCAAGAAACTCTGATCCACAGTTTTTTCTACTTATGCAATGATATGAACAACATCAATACTATGATATTTACATGTTTAATGATGTTCTGAATGAAAAAGATGCAAAGTCAGAAAGACTTACCTTAAACCTGGAGCGTGGGCTTGGAGCTTTGAGTTGCTGCCTTTGGATGTTCTGGAATCAGCAAGAGCAACAAAAGAGAAAATGCCAAGTTCTTTGATTCAAAAGGAAGAACAAAGGTTTGGTTTTCTGTTTGGGATTTCTGGATTTTTATGAAGGGGTTCCACATATTTCTTTTCTCTCTTTTGATGATTCCCTCTCCAAAAGCCAGCCCCTTGAAAGTGTGATGGAGCAACTTATAGATGGATTTGTTGTGATTTTGGGGGGAAAGACAAATGGGATTTCAATCAATTTGGTATCCTGTTCCCTTGGTTTTTCATCATTGTTTTCGCATGCTAGTTTGGTGCAATTATGGGATGCAGGCGTAGGCTGAATTAGCTGTTGGTTAGCAGCTTTTAGCCATGCTTAAGCTGGAGTTGCCAGCAGGATTTAAGGAAAAGCAAAAGTGAAGCATGGGCCTAGTACCAATGTTTGCTATCCCAAGACAGTAGAGGTACACGTGGTGAAAGCCCTTTGGATAAAGACTCAGAAAATGGTTGTGAGCATTAAATGAGCATTAATTGATGATGAGACTTATCACAACCAGAAATCCTACAACATGAGATTCTACACCATGGCTTAGTTCTAGATCAGAAGTTCAACTTCAGCGTAACATCCAACCTCTGATCTTTGTATCTCCTGGCTCCAGCATGTTCTGAAGGAGTTTCCAGACTTCCTAGGAAGTTTGTAACACGCTTTGTAAACCTTCTTTGAACTTCTCTTGCAAGCTCTGACTGAACCTTTGTGAAAACTGACTCAGAAGTTCTGACCAAACTTTGTCTTGAGAGTGTCCAGAATTTGCTGAGTGTTTCAGTTTCATGGACGTGTCTTTGAGAAGTTAACTTGAAATCCAAGTGTTTCTAGGAGAAGTTTCGTTCTGCAATGTTTTAGATCTTGTTGAGATCTAAAACTCTGATGTTAGAAGTTGATCCAGAATTAGCTTGCATCATAGTGAGAATTTGGCTAGAAGTTCTGAGTTTGTCATGTTTCTTAAACGCTTAAAAAAATTCTAAGTGTTTAGAATTTTGACTTTTCCAAAGTAGTTTTGACTTTTGAATTTCTTGACGAAACAAATCTCACATTCCAACACGTCTTGATGAAATATGATTCTTGAAGCTTGATTTTGATCCAAAAGTCAAAGTTTGACTTTTCAGTGTGCAAATGACCATTTTGCCCTTGTGAGTGATTTTCTTTGAAAATTGATAATTCAAGGCTTAGAATTGGATGGAAGCAAACTTGAGGATCCAGGGTGACTCTTTGGAAAATGAGAGGGCAAATTTTTGGATACAACACCTATGGATAATTGTTCTTGGCATTTGTCACAATATAGTTTTCATTCAATAATATTAATTTTTTATGCGCACTAGGAGCTTTTCTTCAATCTTGCCACCAAAAATCTCAAATAATGTAGTTATCATAGAATGAATACCTACAAACAACAAAACAAAAACAAAGCATAAATTTAATCAAGGAAAATAAAAATACAAAATACGATATTTTGATGATATGTTTTCAATAATAACCATTATTAGTCATTTTGGCTAATTTAGATAATGTAATTGTTTTTAAAGTATAATGTGTGATGAGATGACCAAATAGAGATAATAAAGTAGATATAAATAATAACAAAAATATTAAGATTAATATGAATTATAAATAGATTAAATGATCAATTAATCCATTAGATTAATGAAAATCAATGGTTAAGATTTGGAGTAACTCTTATAAACTTTCTCTGGAGTTACAAAATATTAATTAATTTAAATATGAATTATATTATACAAATAATATGAATCTTAACATAAAATTCTAATATGAGGTGAATTGATTAATGATGGTTAAATTTCGTTTTAACAAAATTCATATGGTTTTTTAATGATGTAAAAAGATCATCAAGCATTTATTATACTCCACCATTTTAACAAAATATATTTAGTAATAAAAAATTGATCCAGAGTTAGTGTGGAGAATTTGAAAAAAAAAAGTGATATAAAAATTGAGAATTCAATTCACACGCTGAACAAAATTACTAATAATGACCATCTCTGCAACACCCCGTACATATATGTATAGAATAATATGCAGTGATGTTATAATATGGTACACGAAAACAAACAAATGCGGGAAAAGAACATAATAACATTGTATATAGTTCTACTTTAAATCTCATAATGTATACAACGTATATGTCACCAAGCAATGCACAACATCAAGAAAAGATTTGATAAGGTCTTCTTGCCTTCTGCTCATCAAAAGTCTTCAATCCAGACCTTCTGGCAATTCTTCTACTTCTAACCTGTGCTTGAAAATGATAATAGGATTGGGGTGAGATTACTAAATCCCAGTGAGTCCATTTATCTTATGGGTCCTCTTAGATCTACAGGCTACATGCATCAAAATGGATCAACCATTGATCCGGGGTTTTCTCACCGTCAAGTATAGAAATATAGAATAACACATAACATCACAATTGAGAGTCCCTTGACTGCCCAACACAAAAGCATCAACACACAAACAGATCAAAACAACCAAGTATGCAGACTAATACTCGCGTACGGGGAAATCCAGAAGTAGTATCTTCATGTCTACCTAGGCCACACAATCACACTCTCGGTGAGTTCCAAGTGCCAAGCGTTAAGAGACTTGCACAAGCATACCACTTGACGAGTCAGAAGAGTCCAAAGTGATTTATGCCTAAGTGACTACATAACCTCATCCATGACGAGTTAACGTAGTAATATTTCCTATGTGGCATCACAACCTCATCAATCACCTACACGCAAATGTGAATAACAAGTGCAAAATATGCCTACATGATTGCACAAGTCCACTTGGCGAAAACATTAGTGATATTGCCTATATGACATCACTAGAGGCGAGTCTGAAGTGATATTGCCTACATTGCATCACAACCCCATCTTACTGATCACGCCGATGTGAACAACAAGCTGGTATACACCCTATAAGACACCCACAAGCATATTGCAACGGTAGCTCAGGTGTGTACGACATACTGATAACGCTGATATAAACAACAAGTGGGAGTGTGCCCTTTTAGACCCGAAGCTTGAGAAAAACACAAGAAAAGGGGTTTGAATTGGGTTTTCAAAACTTTTCTTTTTGCAAAATCTTCTCGGAAACGAACAATGATAAACATACTAGAAGAGAAAAGTGACACAATCAATTTATACAAGTTCACCTTAGAAAAGGTTACTCTTGTCCATCCGCCAAGGTGATTTTGCCTTAAAAAATAACTTAATCCAATAATCTAGAAAGATTACAAACAACGTCTAAGATTTTAGAAAAACACCTTAGCCCTCTCAAGTATACAAACTACAGCTTAGTCACTTGAGGAAAACAAATCTTGAAAGATTTACAACCAAACATTATTTACAATAGTGTTTCTAAAAAGCATATTTATCACTACGATGAAGAACAAATGTTTACACACAAATATGAGCAACAACTCTTGTGTATATAACAATGAAAATAACACAATAATGAGCTGCAACTCTTGTGTTATAGAGAGTAGAAGTTAACACAAATAATGAGCTTTTTGGTGTAAGTGTTTGAAAATATTTTGAAAAATGCCTAATTACAGAAACTTTGTAATGATTCTTGTATCAGTTAAGAATGCGTACAAAGTGTTTGTTTTTTTGAAAATATTTCAGAAAAGTGTTTGTGAAAAAGATGTTTTAAGAAGTGTGAGCAAGCGATTAACAGTGTTCTACCCTTACTCAAAGTCTTTCATGGTATTTTCCTCCTCCTTTAGATAGTGCTATCCTACCATTAGTTAGTAGGAAGCTCTATCATTGGATGTGAAGGGACATGCACGGGTCATCGTACAATCATCGAAGGCAACTCGTAAAGACGCTTTAACAATTATTGTTTAAGGGACTAGATCATTTATCGAAGGCAACGTCGAAAGGGTCATCGAGGGACTATGATATTTTGTATCGGAGGGACTTTGCTAAAGCGTCCCCGCGTTCGAGGGACATGACTGTTTTCCGAGGTAACGAGTGAGGTTACCCTAGAGGCGCGTGTGTGAAAAGTGATTTATGTTCAGTTATTTAGTCTTGTAATTAGGGTTTTCTATCATTGTTTTTATGTCTTTCCATACAATCCTATTAAGCTAAACAGTTATAAGGAAAGCGGTAAATGCCGAAAGTAAAGGCAGAAATTAAAGGGTCCTACGTTATTACAAAGCTTCGAGAATGGGGATACAAACAATAAAAATCGGGGGGGGGGGGGGGGTAGCAAAACCCTAATTAAACTATTAAAAATTGTAAGTAGGTACATAACTGGAAAAAATAATGAAACATGCGACAGTAATAAAATAGACGAACTTGTAAACTAAAAAGAAACGAGAATAAAAATTGTTTTTGTGATTTTTGATAGAAAAGAGTTTTTGGCCATTAACCTAAAAACCTAATTGATTTTAATTAATTAAGTTAAACAAAACCCTAAAATCTAAGTCGATTTTAATTTAATTAAAAAAACCTAAAAATCAAATTAGGGTTGATTAAATTAAAAACCTAAAAAATAAATTAGGGTTTTCTAAGAAAAATGTTTTGAAAAAAAGGTTTTGTAAAAGATTTTGTGAAGTTAAAATAAAATGGTGAAAAAAAAGAGTGAGAAACATAGAAAATAATAGAGAAAGTAATCGGTGTCAAGATTTAGCCTCAGCGCGTTTTGTACTCTATCTTGAAAAATATGAAAAAATAAAATAAAGTGACAAAAGGCTGGATCAAACTCAGGACATTTGACACCGATTACTTATCGCGCGCTTCTACTGTTGGGGCGGCTGTACATCCATTGCTTATGCTGAAACAAACTAAATAAATATAAAACATAAAAGTATTGACCAGAGAGGCACTGGAGCCCTAGCTATGGCCGTCTTCTCCAATTTCCCTTTTCTTCCAAACCTGCAAAATTCACAGAATTAGCAACCCAAAAATATCTTACCCCCTTAAATCGAGGTGTGATCGGTGGAAATGAGAACTGACTGTTTTTTAGCTGGTTTCGCGAAATGTCGCGGTAAGCAAGAGTCGCCACCGTCTTTTATTTTCTCCAACATGGAAAGGACAAAAGCACAGAAAAATTCCTTATTGAGATTAGTTCTCGGTTCGGGAGGTAGATTTATAGAAAGGGAAGGTGTTAGCACCCTTTCTATCCATGGTTATCCATGGGCTCTTAGATACTTGCTCATTTGTGTTTTCAAAATGGTTTATTTGCTTTTCAACTGTGGGTTTAAAAAAGTTTCTTTGAAAATTTCAGTTTGACTCTTGTATCAGTCCTCAAGAGTGTTTGAAAAGTTGTTTTTGAAAGCTTTTTGCAAAGTGTCGGTGTGAAAAGAAGTTTTTGATTTGTTTTGAATTAGAGCAAGTATCTACGAGTCATCTACCTACCCTAAGGAATTAGTCTGTGTATATGTCCTTAAGGTAGTGCTATCCCACCATTGAGAGGTAGGTAGCACCACCGTTGGAGGTGTTCGGGTCAATTCGTTTGTAGGGACAGTGTGGTCACCGGGCAATAGTAAGATACCTTAGAAGCTACCCTTATGCCATTGATCTTTTATTCCGAGGCAACCGTTTCGAGGCAACTTGTTTCGAGGCAACTAGATCAATGGAACACAAGGACTTACTAAGACGTCCTGTACTCGACGACCACGTTTCGAGGGGCAAGGCAACAGTGTGATCACCAGAGCAACAGTAGGATACCTTAGAAGCTACCCTTATGCCATGTTCATGGACATAAGGACTTACTAAGACGTCCTATACTCGATGACCACCTTTCGAGGGGCAAGGCAACAGTGAGGCGTACCCTAAGAGTGGTGTGTGAATTGTGTGTCATTTTCAGTTTATTATTTGTCTTGTCATGCATTGGTGATCTACGTTTTGATTTTATTTTTGGGCATTCATTCTTTCATGTGATTGTTAACAGTTAAAAGGTGCGGGAATTTTAAAGTGCGGAAAAGATAAAGGTCCTACGCTATTACAAAGGCGCGGGTCTACATCGCCAAATAAAACCAAGACCCGATTTAAAATAAAGTGCAGAAAGTAAATGCCTAATTAACTATTACAGGGCTTTGGAGCAGATACATTATATTTACAAAAGAAATAAAAATAAACGCGCGAAAAGAAAATATAATCGAATGCGAGGGCGTTGGACCCTTTAAAGGAAATGAATTGAAATTATTAAATTAAATAAAGGAAAAGACTTATTTTTCATGTTTTTGGATTTATGGAATTAAAGAAAATTAAATTGGAATTAAAAGTCAAATAATTCTAGTTCTAATTGTTTTTTAATTTATTAAAGAAAAAATTATCTAAGTTAAACTTAATTTAAACCTAATTGATTAATTACAAGTATTTATAAAATTAATTAATGGTTAATAATAATCATAATAAGAAAATAAAAATATTTAATTAAAAAAAGGGATAAAAAAGTGCTAAAGGTCTATATTTTTTTTATCTTTTAGTTATTATAAAAAACATTAAAATTAGCAACCTAAAATTAAGACTAAATTAATTATTGAATTTATTTACAAAAAAAGGTTGATGAATTAAAGTAAAACAAATAAATTTTTTATGATTTTTCTGATTTTTTTGTTTTTATGAAAATTGTTTTAATGAATTAATTAGAAATAAAACAAAAAATAAAAAAATGAAAAGAAAAGGAAATTAAATGCAAACTGTGGGGGGTGTTGACCCCAAATGAGGAGGTGGATTGATGAACTCTGGCCCAACAGGAGGAGGCCCCTTGCTGACTTTTTGGATCATGTGGAGAACCTTTGACTGACGCCTATGGTGGATGGCAGGTAGTAGCCACTGGATGGACCATTTGAGACACATGGCAAGCGCCAACGCTGGGGTGTATGATGGCTCCCTGGGTGGTGTGCTGCATGGGAACGAATTAAGCAAAATAATAGAAGTAATGTGAGGGGACCTGGGATTCGAACCCAGGTCCCAGTGTTTACCAGCCAACGCCTTAACCAATTGAACTATCAACGCGCTTTATATATAAGATAAGAAACAAATAATATAAAATAAAATTGGCATTAGTGTTATAAAATAAAAAAAAGGCGTTGGATTTCAAACCAGCCACTCACGCCGTGCCACGCTAGTCTTCGTCCCCAATTATACCTGCAATAAAAATGAAATAGCGGGGGTTTTAAACCCCCCCAAAACGCCGTTCACAGAAAATAGCGAATATCCCAGGGTGAAAAAGAAATTAGGCGCGATGGTTCAATTCCGTTCAGTGGAAGGTGCTGATTTTAATGGTAGGGGTCTTAGGGTCCAATTGTTCCAGATATACAAAGCCCTAAAATTAGAACTCTGAAACCCTAAGCAATGGCCATGGTGAAATCGCGTACAGGCTTGGAAAACTCAATTAAATCATGCTATCAGCTTCAAAACATTCACATTAGTCCAAATCCATGATTAAAAATGGAAAATACTGTATGAATAATGCAATACGAATATACATTTTTTAAAGGAAACCGGACTTGGTTATACCTGTTCTTGGCGTATGGAGTGTTGAATTTGATTGGAATCGCTTCCTTAGGATGTCAGCAACGTGTTTGGATGAGAATGAAGGTCTGAAACCAACTCTAGAGGTGTTTTCAGTTTTGAAATTTTTTGGCAAAAATGTAAGTTTGCTCTGAGCTTTTGGGCGCAGCTTAGGTCTAGTTCTCTTGTCTGATCCCTTGCATATGTATTATGTAACATGTATTGATAGGAATTGTGGCCTCATAATGCCTTGCCTTCATGTTCAAGATTCTCCATAAACCTCCATTAACAACCTTCCATTTTTGAACCATTTTTTGAATTCTTGCTCCATTTGGCCTCTTGCACGAATTTGGCACATGCATAATGGTGATTCAAGGTTCATCAAAGTCAGATATCCTCCTTAATTAACCTTTTTGATTTTCCTTTGATTTTAAAAAATTTAAAATTAATTAAATCCAATAAAATCAATAAAAAATGAAAAAATTAATTTAAAAATTTGAAATAAAAGGTGGGACACGTGGGAAGCATGGCCAAGCTAATTCAAGTGGAAAAAGTGGGCCCCTTTTGTCAAAAATGAAGTTTCAAGGATAAATGATTTTGGCCATTTCACAAAAATTTCCCAACTTCTCCAATGCATATCTTGCTCAATTTTTAAGCTTTGATCATGTTCTTGGACATTTTGAAAAGGTCTTGAAGTCCTCTAAAAAATGTCTTTGGTCCCATGTCATTTTCATTTACCAATCTCAATTTATGGTCTTTGACTTAAAGTCCCTTTTTGTTGACTTTTGAAAATGACCTATAATGTTGAAATTGATAACTTTTTGTGAGAGCATTTCTTGGACTTGGAGTGTGAAGATGAGTTGTAGGAAATGTCTTCCCCTTCAATATGAGCATTGGATGGAATTTTTCTGATGAACCATGAAAAAGTTATTCCTTGGTCAAGTTACAGTTGACTTTTCAGCTGTCCAAAAATAGAAACTTTTGCATCTTGAGACTTTTTGAGCCATGCTTTTGAGAATCATGATCAAGCATTGATCAAATGATGTTTGTGGCTTCAAAATAAGATGTTGACCAAAAATTTTGACTTTTGACTGCCAAATGACCATTTTGCCCCTACAGTTGACTGTTGAGCAAATAGGGTTTTTGACTGTGCAACTTGACCTTGTGAGCCTTGAAACTTGACATGTAGGTGCTTGACAATGTTTATAGGCATAGGAGACTTGATTGAGCTCTTGAAAACTTCAACTTCCTTGCAAGAACCAAAACCCTAGTTTGACTGTCTTAGGAGGATGGTTTGACTGTGTGGCCCTTGAGTAAACTTGAACCAATTGTGGATGATTCTTGTCAAAACTTTGAAGATTATGGGAGGGCAAATTTTGGGGTACAACACGAGGGCTGCGAGTTTGATAGGATAAATATTTTGGTCTAAAACTGGATAGTTTAAGAGCTATAGCACAAATGGTGCATATCGATGAAATAATGGGGATTTAAGATTCTGACTGCATGGGACCTCCACGATTGTTCTATTATGTATTGTTGAATCTCATGAACACATTAAACAAGTTAGTATACCATGAAATACAAGGAAAACAAACATATGAAATTTTATAATGTTAAAATCTATATGGCATGTACGAATGCTTCTACACCCTTTGGATCATGGAGATCGAACTAGCCTTATCCTACTGAGTTCCTGTTCCTGGAAGTGAATAAGATGGCTTGTTTGTAGTGAAAAGGTTTGTAACAAGGGTTTCAAGATTTTAGGGTTCTTGAAAAGTTTGATCTTGTTTGAAAAGTTTGAGGCAAGGGTTTTTCGTGGCCTCTTCTATGAAGAGAATGAGAGAATATATAGTGGAAATTAGGTCAAAGATATGGGCTTGGTCTTTGTAAGAAAGGCCTATGTATTTTATTTATTTTATTTTGTATTATTAATGAATAAATAAAAAATAATTAAAATAAAAATAGGCCAAGGGGTGTTAGAACAACATTTGAGGTGTATGAGGAGTATAAAGCACGCTTGGACTCTTAAACAATGGCCCAACAACCCAAAATATCAAGTTTTCTCAATTTGAACTTCATGCATTTACTCAAAATTTCCCAACTTGCACTGGTCATAAATCTCTCAATTTTCATCTTTTGAAGGTGATCTTGGATTTTTTTGGGAATATTAAGATGTCCTCTACAATCTCTATATTGATTATTTTTGATTTTGAAGACTTTATCTTGATGTAAGTTGCCTTGACAAAAAGTGACTTTTTGTTGACTTTTGAAATGACATATGATGTATTGGCTCATATCTCTCAAATGAAGCATTTTTTGGACTTGAGCTTAGAAAGCCAAAGTTTTAAAGATTGAATTCCCTTCAAAATGAGCTTTGGTTGGGGAAAAGCTGATGAAGCATGTAAAGTTATGCTTGGTCAAAGTTCAGTTGACTTCTACTAGGAAACCCTAATTTAACAATTTTTGACTTTTTATGATTTAAGGGCTTTTCTTGAGGAATCATGATCAACCCTTGATCAAATGATGAATATCACTTTAAAATATTGATGTTGACCAAAAATCTTGAAGTTTGACTGTATGTTGACCATAATTGACTTTTCACCCAATACACTTGATCTTCAGTCATCCAAGCCATTGACTGAGAAAACTTGTGATGCAAGTCTTGAAACTTGACATGAGCATTCCTATGGACAAATGAAGAACCCTGAAAGCCACTTGAGACCTTGGAAACCCAATCTTCCTTGAGAAATACAAAACCCTAATTGTGGATCCATTGCTTAGGAAGAGAATTTGTCTGATCAATTCTTGAGCATTTGAGAACCCTAGGAGAATGTCTTGAAGAAAAAGGTAGGGTAAATTTTGGGGTACAACAGTCACCTTCATAAAAATATTCCATTTTCGTGGCCACTTTTTAGGACCTTAATGGATTAAAATAAAAAAGTAATCAACATGAAAGTTGTAGGAAATCTTTTTCCCTTTCTAAAAAGTCTAAGTTCATGTCATTTGAATCAAATATGAGTAAGTTATGAATTTTTGAAGGAAAATCATCATTTATGCCATGTAAAGTTGCAATTTTGGCCATTTTGAAGATTCATTCATTTATAGGTCCAAAAGGTTGATCCAAATATTACTGTGGACCTGTACCAAACCTGAGTAATTGCCAAAACATACCAAATCAAGCCATGCAAATCCATGTACTTCATTTTCACCAATTTGCCAAATATAGCCATTTCCATATATCTCTCTCTACACTCCACCACTTGGTCTCATCTTTGAGGGATATTTTTCTGACATTATCAACAAGGCAAAACACAAAAATTTCCTTCCCATGCACGCATAAAATGCACACACTCATAAAATGGTCATTTTTATCCTTAAGATAAGATCTCTCTCTCTCTCTCTCTCTCTCTCTCTCTCTCCAGCTCGTGTTGGCACATTTCCCTTCACATACACATTATATAAACGTCCCTTTCACTCTCCAAAATCCTAGCTGCACCAAAGGAAGGGGGAAAAAGAATATCTCATATTTCATTATCTTTGAACCTTATCATTGAATCTGAGTTTTCTCCCTCTCTCAAGCTATTCTCTGTGCATTTTCATTATCTTTAAGAAGTATGGAGGTTAAACCTTATCATTGAACCTTATGATTGTGTGAAAATGGAACATGGACACGATTTTAGGGCATAGCTTGATCGTGTATTCTGATTTTTCAAAAAGTATAGAGGTTGGAGAAGGATACGTGGCGTCGTGCGATTGGACAAGCCATATTTTGTTTTTATTCACTTAAAAATGTTTGGACCGGTTGACACCCTTGTTCACATAACATTTGTACATTAAAGTGTGACATCAATTTTTATTTAATCAAAAATGAAATAAAATATCATGTGGACCCAGGCGATGCATTTTTTTTAATTGGCTATTTGGATTTATCTCTTACCGCGCTTTTACTTAACAAGAGCTGTTAAATGTGTTTTGTTTATTTAATTTCCATTTCATTTTTATCGTATTTTCTTTTTCTTCTCTAATTTTTATTTTAATACTTTTAATACCTCAAAAATCACCAAAAAATTCATGAAATTAATTTAACATGTCTAATATTTAATTCTTATTTTTATTTTATTTTTCCAACCATTTTACTATTTTATTTCTAATTTAACTTCAAATGTGTTTTTTATGTGATATTTTTGTACTAGCTTAATGTTTTAATTTTATTTTTAACTATCCACTAATCCAAAAAATACACAAAAATATTTTTCATGATGTTTAATGTGTTGAGTTAATTTTAGTGATTTTTAACCAAATTTATCATTTAATTTGCTTTGTTTTAGAAAAAGAATTTATGTAGAGTGTTTATTTTGGTCATTTTCTTACTTTTGTTTGAATTTTGATTTTATTTTCAACTTTCTACTAACCTAAAATAATACCAAAAAACTATGTTGATGTTATTGATTGTCTTCATCTGATTTGGATGATTTCACTTCAATTTTTCTTGATTGATTTACTTCTGTTCCAAATGTATTTGTCAAGCATGCTTCAATGGATGTCTTTTCGTGCTAGTTTAGAATTCTTGATTTTATTTTCCATCTTCCTTCAATAATAAATTTATGAAAAGACTTGTTTCTGACTTGTAAGTGTTTGAAGATCATATCAATGATTTTTTTTTTAATTTTAACTACACTTTCTATTTTTACTTGATTTAATTTGGAAATGTGTTCATTGGTGTTTGTCTTGATAATTAGGGTTTCATTTGGGTATGTATGAACATGTTTTGATGCCAATATTTGGTCACATTATGGTAGATGTATGCTTGAGGATTACATCAACTTGGTTTGAATTTTTTATCATTTTAAAGTCATTGTTTGATTAAATCTTTGTGTGCCTAATGTGAACCCTCCTTTGTAGAGCCCTAATTGATGTTTTGATTGATAACTTAAGCCAATTCTTGAGATTATTTGAGAATTGATCAATTATTGAGGGATGATAAGTTCAATGATAATACCTTGAGTATTTGAGAATCACTTGACCTCATTAGGTCAATTTTTTCTGTTTACTTTCATCTTGAACATGTTATCTTGCCTAGTTGTTTTATTTGCTTGAGATACAAGGTATGCACTTTGTGCAACCTTAGGGAATTAAACTCCCTATTATTTCTCCTATACTTACAACATGTTAATAGTATTTATTTAAATTTGGAGAACCATTTATGTGCTCTAACATTGTTTCTCAACTTGTTTCAAGCTTTAAAACCATTTGTCCATCTTTGAGACTTTGATTTGGAATGCAATTGTGCAATTGCCTTTTGATAATGATAGGTCCAATTTAATGAGAATAATTTTATTTTTTTCTTAGTTATTGACCTATAATATCTACTTATTTTCTCCTTTGATTCTTTGATTAACATTCAATTCTTAATTTATTATGATGACAAACTAGGAGCTAGATTCACTTCTTCTTTGAGCTAGTTTTTGATTGCTAATTGGTGAAGCTTTTAGGAGTTTGTGGTCCAGATTTTTATGTTGGATTTTGATCTTATCTTCTTTACTCATATAATTTATTCATGATTCTATGATCCTTTTGGTTAAGCATTCATTTGCTAATCAACATGGTGACAATTTAGAAGCTACATCTTCCTTCTTACTTATTGAACTTATTGCTTGGTGATTTCTTTCCATGATCTTGAGCCATGTTCCTTTGAAGTCACTTAGTGTTTTCTACTTCCCATAAAACCTAATTACTTCAATCTTTTTCTACTTTCTTGTTTTCTTAGTTTACAATGCTTATTTCCTCTTATGGACTACATATTTGCTTGTTTGACAAGTTTCTTGAACCAACTTTTATGCATGAAGTTTTGGTAACTTCTCTTGTTATTTTTGAACGTCATATTGAGTTAACTTATTTAAAAAGTCATATATTCCATTATACCATGTTTTTTCTTTCATTTCTTGATCACTACTTGCCTAAGTCTCTTTGAACTTGTATTTTGATTGTTTGATTCCTTTTACCCATCTTTGGTTTTTACTTGGCAATTATTTATCCATCTTTATGACTTGTGTAGTTGAGTGCTATTTGATGTTGTTGCTGCCACATTTAACTTCCTATCTTGTATTCCTCAATGTGTTTTTGTAGCTAAGTCTTGACACTTGATTTCCCTCTTGAGTTCATGATTGCTTGTCATCCCCTTTCTTCTTCTTTCTTGTGTGAATAACATGTTCCCATAGGATTTCCTTTAGTTCATTCTTGGTTGAGATTGAATTAAAGTAGACCTTATGATTTAATCCATGTATGATAACAAGTAGATATATCCATTTACCTTAACCTTAGGGGTGTCTTTGCATGCTAACATTAGGTAGTCTTCCCCACTATCCTAACTTTAGGTCCACATTGTAAGATAACATTAGAGCTTTGAGTCTCCTTTAGACTTGTTTTTCTTCCCCTCTTTGCATCATTAAAACTAAAATCTTTTTCTTAATTAAAAATACAAAAACATCTAACATTACTTAAACTCTTTCATAACTAAAAGATAAGTATTCAGATCCCCCACCTTTTAAGGGTTCATCCGATGTGCTTTTCTAACAAAACACTCAACAAATGCAAACTTTTTTTGTCTTCAGACTTTTTTCTTTTAACCTTTTCAAAAAGGAGAAGTACTTAGATACCCACACCTTTGAGGGACCATATAACGTATTATCCATAAAAAACACACAACAAACCAAAACACTGTGTCAGGCCTCCTGTAGCATATTTTTTGCATTTCCTCCGAAACTCCGAGTTTGTACTTTTTCGCACTGATTTGTCTTGATTTATTTCTTTGAGTCTAAAAACAGTAAAACACACCACTAATGCATAAAATATGGAGAAATTAAATAAAACACTTGATAATATAAAGAAAACTAAAATCAACGGTAAATAATTGTGTAAAAATCATTGATCAAACTCCCCAAAACATAAACTGTTGCTTGACCTCAAGCGACAAATACAAGAGCTCATGAAATTCGCATAAAATCGATACTCATAGGTGAAACGTCTATTCACATTGATCAAGAGGTAGTACTTCCGGTGTTCACATGGCGCGAAGAGTTTTTGTAAGAACCTTTTAAACCTGAGTTTCCTCTTCGGATACCTCTTTAATTATGCTTTGTACTTAAGTCTTTTTCTGATTTTCCTCCTTTTTCATTCAGACAATCAAATTAACGCAATGAGAATTATGATGATCATCACATGCACAAGAATAATCAAGATTTTTTTGTTTAGGAACCAAATAAGTAGCTATTGCTACTTTTAATTACTATAGATGAAATTTTCAAGACTTTGCAGTTTATATATTGTCCTTATTTGGACGATGTTTGATCAACCCCCTTTGGGATGAATAACCGGGTGAGGACTAACCAAGTTAGTGGGCCAGTTGCCTTTTAATGCCTTTACATCATTTGGTGCCAAAATTATTTATTTCTCAATCAATCATACATCCATGTGAATCTAGATTATGCCAGACTATCAAGATAAACTACTGAAGGAGTACTTCTCAGAATTTAAGTACTATGGTACAAATCTACACGTTAGACTCGTATCACTGTCACATTATTATGAACTTCCTACCTTCAAACAATTATATATGTTTCTCTATATATTATTCCCGATCTCTTTGAAATTCAAGCTATTTTGTAAAACAAAAATTCCACAAAAAGTTTCGGTCAAAATTTGGGAAGGACTTCAACGTGTGGTTTTACAAAGAAAATAGCATAAAACAAACAAATAAATCGCAAAATAGGAAAAAGAAAACCCCCTAAACTTGAACTAAACATTTACCTCAATGTTTCAAAACAAGATCGAAAAGGGTGGCTCACATAGGGTAACGCAACACCAACTGTTGCATCCTAGCTTTCACCTGCAAGGCCCCGTTTTTATTATCTGAAGAAAAAAAAAACAAACAACAAAATGAAAAAACTAAGTCATTAAAAGCGTGGGTTTCCTCCCATGAAGTTCTTCATTTAACGTCGTCTGACTCGACGGCTCATCCCCTTTATTATGGGGGTACTTCCTCTTCCACACCTTGCTGCTTGTCTTTTCCTCAACCTAGTTCAAAAGTATGGACCACTTTGTGCTTCAAGACACTTCCAACTTCCAT
Source organism: Vicia faba (assembly GCA_948472305.1). NCBI lineage: Eukaryota > Viridiplantae > Streptophyta > Magnoliopsida > Fabales > Fabaceae > Vicia > Vicia faba. Next base: position 517,193,912 of record OX451738.1, on the reverse strand, counting down.
CTCCTCACCATGATGTTCCTTTTTCTTTCTCTTCTTAACTTCTTGAATGAACTTAGGAATTTTGATGGATGCATGAGATAATGCCACTTGAGAGCTTATGCCTGAGACTTTTTCTGGAAGTGGCTCTGAAATGTTACTTTTCCTCCTAATTTGATCATTCCAACTGAAGATTTATTATTTCCACCTACACCTTGCTTATTGATCTCCAACACCTTCAAAGTTATGTCCTCATCAAATGATTTTAATGTCAGATTACCTGTCTCGATATCAAAATTGCATCGACTAGTAAGCAAAAATGGTCGACCAAGAATGATATGAGTCTCTTCATCTTCAGGAATGTCCATGATCTGGAAATCAACTGGAAAGAAAAAATTGTCAATTTCCACCAATACATCTTCCGCTATCCCATATGATTGCTTGATGGTGTGATCAGCAAATTTTAATTTTGTCCCACTCTCGCTTATCTTTTCAATACCAAGCTTTTTGAAGATCGATAATGGCATTAAGCTCACACTAAAACCAGAATCAATTAGAACCCTTGAGTGTTCAGTCTTTTATAGTGCACAGTATTGCAACTGATCCATGATCCTCCTGCTTGATAGGTATTCTTCTCACGGACGTGATTGCACACAATTTCTCATCACGGAGTACCAATCCATCTCTTGTTGGTCTCTTTTTAGCTAGTACCTCCTTCATGAATATTTGGTACATGTGCATTTTCTCTAGAGCTTCAAAGAAAGGCATGTTGATCTCTAACTTCTTGAAAAATGTGACAAATTTCTCAAATTCTTTCTCTTTTGGATCCATCTTTGTTACTCGAGAGGGATATGACAACTTAATCAGCGGTTTAGCCTTCTTTTTAATTTTTTCTTCAGTTGGCTTCACAGGAGGTATAACTTCTTCCAGCTTTTTCTTGTTTTCTCTCACTTCCAGCTCTAACTCTATAACATAGTCATCATCTTATGCCTTCTCTTCTTTATCTTCTGACCCCTTCTGACTTCTTATTGTGACAGTATTAACATTCTCATAAATTTTCTCATTGTCGTGTGCTTGCAGAGACAATTGTTGTTCAATCTATCCCAATTGAACTTCCAAATTTTGATGGAAGTTGTGGTGTTCCTATGGTTTCTCGTTGTCTCTTCCTTGAATTAAGAAGTGTGAGTAGCAATATTTTCAATAGCTACCTCTCAACCTACCTTATGTGGAGCTTGTTATTGAGTATATTTCCAAGAGAAGTTGGGATGATTCTTCCACCCCGGATTATAGGTGTTCGAATATGGATTATTCTGCTTCAAGAACTTGATCTATTCAATTTATTATGGAGTAGAAAGACAATATACAGTGTGGTGAGGTCCACTACAAATCTCACAACTGACACTCTGAGTAGGTTGAACTTGGGTTACAGTTTGAGTACCTAAATTCATAGCTTTGAGTCTTCTTTCAACTTCAACATCGATTTGATCTTCCATCTTTACCACTTGGTTTGCAAGTTTTAAGTCAATCACTCCCTCCGATTTACTCACACTTCGGTCATATAATTCCAAGTGCTCATTTGCAGCAATGGCTTCAATGATCTTCTTAATACCAGTGGTTGTTGTAAAGTTGGATGAGACACCGACAATTGTATTAATAAGTTGATTTATCTTCATTCTAATGCCATTTACAAACATCTGCATTTGTTCAGTTTGATCCATATTGTGAGTGGGATAAGCTACCAATAACCTTTTGAACCTCTTATAAGCATCACCTAGTGACTCTTCTTATTTCTTCTTAAAATTCACAATATCATATCCTTTGCGAATGTACACATAAGCAGGAAAGTATTCATCAAGAAAAGTTTTCTCCATCTCTTCCCAACTAGTAATACTCCCAGCAGGTAATGAGTAAGACCACTCTTCAGCATCTTCAAAAGCGTGAACGGAAACATTCTTAATTTCTTTGCTTCTTTAGAGTGTCCCTCAATATTCAAAGTAGTACTCATGGGAAGAAACCTTTGCAAATGCTTATTCACATCTTCATTTATCTTCCTTGTGAAAGGTTTGTTCTCAAGCTGTCGGATAGTTGAAGGGTGCGGCTAAAAATTTGCAACATTTATCGATTGATTCATAATAGTCAACTGGCCTGCTGGAGCATTTTCTCCTCCATAGTCCCCAAGAAGTCTCTCAGGTGCTGGTGGATTTTCACCCATATGTCTTTCTTCTTCTTACGCTGACTCTGAATAAGTATGAGTTGAATGTTCTTCGTCAGATGCCAGTCTGGCTAATCGAGCTTCTCTAGGCCTTGCGTGAAAAGTTCTTTCAATTTTTTGCTTCAAAAGGAAATTCAACTGAGGATTTTCCTTGTATACAACGGTTAGACACAAATCAACAATAACTAAAATAAAAAAAATAACAGAAAATAAAATTTTAGTTGCAGAGCAACAAAATTCTAATTAAACTAAAATTAAACTCTATATTTTGGCAGTTTCCGGCAACGGCGCCAAAAAACTTGATCGTCAAAATATCAAGTGCACTATTTTTCCTATGTAGCAATAACATGGAAATTCCCTGAATGTCGATCTCAAGGACTGCACATCAATATCGAGTTCAATATGTGGTTCAATTAAACAAAAATTTAAATTGGGGTTTTGTTTGGAAATTATCACTTGACAATAAGTAAAATAAGCAGAATACTAAATTGGTTTTTCACAGACATGAGTAACATGCTAGGGTAACGTATATGATTTACCCTGTAACAACATTGAATCCTGATTTCTATAACAAGTTCAAAACATTCAATTACCAGATCTTAAGGTCATTTTCCCCTAAGTCCTTAGTGGGAAAACCTTTGAACATTCATCATAAATCCTAAGTCCTTAGAGAAATATGATGAAATCAAGTCTTGGTTTTATCAAGAATTAACCGGTAACATACAGGGTATCCCTAGTCCTAGGTGATATCTACTATAGTCTAATCATACAAAAATCTTAACAACCGCGATTTAGCTGATTGTTAACCGGAAATCTATCCTTGTTGGTCTGACAGGGAAAGCATTAAAAATATTGAATGATTAAATTGAATATGAGAAACTATTGCATTAAATAAATTCGAACTCAAAGTCATTTACATAATCAAATCAGGGACACCCCCTAGCATTGGGAGTTTAGCTACTCATATTATTCAAAGAAAAATAATATAAATTGTAGACATTAGAAGTATTTGGGAGAAATTTGATCTTCAATCGCTTCCGTTCATGAAAATCTCCTTCCACTGAAACCCTTGTCTTCTCCAATCTTTTCTTCTGTAATTATTCGCTTGTTTAAAAAAAGTCCTCCAATTCATCGTAAAAACTCATCTAAATAGTGAAAAACCATTAGTCTCAGTCGGAAATACCCAAAACTCCCCTCCAGTTCACATATAGTGAAAAATCATGAAAACAAGGAAAATCAGCTTCACTGGCCAATACGGCCCGTGTCAGGTAACACGGCCGCCTGTGTTGGCCTTCTGGTTTCATTATTTTCTTTTTCAAGCCCCAGGATGTGCAACATGGCCCGTGTCAGGCGATACGGCCGCCCGTGTTGCACCCCTAACTTTCCATTCTTCTTCACTCATCCCATGCCTTCCTCCTGACACAACTCGTGTCAGGTGACACGGCCGCCCGTGTCAGGCCTCCTGCAACATGATTTTTTGTATTTATTTCTAAACTCCGATTTTTGCACTTTTTCGCACTGATTTGTCCTGATTTATTCCTCTGAGCCTAAAAACAGTAAAACACACCACCAACGCATAAAATGTGGAGAAATGAAATAAAAAGCTTGACAATATAAAGAAAAGATAACTGAAATCAACGGTAAATAACTGTGTAAATACCACTGATCATGAACTTCGAGTGCCCTGATCTCTCATTGCACGAAGAGGATACGTAAGCATAAAAGTTCGCAACCGCGGCAAGCGTATTAATAAAAAACTTTTCTTTTTGTATATACTCTGCACTCATGCATTCCCTTTAACAAGTTTAAGCTTTAGATAACACACTCTTTAATTAGAACAAACATATTGGATATCGTTGAGTACAACAGATGTTTAGGATGCTAATACATTTTCTTTGCATAAGCGACCCTCGTATCTAGATCTCTATTTATTTAAGGTTTTATTCCCTCTTTTCCTATTTCCTCTTTTAAAACAATAAAATGCAGTGACGATTTTCACTTTGTGAGATAAGTGAATCAATGGTTTAGTCTCAATTTTTTACCACTACAACATGAACAAGAAACCATAATAGTAAAGTAATAATCCTAACATATATGTTAATGCAACAATCACCATTTTCATGTAGACATGAATAATCATCAACTAATCAAAAACATACATTACTTAATAAGCACTCCACATATTTATTTATTCACTCATTCAACCCTTACATATTTTGCATCACATAACTTTGACTCTTTAATCACTACAGAAAGGTAGACAACCATATTGGTACACAAGATCGATACCCCATAAAGGTATACACTGATCATTAATATAGGCAACTGGAAAATATTATTATTGGACAGAAACTAACTCCATATAATTCATACTAGCTAGTTGGTTTTCAGACCCTGGTGCCTTTAAATTTCTTCTCAGCCTCCCTACTGTCGATGACAGCATCACGGTATCCATAACGTCCTACATCACCCCTCCTGTAATAATCATCATCACCGTAATCTCTACCATCATCAACGAATGTGACATGTATTGGTGAATTACGTGGTCGTGATTGAAGTTGGTTAACATTTCCATTAGGCCTCATGATACCTGCAAAACCCGTCCTATCAGAAAAGCGAGGAGAACCATTACCTGATGCTGGTGCACCCCAATTGTCCATAGCGGTTGGAACTGGACTATCGTAGTAGTGATGATGATCATTGTTGCTTTCGTAGGGGTGATCGCGTTTTGCAGCTTCGATCTTCAACAATTCCAAAGCCTTGTCAATATCATGCGTTGGCTCGCTTAGTTGGGTCCCTTTTCTCGGTGCCACACTCCAATCTGAACTAATTTTTGGCACATTACCATAATTGTTACCATAGTTGCCATTCCTCATGGGCTTGTACCCTTCTTTTTGGTTGTAGTCACCACCATATCCATTAGGGCTACCATAGTAGTCATTCTGAATGTTACCTCCTCCAATAGGTTTGTGCCCTTCTTTGTAGTCACCACCATATCCATTAGGGCTATCATAGTAGTCCTTCTGAATGTTACCTCCTCCAATTGGTTTGTATCCTTCTTTGTCACCACTATATCCACTGTTATAGCCATCATGACTAGTCCTTATGCTACCTCCTCCAATTGGCTTGTGCCCTTCTTTGTAGTCACCACCATACCTATTAGGACTATCATATTCATAGTTGCCATTCTTAATGTTACTTTCAATTGGCCTGCGTCCTTCTTTGTCACCACCATATCCGTTGCTATAGCCATCATGAGCGCTCCTTATGATACCTGTTATCGGTTTGCGCCCTTCTTTATAAGGATGATTTGGATCTCCTGCAACTGCTGCACGATGATCACCACCGTACCTCTTAGGACTATCGTAGTTTCCACTTTTAATGCCATTTTCGATTGGCTTGTGTCCTTTATCACTACCATATCCATTTTTATCATAGCCATCATGTCCACTCCTTAGGCTACTATCTCCCTCAATTGGTTTACGCCCTTCTTTGTAGAGATTTGGAGAACCATTAGTACCATCATACTTATCATTCTTAATTGGACTAATTCCAATTGGCTTGCGTCCTTCAGCTGTTGGCTGTGGACTATGGCGACCCCGATCAACTATAGGACCCAATCTTTGAGATTTACGGCCACCTTCGTGATTCTGCAACACCTTGGCCGGGAACTGATCAACACCTTTACGCGGCGAGCTATGAACGGGGACTGTTTGATGATGCAATTCATCATCAGATTCATCTCCCGAAGAGGCATATTTCTCGCTCGCAGGTTCATCATAAGGCCTGCTAGCCACTGGTACTATTATTTTTTTGGGAACAGCACCCTTTGAGTAGTTACTACCGTTACTTTTGGGAACAAACGGAGCAAATGGTTTTGTAACAGCCGGCTCACCCGAACTAGTTCGGGTGGTACTGTAAGTTGAGACGCTGCGGTAGGCATAACCATATCCTGCCATCAATTCTACTCAAGATCTTTGTCTCTATCTTTTGTTAGAGATCAAATTCTTTTAATTATAAAGATCGAACTGAATTTCACCTTATATAGAAAAAAAAATACATTAGTAGTAAAACTTTGAGATGCTAACCATATGCTTCCACTATTCAACTAAATAATTGAGAGACAGAAGATTCAAATTTGCTGTACTTGAAAGAAAGAACCATATTCAAGATAAATATTGTGGATGAAAGTATAGAATTAGATTCGGTGAATAATATTTGAACGGATAATATTATATGGAAGGTTGACAAAATTCTAATGCTTTTTTTAGTGGCACACATAGTTTTCTACCGGAGGGAAAGTGAGCAAATTTAAGCATGGTAGAGGAATAGGATTCATTCAGCAAAGACAATAAGAATCTATAGGAGTAAGATGTAAGTAAAGAAAAGAGTATCAAGAGTTGAATGCTGTGAGATAGAGATGACTTGTATGCTAAGCAGGTGTAGAAAGAACCAGATGCATGCACCGACTGGATGAAAGGTGCTGCGAGACGTTGATACAAGGCGGGAAACCACAGGGGAAGTTACATTACAGGAAGGAAGTTACTAACTCCTCTTTCGTGTGGCCTTTAATTCATCTTAAACTATGGTTATTGTTGCTTTTTATTTCTCACTCCAAATGCACAATTAAACCACATCTATAACTATAAATGTCAGATGGTTGAATAACTCACCAGGATTTTGAAGTGGATTTCGAGAGTAATATTATAAGTGTATTCATCACCGTACAGGACTTTATAGGAGAACACATACTCCTGTATTTTTTTTTTTTTTTAGTATAATGGCTTTCACAATGAGACTCAGTAAAACTAACCTGAGTCACATCTCCACTATAACTCTTTTGTCTCATGTATGAAGATGATTGACAGGATCCTACATTATAAAGCAAACACCATCGTGGGGGTATCTCAGGGAAGGGCCACTTCACAGACGCCCGAATAAGGTATGTGAAACAGGTGTTTGTGGCAAATGTTATTAATTGTATTTGATCAGAATGGATCGTCAAGGTCTTACGTCGAGCAGAGGTTGGAAGTGAGATAGGGGGTATCTGCAAGACACTCTGATGTCAAAGTAAGTTTCAGGGAGAATGTAAGCAAGTGTGAGTATGAGTATGAAAGAATGAATATTTAATTCTCTCAAGAGAGAGGGTATTTATAGCCTCCAGCGCTGGATCAAGGTCTCTAATGTTGGGTCACGATGAGGCCTAATAAAGAAGACTGTCATGGCTTACGTGTGTATGGAGGCCAGCACGTGGCCTCCCCCCTAGTTGGTTGCCCCAGGAAAGCAGGAGCTGGACCCGGTATTCTCGGAGGACATGAAGGTTGTGACGATAAGGGTATGTGGGCCACGTTCCTCAACGCATACATGGGGAGTTGCCCAACGGTGCCCAACTTGGGCTGTTTGCTTTTGGGCCTTTGCAAAGGTGTTGAATTGGGTCTCCCCAACAGTGGGGCAAGTGCGGGCCCAGTCCAGATCAGGAGCCCCCCAAGTTATTTCCCTTAGGTGAAAAGGTGATGACTTAAGTTCAGCTTTATGAACGGGGAGAATTTACTCGAGAAGGGAAGTCGAAGTCCTCTGATGGAAATGAGTTGTTGCCCGTGTCGGGGATCTCGTGGATAAGCGAGATGTAAGACCGATTGAGTCAGTTGTTCGTCCAGTGTCTGACGGGAGTATATAGGCTACGAGGAGCTTCCACAAACTCTTTTTAGACGTGCCTGTATTCAAGGGGTTGTTGCGATATCGAGCGTTATTTCTCCCCTGAGGTGGATCACGACGACTATGTCGATATGCACGTTTGTCATGGTGTCGAGCATTTCTCCATGTGAGGCGTCGGTATCATGTTCGCATACAATGTTTCGTGTTGAATTAGGGAAGATGTTCGTCTCTTGAGAATGGATATGTGGTTGATTGTTGGGTCATGTGGTTGTTGCTTTTGGGTGCCATCTTTTCATGGGGAGTCCAAGAGGCCCAATCCAATGATGATTTTTCGTGATAAACCTCGTGGGGTGTGAACCACCTATAAAATGGGGACCCCAGGGTTTCATTTATTATTTCTCAAGTTTTCTGCAACTGTCCTTGCCCGCGCGTGAATCTTCTCTTCTCAACTTCTTCTCAGAGTTCTTCAAAACATCTTTATCCAAGTAAGTCATATTCTTCTAACAACATGTTTCCTTTAGAATTCTTAGATTAAATGCATGTTTTTATCTTGATTGGAAGAATCTTGGATGAACAATCATCAGTTCTGCGACGAACATCCATGAATTTCCGTTGAAGTTCATGATAGGTAGATGAACTTCATGATATCGGGGTCATGATCCCCAGTTAGTGGGGATTGATTCGGGCACCTTGCCCGTTTGACTAGATATCCCCAATAGAAGTGTGGTTGGTTTTAGTGTTCGGTCAAGGGCTTAGGTCGAAGTCCGTCCCTCGACGGCTTCCCCGCCCTTTCACTTGATTTGCGGTGGAAGGGTGAATTTGATGATGTTGAATTCACTGTTTTCCCCTATGATCCGCTGTCGCGCACGGATCAAAAACGAATTATTTTGAAAAATGTAGTTTAGCGACAGTGACTCGAGTATCGTATCGCGAGGATTCTTGTAATATTATTAACTAATAGAAATTGAATGGGGGGCTGGGTTTAGGATCGATTTATAACACGAAATAAGTGATTAAAATAAGTGATTATAAAAATAAGTCGATCTACTGTTTTCAGGTTCCTCCTAATCATTGGTTTTTATCTTACCAATTCCCTAAGAGGCTTCGACCTCTATTCGATTTCAATACCAATTGACAAGCGCAATAGATATAAAATAGATTGAATTCCCATTTCGAATTAAGCAAACGGATTAATATAATCGTAAATTAAGCAAACACGATATAGAACGCGATTTAACGACTAAACGACGTAAACAATGATTAAAGATTAGGAATACAATCATACGAATTTAATCAAGACATTCCATGAAATAATAGATTAAGCAAATACAATTTCATAAAATAGAATTGAAAGAGAAACGAAATTGAATTGATAAATTAAAAACCTTAAAGTATCAGAACGCGATTACAGTAGATCAACTCTGAATGATTAGTTCTTCATTCAAGCGTACAAGTCAAAGTTTTTTTCTGAATAATGAAAAGGTAAAAAACAAAATTACTGTAGTGGCTGCTAGGTATAGCAAGGACAAGGATTCGGTTCATAACCCAACTGGGTCAAAAACATAACCCAGGCCCAAAACAAATGACCCAAAACTTAAATATAAAATGCTACAACTTCAACTAATTTTGTGACCCTACTAAAGTCCTATTCATCTCTCGACTTCTGAATGAAAATCATAGCCCTTTCTCTTAGCTTTCCAACGAATGGTAACACGCTTCATTCCGACTCATGTAGCTCAAGTTATGAATTTATCCGTGCAGAATGCTAATGCTGAAAATAAAGTGCGAAAATCAAATAAGAGTAGAAATAAACTAAAATAGAAAAACACTATAAAATACAAAAATAAGGTAAACAAACCATGGAAATGCATAAGTGCAATCATGGAAGAATGTGCATCAAAATGCACTGATCACCCTACTTTTTAGGTATTACGGCACATTCGGTCAGGGAGGATGTCTTGCCCGTCCACCATGAAGATGAAATCAACATCGAGGAGGACCCTTTGGCCTGGGTCGCCCCTGAGCCTAGAAATAAAAGGTCGTGCTTTTCACACGATGCAACAGACATGTTCAATTGTCCGGAGGTTCGAACCGAGAGGGACCCTGCCAACTAGATTCTCTAAATTCCTCATCATAATCGAAGGATCTGCTCGGCATACTCGGGCAAATGTTTTCCCATGTACGAGTTCGCGTTTAAAGATGCGGGGATACGTTTGCCCTTCAATGACTTTCAAGTGGGGGTTTTCCAGTGGCTTCAATTGGCGCCCTCTCAACTTCACCCAAAGGCACTGGCATTGATGCGGGCGTTTGAGTTCATCTGCCAATATCTGCAAATAGGCGCTACGCTACCCCTCTTCTTATGTATCTTCCACTTACAAAGGCAATCCATTGGAGGAGGGCAACCGTGGGTGTCCTTCAAATAGTTTAGGAAACTGTTTCAACCATACTTGGAATCTGTCTGCCATTTCAAAGAGAGGTACTTCATCGTGAAGCCTCTAACGGGCGTGGCCATAGATTCCTTGTGAAACCAGGTGGAAGAGATAGAAGACAGTCGCCCAGTAGTCTGGTTGACGGAAAGACTCCCACTCGAATGGCAGTGGAAACATTTCGAGCAAAGGCCCGAATATTATGAAATAACACTTGAGGATTTAGACGTATAGGACTATCTCTCCTATGAGAAGCTGGCGTCCTATGTGAAAAGTTTCTCCCTAGCGAGGTGTGTAGACGTGAACAACAACCTCCTATTCGACAATGACGGGGAGTATCTCCTCGTTAAAAGGTTTATCAATACAAAGAATTTGCTCGAATGTTCTTCAGATGAGAAATCCGTGAGGATTTTAGGTAGAGGATATGGTCGCAGTCTTATTTTCATGTCTGCCTTTCGTGCGGGGACATGCTCGCGATATTTGTCTTTGTTTTATCTCGTGACTAACAGTTTCCTTTTGATTTCAGGTCGGATGGCGTCCCTTTCCGAGCATCTCTTAAAGTTGAGGCCCAAAAATGCTTCTACCTCGGGGCCAAATAACAGGGTCACGCAACTCCAGGAGCAGGCCAAATCTTCTTCCCGTTCAAGAGGTTCCCCGTCTTCCTCAAAGACCCAGGTTCCCCCCAGCGAGCCCGCCCAGGTTCCCCCCAGCGAGCCCGCAGTAAAGAGGAAACACGTGAAGGACGTCGAGTGCTTCATGCCCAAAGGTGATAAGAGGCCCGAGGAGGTCTTCGTGTTTCCTCCCTGTTATCTAAATCGTGATCTCTTTAGCGAGGAGAGCTCTTTGGGCGTTCAAGAGGAGGAGAAGGAGGTGATTATGTCCGAGCATAAGGAGGTCCATCGAAAAAACTTGGCGGAGAATGTGGCTATTGTGATGAGGGTGCTCAAGATGTCCTTGATGTTAAATGATAAGGCCGCGAGCTCTCAGGCATCCCTCGACACAACATATGCTAAGATTCAAAAGCTGAAGGCCAAAAATGAGAAATTAAAGTGTGACATCCTTAACCACGAGTCAAAGTTTGAGGCCAAAGTTCGACTTCTCAGGGATCTCAATGAGTTGCATCCCCAACTGGATGTTGTGACTAAGGAGAACGAGCACCTGGTTTCCCGAGTAAAGGAGTTAAAAGGGATCGTGGCCCCGACTGACGAAGAGACTGACACAGAGAAAGCCATGGCGATTAGGGGAGATTTGATCGCGCGCATCCGGGTGCTCGAGCAAGATGTCGTGGACACACTCAGCTATGGTTTCAACACGGCCGTGGAGCAGCTAAATGTTTTGAACCCAGGGGTCGAGATTACGGTCAAAGGCGTGGGGACATTTAACCAAGTAATTGATAGAAAAATCTTTTATCCTCCCGAAGATAGCGACGAGGAGGATGAGTTTTAATGTTTTAGGGTCTGCGTGCTTGTTCTTGTTTTATTTTGGGTTCGTGGCCTTAGTGCCTAATTTTGTAATTATTTAAATAGTGTCGGCCTTCGTCGCCTTCATTTTTCTTTTATGCCTATTTATTTATAAATAATTTCTTATCGTTGTGTTTGACTTGCTTAATGTATGAAAGTTGGTATTTCTAAGGTTGGAGATTTGTGCTCGACCTTGGTTGTGATCAACACATGTCGAACGTGTCGAGGAAATGAAGTAGGGATCCGACGAACGAGCTCAATATCGCGGTTGGGATCTTAAGCTTGCGGCATGAACTGCCCATCGCGAGTTGGGTGTTCTTCCTGTTGGGTACTTCGACAACAAAGCTCTATCGAGGTGTCCCTGTCGGGCTAAGGTTTCGCTCGAGAAATGAAAAACTAAACCCTCTTTTCATTGTATTTGGAGGCCATATCCTTACCTCGACATGCATCCGTGGTCGAGCTTATCATATCCTCGGTTGAAAGGGATCGATCGACTGCCAATGCCCGTAGTCGGGTAAGGACTTAGTTGTAATATTATTTCAGTTTTGTTGCATTCCATGGTCGAGGTAGTGGTTCTCCATTTAAATGCTCGAGGTAATATGCCCTGGTACCTGTAGCTCCGCGGACGCGGTATGGTCCTTCCCAGTTCGCAACCAACTTCCTTTCATGGGAATCTTTCTGATTTCTCCACAGGACTAGGTTGTTGAGCTGGAATTCGCGCTTTTTGACTTTGTTGTCATGGCGAAGGGCTATCTGTTGTTTATGCGTAGCCTCACGAAGAGCTTCTCCTGAACAGATTTCCTCGAATAGATTGAGCTCCTCTCTTAGGGCCTCTTCGTTTAGTTCCTCTTCTAGAGGGGCCTCAGTTCTTCTGGACGGTTCCAAGATTTCTACAAGGATGACAGCCTCGGTGCCATATGTTAGCCGGAATGGGGTTTTGTCTATCATCGAGTTGGGTGTTATTCGATACGCTCATAGGATGCTGTGGATTTCCTCGACCCACCCTCTTTTGGCGTCGCCCAATCTTTGTTTGAGACCTCGTAAGATATCCCTATTCGCGGCCTCGGTTTGCCCGTTAGTTTGGGAGTGTTCGACTGAGGTGAAGTGCTGCTTGGTGTCGAGTTTGGCGATGAAGCTTTGGAAACCTTGATCGGTGAACTGGGTCCCATTGTCAGTGACGAGCGCTTGTGGTATCTCAAATCGGGAAAGCACGTTTTGTTTGCAGAAATGGAGGATGTTGTGTGAAGTGATTTTTGCCAAAGCTTCAGCCTCTATCCACTTCGTGAAATAGTCGACGGCCACGATCAGGAATTTGTTTTGATACGTCCCTTGCACGAAAGGTCTGAGGATGTCCTTTCCCCACCAGGCGAACGACCACGGGGAGGATAGTGTGTTTAGCTCGTGCGGGGGCACGAGGTGCATGTCCGCGTGCCTCTGACACTTGTCGCATTTCTTGATATGCTCCTTTGAGTCTTGTTGAATGGTCGGACAGTAGTAGCCTGCTTACAGCACCTTTCGTGCTAGGGATCTTCCGCCCATGTGTTGGGCGTTGATTCCCTCGTGGATTTCCTGAAGTATCTCAAAGATTGCGGATTCTTCGACACATTTTAAGACTGGGATGGAGAATCCTCGATGGTAAAGTTTGTGTTCGAGTACCATGTACAAACATGCTCGTCGTTTAGTCGCGGCTGCCTCTCTTTGGTCCACGGGAAGTTCCCCCTTTGTTAGAAAGTTGAACACCAGGGTCATCCAACATGAGTTGTCCCCGATGGAATTTACCTCGGGCGGCATAGTGGACTTTTCAATGCTCGACAGAGAAAAGGATTCTTAGATGACGGACTTGTTCCCGCCTTTCTTCTTTGTGCTCGCGAGCTTTGAAAGTATGTCAGCTCGCGTGTTCTGTTCGCGTGGCACGTGCATGATTTCGGCCCGGTCAAACCTCTTCATATGTTCTCTAACCAAGTTTAAATATTCAATGAGGTTATTGTTCTTAGCCTGTTATTCCCCTTAAACTTGATATGCGACAAGTTGGAATTCAGTGAAAATTTGTATCTCCCGGGAACCCAAGTCCTCGGCTAGTCTTAATCCTGCGAGCAGGGCCTCATATTCAGCCTGATTTTTCGATGTTGGAAAATAAAAGGTTAGAGAGTGTTCGATCACGATGCCTTCCTCGTTCTCGAGGAGGATTCCCGCTCTGCTCCCCGTCGAGATAAAAGCTTCATCCACAAAGATGGTCCACTTGTGCTTCTTCCCTATGGGGAGATCGTGAGTTGTCATCTCTGTAACAAAGTCGTCCAGTTCTTGGACCTTGAGGGCCTTCCTGCTCTCGTACTGGATGTCTAACTCCGAGAGATCCAATGACAATTTCAGCATTCTACCTGCCATGTCTGGTCGACATAGGAGTTGTCTTACGGTTTGGTCCGTTTGTACGATGATCATGTGTGCCAGGAAGTAATGTCTAAGCCTCCTCACAGCATTTACGAGGGCCAAGGCCACCTTCTCGATCTGTTAATACCTGACCTCGGGCCCCTGAAGTTCTTTTCTCGTGAAATACACTGACTTTTGCCTGTCTGGAGTCTCACGAATGAGGGTCACGCTTACGGCCTCGACGGAGACGACCATGTAAAGGAATCGGGTTTCCCCGTCCTTAGGTCATGACAGCACGAGCGGTTGCAAAAGGCTTTGCTTGAGATGGAGGAGGGATTGCTCGCATTCCTCGGTCCACTCAAAGGCTGCCTCTTTAAGCAGAAGTTTGAAAAATGGAAGAGCGTGTTGCACGGATTTCACCACGAATCGGGAGAGCGAGATGAGCATGTCATTTAGGACTTGTATGGATTTCTTCGAGCTAGATGTAGGAAGCTCCGAGAATTCCTGGCATTTGTCGGGGTTGGCTTCAGTTCCCCGTTTCGTCAGATGAAATCGAGGAATTTGCCCGCCTTAACCCCGAAGGTGTATTTCTCAGGGTTGAACCTCATTCTACATTGTCTCGCTTGGGCAAAGAACTTTTTGAGATGGGCAGCGTGGTCGATATTTGTTCGATATTTTACGATCATGTCTTCCATGTATACCTCGAGCATATCCCCGATCTCGTTGCGGAAGACTCTATTCATCATCCGCTGGTACGTTACTCCTGCGTTTTTTAGGCCGAAGGGCATTACGTTGTACTAGTAATTGCCCGAGCTGGTCATGCAAGCAGTGCAGTGCTTGTTGCTCATCACCATTGGGATTTTTTTATATCCCGACTAGGATTCTGTTGTACCCAAAAATATTCCCTCTCATTTCTCACAAGATCTTCAATTACTCAAAAAGGACTGATCAGCTCAAGACACTTCCTCAACACTGATGACTCAAATTAGGGTTTGAGGTTGCACATGGACAAATGGACTTTTAATGCCCCATATGACTTTCATGGATCATTTTGGACCTTCAAGAATTCTCATGTCAAATTTTAAGTCTTGCAGTTCAAGTTTGCTCAGTCAATTGATCAGATGACATAAAATCAATTGTATTGGGTAAAAAGTAAACTCTGCCCAACTTATAGTCAAACTTCATGATTTTTGATCCATATCAATATTTTGAACTCATATGAACCATTTGGTCAAGATTAGATTACAATTCCTCAAAAAAATTGATCATATCACCAAAAGGGTCAAAATGGTCAAAATTAGGGTTTTGACTAAAAAGGCTTGATTTTTGACTTTTCACCAAATACATGACTTATTGGTTTGAGACATGATGTCAAGGATTCAAATGCATTACATTGACCTAATTTCATGGTTCAAAACACTTCTCAAGATCAATTTATTGATAATTGAAATTTGGTCAACTGATGAAAAAAAAAGCCAACTGTATACTGAAAAGTCAAACTTTGACTTTTTGATCAAAATCAAGTTTCAAAAATCATATTTCATAAAGAAATGTCAAAATATGAAGTTTGTTCGTCAAGAAATCAAAAAGTCAAAATTATCTTTGAAAAGTCAAAATTCTAAGACTTAGAAATTTTTCTAAGTGTTGGAAAGTTAACTTTTTTCATGACTTTGTGCCAATTTTCACCGTGATACAAGATGATTCAAGAAAAACTTTCAACATGAAAGTTGTAGATATTAATGAGATCTAAAACTTTGTATAAGTAATTAAGTTCTGAAAATGCTTGGATTTTATGTTATAAATTCATGAAGACAAGTACATGAAACAAAAACACTTAGTGAAATTTTGAGTATTTTAGTCAGGATTTTGACCTAACTTCTTGGCCAAATTTTACATAGTTCCAATTGTATTTTTCAAATATTTCTAACATAAAGGTTGTAGAGGATGTTACAATCTTTCCAAAATGTCCAAGAACTCAATGAGATCATGCTTGAGCTAAGAGAATCGAAGAGATGAAGTTAGGGTTTCATTCTTGAATTATAGGTCATTTTGTGATGTACAAGAATTCAAATCTCAAGCCTATGTTACATGATCTTTGCTTTGTAGGACTTAAACTTGTGTTTCACTCCATAACTAATGGTTTACACAATTGATTAAGCCATTTTCCAATTGATTCAAGCTTTATCCAAATCAATTTTCCATTTTAGGAAGAAAATTCACACTTCCATTTTGGAAAAGTGGCTTTAATCACAAAGTCCCCTCTCCTTGAGCATTGAACTTATTCTTTCTGCACACACAATATCTTTGAGCCAGAAGCAAGCATGTTTAAAGTTTAACCACTCTACAATAACATGGAACAAGCTTTGGGAAGATATTTGTTACTTTGCTTCAAAAACAAGTAAAGTTGCCATGACATGGAAATTCAAATTTTGAGTTGTTGTAGAAAATAAAACCTCTTGCCTATAAATATATGCACTATTTGCAAGCCAATGGATAAATACTTAAGTCCTCAAACCCTCTCAAAGTCAGGATTGCATAAACAACACCCATTGTTGCATTTTCTGGCCAGAAATCCCAAACACCTAATCCATTCGTGCGTTTCTTGGCCTTTCACTTCCAAAAGCTTCTAAACACCATCTACAAATAATCCAAGCACCTGTTACACGACTGTAATACCTCCATCATCAACCTCTATTTTTAAAAATATAGCTTTACACTTAGACTTCTCCAGTACGATTCAGCCATCCTCAACTCAACGCAACTATTTCATTAGCTTCCTAGAGGTTCAATGAAGCTAACCTGATCATCACCATCACTTGAAAGAAGCTCAAACTCATTTCACGATTTCCAATTTTTGAGGTATTTTTATGAACTTTCATCTCTTCATTTAGGCATTGTTAGGCCTGTATTTTCAAAGACAAAATATAGACATCATTGCCTTGAAACTAACCATGTCCATAGTTTTCATTTATATTGCCTGAGCTTAGAGAATTTTGAGATTGAAATTTCTGAAAAAATTAGGGTTCAGATTAGGACCAGCAAAATTCTCATTCATCTTTGAGTTATAGTTTTAATGAGTTATATTTTTGAAATCGTGATGAGATTTTACACAACTTTCATGTTTTCATTTTCCATTTTGGTTGAGAAATGAATGAGATACAAGTGGTTTGGCTGGCGTGAGGTTAAAGATGAAGTTCAAGCTACGGAAGTATTTTGTAATATATATTTATGGTTTTGTTTAAGTTAACGGATGTATAGTCACCCCAGTGGCAAGGCAGCACGCGTATTATGCAAAGGGCGTGGGTTCGAGCCCCAGCGCTGCCATTTTTCCTAACATTTTCATTTGTTTTCTTCCTTTTTGTTTCAGCCAAGCACACTTGGGTCCTCATCATTGGGCTTTACCTTTTTACTCTGCCTAACCCCCCCTGTTTCACTTATAACAACACAGTCCAACCTTTTTTTTATCATTTTTATTTCTGAATATTAAAAATAAGTTTTGGACCCAAAATAAATTGGTTTTACTTGTAAAATCTCCAAATCAAACTTTTACCCCCTGACTATTTTATTTATTTTATTTTATTTTTATTATTATTAATATTAATATTTTATTTTATTTTATTAACAAAAAGACAAAAAAATATTTTTATTTATTTATACTATATATTTGTGTTATTTTTAATCAAGAAGAAAAAACATCAAAAAAACATTTTTCTTACAAACTTTGTTTATTAATTATTAGACTTAGGTTCATTTATTTTTATTTAATTAAAATTAACATAGAATTTAGGTCTTCTTAATTTAATTTATACTACTTAGCAAAGATAAAACTCTTTTCATAAAAAGCCCTAAAAATTATTTCTTTTCTAATTGACTTAATTTTCTTGTTAATTAATTATTGTTCTTTTAGACATTTAGGTTTAAAACTTTTTTTTCTAATACATCCAAACAAATTCCATTTCTTTTTCCATTTTTACTTTGTACATTTTATATTTCAACTCTCGTACATTTATTCATTCAATTCGATATGGTTGTAATAGGTAATTAGGGTTTAACTTCTTGCAATCCCTATTTGTAAATTTGTATACCCCATCCCCAAATGTTGTAATAGCGTAGGACATTTATTTTCCGCAATTTATCGCTTTTATATAAATGCTAGTAATTAGGGTTTGTATGGAAAGATAAAATCAATGCTTAGAAAACACTGATTCAAGACAAAAATGCATGAAAAATACACACTTGAACACTTTGCACCTCTAGGGTTAACTCCACTTTTATGCCTTGAGAAAATGGTCATGTTATGCATGTGAGACGCCTTAGCAAAAACATTCAAAAATATAATATCATAGTCCCTCTATGACGCTTCGAATGTTGCCTTCAAAATGATCTTAGACCCTTAAGAAAAATGCTAAGGTATCTCACAACATTGCATTTTATGACTATACGATGACCCACGCCCATCCCTTCACATCCAATGATAGGGCTTCTTATCAATCAATGGTAAGATAACAATATCTAAAAGAGGAGGAAATGAACAAAATACTTTTTGAGTAGGTAGAACATTCTTAGTTGCTTGCTCACAATCCATCGTCAAAAACAAACATCTTTTCAAACACACCAAATACTTTCAAAACATAAAATATTTTCAAAAAGTCCAACACTTTGTATGCATTCTTATAGAGACGAGAATCATTACAAAGTTTTCCTAAACGAAGGCACTTTTCAAAAATACTTTCAAAACCCACCATAAACACATTTCAAACAAAGCAATTTCAAAAGTGATCTAGCAAGCAACTAAGAGCCCATGGATAACTATGGATGAAAAGGGTGCTAACACCTTCCCTTTTCATAACCTACCCCCCGAACTCAAGAAAATATCTCAAAGGTTTTTCCTGTTCTTTTCACCCTTTCCTTATTGGATAAAAGAAAAGTCGGTGGCGACTCTTGCTATTCGCAAGAATTGCGATAAAACGCAAAATACTCAAGTCAGTTCTCCCACCGTATTACAGAACTGGCGACTCTGCTGGGGAAATCTTAAAAGTCGGGTTACCTTAGAGCTAGATCACATTTAATTGCTTTCATTGTTTGATTTGTTTGCTTTACATTTATGGGTCCTTGTTTGGGTTTGTATTGATCCTCTACCCGGATCTGGGAACATCATTAGGTAAGTAGCAATAGATTGTGGAAACTGTACGGCATAAACCGATATGGTTGAAGCATTGGATACGTTAGTATGATGCATTTGTTGGTACCGGTATCCCTCGTGTTGAATAGAGGAGAATACGGGGCCGCTGAGCAATGTCATGAAGCACTAACTGACCATAGAACATTTAATTGAACAACTTGGCCATTAGGAAGTAGTGAGATAGCCGACTTTGGTGCAAAGCTGATGATTGGTTGATACTTGATACTACGCTCATTGAGATCAGACTTTTGGGATATTTTGGCCGCAAGAAAAGATTCATTGTGCTAAAATAATGCCCAATGAAGAAAGATCAATAATATTGAGATTCCCTAGAACCCGATTACTTTGTAGGACAGGTTGAACCAACTAAACTTCAAGAGGGTACTTACCAATGAAACTCGTGCAAGCCTAAACCTAAGGTCTTTGTGTGCTTTGTTTATGATTATTATTCATGTCATCATAAACATCATAACATCATAAGCATTCTCACTAACCATTTCAAGGATTTAGGAATTTATCTTTGTTCTATTTTGTAGGTCATGACTTCCACTCGTAGGAATACCTTCTGAATCAACTTCGTGAAAGTGCATCCTCAACTTCAAGAGTTATCATCAAGAGTTCCTGGAGATTCTCCCTTCACCAAAAAATATGGTCGACTTCTCAACTTGGCTACCTCAAACTTCCAAGAAGAAATAATGTGTTTGCTTTTCCAATTCTTTGATCCTATGCATCATTGGTTCACCTTTCCCGACTACCAATTGGTGCCTACATTAGAAGAATTATCTCAATTGTTAGGAGTGTCTATGCTTGATCAAATACCATTGACTGGTTTAGAAGAGACTCCAAAACCTGAAGTTATTGCCAAAGCCTTGCATTTGAGGAGATCTGACATTGTAGCAAATTGGGAGATAAGAAGTGGAGTCAAGGGTTTCTTAGCCAAATTTTTGTTGAAGAAAGCTCATTTGTTTTGGGAAGATATGGATTTTCAAGCTTTTGAGGATGTCTTGGACCTTCTAATCTATGGTTTGGTTCTATTTCCCAATCCGGACCAACTCATAGATGAGAATGCCATCAAGGTTTTTCTCTCTCGTAATCCTGTACTTACTTTGATTGGAGACATTCTACATTGTTTCCACACTCGCACCATGAAGAAAAGGGGTAATCTTTTATGTTGCATTCCATTACTGTCTAGGTGGTTTATTTTTCACCTACCTCGATCAATGTTGAAGAATGAGCAAGGCTTGACATGGTTTTAAAGGATGATGTCACTCTCGCACTCGGATATGGATTCACTTCGCAGGAAAACTATCCAAATAAACCTTGTAAGAATTCCTCCACAACTTAAGGAGCTAGCTTCAAGGATCCCTGAGAACTCTCCATTCACCGAGAGGCATGGTCGTCTACTCAACTTGGTCACCTCCAACACAGAGGAGGATATGATGAAGGTTCTCTTCCAGTTCTTTGACCCTTTGAATCATTGCTTCACATTCCCTTACTACCAGCTTATGCCTACTTTGGAAGAATTCTATCAACTCTTGAGGATTCCTATGCTCAATCAACTACCTTTCAACAGTACGGAAAGAGATCCAAAGCCAAAAGATATTGCTCAAGCCCTGCACTTGCACTCATCTGATGTCACAACTTATTGGGAAACTAGAAGTGGTGTCAAAGGCTTCTTAGAAAAATTTCTGTTTGAGAAGGCCCAAAGCTGTTGGAATTCCCTAGACTTGCAAGCTTTTGAGGAAATTGTGGCTCTTCTTATCTATGGGATGGTCTTGTTCCCCAATCCTGAGCAACTCATAGATGTGAGTGCCATTAAAATCTTCATGTCACGCAATCCGGTGCCTACATTACTAGGGGATATCCTGCACTCTTTTCACACTCGTACAATGAGGAAAAGAGGTGTCCTTATGTGTTGCACTCCCCTCCTGGAAAGATGGTTTATTTCTCATCTTCCCCAATCAGTCTTAAAGAATGAGCAAGGTTTAAGGTGGTCACAAAGGTTAATGACGCTCAAACATTCAGATATTCATTGGTGCTCTCGATCCAAAGAGAATGTTATCATTCTTGACCGTTATGGGGAATTACCTAATGTCCCTCTACTTGGCATTAGGGGAGGCATCACCTACAACTCATGTTTAGCTCTAAGACAGTTTGGTTATGCCCGAAGGGATGACCCACATGAGATGTTGATTCAAGGCTTGGTATTCGACTACGACAACGATGATCAAGGTCTTCGCCAGAGATTCATCCGAGCTTGGAGGATGCTAAACAAGGTGGATAGAAAGACTTTGGGACACAAGAATTCCATCCCTCTTGAGCCTTACCTCAAGTGGGTACGAATCCGCTCTCAAAGTCTTATGATGCCTTATCCTTCCATTCTCCCAGTGATTATTGAGCCTGTTAAGGAAGGAGAAGTTCCATACACTATCCTACATCCTGACATGCCCACATCTCTTAAAGACCTACAAAGGGATTGGATACAACTCAAAGGAGAGCGAGATACTTTCGAAGCCCAATTCTACGCAAACGAGAAGAAGGTTTTGGAACTCACTAGGCTACTTCATGAGGAGCAGACTCTAAATACCTACATAACACCAAAGAGGATGCGCAATACTTTTTATCTTAGAATTTTGTATTATTTTGCCCAAGGGGCATTGATGTACTCAAATTCTATCTTATTAATATAACATGTGTTTCTTTTTGTTTAAAACAAATTTGAATTTTTTTTTAAATCCTTGAAAGCATTACATGTATACATATCATTCATCATGACATAAACAGGTCTTTTGCAACCAGTTTCCTCATCTCTCTACTGTTTATTCAGTAAGATGGATCTCGAACAGACGGTCAAAGATCTTCAAGCCCAAAACACGCAGTTTCAACAGTTACTCATGACCCTAGCCAAGGGGAAAGATGAGTTGAAGACTCTGTTAGCTGAAGAAAGAAAGAAGAAAACAAAGAAAGCTACTGGGGTTTTGAATATGGGGAGAAGATTTCAGGGACAGACTAGAAGAACCTTGAATTTTGCAACCACTTCTGGGGAAGGAGAAGGAAAAGGAAAAGAAACAGTGGTTCCGTCAGAATCTGAAGAGGAGGAAGAAGAGGAAGACTATTCTGAGGAACAATACCCTCCGGCTGATGATAAGTACAGGCATCTTGAAGAGCGTTTAAGCGCTATGGAAATACAAAGAGTACCAGGTCTAGACTTCGAAGAATTGGGGCTAGTGTCAGAAATTGTAATCCCGCCAAAGTTCAAAGTGCCGTTGTTTGCAAAATATGATGGGGTGTCATGTCCTAAAATGCACCTCCGATCATACGTGAGAAATATTTAGCCGCACTCTATCGATAAAGACCTATGGGTGCATTTTTTCCAAGATAGTTTATCCGGAACACAAATCGATTGGTTTTACCAATTAGAAAGGGCCGACGTCCACAACTGGGAAGACCTTGCCGCAGCTTTCTATAAACAATACCAGTATAATGCAGATTTGGCGCCTACCCGTACTCAACTTCAGATTATGGCTATGGCTTCAAATGAGGGCTTCAAAGATTATGCGTAAAAATGGAGAGATCTAGTTGGGAGAGTGCAACCCCCTATGTCCGAAAGGGAGTTGGTGGACATGTTCCTAGGCAATCTATCAGGCCCTTTCTTTAACCATTTGATTGGTAGTTCATCTGTTGGATTTACTGAGTTAATATTAACCGGAGAGAGGGTGGAAGCTGGCATAAAAAGTGGAAAGATTCAGAAAGATTCATCTGCCTCTACAGCTGTGAGAAAGCCTTTCACTGGAAAGAAAGAGATATCTGTTGTTTATCCACAAAGGAACCAAGGGAGAGCTGAACGCCGACCAATGGTAGGGGCCGTTATGATCCCAAAGTTTACATCTGATCAAACAAGGAGTAATCAACCGAGGGTGGAAAGGCCAGTCCGACAATTCACCAGAATTAATATGACTCTAGCCCAGGTCTTACCACATCTTCTGAAATCTAATTTGGCCACTTTGAAGGAAGCTCTAAAGAATCCCAACATAGCGTCCCCTCATTATCACCCGAATGCCAGATGCGCATACCATTCCGAAAGCCCAGGGCACGACACCAACAACTGTTGGGCTTTGAAAAACAAAATCCAAGACCTTATAGATGCAAAAGAGATTGGGTTTGAGGCGCCCGAGAAACCAAATGTCATTTCCGCTCCTATGCCTAGACATGGTCACAACGCCAACACTATCGAGGAAGATTTGTTTGTTGCTACAGTAGATAAACTCTTGACTCCTCTCTCGATCATTAAGATGAACTTATTGAAAGCTGGTATATTCCTAGGTTGTAATAAAGACTGCCATATTTGCTTATCCTCATCAACTGATTACCCTCTGTTGAAGACAGGTATCCAACGCCTGATTGACAACCAAGAAATTTTGTTTGAAAATGCTCCTGTTTCACCCGTTCTAGTTAAAGACGTTTCAATCATAACCATCTCCGTCAATCCTTCCAGGGTCTCCAAAAGACCCGTTAGGATTACATCAATTCCAAAGACTACTCCCCTCATAATTACATTGCTCGGGCTGGTCCCATACGAATCAGATAAAACAGTACCGTGGAATTACGGTGGAGAAATCTACTATCATGGTATTAAACAAGATGGATTGACCATCGAAGAAGTGAGCTTCGAAGAAGAAGATTCCGACATTAGCAATATTGCCGGAACTAGTAAGATTACCCGTAGCGGTAGAATTTTCTCTCCAGAGATTGCCCCTCCAAAGGCAGTTTTTGGACCCGTGGCCGTTCTAAAGATTACCTCTGTACCAATAATCATACCTACAAGTGCACCTACCGACAAAGAAGACATGACCCCTGCTGTTATCCCTACCAACACTTCTACTGTTGAAAATTGAAGAAAAAGCATTCAAGAAGAGCTTGTCCGGACGAAGGCTCAATCACTAGCTATCCCCGAAACATCCAAGAAGGAAATGGAAGAGATCCTGAGGATAATAAAGAAGAGCGACTATGACGTGGTTGAACAGTTGGGGAAAACTCCCTCTAAGATCTCCATGCTAGCCTTGCTGCTGTTCTGAGGCACATGCGAAAGCTCTGGTAAAATTTCTGAAGACAGCCCATGTGCCACAAGAGACGTCTGCTGACCAATTCCAAGATTGTGTGGCCAGTTTGACAGCCGATAATGGCCTAGGCTTCTCTGATGCTGATTTGACACCCAGAGGGAGAAAGCACAACGAGGCATTACATGTCTCTATGGAGTGTAGAGGAACGACTCTGGCCTATGTCTTGGTGGACACAGGTTCATCTTTGAACGTCTTACCGAAGAAATCCCTTGACAGATTGGATTGCGAAGGGCTTACATTGAAACCCAGTAATATAATTGTGAGAGAGTTTGATGGCTCGAAGAGGATGGTCCACGGGGAAGTGGACATCCCGATAAAGGTGGGAACTCAGATTTTCAGCTTAACCTTCTATGTAATGGACATCCGCCCCTCTTACTCCTGTCTGTTAGGACGGCCCTGGATCCACAATGCCGGCACTGTCACCTCCACACTACACCAAATGCTGAAGTACCCGGTCCAAGGAAAGATCATAACTGTCCATGGAGAGGAGGAGTACATGATTAGTCATCTAAATTCCTTCCGATATGTGGAGTTGGATGGTGAGTTCATTAAAACTCCTTTTCAACATTTCGAAGAGGTCTCTCAAGAAGTAGCGGTGACCAAGGCGATATCCCCGATTCCCAAGATCACAAGACCGCCGCTTCGGATGTCATCTCTAAAAGACGCCAAGGCAGTAGTAGAAGAGGGGGATGCACCATCTGGGGGAAGCTTCCAGACATCCCGTATAAATCAGACAAGTTTGGCTTGGGGTTTACTTCGACTGCTCAGAAGGCTGTGCGCCGTGCCCGTGCTGGAGGGCCACCTTTGAAGATTAGTAACCGGGAGATCAACGCCGTGGAAGATAGTGAAGAAGATGGCAGCTTAGAAGATTGGATATTTCCTACTGTCAACGGAGGACTTCGCAATTGGGAAGCTAGAGACTTTGTCCCAATAACTTTAATCTCTTAGTAATTTATCTTTTACATTTCTGTTGGACTTGTAATATTCACAAACAATTTGCACTTCAAAAACCTTGTGTCTTACCCGAGGCATAATGGTCCATTTGTAAGGGTTTTTATTTCATCTTCATATGACATTCAATGAATCATGGATGTTTTTCCACATACAAACCTTTTGTGCTCATTGTCTTTCTTTTACATTTTATTGTTTAAAGATGGCTATACCCTTACACACACCCACACTCACAAATGCAGGTACCCCTCCATTCCGGATCCCATGGGTAATGATACTGCTATAGCCTTTAGTGACTCTGAAGATCCAATCTACCAAGCCGAATACGAAGGTGAGGAAGATTGTAAAGTGCCAGGGGAATTGGCCAGGCTACTACAACAAGAGGAAAGAGCTATTCAACCTCACGAGGAACCGTTGGAAACAATCAACTTGGGTACCGAAGAAGATAAAAAGTAAATCAAGGTGGGTGCCAATCTAGAGCCGAGTGTCAAGGAGCGTCTAATTCAGCTATTGCATGATTATGTTGAGATCTTTGCCTGGTCATACGAAGATATGCCAGGACTTGATACAGACATCATGGTACATCATCTACCCACAAGAGAAGACTGTCCGCCAGTAAAGCAAAAAGTCCGCCGCATGAGACCTGACATGTAAGAGAAGATCAAAGCGGAAGTCATGAAGCAGTTAAATGCTGGATTTTTGGCTGTCACTTCCTATCCTCAATGGGTTGCCAACATTGTTCCCATGCTTAAAAAGGACGGTAAAGTACGAATGTGCGTGGATTGTAGAGATTTAAACAGGGCTAGCCCTAAAGATGATTTTCCACTTCCCCACATCGACATCCTGGTTGACAACACGGCCCAGCACAAAGTGTTCTCCTTCATGGATGGATTCTCAGGTTATAACCAAATTAAAATGGCACCCGAGGACATGGAGAAAACTACATTTGTCACAGTGGGGCACGTTCTGCTACAAAGTGATGCCATTCGGACTGAAGAATGTTGGGGCAACCTATCAACGCGCCATGGTATCTTTGTTTCTTGATCTGATACATCATGAGATAGAGGTCTATGTAGATAACATGATAGCCCGATCACAAACTGAGGAGGAGCACCTTGATCACTTGCAAAAGTTGTTTGTGAGGTTGAAGGAGTACAAGTTAAGATTGAATCCAAACAAGTGTACATTCGGAGTTCGGTCCGGTAAACTCTTAGGTTTCGTTGTCAGCAACAAAGGCATCGAGGTTGATCCTGCCAAGGTTAAAGCGATACAAGATATGCCTGCTCCTTGTACTGAGAAGAAAGTCAGAGGATTCTTGGGACACCTGAACTATATTTCCAGATTCATTTCTCACCTAGACAATCTTCAAACTATTGAAGAAAGATCAAGTAGTCAGATGGAACGACGAATGCCAGATTGCTTTTGACAAGATCAAGGAGTATTTACAAGAGCCTCTTGTTTTGATGCCACCAGTCGAGGGAAGACCACTAATCATGTATCTGACCATTTTAGAGAACTCAATGGGGTGTGTATTGGGGCAACATGACGAGTCTGGCCGAAAAGAGCATGCTATTTACTACCTGAGCAAAAAGTTTACTGATTGTGAAACCAGATATTCACTGTTCGAGAAAACTTGCTGCACTCTGGCATGGGTTGCTCTCCGGCTAAGACAGTATATGTTGACTCATACCACTTTGTTGATATCTAAGATGGATCCGATAAAGTACATCTTCGAAAAGCCTGCTCTGTCTGGGAGGATATCTAGATGGCATATGGTTTTAACAGAATATGACATACAATACACTACCCAGAAAGCTATAAACGGCAGTGTTCTAGCTGATCATCTTGCACATCAAGCTGTAGAAGATTATCAGTCCATGAAGTTTGAATTCCTGGGTGAAGACATCATGACATTAGACAACTGTGAAGAAATCAGACCATACGACGGACCTGAACAAGGATCCCAATGGACCCTGTTCTTTGATGGGGCATCCAATGCACTTGGTAATGGTATCAGTGTTGTACTCATATCTCCGGAAGGGTGTCATACTCCTTTTACTTCTAGACTTTGCTTCAACTGTATGAACAACATGGCGGAATACGAAGCATGCATCTTTGGTCTCAAGGTTGCCATAGACTTGGGAATCAAATCTTTAGATGTGTTTGGAGATTCATCTTTGGTCATCAGTCAGATCAAAGGAGAATGGGACACTAAACACCCAAACCTTATCCCTTACAAATAACATGTTTTGACATTGCTACCACATTTTGAGCAGATTACCTTCGAGCACTTCCCGCGAGAAGAAAATCAGCTAGCAGATGCTCTAGCCACAATGTCATCTATGTTTAAACTTAATTGGGATAACGAGGCTCCCCAGATCACCATTGAACGAATGGACGAACCAACACACTGTCACGAGATTAATACTGAAGAAGTAGTGGACCAACCTTAGTTTCATGAAGTCAAGAGGTATCTCGAGGCTCAAGAATATCCAAAAGGAGCTTCAATCAATGATAAAAAGTTCTTAAGGAGATTCTCTGCTAAGTTCTTCCTGAGTAATGGCATCCTGTACAAACGCAATCATGAATCTATTCTGCTCTGTTGTGTGTATAAGATTGAGGAGGAAAAGATCATGGTTGAAATACATGAAGGTACCTTTAGCACTCATTCCAGTGGGCACACGATGGTGAAGAAAATCCTACGGGCAGGCTATTACTGGTCTACCATGGAAGCAGACTGCTATCAACACTCTCGGACCTGTCATAAGTGTCAAGTTTATACGGACAAGGTGAACGTACCTCCGGTTCCTCTAAATGTCTTGACAGCTCCTTGGCCCTTTGCTATGTGGGGAATCAATATGATTGGGGAAATCAAGCCTACAACATCCAATGGACACCGCTTCATTCTAGTGGCCATTGACTATTTTACAAAATGGGTCGAAGCAGCTTCCTTCGCATCTGTTACTAAGAATGTTGTTGCCCGCTTTATCAAGCAGAATCTCATCTGCCGGTACGGTATCCCAGAAAGGATCATCATTGATAATGGTATAAACCTTAACAATACTATGATCACCGCCTTGTGCGAGCAGTTCAAAATTCAGCATCACAATTCGTCCCCCTATCGGCCAAAGATGAATGGTGCCGTTGAAGCCTCAAATAAAAACATTAAAAAGATCATACAAAAAATGACAGTCACCTACAAGGACTGACATGAGATGTTTCCATTTTCTCTCCACGGGTACCGTACCACGGCTCGCACATCAACTAGGGCAACACCATATTCTTTGGTTTATGGCATGGAGGTTGTCTTGCCTATTGAGGTTCAAATCCCCTCTTTTAGAATTATGAAGGATGCAGGTTTGAATGAGGACGATTGGATCCAGACTCGGCTTGATCAACTAAACTTAATTGAGGAAAAGAGACTCACTGCTGTTTTCCATGGTCAGATGTATCAAAAATGGATGATCAAGGCTTTCAAAAAGAAAGTCAGACGCCAAGTATATCAAGTTGGAGATCTAGTGATCAAACGCATTATCTTACCACGAAGTGATCCTAGGGGCAAATGGACTCCTACCTATGAAGGACTATTTGTAATCAAGAACATCTTCTCCGGTGGGGCAATGATCTTAACCACCATGGACAGCGACAACCTGCCACACCCTGCAAACGCGGACATAGTCAAAAGATACTACGCATAAGAGACCCGCTAGGTTGACACACCTAGGCAAAAAAAAGGGCATCCCGGCGAACCAAAAGGTTCGGGCAAAAATTAGGGATAAAATAATAAAAAAATACACCCGGCAAGTTGAAAACCCGAAAGGGCGGCTTGGGCAAAAAAGGGTTTCCCGGTGGACTGAAAACCCGAAAGGGCAATCTAGGAAAAAGTTAGGGAATTTAAGCATATAACTATGTCCCGTCGGATCACCTTGTGGACAACCTCTTGACTTCCACTGACAAACTTGGAGTTTCTGATCAATTCAATCATCTTCGGACAAAGCAACAAATAGACAAGATATTCGGAGATACGAAGGCTATAGCAGAATGGGAACCCCATGGGATTACCACACATAGCTATCTTTCTTTGCATAAATTTTTCTTACTTTTTATGGCACCATTCTCTTACTAGGATGATTGTCTCCTTTGTACAAAATACTTATTCAAAATTAAATACAAAGATATCTCGTTGAAAGTGCAGAAAACTATTTGTCTTTTTCTTTACACTTGTGTTTTATTTGTAAAAAACGTCCAATGATTCATTGATGAACATATGCATTTGAACATAATTACTGCTTATAAGTAAACAAAATGGGAAAGATAATTACTGATAGGTTGAAAGGATAGGAAAACGTCTTTAGGCTATTTCGTAAGTAATCCCCACAGCACGTCATCTGGATCCCCAGCGGAACTAAAACTTCAAATTACTAACCTCCAGGAGAAATCGTCAAAATTTCTCAGATTTCCTCAAACAGATCTTACAAACAGTATATGGCATTACCCTCACAATAGAATTTACTTCTCTCAACGAGAGTTCTCGCCATACTTCAACTTCAAGACATAAAAATTCGCATATCCCGGATAAACGGCAGGATTCCCCAGCTTGAGTTCGCCTCTCCGACTACTACAAATCAAAAGACCACAACTCTTCCTCCCCAGTAAACTACTCTACAATCCACATCAAGTTACTGAGAAACCTGTATCCAACCGGATAACATCTGACTTCTGATTTTCCCTAATCAAGGATAACTCCCCAGTAGAACGACAGACGACCGAAACTCCTGAACTTTTTCCCCAAACAGGAATGAAACTCTTTCTCTACATAGTTTTCAATACTCCCCAACGGAACAAAGACTCCCATTTATTAATCCCCAGTAGAAGTCATCAAAATTCTCTGGATTCTCCAAGCAGATCTTGTGAGCAGTACATAACATTGCCCTCATAATGGAATTTGCTCCTTTCAGCAAAGAGTTCATCAGTACTTCAGTCTCGAGATGTTGAAAATTCAACATGTCCTCAGCAGCAGTCAAGGAATTATTTTCCTCAATCATTCAGCAATACAACAAATCAGCTTACACGCACATACATTACATCCATATACCATAAACATTGATAAAATACATATATTGCATCATACATTCCATACAACATAATTTTGTGTTCCAAAATTTGCCCTCTTATTCTTCAGGAAATCATCCTGGATTCTCAAAGTTCTCTATTAAACAAATCCAGGCCTTGAATTATCATTTCTTTCCAAGCAAGCCATTTACAAGGGCAAAGTGGTCATTTGCGAGCTCAAAAGTCAAATTTTACCTTGGAAAAGTTAAATTCTAAATACTTAGATTTTTTCTAAAGTATTTAAGAAAAAATGACACTTCAGAACTTCTGAACCAACCTCCACGCAGAAGCGGTCAGAAGTTGCAAACTTGGCTCTTCAGCAGCTACGCTAACTCAGTTAGAAGATGTAAACGTGGTTCAACACGTAATCTTCAATCAGAACATGGCTTTTTCAGCAATTACGCAAGTTTAGTCAGAGTTTGCTAAAGAAATGCAAAGAAAGCAACGAAAGCCTGAAAACTCCTTCAGAACATGCTGGAATCAGAAGGAAAGGGGGTCAGAAGATTGAGTGTTACACTGAAGCAGAATCTCTAAATCCAGAATTTTCAGAAGCAAATCCAAAGAACATGCTAGAAAGTATGGAGAACCCTCAGAATTTGCTGAGGCAACAGGATACTAAGATCAGAATTTGAGTGCGTTGTATGCTGAAGTGGGTACTGCTGGCTCAGATTTAAGTAATGATGCAAATCTCACATTACAAGATTTCTTAGTCTTGACCAATCTCATCACCATTTAATGCTCATTAATGCTCACAACTACTTTTGAGCATTTTCCCAAAGGGTCTCTCCATGTGCAGCATAACAACGCTCCTGTGCAGATTTAGGTATGGGTTCATGTGCTACTTTTCGCTCATGGGTGTCACTTTTCCTTAATCCTCGCTTACTAACCCAGCCTAGGCTAAAAGCTGTCAATCATCACAACTTTTTATGAACTTTCTCCAAGAGTAAGTCAGCATCTATTGCATGGTATTGGTGCCACTTAACGTTTAAAAAAACCCATAAAGCTTTGCCTATAAATAGAGCACCATTACCCATTGTTGTACCCTAAAATTTGCCCTCTCATGTTTTCAAAGGTCTTCCCTTACATGGTTGGTCACAAACACTTGCCTAACGAAAATAAAGTTTTTTGAAGATGAACAAAGTGTCTTTCGATTGGCATCTGGGAAAAGTCTTCGATTGGGTATCCAAAATCCTTTGATACAGGCTTGACTCACCAGTCTTCGATTGGGAATTTGGCACTCTTCGATCGGGATTTGATTAGTAAGCTTCGCTTAGGTGTTTGGAATCCTTCGATCAAGCTTTGGTCCGCAAGTATTCGATTGAGCGCTGGACCCCCTTCGATCAAGTCAATTTCACAATGCTTCGACTACGCATTAACTACTTCAGGCTTACCTTCGACTCACGAGGCAAGAATCTCCTACAAGTTTGTTTCGATTCATAAAGGAAAAGGCCCCTCAACTTTCCAGCACACCAGGCAAGAGGTTCATTCGAAGAACATGTAAATGGCTCATTCGAAGAACATGTAAAGGTCCATTCGAGGAAGCATTCAAAGGGTCCATTTGAAGAACATGTAAAGGTCCATTCGATGAAGTATTCAAAAGGTCCATTTGAAGAAGCATTCATAAGGCCCATTCAAAGGGTACATAAGAAGTCCATTCGAAGGAGGCAACTCAAGACCAATCGAAGAGCATAACCTGAAGGCATTCGAAAATCAAAGGTGTCCAGGTTCATTCAAGATTCCAAAGAGACATGAATATTTCAGAAAGGAAATCTTTTAATATGTTTGATTCTTGTCTCATGGCTTTAAAGGCCTGGTTAAATGGTTGTCCCTTGCCATTTTCATGCACCCTCACACTCCTATAAATACGAGGCCAATGACACATTACAAGAGGGGGGGGGGGGGGGGGACATTTTGAGATACGCTGCCCACAAACCCACCAAAGGTTGTCAACATTTTCATAAGTAATCCAAGCCAAAGCAACCCTTCAACAAAAGTATCCACGCCCAGAAATCCCAGATCAAAGGTACCCACATCCAGAAAGTTCCAAATCGAAGGTTCCAACTACTGATATAGCCTGAAAAGACCCAGCGCGAGTAGGATCGAAGGACCTGGGTTTCGATACCCAGGTCATGCATTTTATTTTGTTAACATATTTTTGCAGATGCAGTGTGTGATACGGTGGGAAGAACTGACTGTTTTTGGAATGCTGGTTTGCGTTTTGCGTTTGTATTCTCAAAATGCCGCGATAAGCAAGAGTCGCCACCGACTTTTATTTTATCCAACAAGGAAAGGAAAAAAGCACTGAAAAATTCCTTTTTCGAGATTATCTCTGAGTACGGGGGGTAGATTATAGAAAGGGAAAGTATTAGCACCCTTTCTATCCGTAGTTATCTACGGGATCTTAGGTACTTGCTCATCATTTTCAAAATGTTTTCTTTGTGCTTGTGGGTTTTAAAAAGTTTTTGTTTCAACTTCGATTTAACTCTTGCTTCTGTCCTCAAGAGTGTAATGAAGTGTTTTGAAAACTCGTTTGTAAAAGAGTGTAAGTGTGAGAAAAAAGTTTGTTTTGGATGAGCAAGTATCTAAGAACTAATCTACCTACTCGAAAAAGGAATCGTTCTATGCTAGTTTCTTTTAGACAATGTTATCCCACTATTAGTGAATAGGTAGCACCGTCGTTGGAGTTTGAGGGTCAATTAGAAAGAGGGACATACGGTCACAAAAGTAATGTTAGGACACTTTAGCGGTAACCCTAGTGTCTTAGATCATTTGTTTGAGGCAACAATATCCGAGCTAACCATTTCGAGGCAACTATGATCTTTTAGACAAGAGGGCAACCTCTAAAACGACCTATACTCAATGACCGTGTACGAAGGCAACCAAGTGGGGTGTACCCTAAGAGTGCGCATGTGCGAGTGTGTCGTTTTCAGTTTATTTTTATCTTGGCACATGTTAAGGGTGATCTAATCTTGATTTTAAGATTAAACATTCAGTCTTGTCATGCATACCCTATTATCAAACATCTAATAGTTATAATTTGCAGAATTAAAAATGCGGAAATTAAATTACAAGGCGTCGGGTATTTACATCGCCAAAAGCAACCCTTTGAAAATAAAATAAAATAAAATAAAGCGGTAAATAAATAAAATGTCCTAATTATCTATTACAAACCGGAAGCAGATACATCAATATGGATAAAAATAAATAAAGCGCGATGCGAAGTTAAATCGAACGCGAATTAGGGTTTTGACCCTTTTTAAAAGAAAATGCTTTTTTGTTGTTTTTATTTTAAGAAAAGAAATTAAATTATAAAATTAAAAGCTAAATTAATTATTAAATAAATTAATGGAAAAAATGATTAGTGACATATTTTTGGGATTTTTGTTAACTTAAGAAAGAAAATAAAATAATTAAATTAGTAGTTAAAACCTAATTAATTCTAATTAATTTTATTTATTTACAAAATAAATTAAAGTTTCCTAAAATTAAAAACATAATTAATTAATTAAAATTTATTAATGAAAAATAAAGTTCTTAATTTTAATTGGGCAAAATGATATTTTTGTGATTTTTTTAATAAAAAGAAAAAAATTAGTATTGGTTAGAAATTAATTAAATAAAAATAAAGTAAATAAATTAATAAATAAAATAAAAAAATGCAAGAGGAAGAAGGGACTGGGCCTGGAATTTGGAGGTGTAGATAGAAACTTTATTGGCCCAATTGATGCTGACCCATGTGGACTTTTGGGATCCTGTGTAGGCGCGTTGACTGGCTCTTTGGTGGACCTCCAATCACTGACCATCAGATCTGGCCATTGGCCATCTGGCACTTGGATTGGTGAGGGAATATGGTGTGGATCTTGCCCCTGCGTGTACATATCTCCTGAAAAATAATGCGAAAATACAAATTGCTGGAGGCAGGGCTCAAACCCCTGACCTCCAGCCTTTGGATGCCTTAATGCCAACGTGGTGTCCACTGGGCTATGTTGCTTCATTTGTAATGATAATACAAACATAACATGATATATGAAAAACAAAATATATGGTCAGAACTAAAAAAGCGCGCAAAATATTTGAATGGCCCAATGAACGGATGACACGAGTTCATCCCTGTCCTCCCAACACTGTAACTTTACCTTCGGATTTCTATTCACAGCTAAAAACACAGGTTAATTCTAAAACTTTCTCCAGGCCATATAAATGCATTCTACGAGCATGGTTGAACTCGTCATCTCTTCCTGATTACAACCATGCCCATCGTTGGGGCCAATTTTCCTTGAAACAGAAAACCCCAAAAAAACTCCAAGAACCCTAACTATGGTGGTTCTTGCTACAGATCAGATAAATGAAATTCGTTAATACCAAAAGCTTGCAAATTTTCTTGTGATCACAAATATGCAATTATTTTACTCAATGGATGCCAGAATAATGTGAATCAAAATCAAGAACAGAGTTGTGTTACGAAGGACTTACAGTGCACTAGGGGGTCTGGAAACGCGTTGTCTGGATCAGGTTAGCTTGTGAGAATTGCTAGGAAGCGATTGGGATACGTCTCAGGCCTTGAAAATGCCTCCAAAGTTGATTTCGATCTCAAGCTTTTTTATGATTTTTTCAACTTTGGTTCTGCCTCTCCCAATGCTCTCTCACCCTTATTTTCGTGCCTGTAGCTTGCTTATGTATTGTACATTGGATTAGGGTAACATTTGTTGTTCAAATCTTCCCACATTGATGATTGCATATTTGATTTGATTCTTCCATAAAAGCTTTCCAAACTTGCTTGATTTCAATCTTTTTTGCACATGATTCACTTGATACGAATTTGATGATGGCCAACTGCATAATGGAACCTGAAATCACCACAAAATCTTTGTTATCAATGCCTTTGGATTTTTATTTGATTTATTTTTATTTAAATCAAATTAATTCAAATAAAATCAAAATAATTAAATAAAAAAATGATATGGACATATGGCCAAGGCTGGAACACGTGGGCTACAATGCAAACTCAAAGCAAGTGAAAAAGAATGGGACCATTTGGCAAAATTTGAAGTTTTGGGGATAGTTGACTTTTGGCAATTTTGCAAAAAGGTCCGACTTCAACAATGCATAACTTCTACAATATTGAACTTTTGGAGGTGTTCTTTGACTTTTTAGAAATCTTGAGATGTCCTCTAATCAACCCTTTTGGTCGCATCTCATTTTGATATTCCATGCTCAAGTTAGAAACTTTGACAAAAAAGGTTTTTTTGTTGACTTTCAAAAATGACCTATAATGTCCAAATTCATAACTTCTTGTGAATGCATTTTTTGAACTTGGGATATGAAGATGGATTATAGGGAATTGTATCCTCTTCAAAATGAGTTTTGTATGGGTCATTTCTCATAAATTATGAGAAAGTTATGCTTGGTCAAAGTTGGGTTGACTTTTCCTTTAAAACCCTAATTTAGTAACTTTTGGATCTTGATGAATTTTGAGCAATCCTTGATGAATCATGATCAACCCTTGATCAAATGATGAAATATCCTTCAAAATGAGAATGTTGACAAAAAATCTTGAAGTTTAACTGTATATAGGTCACAGTTGACTTTTGCCCTAACATAGTCGATTTTTGGACCTTTGAGCAATTGACTGAGCAAACTTCCTCTGCAAGGCTTGAAACTTGACATGGATGATCTTGAGAACATATTAGGACATTGGTGAGATCTTGGGGTCACTTGGACTCAAGGATGTTGATGCAACACAAAACCCTAATTTGAGTAGACTGCCTTAGGAGAGAGCTTGTCTGACCAACCCTTGGACTACCTTGAGTAACTTGGAGATTTTTCTTGCAATGTTTTGAGAAATATGGGAGGGAAAATTTTGGGGTACAACAGATTCCCCTGTTCAATCTTCTTAAACCTGAGGATGTAGATTGGCTTTTGGTGCCTTTCGTGATCCGAAGGTGGAAGATGATTGAACACTAGAGTGCCCAGAAATTTGCACTCGCATGAAGTGGTAGTTGCTTTGTGATGTCGGGAATGGGCTTACAGATGCCATTTGGAGGAGTGTTGATCGCATAAGAGATTCCTTAGTGAGAGCTCGCATACCTGTCGTTGAGGAAGATTCCACTGGGGAAGTCTGATCTTTGTTGAGGGAAAGGAACTTGCCCGTAATTCAATTGGGGGAAACATCTTCATCGAGATTTAAGAACTCGCCCGTAATTCAACTGAGAAAACTTCTCTGCTGAGATTTAGGAACTCGTCTGTAATTCAATGGAGGAACTTTGTCGAGATTTAGGAACTTGTCTGTAATTCAACTGAGAAAAACTCTGTTGAGATTTAAGAACTTGTCAGTAATTCGACTTGGGGAGATATCTTCATCGAGATTTATGAACTCGCCCATAATTCAACTGAGAAAACTTCTCTGCTGAGATTTAGGAACTCGTCTATAATTCAACGGAGGAACTTTGTCGAGATTTAGGACCTTGTCTGTAATTCAACTAGGGGGAAACATCTTCGTCGATATTTAAGAACTCGCCCGTAATTCAACTGAGAAAACTTCTCTGCTGAGATTTAGGAACTTGTATGTAATTCAACGAAGGAACTTTGTCGAGATTTAGGACCTTGTCTGTAATTCAACTGAGAAAAACTCTATTGAGATTTAAGAACTTGTCAGTAATTCGACTTGGGGAAACATCTTCATCGAGATTTAAGAACTCGCCCGTAATTCAACTGAGAAAACTTCTCTGCTGAGATTTAGGAACTCGTCTGTAATTCAATGGAGGAACTTTGTCGAGATTTAGGACCTTGTCTGTAATTCAACTGAGAAAAACTATGTTGAGATTTAAGAACTTGTCAGTAATTCGACTTGGGGAAACATCTTCATCGAGATTTAAGAACTTGCCCGTAATTCAACTGAGAAAACTCTGCTGAGATTTAGGAATCTGTCTGTAATTCAATGGAGGAACTTCGTCGAGATTTAGGACCTTGTCTGTAATTCAACTGAGAAAAACTCTGTTGTGATTTAAGAACTTGTCAGTAATTCGACTGAGATAAAAGCTTCATAGCTTTGAATTTTTATGAGAATTTAATCGCATCTTTCCTGAAAGGTAAAGGTTAGCTGTATGTAATACATGATATGTATCAGGAAATGATGTTCTCAAAATAAATGAGATTGTGTTGTATGATGCGTATATGCATGTGTCATGATGTATGGAAATGTAATGTTTTTAGCTGGGGAAAATAAGTCCCGGATAGCTGCTGGAGAAAGGAGTTGAATTCTTCGTTTCCGTTGGGGATAGCGAATGAAGATGATGGTGAGAATAAACCTGCATGAGAGGATAACTTCGCTGTGGAATAAATTGATGAGGAGATTACTCTGTGGGGAAGAGATGCTCTGTAGAGGATTCCGCTGATAAATTCTGCTGGGGATAAAATTGCCGTTGCTGGTGATACTGAATCCTATTGGGGATTGAATTCTTGTTTGCGAAGGGAATAAACTCCGCTGGGGATGATCTTTTAGACTCTAATGGGGATAAATCTTCCAAAGTCTACTGGGGATGATTCTCCAAAGCCTACTGGGGAAGCTTTTTCAGACTGCGCTGGGGAAAATTTCAAACTCCACTGGGGATATGTTTATACTCCGCCGGGGATGATAAGACTTTTCAATGCTGAGGATAGATAAACTCTGCTTGGGGAGAATATTACCAATTCCTTCGCGGTTGCGAGCCTCAGTTGGGGAGAGTTAACCTTATTGTCTCTTCTTACTCTGCGGGGAGTGAAAGTACCTCGGTCATATTCTTCAGCTGAATCTACCTTTGTACCTAGTGGATAGAGAAACTGTAAAGCTTGGACAATTCTTATTTGCCCTTGTTTCTGATATTACAAGTAATCATCTTTTGTTTTGCACGTAAATATTCATGAGCAACAATTAATGTCAAATGCATATATCAAAAATGAACATTGGACGTTCTTTGTAAAACAAAACAGAAAAGGAAAAAATACTTTGAAATTTCTTTGAAAATGAATTGTATTGACTTTGATGTTTGGCCTGTAAATAGGCATTTTTTGTACAAGAGGCTGACGTCCTAGTAAGAGAACGCCGCCGAACAAATAGAATTTATACAATTTGTGAAAACAAGGAAAAACAGCTATGTGAATAATCCCACTGGGTTCCAACTCTAATATTGCCTTTATGTCCTCGAGCATCTCATCACTTTGCTACTTGGTTGAAGGTAGATCAGATTGATTAGTGTCGTCCGAGCTTGGCAGCCGATACCGAAGTCTGGTCGCAAGGTGATCCAATGAGACATAGTGTTACGCTTTGATCCCTAATTTTTGCCTGGACCGCCCTTTCGGGCTTTCAGTCCACCGGGATACCCTTTTTTGCCCAAGCCGCCTTTTCAGGTTTTCGACTTGCCGGGTGTACAGTTTTTTTTCATTTTCATCCCTTATTTTTTCCCGAACACTTTTGGTTCGCCGGGAAGCCCTTATTTTTGCCTAGGCCAGTCAACCTAGTGGGTCTTTGGTTATGCGTAGTATTTTTTCACTATGTGTGCATTGACGGGGTGAGGAAGGTCATCACCATCTATGGTGGTTAGAATCATCGCTCCTCCTGAGAAAATGTTCCTAACCACAAATGGCCCTTCATAAGTAGGGGTCCATTTTCCCCTGGGATCACCTTGAGGTAGAATGATGCGCTTGATAACCAGGTCCCCAACTTGATACTCTTGCCGTCTAACTTTCTTGTTAAATGCCTTGATCATCCGTTTTTGATACGTCTGACCATGACAAATAGCAGTAAGTCTCTTTTCGTCGATTAAGTTCAGCTGATCAAGCCGGGTCTGAATCCAGTCATCTTCGCTCAAACATGCATCCTTCATAATCCAAAGAGAGGGTATCTGAACTTCAATGGGCAAGACGGCCTCCATGCCATAAACCAAGGAATAGGGCGTTGCCCCTGTTGATGTCCGCGCTGAGGTACGGTACCCATGAAGAGCAAATGGTAACATCTCGTGCCAATCTTTGTATGTTACCGTCATCTTCTTCACAATCTTCTTAATATTCTTATTAGCCGCTTCTACAGCCCCATTCATCTTCGACCGGTAAGAAGAAGAG
Organism: Vicia faba; assembly: GCA_948472305.1. NCBI lineage: Eukaryota > Viridiplantae > Streptophyta > Magnoliopsida > Fabales > Fabaceae > Vicia > Vicia faba. Next base: position 517,154,355 of record OX451738.1, on the reverse strand, counting down.
TTGTGATGATGTATCTAACATTGTTTGCAGAGCTCGGTGATCATCTTGTTGTTTAGATTTGTACCATTTTCCGTAATGATCCTCTCTGGTACACCATATCGACAAATCAGATTTTTCCGAATGAATCGTGCCACGACGTTCTTGGTTACAGTAGCAAAGGAGGCTGCTTCAACCTATTTCGTAAAGTAATCAATAGCTACCAGGATGAAACGATGCCCGTTGGACGCTATAGGTATGATCTCGCTGATCATATCAATTCCCCACATTGTAAAAGGCCAAGGAGCTGTCAAAACGTTCAGAGGTACTGGAGGTATGTGCACCTTATCAGCATAGACTTGGCACTTGTGACAGGTTCGAGAATGCTGATAACAGTCGGCTTCCATTGTGGACCAATGATACCCTGCCCGTAGGATCTTCTTTGCCATGGTATGTCCACTGGAATGAGTCCCGAAAGTACCTTCATGTAACTCTACCATAATCCTTTCTGCTTCATTCTTATCTACACATCGCAGCAAGGTCGAATCATGGTTACGCTTGTAAAGGATGTCGTTACTGATGAAGAACTTCGCTGCGAACCTTCTCAGAAACTTCTTATCATTAACAGATGCACCCTCGGGATACTCCTGAGCTTCAAGATACCTCTTTACCTCATGAAACCAGGGTTTATCTGTTACCTCTCCAGTCTCAATGTCGCAACAATGTGCAGGTTCGTCCAACCTCTCAATGGTAATCTGGGGAGCTTCATTGTCCCATCTGACCTTGAACATAGAAGACATCGTAGCCAGCGCGTCGGCCAACTGATTCTCCTCTCTAGGGAAGTGTTCAAAGGTTATCTCTTCAAAATGTGGAAGCAACGTCAACACATACTCCTTGTAAGGAATAAGATTAGGGTGTTTCGTATCCCACTCGCCTTTGATCTGACTGATCACGAGAGCGGAATCTCCGAAAACACTTAGAAACTTAATCCTTAGGTCAATAGCTGCTCGAAGACCCATAATGCACGCTTCATACTCCGCCATGTTGTTGGTGAAGTTGAAACATAGTCGGGCGGTGAACGGAGTATGAGAGCCTTCAGGGCATATGATCACGGCGCCAATGCCATTACCCAAAGCGTTTGAGGCTCCATCAAATTACATAGAACATCGGGATCCTTCCTCAGGTCCTTCATCCGGTCCAGGTGTTTCACAATCAGTCACCCACATGATGTTTTCATCCGGAAACTCGAAGTACATAGACTGGTAATAATCCACTGCCTGATGTGCCAAATGATCTGCCAACACACTTCCCTTGATTGCCTTTTGGGTTGTGTATTGGATGTCATACTCAGTCAAGATCATCTGCCATCTTGCTATTCTTCCGGATAAGGCAGGCTTCTCGAAGATATAGTTGATTGGATCCATCTTTGATATCAATAGAGTAGTGTGGGTCAGCATATACTGTCTCAGCCGGCGAGCAGCCCATGCCAAAGCGCAGCAAGTTTTCTCGAGCAACGAGTATCTGGTCTCGTAGTCGATAAACTTTTTGCTAAGGTAATAAATAGCGTGCTCTTTTCGGCCAGACTCGTCATGCTGCCCCAACACACACCCCATTGAGTTGTCGAGTACTGTCAAGTATAAGATCAAAGGTCTCCCTTCAATTGGAGGCATTAGGATAGGTGGCTCTTGGAGATATTCTTTTATCCTTTCGAAAGCGGCCTGACATTCATCATTCCATCTTACCACTTGATCTTTCTTTAGTAACTTGAAGATTGTCTCACAAGTAGCAATCAGGTGTGAGATGAATCGGGCAATATAGTTCAAAAGTCCCAGAAAGCCTCTGACATCTTTTTCAGTTCGGGGAGCTGGCATTTCCTGTATAGCCTTCACCTTTGCAGGATCCACTTGAATACCTTTATCGCTTATGACGAAACCCAGCAGCTTACCAGATCTCACCCCGAAGGTGCATTTGTTCGGGTTTAACCTCAGTTTGTACAACTTCAACCTGTCAAATAGCTTCTAAAGGTGGTCAAGGTGTTCTTCCTCAGTCTGGGATCTTGCAATCATGTCATCAACGTATACCTCAATCTCATGATGGATCATGTCATGGAACAAAGCGACCATGGCGCGCTGATATGTTGCCCCATCATTCTTCAATCCGAAAGGCATGACTTTGTAGCAAAAGGTACCCCATTGAGTAACAAAGGTTGTCTTCTCCATATCTTCGGGAGCCATTTTAATCTGATTATAGCCGGAGAACCCATCCATAAATGAGAAGACTTTATGATGTGCGGTGTTGTCAACCAGAACGTCGATATGAGGCAGAGGGAAATCATCCTTGGGGCTTGCCCTGTTCAGATCCCTGTAGTCAACACACATTCGAACTTTACCATCTTTCTTCGGCACCAGAACCATGTTTGCAACCCACTGCAGGTAAGAAGTAACTGCTAGAAAACCAGCTTCTAACTATTTCATAACTTCAGCGTTGATTTTCTCAGACAATCTCCGGGTGCATTCGGCGGACTTTCTGTTTCACTGGAGGACATTCTTCCTTGGTAGGCAATCGGTGAACCACAATATCGGTATCCAATCCAGGCATATCTTCATAAGACCAGGCAAAGATCGCAACATAGTCATGCAGCATCTGAATCAGTTGTTGCTTAACACTAGGCTCCAGATTAGCACCGATCTTGACCTCTTTCCTGTCTACCTCTGTACCCAGATTTACCGTTTCCACTGGCTCTTCATGCGGCTGTATGGCCCTCTCTTCCTGAAGTAACAATCTAGCAAGTTCACCAGGCACTTCACAATCATCTTCACCTTCGTCTTCGACTAAGTTGATCGGACTTTTGAAGTCATAACCGGCAGTAGCAGAGTCGTTATCAGTGGGATCCAGAATGGATTCAGACCTGTATATGTGAGTGTGTGTAAAATAGCTGTTTTGCAAGATAAAAAAGAAAAAAACAAGGAGCACAAAATTTGAAATGCAAGAAACGTCCAATGCTTTTATTAATGATATATGGAAATGTAACACATAAAGCCCTCACAAACAAAGCCACGGTGTCTCGGGTAAGGCACCGGGCCGTAAAGTTCAAAAATTGTTTGTTACAAATTCAAAACAAAAGTCTCATTATTGGGTAATAAAAGAAATTGGGATGAAGTCCTTTGCTGTCCAGTTGCTTAGTCTGCCATCAGTAGTTGGGTAGATCCAATTGTCGAACTCAGATTCTTCAATATCGTCTTCAATGGCATTTACTCCTGAATTTCTAATAAACTAGGGAGGTCCTCCAATCCGTGCACGCCGTACAGCCTTTTGAGCTTTTGCAGTGAAACCCAAACCAAACTTGTTAGTCTTATGTGCAAAATCATGGAGTTAGCCACAATTTGCACACCCACCTTTCTCAACAACATCCCGGGAATCCTTGAAGGAAGCCATCTTCATTGGAGGATCTTCAGTAATAGTTTCAGCTGACGCCAATGTTTGGGGTACTTCTTCAAAATGTTGAAACGGGGTCTCAATGAACTCCCCGTCCATCTCTACATACCGGAAAGAGTTGAGGTGGCTCACCATGTACTCCTCCTCTCCTCGTACCGTAATAATTTTCCCCTTCACTGGGTATTTCAGCATTTGGTGAAGGTAGAAGTTACTGCCCCAACTTTGTGGATCCACGAGCGACCCAGCAAACAAGAATAAGATGGCCGAATGTCCATCACATAGAAAGTAGATGCAAAAACCTGTGAACCAACCTTAATCGGAATATCCAATTCTCCGTGCACCATTCTCTTGGACCCATCAAAGGCCCTAACAACAATGTTACTTGGCTTCAGCTCCAAACCTTCACAGTCTAACCGGTCTAAAGCTTTCTTAGGTAGAACATTCAGCGAGGACCCAGTATCCACCAATACATGAGCTAGAGTAGTGCCCCTGCACTCAGTGGAGACATGCAAGGCATCATTGTGATTCTTCCCCTTAGCAGTCAAATCTGCGTCGGAGAAACCCAACCCATTATCTGCTGTCAGACTAGCCACACAATATTTAAACTGATCAGCTGATGTCTCCTGTGGTACGTGCGCAGTCTTCAGGAAAGCAATCAGAGCCTTAGCATTGGCCTCTGAACACAACAATAAGGATAACATAGAGATCTTTGACGGGGTTTGCTCCAGCTGTTCGACTACATTGTAGTCGCTTTTCTTGATGATTTTTAAGATTTCCTCTCTCTCTTGCCTAGAGGCCTCAACAGTGATTTTCTTTGGTGCCTCCGTCCGGACAGGCTCACCGGTGGTCCATTTGCCCCGAGTGTCAGATGACTCGGCAACAGGGGTAAGAATGGGAACTTGGACAGGAACAGTAGCAGGTGCACTGATAGGTGTAATAATAACTGACTTCCGAACAGTTGGTGGGGAGATCTCAGGGGAGAAAAGTCTTCCGCTGCGGGTGACTTCACTAGATCCAACAATATTGCTGACGTCAGTATCAGCCTCTTCAGCACTCAAGTCTTGTTTAACCTCGTGATAATACACGTCAGCCCCATAGTGCCATGTGACAGCTTTATCTGATGTATAGGGGATAGGTCCAGGAACAGTGATAATCAAGGGAGCGATTCTTGGAACAGATGTAATTGTAACAGGCTTTCTCAAGGAAGCCTTGGAAGAATTGTCGAAAATGGTGATTATAGCAATTTCTTCAACAGGAATCAAAGGAACAACAGTCTTCTCAAACAGAATTTCCTTATTATCCATCAGGCGTTGGATACTTGACTTCAAAAGATGGCAACCAGTAGGTAGGACGGAACACAGACGACAATCTTCGTCACAGCCTGGAAATAAACCGGCTAAAAGAAGGTTCTTCTTCACAATCATCAATGGAGTAGCAATATCTTTCACAAAAACCACAAACGAGTCTTCATCTATAGCATGCACTCCATGCTTGGGCATAGGAGCAGTCACAACATTAGGCCTTTCAGGCACTTCAAACTCAATCTCCTTAACATCAATCAAGTCTTGTACCTTATTCTTCAAAACCCAACAATCATTCGTATCATGCCCTGGGCTATCGGAGTGAAAGGCACATCGGGCGTTTGGATTGTACATCGGTGATGTTGTATTGGGATTCTTCAGGGCTTCTTTCGGAATCACCAAATTGGTCTTTAACAACTGCGGCAGAATCTGAGACAAGGTCATATGAAGCTGGGTGAATTGTCTTCGTGGTCTCTCGGCTCTTGGCTGATTGTTGCATTGTGAGGCAACAACAGGTCTTGATATAACCACCGCATTGACAGATTGGCGGCGCTCAGGTCTATTATGGCTCTTTGCGCTGTAAACATCACTGGACTCCTTCTTAAAAGGCTTCTTTTCGGTGCCTGATGAAGCACCCTTCTATATTTTGCCGCTCTTGATACAAGCTTCAATTCTTTCCCCGGTCATAATCAGCTCAGTAAACTCGGACGATGAACTTCCAATCAGATGGTTGAAATATGGACCAGACAAGGTCCCAAGAAACATATCTACTAACTCCCTGTCAGCCAGCGGGGGTTGTACTCTTCCAGCAAGGTCCCTCCATTTTTGAGCGTAGTCTTTGAAACCTTCGCTCGCACCCATAGACATACCTTGAAGTTGGGTACGCGTGGGAGCGAGGTCGGCATTGTATTGGTACTGCTTGTAAAAAGCGGCAGCAAGGTCTTCCCAATTACGAATACTAGCTCCTTCCAGCTGGTAAAACCATTCAAGTTGAGTCCCTGAGAGACTATCTTGAAAGAAGTGGATCCAGAGGTTCTTATCAGCGGTATATGGCTGGATCTTTCTAACATACGAGCGGAGGTGCATCTTTGGGCAAGAAACCCCGTCGTATTTAGAAAAGATTGGTGCTTTAAACTTGTGGGGAATCACCACCCTAGATGACAAACCCAGATCACCAAAGTCCAATCCAGGGACCTTCTGGATCTCCATCGCACTTAACCGGTCTTCAAGCTGTTTATACCTATCCTCAGCCGGAGGATACTGGTCTTCGTCAAAGTCAGTCTCGTTGTCAGAAACCACAGGGCTAGGAGCCCTCCTTTCTTCCTGATTCTCTCCCCCTCCAGATGAGTGGGATAAATTGACTTCATCTCGCAAATTGTTACCAAATCTACGATCCATGTTCAGGAGGACCGTCTTCTTCTTCTTCTTCTTCTTATTCTTATCCTTCAAGATAAGAGTCTTCAAATCTTGCTGACCCTTAGCCAAGTTCATGAACATTTCCTGAAATTGAGCATTTTGAGCCTGTAGAGCCTTGATAGCTTGATCAATTGATGTTTCAGCAGACATGATGTGCTAAAATAAACAACGAAGAAGATAAGAGACCTGTAATGGGTACCTGTGATGAGGTGCATGGAAATGATATGTGTATGATATGATTTCAAAGATTTTGGAGATTCAAATTCATAAACCAAAATGAAACACACTTTTATTAGATAAATAACTTGAAACAATGTTCGACAAATGCCTTTAAGGCGTTACAAGAAAGAAATACTGAAAAATAAATCAAAGCTAGAAATAACAAAAGACATCAGCGCTCCCATGGCCATTTCCCTTTGGTGCTGACATAGTCATTGAGGACCTTCTCATTCTCCAGCTGTCTTGTAAGCTTTAGAATCTTCCTCTCCTTCTCATGATACTTTTCTCTGTAAGTATCCTGTTCTTCTCTTAGCTGCATCCAAGACCTCTTTAATGCCCCAATGTCAGTAGGCATGTATGGAGGATGGTAGGAGGAACCCCTTCTTCATCAGCAATCTCAACAATCACAGGCAAGACAGCCTCGTATGGCATTCCCAGCTTTTGAGCACGTGTACGAACCCATCGGAGATACGGTTCCATCGGAAGAGAGGTCTTCATCCTTAACTCATGTGGATCAGACCGGTGTACCCTGTCCCAAGCTCGTATGAACCTGCGGAGATGCTCGTCACTATCCCCTTGGAAGTCGAAGACAATGCTTAGCATCAGTAAATCATGAGGTCCTTCCCTCCTAGCTCGCCCAAACTGACGTAAGGCCAAACAAGGGTTATAGGTAATCCCTCCTCGAACTCCAAGTAGTGGAACATTGGGGTATTCCCCACAGCAATCAATAATAGCCACTTCTTCCATGTCCTTAGTACTCTAGATGATGTCATTATGAGAGAGAGACATAATCCTGTAGGCCCAACCCATGCCTTCCTTGTTCTTCAAAACTTATTTGGGGAGGTGAGAAATAAACCACCTCGCCAGCAATGGTGCACAACACATAAGGGTCCCCGTTTCTGAGCAGTACGGGCATAAAGAGAGTGCAAAATGTCACCCAAGAGAGTGGGCACATGATTATGGGAAATGAAGATCTTCACCGCATTTACATCAACAAAGGAATCTGAGTTAGGAAACAACACCAAACCATATATGAGAAGAGCCAGAATGTCTTCAAATGCCTGAAAGTCTAGACTGTCCCAGAACTGATTAGCCCGATCAACCAAGAATTTAGCCAAGAAGCCTTTTGTCCCACTTCGAGTCTCCCAATTAGACATTACCTCAGCCTTTGTCAGATAGAGGGCTGAAGCAATCTCTTTCGGCCTAATGACTTTCTCCCAACCTGTAAACGGGGTCTGCTCTAAAATAGAAATACCAAGTAGATCAGAGAACTCCTCCAGAGTATGGACTAACTGATAGTCCGGGAAAGTGAAGAAGTGGTATAATGGATCAAAGAACTGACACAGAACACTCATCATCTGCTCGTCTAATTTGGAAGTGACCAAACAAAGGAGGTGCCCATGTCTTCTGATAAAGGAGGTAGTATCGGGAACTTTTGCAACCAAATCCCTAAGATGAGTGGGAACCTGGACAAAGCTGATCCAAATAATGTTTCTACGCATGGGTGCCATGACCTACAAAACAGAACAAAGATGAATCCCCTTTGTATTTGAAATGGTTTAGTCCAATGCAATATGCATGCAATGTCATGATGTCATGATAGAAAACACACCACAAGTATCCACAAATAGCAAACATGGTAAGGGCACACAAGTCACACATATAGCCCTTAGATTTCAGGCTGGCAAGGAGCTTAGGTACTACCCTCTTTCAGTTCAGTTGGTTCAAACCTGTCTTAGAAATAGTAATTGGGTTCTAGAGGATCTCAATATCACTGACCACCCTCGATCGGTCATAATTCCAGTTTGGCAACCTTTTCTTATGGCCGGAATCATCACGAGAGTTTGGTCTCAATGAGTGTAGCATACTGCTACTGTACTATGGCCAAGTTGGTCAATTATAGGTGCTAAGGTCAGTTGGTGCTTAATGACCCCTTAGAAGACCCATATTCTCCTCGTTGCGCCACAAGGGATATCGGTACAAACTAAAGTGCCACACCAACGTAGCTACTGCTTCAACCGTATCGGTCTATGCCGTAAAATTCCCTCACAGTTTATTGCTACTTACCTAAAGGGTATCCCCCAGATCCGGGTTAGGATCTATAGTAACTCCGATTCAAACCCACAAAGATAAAGCATACAAATCAAGCAATTGAAAACATTTTGATGAACTAATCCTAAGGTACACCCCACTTAAATCTCCCCAGCAGAGTCGCCAGTTCTGTGATACGGTGGGAAGAACTGACTGTTTTTTGAATGCTGGTTTGTGTTTTGCGTTTGTGTTTGCAAAATTTCGCGGTAAGCAAGAGTCGCCACCGACTTTTATTTTATCCAACAAGGAAAGGAAAAAAGCACAGAAAAATTCCTTTTTCGAGATTATCTCTGAGCATGGGGGGTAGATTATAGAAAGGGAAGGTATTAGCACCCTTTCTATCCATAGTTATCTACGGGCTCTTAGGCACTTTCTCATCATTTTCAAAATGTTTTCTTTGTGCTTGTGGGTTTTAAAAAGTTTTTGTTTCAACTTCGATTTAACTCTTGCTTCTGTCCTCAAGAGTGTAATGAAGTGTTTTGAAAACTCGTTTGTAAAAGAGTGTAAGTGTGAGAAAAAAGTTTGTTTTGGATGAGCAGGTATCTAAGAACTAATCTACCTACTCGAAAAAGGAATCGTTCTATGCTAGTTTCTTTTAGACAATGCTATCCCACTATTAGTGAGTAGGTAGTACTGTCGTTGGAGTTTGAGGGTCAATTCGAAAGAGGGACATACGGTCACCAAAGCAATGTTAGGACACTTTAGCGGTAACCCTAGTGTCTTAGATCATTTGTTTGAGGCAACAATATCCGAGCTAACCATTTCGAGGCAACTATGATCTTTTAGACAAGAGGGCGACCTCTAAAACGACCTATACTCAATGACCGTGTACGAAGGAAACCAAGTGGGGTGTACCCTAAGAGTGCGCATGTGCGAGTGTGTCGTTTTCAGTTTATTTTTATCTTGGCACATGTTAAGGGTGATCTAATCTTGATTTTAAGATTAAACATTTAGTCTTGTCATGCATACCCTATTATCAAACATCTAGCAGTTATAATTTGCGGAATTAAAAATGCGGAAATTAAATTACAAGGCGTCGGGTATTTACATCGCCAAAAGACACCCTTTGAAAATAAAATAAAATAAAGCGGTAAATAAATAAAATGTCCTAATTATCTATTACAAACCGGAAGCAGATACCAATATGGATAAAAATAAATAAAACGCGATGCGAAGTTAAATCGAACGCGAATTAGGGTTTTGACCCTTTTTAAAAGAAAATGCTTTTTTGTTGTTTTTATTTTAAGAAAAGAAATTAAATTCTAAAATTTAAAGCTAAATTAATTATTAAATAAATTAATGGAAAAAATGATTAGTGACATATTTTTGGGATTTTTGTTAACTTAAGAAAGAAAATAAAATAATTAAATTATTAGTTAAAACCTAATTAATGCTAATTAATTTTATTTATTTACAAAATAAATTAAAGTTTCCTAAAATTAAAAACATAATTAATTAATTAAAATTTATTAAAGAAAAATAAAGTTCTTAATTTTAATTGGGCAAAATGATATTTTTGTGATTTTTTTAATAAAAAGAAAAAAAATTGGTATTGGTTAGAAATTAATTAAATAAAAATAAAGTTAATAAATTAATAAATAAAATAAAAAAATGCTAGAGGAAGAAGGGATTGGGCCTGGAATTTGGAGGTGTAGATAGCAACTTTATTGGCCCAATTGATGCTGACCCATGTGGACTTTTGGGATCCTGTGTAGGCGCGTTGACTGGCTCTTTGGTGGATCTCCAATTACTGACCATCAGATCTATCCATTGGCCATCTGGCACTTGGATTAGTGAGGGAATATGGTGTGGATCTTGCCCCCGCGTGTACATGGTCTTCTGAAAAATAATGAGAAAATACAAATTGTTGGAGGCAGGGCTCGAACCCCTGACCTCCAGCCTTTAGATGCCTTAATGCCAACGTGGTGTGCGTTGGGCTGTGTTTCTTCATTTGTAATGATAATACAAACATAATATGATATATGAAAAACAAAATATATGGTCAGAAATAAAAAAGCGCGCAAAAATTTGAATGGCCCAATGAACGGATGACACGAGTTCATCCCTGTCCTCCCAACACTGTAACTTTACCTTCGGATTTCTATCTGCAGCTAAAAACTCAGGTTCATTCTAAAACTTTCTCCAAGCCATATAAATGCATTCTACGAGCATGGTTGAACTCGTCATCTCCTCCTGATTGCAACCATGCCCATCGTTGGGGCCAATTTTCCCTGAAACAGAAAACCCCAAAAAAACTCCAAGAACCCTAACTATGGTGGTTCTTGCTACAGATAAGATAAATGAAATTCGTTAATACCAAAAGCTTGCAAATGTTCTTGTGATCACAAATATGCAATTATTTTACTCAATGGATGCCAGAATAATGCGAATTGAAATCAAGAACAGAGTTGTGTTACGAAGGACTTACAATGCACTAGGGGGTCTGGAAATGCGTTGTCTGGATCGAGTTAGCTTATGAGAATTGCTAGGAAGCGATTGGGATACGTCTCAGGCCTTGAAAATGCCTCCAACCTTGATTTCAATCTCAAGCTTTTTTGTCATTTTTTCAACTTTGGTTCTGCCTCTCCCAATGCTCTCTCACCCTTATTTTCGTGCTTGTAGCTTGCTTATGTATTGTACATTGGATTAGGGTAACATTTGTTGTTCAAATCATCCCACATTGATGATTGCATATTTGATTTGATTCTTCCATAAAAGCTTTCCAAACTTGCTTGATTTTAATCTTTTTGCACATGATTCACTTGATACGAATTTGATGATGGTCAGCTGCATAATGGAACCTGAAATCACCACAAAATCTTTGTTATCAATGCCTTTGAATTTTTATTTGATTTATTTTGATTTAAATTAAATTAATTCAAATAAAATCAAAATAATTAATTAAAAAAATGATATGGACATATGGCCAAGGCTGGAACACGTGGGCTACAATGCAAACTCAAAACAAGTGAAAAATAATGGGCCCATTTGGCAAAATTTGAAGTTTGGGGATAATTGACTTTTGGCAATTTTACAAAAAGGTCAAACTTGAACAATGCATAACTTCTTCAATTTTGAACTTTTGGAGGTGTTCTTGGACTTTTTAGAAAGCTTGAGATGTCCTATAATCAACCCTTCTGGTCTAATCTCATTTTGATATTCCATGCCCAAGTTAGAAGCTTTGACAAAAAATGTGTTTTTGTTGACTTTCAAAAATGACCTATAATGTCCAAATTCATAACTTCTTGTGAGTGCATTTTTTGAAATTGTGATATGAAGATGGATTATATGGAATTTCATCCTCTTCAAAATGAGTTTTGGATGGGTCATTTCTCATAAAGTATGAGAAAGTTATGCTTGGTCAAAGTTGGGTTGACTTTTCCTGTAAAACCCTAACTTAGTAACTTTTGGATCTTGATGAATTTTGAGCAATCCTTGATGAATCATGATCAACCCTTGATCAAATGATGAAATATCCTTCAAAATGAGAATGTTGACAAAAAATATTGAAGTTTGACTATATATAGGTCACAATTGACTTTTGCCCTAGCATAGTCGATTTTTGGACCTTTGAGCAATTGACTGAGCAAACTTCCTCTGCAAGGCTTGAAACTTGACATGGATGATCTTGAGAATATATTAGGACATTGGTGAGCTCTTGGGGTCACTTGGACTCAAGTATCTTGATGCAACACAAAACCTTAATTTGAGTTGACTGCCTTAGGAGAGAGCTTATCTGACCAACCCTTGGACTACCTTGAGCAACTTGGAGATTTTTATTGCAATGTTTTGAGAAATATGGGAAGGAAAATTTTGGGGTACAACACAGTGCCTCCACAGGTGATCCTTCAGGCCTTTCCAGCAACACCCTTCATAGAATCGAAAGGCAGCCTTCTTCCTCTGAATCGAAGCCCCCCCTTTCTCCCTGCAATCGAAGTTTACCCATATCCTTCCCAAACACAATCGAAGGAGGCAGGAAAGGGTGCAAATCGAAGCTTTCCCCGTCAATTCTCAAGCCCAATCGAAGGCTACTCACACCCATTCCCTATCTTAATCGAAAGAAGGCCAAAGAAGGGTGAATCGAACGAGTCCATGGCATGGATCGAAGATGTCTTTTCTCTTCTTTATTTTTACTTTTTTACTTGTCTTTCAATTTAGTTGTAATAAGTTAATTAGGAATTTTATTTTATTTATCGCTTTATTTTCAAAGGGTTTGTTTTTGGCTATGTAAATACCCGAAGCCTTGTAATAGCATAGTTTAATTTCCGCATTTTAAATTCCACAAAATATTATCTGTTAGATGTATGATATTAGGATGCATGACAATAATGTATGTAAAATTTTAAAACGGCTAGATAACCCTAAAATGTGCAAAGATAAATAATCTGAAATTGAATCACTTGCACATGCGCACTCCTAGGGTACACTCCCACTTGGTTGCCTTCGGTAAACGGCCATTGAGTATAGGATGTTTTAGTGGTCGTCCTCTTGTCTAAACAAAGATCAAAGTCCCGATTCAGAAAAGTTGCCTCAGAATGGTTGCCTCGGAATTGTTGCCTCGAATAATTGATCTAAGACATTAGGGTTACTACTAAGACGTCCTAACATTGCTTTAGTGATTGTACGTCCCTTTCGAATTGACCCTCAAAACTCCAACGACGGTGCTACCTACTCACTAATAGTGGGATAGCATTGTCTAAAGGAAACAAACATAGAACAATTCTTTTTTTCGAGTAGGTAGATTAGTTCTTAAGTACTTGCTCATTTCAAACAAATTTTTCACACTTACACTCCTTTACAAACAAAGTTTTCAAAAACACTTCATTACACTCTTGAAGACAGAAGCAAGAGTTAAATCGAAGTCAAAACAAAAGCTTTTTAAATCACACAAACACAAAGAAAACTATTTTGAAAATGATGAGCAAGTACCTAAGAGCCCGTAGATAACTACGGATAGAAAGGGTGCTAATACCTTCCCTTTCTATAATCTACCCCCGTACTCAAATATCTCGAAAAAGGAATTTTTCTGTGCTTTTTTCCTTTCCTTGTTGGATAAAATAAAAGTCGGTGGCGACTCTTTCTTACCGCGACATTTTGCAAACAAAAATGCAAAATGCAAACCAGCAAATTCCTTAAAAAAGGGAAACACGTCCCGGTTCTGCCACCGTATCACCAGAACTGGCGACTCTGCTAGGGAGTATATAAGTGGGGTGTACCTTGGGAATAGTTCATCATATGTTTTCTATTGTTTGATTTGATTGCTTTATCTTTGTGGGCTTTGTATCAGAGTTACTATAGATCCTAACCCGGATCTGGGGGACACCTTTTAGGTAAGTAGCAATAGACTGTGAGGGAACTGTACGGCATAGACCGATACGGTTGAAGCAGTAGCTATGTTGATGTGGCACATTAGTTGGTACCGATATCCCTTGTGGAGCACCAAGGAGAGTATGGGACTGTTATATGGGTCATTAAGCATCAATTGACTTTAGAACCTATAATTGACCAACTTGGCCTTAGAAAGTAGCAGAATGCTACACTCATTGAGACCATACTCTCGAGATGGTTCCGGCCTCAAGAAAAGATTGCATGACTGGAATTATGACCGATGGAGGATGGTCAATGATATTGAGAACCTCTAGAACCCGATTACTATTATTAGAACAGGTTGAACCAACTGAACTTCAAAAGGGTAATACCTAGACCCCATGCAAGCCTAAACCTAAGGTTATTTGTGTGACTTGTATGCTTTCAACTTGAACTACTTGCACATTTTTATCATCTGACAACATGAGTTCCTTGCAGGCTTTGTCCGTATCCAATAACTTGGATTTCTTGCCGGATTTACTCGTTTACATTACCCTGCACTTTTGCTTAAACGCATAGCATACACATCATAACATCATGTCTTAACATGTCCTTAACAATTTCAAGGATCTCAAGGGTTTGTGATGCAGGTTATGGTAAATCAAACGTCTAGCAAGGGGCAAAGGGGTTTATTTTCCTCTAGCCAAAGTTGTCTAGAGATCAAAACAAGATAACTTGATTCGGTGGCTATGACCCACTCGATATGGTGAGCTTGACTCTTGAAGAAGGATTCTTAATGACACGAAGTTTCTTCAATCAAACTACAAAATTCAACTTTTGACACTTTCTTGTTTACCCCGCGAGATCCTTGAAAACATTGCATACATATCATATATATCATTGCATAAGCAGGTTTCAAAGCCGGTATCTCATGTCCTCGCTGTTTATTTCAGCAATGGCTCTCAAACAAGACAATAGAGATCTTCAAACTCGAGAAGCTCAGTACAGGGAAATATTCCTAAATTTATCCAAGGGGCAGGAAGAGTTGAAAACACTCCTCGTTGGGAACTTGGTCAAGAAAAGTCCTGAAGACAATAAGGACGAGCGGCTGGAACAACTGCAAGCTGAGATAGATGCAATAAGAACCCAGATGCTAGGGCAGATGGCTCTTATCCAAGGCTTAGCCCGGGAACAAAAAGAGCTGAAAACCATTATCAACCAGCTTCATCAAGACAGATACAATAGTATGAAGCAAACAGTCGAGGCTGAGGACCAAGTCATTGATCGGCCTCCGAGAAGACAAGGGTTTGGTTTGGTGAAGAATGGAACTCTCCAAGTTTCTACTACCTCACGGGTCCAACAACAACCTCTCCAAAAACAACGGGTTAATCAGAGTAAGCCAGATACACCCAAGAGGCAGTTTACCAAGCTCAACATGCCGCTGTCTCAAACTTTACACCACCTGCTGAGGATGAATCTGGTGACATTGATAGGACCTCATCCGAATCCCAAGACTTCTTCACCTAACTACAATCCAGATGCAAGGTGTACATATCACTCCAACAGTCCGGGGCATGATACTGACGATTATTGGAAGTTG
The DNA here is from genome assembly GCA_948472305.1 of Vicia faba. NCBI lineage: Eukaryota > Viridiplantae > Streptophyta > Magnoliopsida > Fabales > Fabaceae > Vicia > Vicia faba. Next base: position 517,139,010 of record OX451738.1, on the reverse strand, counting down.
AAATACAAAATTCAAAACCTGATTGATGAAGGAGCATTGGAATTCACACAAGATGGTCAACTGGAATGTTTCCTTTAATCCTCCAAGGCTCACCATTTGAAGTGACAAGTTCTGACAAGAGAGGCTTTTGTTCATTAGAATTTTCAAGTTGTAATTTTCTTTTGATTGTTCGAATATCTATTCATGTCAAACTCTGTTACTTTATCAATGCATTGCATATGTCTATTTTGAATCAATCCATTCGTATTCACTATATTTGAATTGCTTTCCTTTCTGTGATGTTCAACTCTCGATTAAAAAACTCTAAGCCTTTAGAGGGAGGATGACGAAAATGATACCACAATCTCTACATTATGCTTTTGAACAGACCCCGCTGACGATGTACAGGCGTTGTTTCAAATCCTAAACAGTGGAGTTATAAGGAAGATAATCCATAGTCAACCCCTTTGAGCCAAAGAAGTATGAGTTTTTCTTTTCACACAAATTAAAACACTTAATCACAACCTGGGGCAGGGTAGTTTTCTCAGTTAATCCAGGTGCACAATGAATGGCTTCAAAGACGTCCTTCCAAAACAGAAGACGGTGATGGTTCCCTATAATCGTCAAGACAGGCAGTCCTTATCTCTCAAAAAAACAAAAGCCCATTAAGTCAAATCCTATGAAGGAAACTTAAGAAAAAACTAGGGCATCCTGCTGACTGTAATCACAAAAAGAAACAGTTCAGGCAAAAGACAGGGATAATAAAATCAAAAAGAAAGAGGTCCTATAAACTCTCAACGAAAAAGAAATGACTGCCTATTCAAAATAAACTGTCAGTATCCGAACCATCACTAGAATATCAAGAGCAAAGACTCAACCGGGATCTAAATGCATAATTAGCTGAGTTTAGGACCGAAGAACATCACGAAGAATGGGTGGGTACAAATAAATTTGAGCCTTTATCCTTTGTTTCTCGAACCGTGAACCAGGCCACGTTATAACCCTTTAAAGTCCTAGCTGAAGCATGGGTTAAGTTCGAAAGCATACTGTTACAAAAGGTATCCTGACTCTTGTACAACTTGCTGTAAATCCTGAGTTGACATCACATTTTAAAAAATTTGCCAATTTTACTGAAAAATGCATTTTCAAAAATTTCAAGACAGACATAAGATTTGCATTCTTAAAATAACATTGTTTGCATATGACTATTTGTTCAACAACAGAGGAATTCACACGACGAATATCTAGTGAACAAAAAACCTTCTCAATAAAAAGGATCACCTCAAGTGGAAAAAATACTTCCAACCAAGGGGCACAGCATGATCATTGTCAATCATCTAGGGCAGCCAAGTCAAGATTCAAGGAATCTCTCAAAGATGCCAAATAGTCAGGGGCAAATCTCCATTTGAATCACTTGGGGCATTGGACATGAATTCCAGCAACGAACCTTGTATGATCAAACGAACATCTTCTGGTATCGTGGCAACACAACATTACCAATAGTGACAACTCCCTACGCACTGAGAGCGTGGACATAGTCAGAAAATACTGTGCATAAACAAAAACCCGCTAGGTTGACTGGCCTAGGCAAAAATAAGGGCATCCCGGTGAACCAAAAAGGTTCGGGCAAAAGTAAGGGATAAAAACAAAAAAAGATTTGTACACCCGGCAAGTTGAAAACCCGAAAAGGAGGCTTGGTAAAAATGGGTATCCCGGTGGACTGAAAACCCGAAAGGGCGGCCCAGGCAAAAATTAGGGATCAAAGCGTACGACTATGTCCCGTCATCTTGTCCCTTGCCTACCAGAAGAAGACTGATAATTTCAATCGAAAGTTACCAAGCACCTCATAAGTTGGGATAACACTCGATCCACAAGGCCTCCGCAGGCACCTTCTCCAGCAGATACATGGGCAGAAAAGTCTCGATGCAAAGTCATTGTCATATCCTCAGCATGCGTCTTAGTAACATATACTCCCTGCAGAGTAACAAAAGGACAGTGATGTTAGCAGTCCTGAACAGGACACCACTTTCCTCAGCTGAGGCTCGCAACCGCGAATGGGTCAGCAAGATTCTCCCCTAGAAGGGTTTAACTATCATCAGCACTAGAAAATTACCCCTAGTGGAGTCTGGAGGATTGTCCTCAGCAGAGTCGCCAGTTCTGTGATACGGTGGCAGAACCGGGATGTGTTTCCCTTTTTTAAGGAATTTGCTGGTTTGCGTTTTGTGTTTGTGTTCGCAAAATGTCGCGGTAAGCAAGAGTCACCACCGACTTTTATTTTATCCAACAAGGAAAGGAAAAAAGCACAGAAAAATTCCTTTTTCGAGATATTTGAGTACGGGGGGTAGATTATAGAAAGGGAAGGTATTAGCACCCTTTCTATCTGTAGTTATCTACGGGCTCTTATGTACTTGCTCATCATTTTCAAAATTGTTTTCTTTGTGTTTGTATGATTTGAAAAGCTTTTGTTTTGACTTCGATTTAACTCTTGCTTCTGTCTTCAAGAGTGTAATGAAGTGTTTTTGAAAACTTTGTTTGTAAAGGAGTGTAAGTGTGAAAAATTTGTTTGGAATGAGCAAGTACTTAAGAACTAATCTACCTACTCAAAAAAAAAGAATCGTTATATGCTTGTTTCCTTTAGACAGTGATATCCCACTATTAGTGAGTAGGTAGCATCGTCGTTAGAGTTTTGAGGGTCAATTCGAAAGGGACGTACGGTCACTAAAGCAATGTTAGGACGTCTTAGTAGTAACTCTAATGTCTTAGATCAATTATTCGAGGCAACAATTCCGAGGCAATAATTCCGAGGCAACTTTTCTGAATCAGGACTTTGATCTTTGTTTAGACAAGAGGATGACCACTAAAACATCCTATACTCAATGACCATTTACCGAAGGCAACCAAATGGGAGTGTACCCTAGGAGTGCGCATGTGCGAGTGATTCAATTTCAGATTATTTATCTTTGCATATTTTAGGGTTATCTAGCCGTTTTAAAATTTTATATACATTCTTGTCATGCATCCTAATAACGGACAAGTTCCTAAATTTCAACAAAGATGATTCCTCGGTAGAATAACGAACGAGTTCCTAAATTTCAACAGAGATGGTTCCTCAGTAGAATAACGGACGAGTTCCTAAATTTCAACAGAGATGATTCATCGGTAGAATAACGGACGAGTTCCTAAATTTCAACAGAGATGATTCCTCGGTAGAATAACGTACGAGTTCCTAAATTTCAACAGAGATGATTCCTCAGTAGAATAACGGACGAGTTCCTAAATTTCAACAGAGATGATTCCTCAGTAGAATAACGGATAAGTTCCTAAATTTCAACAGAGATAATTCCTCAACAAGAATAACGGACGACCGAAGTTCCTAAAATTCAACCTTTCTCAAAACAGACGATTTCCCAGTAGAATAACAGACGACTGAAACTCCTAGAATTCTATTTCTCTCCAGACAGAGATCAGCATTACCTAGCGGAATCTTCCTCAACAACAGGTATACAAGCTCTCGCTAAAGAATCTCTTACGCGATCGACACTCCTTCGGATGGCATCTTTAAGCCCATCCCCCGTCAGCAATTTCCAAATGGCATCTATAAGCCCATTTTCGATATTACAAGACGAACACCGCTTCATGCGAGTGCAAATTTCTGGGCACTATAGTGTTCAATCCTCTTCCACCTTCGGATCACGAAAGGCACACAAGTCAATCTACATCCTCAGGTTTAAGAAGATTGAACAGGGGCAGCTGTTGTACCCCAAAATTTTCCCTCTCATGTTTTCAAAGGTCTTCCCTTACATGGTTGGTCACAAACACTTGCCTAATGAAAATAAAGTTTTTTAAAGATGAACAAAGTGTCTTTCGATTGCCATATGGGAAAAGTCTTCAATTGGGTATCTAAAATCCTTCGATACAGGCTTGACTCACCAGTCTTCGATTGGGAATTTGGCACTCTTCGATCGGGCTTTGATTAGTAAGCTTCGATTAGGTGTTTGGAACCCTTCGATCAAGCGTTGGTCCGCAAGTCTTCAATTGAGCGTTGGACCCCCTTCGATCAAGTCAATTTCACAATGCGTCGACTATGCATTAACTACTTCAGGCTTACCTTCGACTCACGAGGCAAGAATCTCCTACAAGTTTGTTTCGATTCACAAAGGAAAAGGCCCCTCAACTTGCCAGCACACCAGGCTAGAGGTTCATTCGAAGAACATGTAAATGGCTCATTCGAAGAACATGTAAAGGTCCATTCGAGGAAGCATTCAAAGGGTCAATTCGAAGAACATGTAAAGGTCCATTCGATGAAGTATTCAAAAGGTCCATTTGAAGAAGCATTCAGAAGGCCCATTCTAAGGGTACATAAGAAGTCCATTCGAAGGAGGAAACTCAAGACCAATCGAAGAGCATGGCCTGAAGGCATTCGAAAATCAAAGGTCTCCAGGTTCATTCAAGATTCCAAAGAGACATGAATATTTCAAAAAGGAAATCTTTTAATATGTATGATTCTTGTCTCATGGCTTTAAAGGCCTGGTTAAATGGATGTCCCTTGCCATTTTCATGCACCCTCACACTCCTATAAATATGAGGCCAATGACACATTACAGGGGGGAGGATATTTTGAGATACGCTGCCCACAAACCCACCAAAGGTTGTCAATATTTTCATAAGTAATCCAAGCCAAAGCAAACCTTCAACAAAAGTATCCACGCCCAGAAATCCCAGATCAAAGGTACCCACATCCATAAAATGCCAAATCGAAGGTTCCAACTACTGGTAAGAGAGGGTAAAATGTCAAACTTTGTATTTACATAACACATCCATATTTTTTGTTTCATTCGATTTTTCATTCTAGACAGAATCAAAGGGCTTGGGTTTGGCACCCAGGTCATGTTTTTTGTTGCTAACACTTGCTACAGATATAGCCTAAAAAGACCCAGCGCGCACAGGATCGAAGGACTTGGGTTTCGATACCCAGGTCATGCGTTTTATTTTGTTAACATATTTTTCCAGATGCAGTGCCTCCACAGGTGATCCTTCAGGCCTTTCCAGCAACACCCTTCATAGAATCGAAAGGCAACCTTCTTCCTATGAATCGAAGCCCCCCCTTTCTCCCTGCAATCGAAGTATATCCATATCCTTCCAAAACCTAATCGAAGGAGGCAGGAAAGGGTGCAAATCAAAGCTTGCCCTGTCAATTCTCAAGCCCAATCGAAGGCTACTCACACCCATTCCCTAGCTCAATCGAAAGAAGGCCAAAGAAGGGTGAATCGAACGAGTCCATGGCATGGATCGAAGAAGTCTTTTCTCTTCTTTATTTTTACTTTTTACTTGTCTTTCAATTTAGTTGTAATAAGTTAATTAGGACTTTTATTTTATTTATCGCTTTATTTTCAAAGGGTTTGTTTTTGGCTATGTAAATACCCGAAGCCTTGTAATAGCGTAGTTTAATTTCCGCATTTTAAATTCCGCAAAATATTAACTGTTAGATGTATGATATTAGGATGTATGACAAGAATGTATGTAAAATTTTAAAACGGCTAGATAACCCTAAAATGTGCAAAGATAAATAATCTGAAATTGAATCACTCGCACATGCGCACTCCTAGGGTACACTCCCACTTGGTTGCCTTTGGTAAACGTCCATTGAGTATAGGATGTTTTAGTGGTCGTCCTCTTGTCTAAACAAAGATCAAAGTCCCGATTCGGAAAAGTTGCCTCGGAATGGTTGCCTCGGAATTGTTGCCTCGAATAATTGATCTAAGACATTAGGGTTACTACTAAGACATCCTAACATTGCTTTAGTGACCGTACTTCCCTTTCGAATTGACCCTCAAAACTCCAACGACAGTGCTACCTACTCACTAATAGTGGGATAGCATTGTCTAAAGGAAACAAGCATAGAACGATTCTTTTTTTCGAGTAGGTAGATTAGTTCTTAAGTACTTGCTCATTCCAAACAAATTTTTCATACTTACACTCCTTTACCAACAAAGTTTTCAAAAAAACTTCATTACACTCTTGAAGACAGAAGCAAGAGTTAAATCGAAGTCAAAACAAAAGCTTTTCAAATCACACAAACACAAAGAAAACAATTTTGAAAATGATGAGCAAGTACATAAGAGCCCGTAGATAACTACAGATAGAAAGGGTGCTAATACCTTCCCTTTCTATAATCTACCCCCGTACTCAAATATCTCGAAAAAGGAATTTTTCTGTGCTTTTTTCCTTTCCTTGTTGGATAAAATAAAAGTCAGTGGCGACTCTTGCTTACCGCGACATTTTGCGAACACAAACGCAAAACGCAAACCAGCAAATTCCTTAAAAAAGGGAAACACATCCCGGTTCTGCCACCGTATGACACCCATTGAAAAGAGAGGTCCAACATCAGAAAAATTGCTAGAAGAGAAACAGAAAATTTTAGCAAGAAAACACCTTGAAACTCTGCCAAAAGTCCTAGTGTTTCAAGAGCCTTAAACACAACTTTGAATTTCCTGCCTCCAAACTTCATTTGTACCCAAATTTTTTCTTGACTAAAGAACGCCCATACAGTTTCTGACCACATATATATTCTCCATCCACCCATACAAAGAACCTGTCCAGAATACTATCTGAGTTAAAGCTAACTTTAGTTCACATAATTTCTTCCTACAACAAGGTAAGCACATGCTGACTCTCACCACCTTGCTTAATCATCATCATATTTGCATGCTCAAAACACAATGTAGATATCCTGCTTCTGATGTTATGTATGTTCTGAGATTTTCACGCATCTGTATGCCTAAGTAAGAGACTGAATCAGTACAGAACTTGCCTCTGACTTTTGGTTCTTACTTCTGAAACGTTATGACACTTGCTGAAGTTGTCCTAGGCATGCCTTCTGTTTTATGGAAAAATAACCAAATTGCAGATGTTCTGACTAGCACAGGGGGAGACCAAGTTCTGACTTTGGCGCCAGAACTTCTGAGGCCTGTTTTGTCATCAGTAATATCAGAACTTCTGAAAATTATTGTGTGCCCAGCAAGGTCAGAACTTCTGACCCCATACATTTTCACTAACATGTTTCTGTTTTGCAGCGCACCAGGGTCAGAAGTTCTAACCTATACATTTTCACAAATAGGTTGATACCCTGCAGCAGGCCAGGGTCAGAACTTCTGACTTCCTCTCAGCAGCATGCTGACCCCCTCCTTCTTTCTTTTTTCTTCCCCTTGTTATTTTTCTTTATTTTTCTCGTTGGATTCCCCATTCATAAGTGTGTACCCCCACCCCCTAAATATTGTAATAGCGTAGGACTTTACATTTCCGCATTTTTATCGCTTTCAAATGTAAATGCTAGCAATTAGGATATGTATGGCAAGATAAAATCAATGAAATAGAAAATCCTAATTCAAGATAAAATCATGCATGCAATCAAACACACTTACACATAAACACCCTTAGGGTTTCTCCACTTGGTTGCTTTATACAAAAATAGCCATGTTACGCATGCAAAGTATCTTGGTAAAACAAACAAAATTAAAATATCATAGTCCCTCGATGACGCTATTCAAAATTTGCCTTACAAAATGATCTTAGTCCCTCGAAAAAACTAAGATACTTTGCAACATTGCTAATCATAGTTATATGATGACCCACACCCGTCCCGTTTATATCCAAAGATAGGGTTGCTTACCAAATCAATGGTAAGACAACAATGTCAAAGGAATAGAGAACGCACAAGAAATATATTTGAGTAGGTAGATGGCTTCTAGCTACTTGCTCCATTTCAAACATATATCCTTGCTATTTTCAAAACAAATACACACATTTCAAAACATCTTACAATCATTGAAAACATTTTCAAAAAGAAAAACATATTTGTATACATTCTTACGAACGAGAATCATTACAAAGGTTGCCTAAACGAATGGCCTATTTTACAAAACATTTTCAAAACCACACCAAACACAATTTCAAACAAACAAAAGCAAGTGATCTAAGAAAGTAACTAAGAGCCCATGGAAAACCATGGATGGAAAGGGTGCTAATACCTTCCCTTTTCATAATCTACCCCCTGAACTCAAGAAAACAATCTCAAAGGTCTTTCCTGTGCTTTTTCACCTTTCCTTTTGGATAAAAGAAAAGTCGGTGGCGACTCTTGCTAACCGCAACATTTGCGATAAAACGCAAAACCCTCAAGTCAGTTCTCTCACCGCATCACACAAGCGCATCTGTAATGCGGTGGGAGAACTGACTTGATGTTTTGCATTTGTGTTCGCAAATGTTTTGGTTTAGCAAGAGTCGCCATCGACTTTTATTTTATCCAAAAGGAAAGGTAAAAAAGCACAGGTGTGATACGGTGGGAGAACTGACTTGAGGTTTGCGTTTGTATTCGCAAATGTTGCGGTTAGCAAGAGTCGCCACCGACTTTTTATTTTATCCTAAGGAAAGGTTAAAAAGCACAGCAAAAACCTTTTGAGATGTTTTCTTGGGTTCGGGGAGTAGATTATAGAAGGGGAAGGTATTAGCACCCTTTCTATCCATGGTTATCCATGGGCTCTTAGTTACTTGCTTAGATCACTTGCCTTTTGTTTTCAATTGTTTTAAATGGTGCTTTGAGTGTGTGGGTTTTGAAAATGTTTTTGAAAAGAGGCCAATGTGGTGGCAACCTTTGTAATGATCCATGTGGGGATGTATACAAAGATGTATGTCTTTTGAAAAGGTTTTCATTTGTTTTTTGAAAGTTGTTTTGAAAGTGTAGTTGATTGTGGTTTTTGAAAAGAAGGCAAGTGTTTTGTTTTGCAAGTTGGTTCAAGTAACTAAGAGGTTATCTACTCCTAAATTTCTCAAAAGATTATTGCTATACTTTAACCCTTTTAACAAGTTTGCACCACCATTGTATTCGGTGGGCAACCTTGTGTTAGGATGTGAAAGGGGCAGGCGCGGGTCATCGTATGGACCATAATTGTAACGACGTTAAATGTCTTTGGGCAATTTCTCTAAGGGACTTGATCATTTGTTTTGTTTGTTTTGAAAAGTTTTATCGAGGGACTATGATCATTCAAACTGTTTGTTTTGCCCAAAGATGTTCAACATACAACATGGCCCATTTATTTGAAGGCAACAAGTGGAATACCCTAGGGGGTGCAAGTGTGATTTGTGTGTCCATTTTCATGCTTGTTTATCTTGTATTAGGTCAAACTATTTTTTTATCGTTTTTTCGCATACAAACCCTAATTCTAGCATGTTATTATTTAGAAAGCAATAAAGTGCGAAATTAACATTACTAAGCTATTACATAACCAAATATGGGAAGGGGGGTACAAATGTTCAAATGGGGATATTGACAAGAATTTAGATCTAAATTATTACAACAATTGGATATTTTGCAATGCATAATTAAATGTAAATTAAATAAATATGTGAAATGTAAAAAGAAAGTTTCTATGTGTATGAGAAAAATATTATTTATGTAAAAGGAAAAAAGAAAAATAAAAATGTATTTATCTTTTTTAGTATTTTTAACTTAGGGTAAAAAACCCTAATTTTTAAATAAAAGGTATTATTATCTAATTTAATTCTACTATTTATTTATTATTTATAAAAAATAAAATAAAATGAAGTGTATTGTGAAAAAGGTATTTTTGTATCAAATGTTAATAAAATAAAAAAAAAATCAAGTATTTTTATATCTTTTTCTTAAATACATTAATAATCAAATATATATATATATATAACCCTAAATATGTATTATTCTAAAATAAATATTTAAACATTTTAATAAAATAAAAAGTATTTTTTTTTTGTGTAAAATATTTTCATAAAGTAAATAAAAAAATAAAAATGTATCTACACTATTTTCTATTTATTTCAATAATAGTATATATATATATATTTGTATATAACAAGAGAAATAAACAAATAAATATGCCATAAATACAAAAAGTGATGGAAAAAATATTTTAAAAATTTTAATGGTATGAGAAAAAATAAATAAAGTCAACCCAAAAAGAAAAAGTCAAAAATGTCAAAAAATGAGCAAATGGGCTCAGGGGGGTGTAAACCAAAAAATGGGGTGTGAAAAGGAAACAAATCCAGGCCCAGCCCAGATCACTTCTTCTTCAACCTCTGTACAGCTTTCTTCACATAAAACACGCGTTTTCTATCTCTGGATTCCTGGACTTTCAAGCAAAACTCATAACATGAAAAGTGTAGAGCATTAAGAGACGGTTTCAACCATATAAAGAACATGACCTATCTCTCTAAGATGAGGGAGAATTTCTCTCCCCCTCTTTTCTGACCTAACTTTTCATCAATGTTCAGACATGAAATTCTCTAAGCACACGAAACATAAATGAAATCTAATCGTATGAGCATGTTCAGGGCTATGATTGTGACATGTTTTCTTCAAAAACCTAAAGCTAACAATGCCTAACAAGAGAGATAGAACTCCATGAATATACCTGTTCAGTTGGAATCGAGCTGGGCAATGGAGGATGTTTCAGAGTGAAATGAGGACTTGTACAGCTTCCTTGAAGTGTAAGGAAGCTTTTCCAGTTCCTACTTTGCCTTGAAACTTCCTGAATCGAGCTAATGAACTCCAACTGCAAAACAGAAAATTAAAAATGGTGAAGTGGCTTGGAGGTGTTACAGGTCTGATTTTAGGATATGGATAGCTTGTATATATTGTAGGGAAGGTAGAGGAAAAGGTTTGAATCAAAATGCTTGAAGGGATTGGGAGTTTGAACTCAAACTGCAGGGGCACCCCTGTTTGTGCAGTTTGAGGATGATTCTGAGATGGAGAGTGTTTTGGAGGTCAAGAGCTCGTGTCTTAGCCTGGATATGTTATGTGTAATGTGTTTGACAACTTTGTTCTTGTGTTTTTATGCTGGTATGAGAGATGGCATAAGTTATGGATGTTACTTCTATGTGAAGCAAGCAAATGTCAACTTGGTTTCTAGGCCAGTACAATGCCTCAATCTATGCTGCACATTTGAGTCTTGATCAGTGGGATATGCCCATGCCTTTTTGCTTCAAAGATCTGCATTGTACCTCATAGATTTGCAAAGTTGCCATAAAGTATCACTTTACAAGAATGGATAATATGCTTTTTCTAGTTTAGGCTTGATTTTGTGTGTATTGTCCAAATGAGCAAGATAATGCTAGAGCACAAAGGATATGCATTGAATTATTGAGTGAAAATGGGATTAGAGGCCTGCAATGTAGCTTAAGCATGCTGAATTCAAATTTGCCAAGTTTATGAACATGCTTTGATGAAGAACAAAAGTGAATTTTTGCCAACTTGTGAAATTCGAATCTCTCAAGTTATGAGGTTGTTTGATGAGTTCTTGGACATTTTGGAAAGCTTGGAATGTGTACTACAATCCATATTTGAAATGCAATTTGAAATTCCAAGTGGAAGGGTATGAAAAGTGGCCTTGAAGTAGGGTAGAAAACCTTGTCAAAATAGGTCAAATTTCACTAAGTTAAAAGATGGTTTAGTGCCCTTATTCAAAAAATCATAACTTGAGATACAAGCTTCAAATGAGAAAACTTTGTGAATCAAAGTTGTAGATTATGCAACAAGCTACAACTTTCATGTTTTGACTTTTGTTTGAATCCAAATGGATCATGGTGAAAAGATGGGGCAAAGTTGGGAAAAAATTAGGGTTTTTTCATAACTTAGAAAAATTCTAAGTTATGAAAAATTCCATTTTCAAACCCTAATTTGCATTTTGTGATTTCTTGGTGAACAAGTTTCATGATTTGGCATGTTTTGATGAAAAATGAATCTTGACTCTTGATTTTGACCAAAAAGTCAAAGTTTGACTTTTCAGTATACAGTCAAAATTGATCAATTGACTGGGAAATTCAACTGTCAATCTTGTGTACTTGGGATCTTTTGAGCTTGATGAACATGTCAAGATAATTCCATGGGGTCCTTGAGTCCATAGGTGAACTTGGTTTGCCATTGGCTAGGTCAAACAGTCAAAAATTGCCTTTGTGCAGTCAAAACCCTAAAAATGACCATTTTGCCCTTTTGGTGATCTGATCAAATTTCTTATGGAATTGTGATCCAAACTTGATCAAATGGTTCATATGAGTTCATAATGTTGATGTGGATCAAATTTCATGAGGTTTGACTGTCTATTGGCCACAGTTGACTTTTTTCCCCAATACAGCTGATTTCTAGGTCAACTGTCCAATTGACTAGGTAAAACTTGGAATCAAGACTTGAAACTTGGTATAGGTAAACTTGGGAGTCCAACATGAAGCATGAAAGTCATCTTAGGTTTTTCAGGTCAAAACATCTTTGTGCAAGCACAAACCCTAATTTGAGTCCACAGTGCAAGGAGAAGTCTTGAGCAGAGGAAACCCTAATTGTATCTTGATCTTCAAATGTCTTGTGATGAGAAAATGTTGAGGAAATGGGAGGGCAAATTTTGGGGTACAACAGTTGCCCCTGTTCAATCTTCTTGGGCCTGATGAGTTAGATTGGCAAGTTTGCCTTTCGTGACTCGAGGGTAAAAGGAGATTGGACACTAGAGTGCCCGGAAATTTGCACTCGCATGTTGAAGTCTTAACAACGTGGAGCCGGGAATGGGCTTATAGATGCCATTTGGAGAGATGGTGGATAGGGAGATGAGCTTATAGATGCCATCTGGAGAAGTGACAGAACTTTGTCGGGAATGGGCTTATAGATGCCATTCGGAAGTGTTGATCGCATAAGAGATACCTTAGCGAGAACTTGTGTATTTAAGAAAGACAGATGTTTTTCCTGGCTTGTTACAGGTGTTTGATCTTCAGTTTTCTGATGCAGATATGCCCTGGCTAGATACAGGTATTGAATCTACAATTGGTTGTTCAGATGTGCCCTGGCTGGATACAGGAGTCGAATCTGGAAGTAGTCGTCAAATAGATGTGCCCTGGCTGGATACAGGAATCGAATCTTCGAACTCTTCAGACGTGTCCTGGCTAGATACAGGAATCGAGTCTGGAAATATGGTCAACAGATATGCCCTGGCTGGATACAGGAATCGAATCTGGAGACGTTGTAGTTGATAGATGTGCCCTGGCTGGATACAGGAATCGAATCTTCGAACTCTTCAGACGTGCCCTGGCTAGATACAGGAATCGAATCTGGAAACTGATCACTCTCAGATGTGCCCTGGCTAGATACAGGTATCGAATCTGGAATTGTGACAGTTGAAGGTGGTCGTTTTTGAGATTGTCTTTTTCCTGAAAAGGCAAAGACGTAAGCTGTATGCAATGTCATGATGTATGATATGCATGATGTCATAATGTTCAACATTTGATGTTGTATGTGTTTCATCATATATGTAAGCAAGATGTATGAAAATGTGAAATGTTTATGAGTGTAATTTCCTCTTAGGAAAATAAATCCTTGACGAACGGCCGGGAGGCTGCTCTGTGGAAGAGATACTTGGCCGAAGTTCTGATGAGAGGCCTGCTGAGGACTTTAACGATGGATTCCGCTGAGGATAATGATGATAAACTCCGCTGGGGAACCCCAAAAATAAACTCTGCTTGGGAATACCAAAGATAGACTTCGCTGGGGATTGAAGGAACTTTTGCCGAGAACGGTCTTCCGTGGCCTTTAGCTGAGGATAACCCAGTTATAAGTCCTTGTGAGGAAATAACTCTAAATAAAACTCGGGAGAGACGTTCGTACTTCGCCGGGGATAAGCTCGCAGAATCTACTGGGGATGAGCTTTTAAGACCTGCCGGGGAATGTTGTGCCTTTTTTCAGGATTGACGGGGAATTGACTCCTGCTTGGGGAAAGTGCTGCTGAACCTTGTTTTACTCCGCGGGGAGTTAAGATGATTTGGCCACATTTTCAGTTGAACCTACCTTGGTGCCTTGGTGGACAAAACAACTAGCCCGCATTAGACAACTCCACATTGCCCCTGTCTTTGATGTCACTTGTAATTAATCTCTTTTTTCATATGCAAACATTTATGAATCAGCAATTTAATGTCAAATGCATATATCAAAAATGAACATTGGACGTTCTTCGCAAGACAAAACAGAAAAAGAAAAACAATGGCAATTTGTATGGACAAGTGAATTTGTATTGATTTAAACTTTGCCTGTGAATAGGCGTTTTTTTTGTACAAGAGGCTGACATCCTAGTAAGAGGACGTCGCCAAGAAGTATAGAATTTACAATTTGAAAAAGAAAACAAAACAGCTATGTGAACAATCCCACTGGGTTCCAACTCTGCTATTGCCTTTATGTCTTCGAACGTCTCATCGCTTTGCTGCCTGGTCGAAGATGAAGCTGATTGGCCGATGCCGTAATCTGAGCCAGATAGTTGATGCCGAATTCCGGATGCGAAGTGATCCAATGAGACATAGTGTTACGCTTTTATCCCTAACTTTTGCCTGGACCGCCCTTTCGGGTTTTCAGTCCACCGGGATACCCATTTTTGCCCAAGCCGCCCTTTCAGGTTTTCGACTTGCCGGGTGTACAGATTTTTATTCATTTCATCCCTTATTTTTGCCCGAACCCTTTTGGTTTGCCGGGAAGCCCTTATTTTTGCCTAGGTATGTCAACCTAGCGGGTCTTTTATTTATGCGTAGTATTTTTTCACTATGTCTGCATTGGCGGGGTGAGGAAGGTCGTCACCATCCATGGTGGTTAGGATCATGGCTCCTCCTGAGAACACACGCTTAACCACAAATGGCCCTTCGTAAGTAGGGGTCCATTTGCCCCGGGGATCACTTTGAGGAAGGATGATGCGTTTGATTACCAGGTCCCCAACTTGATACTCTTGCGGTCTGACTTTCTTGTTAAATGCCCTGATCATCCGTTTCTGATACGTTTGACCGTGACAGATAGCAGTGAGCCTCTTTTCGTCAATCAGATTTAGTTGATCAAGTCGAGTCTGGATCCAATCATCTTCATTCAAGTCTGCATCCTTCATTATCCGAAGAGAGGGTATCTGGATTTCAATTGGCAAGACTGCCTCCATGCCGTAGACTAAGGAGAAGGGAGTTGCCCCGGTTGATGTCCTTGCTGAGGTGCGGTACCCATGAAGAGCGAACGGTAACATCTCATGCCAATCTTTATAGGTCACTGTCATCTTCTGCACAATTTTCTTGATATTTTTATTGGCTGCCTCTACAGCCCCATTCATCTTCGGCCGATAGGGGGAAGAATTGTGGTGCTGTATCTTGAATTGTTCACAGAGTTCAGTGACCATTTTGTTATTGAGATTGGTACCGTTGTCCGTAATGATTCTTTCCGGGACTCCGTACCGACATATCAGATTATGCCGGATGAAACGCGCCACGACGCTCTTGGTTACCGTGGCATAGGAAGCTGCCTCGACCCATTTTGTGAAGTAGTCGATTGCCACCAAGATGAAGCGATGCCCGTTGGATGCCGTTGGTCGGATCTCACCGATCATATCGATGCCCCACATTGCGAAAGGCCAAGGTGCTGTCAGGACATTCAAAGGAACCGGAGGGATATGCACCTTGTCAGCATAGATCTGGCACTTATGACAAGTCCGGGAGTGTTGGTAACAATCGGCTTCCATCGTGGACCAGAAATATCCTGCCCGAAGGATTTTCTTAGCCATGGTGTGTCCACTGGAATGGGTCCCAAATGTACCTTCGTGCAGCTCCATCATAATTTTCTCTGCTTCAGCCTTATCCACACAACGTAACAGAGTTGAATCATGATTCCGTTTGTAGAGAATGCCGTTGCTGAGGAAGAATTTTGCAGCAAATCTCCTCATGAACTTCTTATCATTGACAGACGCACCTTCAGGGTATTCCTGGGCTTCCAAGTACCTCTTCACCTCGTGATACCAGGGTTTTTCAGTCACCTTCTCAGCCTCGAGCTCGCAGCAGTATGCCGGTTCATCCAACTTCCAGATTGTGATTTGAGGAGCCTCATTGTCCCATTTAACTTTGAACATTGAAGACATCGTGGCTAGTGCGTCCGCTAGCTGATTCTCCTCTCTGGGGAAATGCTCAAAAGTTACCTCTTCAAAGTGAGGGAGCAAGGTTGACACATACTCCTTGTAAGGAATAAGATTCGGGTGTTTCGTATCCCACTCGCCTTTGATCTGATTGATCACGAGAGCGGAATCTCCGAAGACACTTAGAAACTTGATCCTCAAATCGATCGCAGCTTGTAAACCCATGATACATGCCTCATATTCTGCCATGTTGTTGGTGCAGCTGAAACATAATCGGGCGGTGAGTGGGGTATGAGTTCCTTTGGGAGATATGATTACAGCACCGACGCCGTTACCCAAAGCATTGGAGGCTCCGTCAAAATGCATAGACCATCGGGATCCTTCCTCAGGTCCTTCATCCGGTCCAGGTACTTCACAGTCAGTTACCACCATGATGTCTTCGTCCGGAAAATCAAAGTTCAATGATTGATAATCGTCCACAGGTTGGTGTGCCAAATGATCAGCCAGTACACTTCCCTTAATTGCTTTCTGAGTTGTATACTGGATATCATATTCTGTTAAGATCATTTGCCATCTCGCTATTCTCCCAGACAGAGCGGGCTTTTCAAATATGTACTTGATGGGATCCATCTTTGAAATCAATAAAGTAGTGTGAGTCAGCATATACTGTCTCAGCCGGCGAGCAGCCCATACAAGAGCGCAGCAAGTTTTCTCAAGCAGTGAGTAACGAGACTCACAGTCGGTAAACTTTTTGCTCAAGTAATAAATAGCGTGCTCTTTTCGGTCAGACTCGTCATGCTGCCCCAGCACACACCCCATTGAATTATCAAGCACTGTCAAGTAAAGTATCAGAGGTCTTCCTTCCACCGGTGGCATAAGAATGGGTGGCTCTTGGAGATATTCCTTTATTCTTTCAAAGGCGGCCTGACATTCATCGTTCCAGCGTACCACTTGATCTTTCTTCAATAATTTGAAGATTGGCTCACAAGTAGCAGTCAAATGTGAAATGAATCGGGCAATGTAATTTAGTCGTCCTAGGAACCCTCTGACTTCTTTCTCTGTTTTTGGGGTCGGCATCTCTTGAATAGCTTTAACCTTGGCGGGGTCCACCTGGATACCTTTATCGCTTACGATGAAACCTAGCAATTTTCCGGACCTCACCCCGAAGGTGCATTTGTTGGGATTCAATCTCAGCTTGTACAACTTGAGTCGGTCAAACAACTTCCTCAGATGATCAAGGTGTTCCTCCTCAGTTTGAGACCTTGCAATCATGTCATCAACGTATACTTCAATCTCATGATGGATCATATCATGAAATAAAGCAACCATGGCACGCTGATAGGTTGCCCCAGCATTTTTCAATCCGAATGGCATGACCTTATAACAGAAGGTGCCCCACTGAGTCACAAAGGTTGTCTTCTCCATATCTTCTGGAGCCATCTTGATCTGATTATACCCTGAAAAACCATCCATGAAGGAGAACACCTTGTGTTGAGCTGTATTGTCAACAAGGACATCAATGTGAGGTAGGGGGAAGTCATCCTTGGGGCTGGCCCTGTTCAGATCCCTGTAGTCAACACACATTCTGACCTTACCGTCCTTTTTTGGCACTGGCACAACATTGGCAACCCACTGAGGGTAAGAAGTTACTGCAAGGAAACCCGCATCAAACTGTTTCATCACCTCAGCTTTAATCTTCTCAGACATCTCTGGACGCATTCGTCGAACTTTTTGCTTTACTGGAGGGCAATCTTCCTTGGTCGGCAAATGGTGAACTACAATGTCGGCATCCAAACCGGGCATATCTTCATAGGACCAAGCAAAGATCTCCATGTAGTCTTGTAGCATCTGGATCAATCGTTGCTTCAAGCTGAGCTCTAGATTGGCACCAATCTTGACCTCTTTCCTATCTGTCTCAGTACCCAGGTTAATTGTCTCCACAGGCTCTTCATGTGGTTGAATAGCCCTCTCTTCCTGTAGTAGCAGTCTTGCGAGTTCACCAGGCACTTCGCAATCATCTTCACCTTCGTCTTCGGCCAAGTTGATCGGATTTTCGAAGTCATAACTGGTGGTAGCAGAGCTGTTGCCAGTGAGATCCAGAGTGGATTGAAACCTGTATAAGTGAGTGTGTGTAAATATAGCTGTTTTGCAATATGTATAACACAGAAAGAAAAAGAGCACAAGATTTGAAATGCAACAAACGTCCAATGTTTTGATTGATGATATATGAAAATGTCATACAAAAAGCCCTCACAAATGGAGCTACGATGCCCCGGGCAGGACACCGAGCCAACAGAGTTTTAACATATTGTTTGTTACAAATTTGGAAATCAAAAGAAATCAATTACTGCGTGACAAATGTGATAGGGGTAAAATCCTTTGCCGTCCAGTTGCTCGGTCCGTCGCTGGCAGTCGGGTAGATCCAATTATCAAATTCAGCTTCCTCTACATCCTCCTCGATAGCGTTCACCCTTGAGCTGGAAATAAACACCGGAGCCTTTCCAATCTTCTCTTTGCGCACTGCCTTCTGAGCCTCTGCAGTAAAGCCTAGCCCGAACTTGTCGTTCTTCTGAGTGAAGCCAGGAAGCTGACCCCAGTGTGCACCATTGCCTTTCTGAACCACAGCCCGGGCATCCCTTAGGGAAACCATCTTCAAGGAATCATTCTCTTCGGCCATTGTCTCCGCAGCTGCTGAAATTGGATGTACCTCCTCGAAATGTTAGAAGGGAGTTTCAATAAATTCTCCGTCCATCTCGATGTACCTGAAGGAATTCAAATGGCTCACCATATACTCCTCTTCTCCTTGCACAGTGACAATTTTCCCCCTGACGGGATACTTCAGCTTTTGGTGTAAGGTGGAGGTCACTGCCCCAGCTTTGTGGATCCAAGGTCTACCCAACAGACAGGAGTACGATGGACGTATATCCATCACGTAAAAGGTAGAGTCAAACACTTGAGAGCCCACACGAATGGGGATGTTAACCTCTCCATGAACCATCCTCTTGGAACCGTCAAAGGCTCTGACGATGATATTGCTGGGTTTCAACTCCAGGCCTTCATAATCCAGACGATCCAAAGCCTTTTTCGGAAGAACATTCAAAGAAGAACCAGTGTCCACCAATACATGTGCCAGAGTAGTGCCCCTGCATTCAATAGAGACATGCAGGGCATCATTGTGGTCTCTTCCTTTTGCGGTCAGGTCAGCATCTGAAAAACCCAAACCGTTGTCCGCCGTCAAATTTGCTATGCAGTCAGTGAACTGAACTGCAGACGTCTCCTGCGGCACATGGGCCGTCTTGAGAAATGAGATCAAGGCTTTTGCATGGGCCTCGGAACATAGTAATAAGGAAAGCAGGGAGATCTTGGAGGGTGTATGCCCCAACTGCTCAACAACATTAAAATCACTTTTCTTTATTATTTTCAGAATCTCCTCCATTTCTTGTCGGGAGGCCTCAGCATTTACGGGTATGGGTGCCTCCATCCGGGCAGGCTCTTCTTCAATCCCTTTGCCCCGAGCATTTGATGACTCGGCAGCAGGGGACACAATTTGATCAGCAACAGGACTTGGTAAACTTGCAGGTTTTATGAGGAGGGGTTTTCGAATAGCGGGCGGCGCAATGTCAGGCGAGAAGAGCCTGCCACTGCGGGTGACTTTAGCTGGACCGGTGATATCGCAAATACTGGCACTAGCATCAAATTCTTGCTTGATTCCATTTACATATACTTCTGCCCCATAATGCCAGGGGACAGCTTTATCAGACACGTAAGAGAGGGGTCCTGGAACAGTAATGATCACAAGCGCAACTGTCAAGATTTGAATAGGCTTCTTTGGGGGAGCCTTGGTTGGATTTTTGAAGATGGTAATCACGGACACTTCTTTCGTCGGAACCAAATGAACAACAGTCTTTTTGAATAGAATCTCCTTGCTATCCATTAGGCCTTGGATGCCTAACCTTAGCAAGGGACAATCAGATAGGGAAATAGCACAGAATGGGCAACCTTCGCCGCAACCCGGAAATAAACCGGCCCGCAGTAGGTTCTTCTTAACAGTCTTCAAAGGGGTAACAACTTCATCTACCGAAACAGCGTACACTTCTTCCTCAATGGCATTCACCCTATGCTGGGGCATAGGAGCCGTTACGACATTCGGTCTTTCCGGCGCTTCAAACTGAATTTCTTTTGCGTCAATTAGATCTTGCACTTTGTTTCTCAAGGCCTAGCAATCGTCAGTAGTGTGCCCGGGACTATCAGAATGATAAGCACACCGGGCATTTGGGTTGTATTTAGGAGATGCAGTGTTGACGACTTTAGGAGCTTCTTTGAGGGTCACCAAGTTGGTGGATAACAGTTGGGGTAAAATTTGAGATAATGTCATACTCAATCGGGTATACTGCCTCTTGGGCCTTTCACTTCTTTGTTGATTGTACTGCTGAGGAGCAGCAACAGGTTTGGAGATGACCAAAGCATTGACGGCTTGGCGACTTTCGGGCTTGACTTGTCTTCTAGGGCCATAGACGGCGCTTGCTTCCTTCTTAAATGGCCTCTTCTCAGCACTTGTAGAGGCAGCCTTCTGTATCTTGCCTGACCTGATGCCGGCTTCAATTCTTTCTCCTGTTAATATCAAATCTGTGAATCCAGCGGAGGAGTT
Organism: Vicia faba; assembly: GCA_948472305.1. NCBI lineage: Eukaryota > Viridiplantae > Streptophyta > Magnoliopsida > Fabales > Fabaceae > Vicia > Vicia faba. The sequence goes on along the minus strand of OX451738.1, from coordinate 517,118,454 downwards.
ACCAACCAAATGATTGAAAAACGGACCAGACAACGTTCCCAGAAACATATCAACCAGCTCTCGATCAGTTAATGGAGGCTGCACCCTGCCAGCCAAATCTCTCCATTTTTGAGCGTACTCTTTGAACCCTTCACCCGTTCCTAGAGACATACCCTGAAGTTGGGTACGCGTAGGAGCGAGATCAGAATTGTATTGGTATTGTCTGTAAAATGCAGTTGCCAAATCTTCCCAGTGCCGGATGCTAGCTCCGTCCAATTGGTAGAACCATTCAAGCTGAGACCCCGAGAGGCTGTCCTGGAAGAAGTGAATCCAGAGGTTCTTATCCGCCGTGTAAGGTTGGATTTTCCTTACATACGACCTCAGATACAGCTTTGGGCAGGAGACCCCATCATACTTGGCGAAGGCAGGCGCCTTAAACTTGTGTGGAATTACTACTCCAGAAGATAATCCCAAATCTCCGAAATCCAGTCCCGGCACGTTCTGAATTTCCATAGCGCTCAAGCGGTCTTCCAATTGTTTGTATCTGTCAGCAGCAGGTGGGTATTGTTCCTCGTTATAGTCCGTCTCGTTGTCGGAGACTGCGGGACTAGGAGCTTCTCCCCCTTGGGGACTGTTTTTCTCAGCAGAAGAAGTGGTTGGATCAGCTTCATTGTGGAGTGTGTTCCCAAATCTGCGTCCGGTGTTGAACATCGCCGTCCTCTTTTTCTTCTTCTTCTTCAGGAGTAGAGTCTTCAACTCTTGCTGACCCTGGGCTAGGCTTAGGACCATCTCTTGAAACTGTGCACTTTGGGCCTGAAGGGCCTTGATTGCTTGCTCACTGGATGATTCCGGATTCATGATGACTGTTCAAACAAACAGCGAAGAAGATTAAGCAACCTGTGAAATAGGGTACCTGCTATGCATATGGTGTAATGGAATGCGTATGTTTTATGTTTTCAAAGACAAATAAGATTCAACTTTGTAGACAAAAAGGGAAACACACTTCATTAGATTAAAATTTTTCAATTGTTCAACAATTTGCCCTTAGGCATTACAGGAATGAAAAATACGGAAAAGGAAATAAAACTACAAAAGGAAATAATCAAAGCTCATCAATGCTCCCATGGCCTCCTCCTCTCAGTGCTGATGTAGTTGTTCAGGACACGTTCTTCCTCCAATTGCTTAGTCAGCCTTTGGACCTTCCTTTCCTGCTCGTTGAACTTCTCCCGATAGAAATCCCGTTCTTCCTTTAGCTGTGCCCAAGATCTCTTCATGGTGTCAAAATCAGTAGGTATCTGAGGAGGGAGGACAGTTGGAGGAACCCCATCTTCATCGGGAGATTCAAGGATGATTGGTCTGACAGCTTCGTACGGCATACCTAACTTCTGAGCACGGATGCGGACCCATTTGCAATAGGGCTCCAATGGTAAAGAAGTCTTTGGTCCTAACTCATGTGGGTCAGCTTTGTGAATTCTGTCCCAAGCTCTAATGAATCCCTGGCGTAGTTTGTCACTGCCTGCCTGAAACTCAAAATGGAAGTGAGGAACCAGCATTTCATGAGGCCCATCTCCTCTGGCTCTTCCAAACTGACGGAGAGCTAAACATGGATTGTAAGAGATTCCTCCTTGGATACCAATCAACGGGACATTAGGGTATTCTCCGCAACGGTCGATAACAGCTACCTCATCCAAGCCTCTGAGGGTCCAAGTGATATCCTTATCTGTGAGAGACATTAACCTCCGAGCCCAACCTTTTCCTTCTTCATTCTTCAGCACGGGCTTAGGAAGGTGCGAAATAAACCACCTTACCAGCAAAGGAGCACAACACCACGGAGTCCCCCGTTTTCGAGCAGTACGAGCATAGAGTTGTTGTAGAATATCACCCAAAAGAGTGGGTACCGGATTCCGAGACATGAAGATCCTTATGACATGGATACTGATAAAGGTGTCAGGATTGGGAAACAATACCAGACCATAGATCAAGAGAGCCAGAATATCCTCATATGCCTTGAAGTCCAAGTCATTCCAGAAATCACTAGCCTTGCCAACCAGAAATTTGACCAAAAAGCCCTTGACCCCATTTCTAGTTTCCCAGTTGGACAATATCTCTTCTTTGGTCAAGGGGAGAATTGCAGCAATTTCTTCAGGCCTAGGAGTCTTTTCCAAACCAGTGAAAGGAGTTTGTTCCAAGACAGGAATCCCAAGCAAGTAAGATAATTCTTCCAGGGTAGGAACCAGCTGGAAGTCTTGAAAGGTGAAACAGTGATGCAGAGGGTCATAAAACTGGGTCAGAACACTTATCAATTGTTGGTCCCATTTTGCAGTGATCAAGCCAAGGAGGGAACCATGTCTGTTGATGAAGGAGGTAGTGTTTGGAATTCTTTCAACTAGATCTTTGAGTGAAACTGGTGGTTGAACAAAGTTGAGCCGGACAGTATTTCTACGCACGGGCATCATGATGTCCTACAAAACAGAGCAAAGATGAAACCTTTTGTCTTTGAAATGGGTTAGCCTTTTATGCATGCAATGGTATGATGGCATGATGCTATGATGAAGCACATCACAAGTATTCACATAGGCAAATAAAGCACACAAGTCACACAAGACACCCTTAGGTTTCAGGCTAGCATGAGTTTCAGGTATTACCCTCTTTTGGTTTTGTTGGTTAAAACCTGTCCTATCAAAAGTAACCGGGTTCTAGAGGATCTCAAATCATTGGCTACCCTCAATCGGTCATAACTCCAGCATCGCAATCTTTTCTCGCGGCCAGAACCATCTCGAGAGTTTAGCCTCAATGAGTGTAGCATACTGCTACTGTCCTAATAGCCAAGTTGGTCAATTTAGGGTTCTAAGGTTGGTTGGTGTTTAATGACCCCTTAGAAGACCTATATTCTCCCCGTTACAACACAAGGGATATAGGTACAGACTAAGATGCCACACCAACGTAGCCACTGCTTCACCCATGTCGGTCTACGCCGGACAGGTCCCTCACAGATTATGCTACCTAAAAAGGGTATTTCCCAGATCCGGGTTAGGATCTATGAAACTCTGATGCAAAGCCCACAAATATAAAGCAAACAAAGCAAACAATTGAAAACAAAGGTGATCTAAACCCTAAGGTTACTCCACTTTTAAGTATATCCCCAGCAGAGTCGCCAGTTCTGTGATACGGTGGGAGAACTGACTTGAGGTTTGCGTTTGTATTCGCAAATGTTGCGGTTAGCAAGAGTCACCACCGACTTTTTATTTTATCCTAAGGAAAGGTTAAAAAGCACAGCAAAAACCTTTTGAGATGTTTTCTTGGGTTCGGGGAGTAGATTATAGAAGGGGAAGGTATTAGCACCCTTTCTATCCATGGTTATCCATGGGCTCTTAGTTACTTGCTTAGATCACTTGCCTTTTGTTTTCAATTGTTTTAAATGGTGCTTTGAGTGTGTGGGTTTTGAAAATGTTTTTGAAAAGAGGCCAATGTGGTGGCAACCTTTGTAATGATCCATGTGGGGATGTATACAAAGATGTATGTCTTTTGAAAAGGTTTTCATTTGTTTTTTGAAAGTTGTTTTGAAAGTGTAGTGGATTGTGGTTTTTGAAAAGAAGGCAAGTGTTTTGTTTTGCAAGTTGGTTCAAGTAACTAAGAGGTTATCTACTCCTAAATTTCTCAAAAGATTATTGCTATACTTTAACCCTTTTAACAAGTTTGCACCACCATTGTATTCGGTGGGCAACCTTGTGTTAGGATGTGAAAGGGGCAGGCGCGGGTCATCGTATGGACCATAATTGTAACGACGTTAAATGTCTTTGGGCAATTTCTCTAAGGGACTTGATCATTTGTTTTGTTTGTTTTGAAAAGTTTTATCGAGGGACTATGATCATTCAAACTGTTTGTTTTGCCCAAAGATGTTCAACATACAACATGGCCCATTTATTTGAAGGCAACAAGTGGAATACCCTAGGGGGTGCAAGTGTGATTTGTGTGTCCATTTTCATGCTTGTTTATCTTGTATTAGGTCAAACTATTTTTTTATCGTTTTTTCGCATACAAACCCTAATTCTAGCATGTTATTATTTAGAAAGCAATAAAGTGCGAAATTAACATTACTAAGCTATTACATAACCAAATATGGGAAGGGGGGTACAAATGTTCAAATGGGGATATTGACAAGAATTTAGATCTAAATTATTACAACAATTGGATATTTTGCAATGCATAATTAAATGTAAATTAAATAAATATGTGAAATGTAAAAAGAAAGTTTCTATGTGTATGAGAAAAATATTATTTATGTAAAAGGAAAAAAGAAAAATAAAAATGTATTTATCTTTTTTAGTATTTTTAACTTAGGGTAAAAAACCCTAATTTTTAAATAAAAGGTATTATTATCTAATTTAATTCTACTATTTATTTATTATTTATAAAAAATAAAATAAAATGAAGTGTATTGTGAAAAAGGTATTTTTGTATCAAATGTTAATAAAATAAAAAAAAAATCAAGTATTTTTATATCTTTTTCTTAAATACATTAATAATCAAATATATATATATATATATATATATATAACCCTAAATATGTATTATTCTAAAATAAATATTTAAACATTTTAATAAAATAAAAAGTATTTTTTTTTTGTGTAAAATATTTTCATAAAGTAAATAAAAAAATAAAAATGTATCTACACTATTTTCTATTTATTTCAATAATAGTATATATATATATATATATATATATATATATATATATATATATATATATATATATATATATATATATATTTGTATATAACAAGAGAAATAAACAAATAAATATGCCATAAATACAAAAAGTGATGGAAAAAATATTTTAAAAATTTTAATGGTATGAGAAAAAATAAATAAAGTCAACCCAAAAAGAAAAAGTCAAAAATGTCAAAAAATGAGCAAATGGGCTCAGGGGGGTGTAAACCAAAAAATGGGGTGTGAAAAGGAAACAAATCCAGGCCCAGCCCAGATCACTTCTTCTTCAACCTCTGTACAACTTTCTTCACATAAAACACGCGTTTTCTATCTCTGGATTCCTGGACTTTCAAGCAAAACTCATAACATGAAAAGTGTAGAGCATTAAGAGACGGTTTCAACCATATAAAGAACATGACCTATCTCTCTAAGATGAGGGAGAATTTCTCTCCCCCTCTTTTCTGACCTAACTTTTCATCAATGTTCAGACATGAAATTCTCTAAGCACACGAAACATAAATGAAATCTAATCGTATGAGCATGTTCAGGGCTATGATTGTGACATGTTTTCTTCAAAAACCTAAAGCTAACAATGCCTAACAAGAGAGATAGAACTCCATGAATATACCTGTTCAGTTGGAATCGAGCTGGGCAATGGAGGATGTTTCAGAGTGAAATGAGGACTTGTACAGCTTCCTTGAAGTGTAAGGAAGCTTTTCCAGTTCCTACTTTGCCTTGAAACTTCCTGAATCGAGCTAATGAACTCCAACTGCAAAACAGAAAATTAAAAATGGTGAAGTGGCTTGGAGGTGTTACAGGTCTGATTTTAGGATATGGATAGCTTGTATATATTGTAGGGAAGGTAGAGGAAAAGGTTTGAATCAAAATGCTTGAAGGGATTGGGAGTTTGAACTCAAACTGCAGGGGCACCCCTGTTTGTGCAGTTTGAGGATGATTCTGAGATGGAGAGTGTTTTGGAGGTCAAGAGCTCGTGTCTTAGCCTGGATATGTTATGTGTAATGTGTTTGACAACTTTGTTCTTGTGTTTTTATGCTGGTATGAGAGATGGCATAAGTTATGGATGTTACTTCTATGTGAAGCAAGCAAATGTCAACTTGGTTTCTAGGCCAGTACAATGCCTCAATCTATGCTGCACATTTGAGTCTTGATCAGTGGGATATGCCCATGCCTTTTTGCTTCAAAGATCTGCATTGTACCTCATAGATTTGCAAAGTTGCCATAAAGTATCACTTTACAAGAATGGATAATATGCTTTTTCTAGTTTGGGCTTGATTTTGTGTGTATTGTCCAAATGAGCAAGATAATGCTAGAGCACAAAGGATATGCATTGAATTATTGAGTGAAAATGGGATTAGAGGCCTGCAATGTAGCTTAAGCATGCTGAATTCAAATTTGCCAAGTTTATGAACATGCTTTGATGAAGAACAAAAGTGAATTTTTGCCAACTTGTGAAATTCGAATCTCTCAAGTTATGAGGTTGTTTGATGAGTTCTTGGACATTTTGGAAAGCTTGGAATGTGTACTACAATCCATCTTTGAAATGCAATTTGAAATTCCAAGTGGAAGGGTATGAAAAGTGGCCTTGAAGTAGGGTAGAAAACCTTGTCAAAATAGGTCAAATTTCACTAAGTTAAAAGATGGTTTAGTGCCCTTATTCAAAAAATCATAACTTGAGATACAAGCTTCAAATGAGAAAACTTTGTGAATCAAAGTTGTAGATTATGCAACAAGCTACAACTTTCATGTTTTGACTTTTGTTTGAATCCAAATGGATCATGGTGAAAAGATGGGGCAAAGTTGGGAAAAAATTAGGGTTTTTTCATAACTTAGAAAAATTCTAAGTTATGAAAAATTCCATTTTCAAACCCTAATTTGCATTTTGTGATTTCTTGGTGAACAAGTTTCATGATTTGGCATGTTTTGATGAAAAATGAATCTTGACTCTTGATTTTGACCAAAAAGTCAAAGTTTGACTTTTCAGTATACAGTCAAAATTGATCAATTGACTGGGAAATTCAACTGTCAATCTTGTGTACTTGGGATCTTTTGAGCTTGATGAACATGTCAAGATAATTCCATGGGGTCCTTGAGTCCATAGGTGAACTTGGTTTGCCATTGGCTAGGTCAAACAGTCAAAAATTGCCTTTGTGCAGTCAAAACCCTAAAAATGACCATTTTGCCCTTTTGGTGATCTGATCAAATTTCTTATGGAATTGTGATCCAAACTTGATCAAATGGTTCATATGAGTTCATAATGTTGATGTGGATCAAATTTCATGAGGTTTGACTGTCTATTGGCCACAGTTGACTTTTTTCCCCAATACAGCTGATTTCTAGGTCAACTGTCCAATTGACTAGGTAAAACTTGGAATCAAGACTTGAAACTTGGTATAGGTAAACTTGGGAGTCCAACATGAAGCATGAAAGTCATCTTAGGTTTTTCAGGTCAAAACATCTTTGTGCAAGCACAAACCCTAATTTGAGTCCACAGTGCAAGGAGAAGTCTTGAGCAGAGGAAACCCTAATTGTATCTTGATCTTCAAATGTCTTGTGATGAGAAAATGTTGAGGAAATGGGAGGGCAAATTTTGGGGTACAACAACAGGAAAGACCTTTGAGATTGTTTTTGGGTTCGGGGGGTAGATTATGAAAAGGGAAGGTGCTAGCACCCTTTTCATCCATGGTTTTCCATGGGCTCTTAGTTACTTGTTTTAGATCACTTGCTTTTGCTTTTCAATTGTTTGAAATGGTGCTTTGTGTGTGGTTTTGAAAATATTTTGAAAAGAGGCCTTTGTTTAGGCAACCTTTGTAATGATTCTTGTTTGAATATATACAAAAGTGTTTGTCTTTTGAAAAATGTTTCAATGTTTGAAAGTTTGTTGGGAAATTATTTTGAAATTGTGTATGTGTTTTTGAAAATAGCAAGGATGGTTTGCAAATTGATCAAGTAACTAGGAGTTTTCTACCCTACTCAAAGATCTTTCCTACACATTTTTATTCCTTTGATATTGTTGTTTTACCATTGCATTTGATAAACAACCCTATCTTTGGATGTTAAACGGGACATGCGTGGGTCGTCGTATGACCATGATAACAATGTTGCCAACTATCTTAGCAAGCTTTTTGAGGGTCTAGATCATTTTTGTATAGGCAACCAAGATAGCGTCATCGAGGGACTATGATCTTTTGTTTGATTTGTTTTGCCAAGATACCTAGCATGCATACCATGGCCATTTTTAAGGCAACAAGTGGATGAAACCCTAGGGGTGCTTGTGTGTATTGTGTTGTCATTTTTCATGCATTTTTGTCTTGTATTTAGTCATGCTATTTGTTTTGATTTTTGGTTTTTTGCATACAAACCCTAATCTTACTATCATGCATATTTGAAAGCAATAAAATGCGTAAAAGTAAATCTAAGACTATTACAACATTATTATGGGGAGGGGGATACAAGTTTGAATAGGGGATATTGCTCAAAAATAAAGCCCTAAAACTATTACAACCATATTGAATTTAATTTACAAATAAATAAATGGAAAATTATTTAAATATGCAATTAAATATGAATATGCAAAATGTTTTTTGTATTATTTTTATGTATGTAAAAATAAGTTTATTTATTGTCTCAAAAATAAGAAAAATATTAATGATTATTTTTGAAAGGGTGAAAACCCTAGTTTTTGGTTTTAAAAGAAAATATATTTCTATTATTATTTTATTTCATTTATATACAAGAAAATAAAATAAAAATATATACAAAAATGTTAGAAAATAATATTTGTGAGAAAAAATATTTTAAGTATAAAAATAAAATGTATAATATTTTTATATTATTTATAGGTTTTTATTTAAGAAAATAAAGGTATTCAACCTAATAAACTATTTATTATGCAAATAAAAATATGATAAAATGCCAAAAATAAAGAAAATATTTTTTGTGATTTTAAATATTCAAGAAAAAATAATAAAGTCAGAAAATAAAAATGGAAATGGAAAATATGCAAAAATAAAACAAATGGGCCAAGGGGGTGCAAAGAGCAAGCAGGGGGTGTCAACAGCAAGAACAACCAAGCCCAGTCCACGTTCACTTCTTCTCTAACCTCTGAACAAAAATACGCACGCCTACAACTTCAAACATGTTCTCTCTATTCTTTGCTTGAAATCAAAAACTCATAACATGAAAATTATAGAGCTTTAAACCACGATTCTAACAATATAAAAAACTTGATCTAACTCTAAGAAACTAGGGAGAATTTTATCACTCCCAATTTCTGACCTAAAAAATTCAGTAACTTCAACATCCAAATTCTCCTAGCTCAGCTAACATAAATGAATTCTATGCATATGTACAGCTCAAGGACAATGAGGACTATATTTTTGATTCACAAACCTAAGCCTAATGATTCCTAAATAAGGAGATAGAAGTTTGAAATTTACCTGTTTCAGTCAAGCTCGAGTATGGCAATGTAGCAACTTTTAGTGAGGCCTGAAGGACTTTTGAGCTTGCTTGATGTTCCCTTGATCTTTCCCAATGCTCAGCTTGCTTTGAAATGGCTTGAATCTCTCTATAGAACTCAACCTGCAAACTCAGAATTTGAAAATGGTGAAGCTTTAAAATGAAGTTACAGTTTCTTGAGAATGGTTGGGATAATTCAAATGTATTGTATGCAATGTGTCTGAAGTGGTTTGGGACAAAACGCACGAGTGGATTTTGTTTTGGAAGTGAATCTGCAGAACCTGCCCTGTTTTTGCAAGAACTTGTGATTTTTGTGCTTAAGGGTGTTTTATATGCTAAGAGCTCATGTTTTGGACTTGGTATATTGTGTTCAACTTGTTTTAAATGTGCACCAAGTTTGGTTTTAACAGATTGAAGAGTTGTGGAGTTTTTGCACACTTCCTTGTTTTTGAAGTAAAAGGTGAGTTGACAAAGCTTAATGGCTGTACTTGCTAGCTTGAGGCTTGCTGATAGTTGGTGAACTTTGCCTGATATTAGTGAACTTTGTTTTCTACAAGAGATTAGGTTCAAGGCTCAAGGGAAACAAAAATGCATAAAGTGAACTTTATGGAAATGGCATTGTTATCTTTATGCCAAAAATGGAATAAACCCTTGTATAATGCTCTAAAGCTCAGAACAAAGCCTTAATACAATGTGTTTGCATTTAATTTATGAGTGTATAAAGTATTAGAACCTGTAAACCAAGTACAAGCATGCTCCAAACTGATTTGCAACTTGTATCAATGTGAAAAATGCCATGGACAAAAGTGAGAAATGGCCATTTTCTTTTCTTCGATTCTCCCTAACCATAAATGATTTTGGAGAGTTATTGGACATTTTGGAAAGCTTGTAACATTATCTATAATTCATATTTGAAATGAATTTTAAGATTCCACTTGGAACTATATGAAAAATTGCCATGAAGATAGGTCAAAATCCTGCCTAAACTAGGGCAAAATTTCACTAAGTTAAAAGTTTCATGGACCCTTGTTCACAAACTCATAACTTGAGATCCAAGCATCTTTTGGGAAAAATTTGTGAATCAAAGTTGTAGAGTTTATAGAGAACTACAACTTTCATGTTGGAAGTTTTCTTTGAATCCAGTTGAATCATGGTGAAAAAGTTGAGAAAAGTTGGGGAAAAATAAGAAATTTTCATAACTTAGAAAAATTCTAAGTTATGAAAATTTTCCATTTTAAACCCTAATTTTCAAAATTAGGTTTCTTGGTGAAAAAGTTTCATGTTTTGACACATATTGATGAAATGACCCTTGGCACTTGATTTTGACCAAAAAGTCAAAGTTTGACTTTTCAGTGTATAGTTGATTTTTGATCAGTTGACTGGAAAATTCATCTGTCAATCCAATGCAATTGAGATCTTTTGAACCTTGTGATTAGGTCAAGATGGTGTCATTGAGTCCTTGAAACTATGATTGAACCCAATTTGCCACTGGCTAGGTCAAAATCAGAAATTTCCCTTCTGTAGTCAAAACCCTAAAAATGACCATTTTGCCCTTTTGATGATCTGATCAAATTTCTTGAGGAGTTATGGTCCAAACTTGATTAAATGGTTCATATGAGTCTATAATGTTGATGTGGATAAAAAATTATGAGGTTTGACTGTAAATTGGCCACAGTTGACTTTTTCCCAATATAGCTGATTTGTAGGTCAACTGTCCAATTGACTGGGCAAAATTATGATTCAAAGCTTGAGACTTGGTATGGGAAATCTTAGGAGTCCAACATGAAGTATGAAAGTCACATGAGGCATTGGAAGTCCAAAAATCCTTGTGCGAACTCAAACCCTAATTTCAGGTCATCAGTGCAAGGAGATGTCTTGAGCTGAACAAACCCTAATCTGGTCTTGAGTCCAAAGAGTCTTGTGAGGAGAATCTTGATAAAATGAGAGGGAAAATTTTGGGGTACAACATCTGCCCCTGTTCAATCTTCTTAAACCTGAAGAGTTAGATTGGCAAGTTTGCCGTTCGTGACTCAAAGGTAAAAGATGACTGGACACTAGAGTGCCCATAAATTTGCACTCGTCAGAATGTAATTGAGGGAATGGGCTTAAAGATGCCATTTGAAGATGGTAGAATCTTGTTGGAGATGGGCTTAAAGATGCCATCCAAGAATGTTTGTTGAATTGAATGTTGTAAGTCAGAAGAATAAGTATCAGAATGATATCCATGTCTGGAACACATCTGAATTGTATCTGGGGACTGAATCTGTATGAGCAAGGGTATATCTGTCGTGTATGGAGCATATCCGAGCTGTAACTGCATCTGAATCTATACGAGCAAGGGTATAACTGCTGTGTCTGGAGCGTATCCGAGTTGTAACTGTATTTGATTATGTACGAGCGAGGGTATAGCTGTCGAGTCTGGAGCGTATCCAGGTTGTAACTGGAGTTGAATCTATATGAGCAAGGGTATAGCTGTCGTGTCTGGAGCGTATCCAAGCTGTAACTGGAGTTGAATCTATACGAGCAAGGGTATAGCTGCCGTTTCTGGAGCGTATCCGAGCTGTAACTGTATTTGATTTTGTACGAGCGAGGGTATAGCTGTCGTGTCTGGAGCGTATTCGAGCTGTAACTGTATTTGATTCTGTACGAGCAAGGGTATAGCTGCCATGTCTGGAGCGCACCCGAGCTGTAACTGTACTTGATCCTGAATGAATAGCAGAATGACTTCCGTGTCCGGAGCATCTCTAGGCTGGGGAAAAAGTCAGAATAAGTGACAGCATGGCTACCGTGTCTGGAGCGTATCTGGACTGTATCTGAATCTTGTATTTGAATAAGCGACAGAATAGCATCCATGTTTGGAGCATCTTTGGGCCTTGAATCTGAATAAGCAATAGAATAGCATCCGTGTCTGGAGCATCTCTAAGCTTTGAATCTGAATAAGCAATAGAATAGCATCCGTGTCTGGAGCATCTCTGAGCTGTATCATGATTGTATATTGGTAGCTTATTAATCTTATCCTGAAAAGGGTAAAATGTTAGCTGAAACACAAAGTGATGTTGCATGAAATGTATGATGCAATATATGTGTTTTATCAATGTTTATGATATATGAATGCAATGTATACGCATGTAAGCTGATTGGCTGTCTTGCTGAGGAAAATAAATCCTTGACAGCTGGAGATAATAAAATCTTTGACTGCTGCCGGGGAGAATAAATCCCTGACCGCTGCTGGAGATTCAAAATCTTTGATTGTTGAGGATGAGAAATCCTTGGACCACTGTTGGGGATGGAAAATCCTTGGAAACTCGCGGGGATTATCAAAAACTTTGACAACTTCTATGGGGATGTGAGAATCCTTCATGACTTTCCTGGGGATAGGGACCCTTCAAGTCTTTGGAGTTGGAATATGATAATCATTCTGTTGTGAAAATAAAGCCAAGTGTTGCTTGAGAAACCTGCTTGGGGAATCCAGAAAACTTTGATGACTATGGCTGGGGATTACACCATGGGAATCCTTACTCGGCTGGGGAATAAGGAAAACTCTGGCGATCTTTACCAGGGGTCAAACAAAGGAAAACCTTGATCTATTAGAGAATAAAGAAAACTCTGATGGCTTCTGCGGGGAACTGAGAATGAGAATCTTCGTTCTGCTAGGGGAATTTGCATCCTTGGGGACTTCATGCTGGGAAGTCAAGAATGAGAATCTTCGATCTGTAGGGGATTAAAAATTATGACAAATTCAAGCTGGGGAGTAATGAAGACTCATGCAACTTCACTAGGGAATCAAGAATGAGAATCTTCATTCTGTTGGGGAGAATAAATTCTGTGGGGAATAGCTATACTGCTGGGGAGTAGCTATCCTGCTGGAGAGTAAGTTCAGGACTCTGGGGGAAAAGCTTATTCAGGAGTTTGGGTTGTATGCCAATCTATTGGGGAATTATCCTAGTTTAGGGATAAGACAAAAGTTAATTGTTATCTGGTTGACTTCCAGGCTTCAAGACAACTTGCTGGGGATATTGGATGATTTCCGTCGGGGATTGATAGTTGGAAAATTGACTTCGCTGGGGAAGAAAGTTTCATCTTTGTTGGGGATTTATGACCCAAAGTTTTTACTCCGTTGGGGATTGATAGTTTTGAATTGACTTGGGAAGAAGGTTTCATCTTCGCTGAGGGTCTGTAGTTCAAAGTTTTTGCTCCGCTGGGGGATCGGGAGTTTGAAAAGTTTTAACTCTGGTGGGGAATTGAGAGTTGTTGATGACTTAACTCTGATGGGAATTAGGGGCTTGAAATTATAACTCCGTTGGGGATATGTATTTCAAGGTTTTAGCTCCGTTGGGGATCTAGATGATGTACTGCAGGGGATTTCTCTTGGAATAGCCTAAAGACGTTTTCCTATACTTTCAACCTATCAGTAATTATTCCTTCTCATTTCGTTTATTTGTAAACATGTGATTATATTCAAATGCATATGCTCATTAATAAATCATTGGACGTTTTTCAAATAAAACACAAGTGTAAAAAGAATAAAAGGCAAATAATTTTATGCACTTTGAAGTATCTTTGTATTAACTTTGTGTAAGTATTTTGTACAAAGGAGACAGACATCCTAGTAAGAGAATGTTGTCATAAAAAATGAGAAAAATTTATACAAAGAAAGATGGCTATGTGTGAAAATTCCATGGGGTTCCCATTCTGCTATAGCCTTCGTAACTCTGGATATCTTGTCCATTTGTTGCTTCGTCCGAAGATGATTGAATTGATCAGAAGCCCGGAGCTTGTCTGTGAAGATATTGTCCTTAAAGTGATCCGACGAGACATAGTCATACGCTTTAATTCCCTAACTTTTTCCTGGACCGCCCTTTCGGGTTTTCAGTCCACCGGGAAACCCTTTTTTGCCCAAGTCGCCCTTTCGGGTTTTCAGTCCACCGGGAAACCCTTTTTTGCCCAAGTCGCCCTTTCGGATTTTCAACTTGCCGGGTGTACAGATTTTTTTATATTTATCCCTAATTTTTTCCTGAACCTCCCTTTCGGGTTTTCGATTCACTGGGATGCCCTTTTTTGCCCAAGTTGCCCTTTCGGGTTTTCAACTTGTCGGGTCATTTATGCGTAGTATCTTTTGACTATGTCTGCGTTCGCAGGGTGCGGCAGGTCGTCGCTGTCCATGGTGGTTAAGATCATTGCCCCACAAGAAAAGATGTTTTTGATCACAAATGGTCCTTCATAGGTAGGAGTCCATTTGCCCCTGGGATCACTTTGCAGCAAGATGATCCGCTTGATTACAAGATCCACGACTTGATATGTCTGGCGTCTGACTTTCTTGTTGAATGCCTTGATCATCTGTTTTTGATACGCCTGACCATGGCAAACAGCAGTAAGTCGCTTTTTGTCGATCAAGTAAAGTTTATCAAGCCGGGTATGAATCTAATCGTCTTCACTCAAACCAACATCTTTCATGATTCTCAAGGAGGGAATCTAAACCTCGATAGGTAAAACAACTTCCATGTCGTATACCAAAGAATAGGGTGTTGCCCCAGTTGAAGTACGTGCCGTGGTACGGTACCCGTGGAGAGCAAACGGTAACATCTCATGCCAGTCCTTGTAGGTGACTGTCATCTTTTGTATGATTTTCTTGATATTTTTGTTGGCAGCTTCGACAGCACCATTCATCTTTGGCCGGTAGGGAGATGAATTGTGATGTTGAATCTGGAACTGCTCGCACAAGGCGATGATCATAGTGTTGTTAAGGTTTATACCGTTGTCAGTGATGATCCTTTCGGGGATACCGTACCGACAAATGAGGTTCTGTTTGATGAAGCAGGCAACAACATTCTTTGTGACGGATGTGAAGGAAGCTGCTTCGACCCACTTGGTAAAGTAATCAATGGCCACCAGGATGAAATGGTGTCCATTGGATGCTGTAGGCTTGATCTCTCCAATCACGTCGATTCCCCACATAGCGAAGGGCCAAGGAGCTGTTAAGACATTGAGAGGAACTGGAGGCATATGTACCTTGTTCGCATAGATTTGACATTCATGGCATGTTCGGGAATGTTGATAGCAGTCAGCTTCCATGGTAGACCAGTAATAGCCTGCCCGTAGAATCTTCTTAGCCATCGTATGTCCGCTAGAATGAGTGCCAAAGGTACCATTATGCAGTTCAGCCATGATCTGTTCAGCTTCAATCTTATCCACACAACGGAGTAGAATGAAATCATGATTGCGCTTGTATAGGATACTGTTGTACCCCAAAATTTTCCCTCCCATATTCTTCAAGATTTGTCAAGATCAAATGGTTCAAGGGATTGCACAGTCAAACCATCTCCTAAGCCAGTCAAAAACTAGGGTTTTGGTTCTTGCAAAGAATTTGAGGTTTTCAATGGTCCAATCAAGTCCCATGTGCCTATATACATTTCCAAGCATCTACATGCTAAGTCTCAAGACTCACAGAGGCAAATTGCACAGTCAAAAGCCCTATTTGATCCATAATCAACTGCAGGGGCAAAATGGTCATTTTGTAGTCAAAAGTCAAAATTTTTGGTCAACATCTTATTTTGAAGCCACAATCATCATTTGATCAAGTCTTGATCATGATTCCACAAGCATGGCTCAAAAATCATCAAAGATGCAAAAGTTTCTATTTTTGGACAGCTGAAAAGTCAACTGTAACTTGACCAAGGCATAACTTTTTCATGGTTCATCAGAAAAATCCCATACAATGCTCATTTTGAAGGGGATGACATTTCCCACAACTCATCTTCACATTCCAAGTCCAAGAAATGCTCTCACAAAAAGTTATCAATTTCTACATTATAGGTCAATTTCAAAAGTCAACAAAAATGCACTTTAAGTCAAAGACCATAACTTGATATTGGTAAATCCAAATGACATGGGACCAAAGGCATTGGTTAGAGGACTTCATGACCTTTCCAAAATGTCCAAGAACATGTTCATATGATCAAAATTGAGCAAGCTATGCATTGGAGAAGTTGGGAAATTTTTGGGAATTTGCAAAAGTCAACTTTGCCCAAAACACCTCATTTTTGCTAATGGGCCTCAAATTTCTTCTTGAAACATTGTCCAAGGCCTATGCACGACCCAATGAGCTTAAATTGATTTATTTTCTTATTTTTAATCAATTAATTGAATTTTTTATTAGTATTAATTCATTTAATTGATTTTAAATGTAGGAAATTCAAAGATATGGTTTTCAAATCTTTTTGTGATGCAAAAGAGGTCAACACATGCTGAAGATTTCGTGTACACATCAAGGAGACAAAATCATCCAATTTTGGCAAGTTTTATCAATCAAAAAGGTTGAAAAAGATTTGATTGAAATCAAATATTGAAATCATAAAGCCATGGATTTTTGGATCAAGACTTGACCTAAAACCATTCTACTATAAGTGCATAACTCAACCCTAATGCCTGCAAGGTGCAAGCTGCTGCAAAAACACCATTACCATATTGAAAAAATCAAAGAAAACTCAAAAACTGTTTTTCATATTTCAGACCAATTCAAAGCTTTAGAGTGATTCCAATACATTGCTGAAGGTGTAAGGAACCTATTGCAATCAAATTCGCGTGCCAAAGCTCAAGGAATCCTGAGAAATAGTCACACGATTTAGCTTTCTTTCTCATAATTGAAACTCATAATTCATGCATCTTTAATGTGATTTTTTGTGTGTTTTGAGTTGCTTGCATCCACATGAATCTTTTGGCATAAATTAATTGCATTGAAACGCCTTGAAACAGAATTTGCCATTGATGAGATTTAGGGTTTCGAAGCTTTCAAAATAGGGCTTTGTTGTACAGGAAAAATTAGCCTTCATGAAGCCCATGGTTGAACTCAGGAGATCAATACGAATTGAACAAGACTATCGCGCCCTATTTATATAGCTTACAGACCTAATCGCTATTTTTGGCCATGCTATTTTGTGGGGGTTAAAAACCCCCGCTATCTCTTTATTCTTTTGCAGGAAAACAAAGAAGATGAAGGACGTGTTTCATCCTGGTTGGTCCATTCAAATAACCAGCGCGCGTGTTTTGCTTTTCCAGCATGGGCGTTGATTTTTATATATTATGATTAATTGCTATTGTATTAACAGATGCAGCACAATGGCGTAGTGGAAGGTGACGTGGTTGGAAACCATTGGGACCTGGGTTCGATTCCCAGGTCCCCCAAACCTTTGTTCATATTTTTTCTAATGTATTCCCATGCAGCGCTTTAAGAGGTGTCCATCATGCACCTTGCTCATCCAGACGCCAAGTGTCTTCAAGCATCAATCCAGTGATCAAAAGGTGAGGAGCACCATGCTCCCAGTCAACAAGCGTTCTTGAGGATCCAGAAAGTCAACAGGCTTGGCTTATTGGGCCTAAAATTTCCAGGCTTAACCTCCATTCTTGGGTCAACACCCCCCTGGTTAATTACTTTTCTTTTTATTTTCTTTTAACTAACTATTTTTTATTATTAATATTATTTATTTAACTAGCATAATTAATATTAATTTTCATAATAAACTCAGAATTAAATATTTATAGTATTTTTATTATGTATTAATTTCATTATTAATTTATTTTGTAAATAAAATACTAACAAATTAATTAGTTTAATTAGTTAATTTTAATCTTTTTCACAATAAATAAAATCAACTTAGAACTAGGGTTTTCTTGACTTTTAATTTCTTTTCTTTCTATTTTCATTAAAAACATAAAAAACACAAAAATATTATTTTTCTTTTAATTAAATAATTCATTAGTAAATTAGGTTTAACATTTTCATTAAATTGCAAAAAAGGACAAAACTTAATTCTTTTCTCAAAAAGGGTCAAAACCCTAAGGACGTCCTGATTCATTCTTTCGCGCATTATTCTTATTTTGATTATTTATGTATCTGCTCAGAGGATGTAATAGCTAATTAGGATTTTACCGCTTTATTTACTTTTGTCGCACTTATTTACCAAAACGGGTTTTTGTTTTTGGCGATGTATAGACCCGCGCCTTGTAATAGCATAGATTTACCTTTCCGCACTTTATTTTCCGCACTCTTAACTGTTAAAAATGCATGAAAGACTTGTATGAATAATAAAACCAATCCGTAGCTCACAAATGCGTGATCAAAGATAAACATAAACTGAATTCAACACACATGCACATGCCACTCCTAGGGTACGCCTCACTCGGTTGCCTCGAACGTGGTCGTCAAGTATATGGTGTTTTAGAGGTCGCCCTCCTGTCTAAAGATCGAGTTGCCTCAAAACGGTTGCCTCAGATAAAAAGGATCTAGGACATTAGGGTTACCGCTAAGGTGTCCTACTATTGCTTTGGTGACCACACATGTCCCTTATAATCGAATTGACCCGAATAACTCCAATGACGGTGCTACCTGCTTCTCAATAGTGGGATAGTACTGTCTAAAGGACTCTTACACAGCCTAATTCCTTAGAGTAGGTAGATTTCTCCTGGGTACTTGCTCTCTCAAAAAACAAACAAAATACTTTTCACACTTACACTTTCAAAAGGTTTTCAAACAAATATTTCATACACTCTTGAGGACTGATACAAGAGTTACTTAGAAAGTTTTCAAACAAACTTTTTCAAAACCCACAAACACAAGAAAAGCAAAACATTTTGAAAATATAGTGAGCAAGTACCTAAGAGCCCGTGGATAACCACAGATAGAAAGGGTGCTAACACCTTCCCTTTCTATAATCTACCTCCCGAACCGAGAAACATCTCGAAAAGGAATTTTACTGTGCTTTTGTCCTTTCCATGTTGGAGAACATAAAAGACGGTGGTGACTCTTGCTTACCGCGACATTTCGTGAACCAACTTAAAAAACAGTCAGTTTTATTTCCACCGATCACAGATACCATTGCTCAGGAAGAACTTAGCTGAGAATCTCCTTAAGAACTTTTTGTCATTGACTGAAGCTCCTTCAGGGTATTCTTGTGCTTCGAGATACCTTTTGACGTCATGAAACCAGGGTCGGTCCACTATTTCCTCGGTATTAATCTTGTGACAATGTGCAGGTTCATCCATCCGTTCAACGGTGATTTGGGGAGCCTCATTATCCCATTTAAGTTTAAACATTGATGACATTGCAGCTAGAGCATCTGCTAGCTGATTTTCTTCTCGCAGAAAGTGCTCGAAGGTAATCTGCTCGAAATAAGGTAACAATGTCAAGACATGTTCTTTGTAAGGGATGAGGTTTGGATGTTTAGTATCCCACTCTCCTTTGATCTGACTGATGACCAAAGCTGAGTCCCTAAACACAATCAAAGATTTGATTCCCACGTCAATTGCAGCCTTGAGACCAAACATACAAGCTTTATACTCGACCATGTTGTTGGAGTAGTTAAAGCAGAGCCTGGATGTGAAAGGTGTATGGCAACCTTCTGGAGAGATAAGCACAACACCGATACCGTTGCCAATTGCATTGGAGGCAGCATCAAAGTACAGGGTCCATCGGGATCCTTGTTCAAGTTCTTCATATGGTTTGTTCTCTTCAATGTTGTCTAATGTCATAATGTCCTCGTCGGGGAAGTCGAACCTCATGGATTGGTAATCTTCGACATCTTGATGGGATAGATGATCGGCTAGCACACTCCCCTTTATAGCTTTTTGGGTCGTGTACTGTATATCGTATTCGGTTAGGATCATCTGCCATCTAGTTATTCTTCCAGATAAAGAAGGCTTCTCGAAGATGTACTTGATCAGATCCATCTTAGAGATCAACAGAGTGGTATGAGTCAACATATACTGCCTTAGCCGGCGAGCAGCCCATACCAAAGCGCATCAAGTTTTCTCTAGCAGTGAGTATCGGGTCTCACAGTCGGTAAACTTTTTGCTAAGGTAATAAATGGAGTGCTCTTTTCGGCCAGACTCGTCATGTTGGCCCAATACGCACCCCATTGAATTCTCTAGGATGGTCAGATACATGATTAGTGGCCTTCCTTCGACGGGTGGCATCAAGATAGGAGGTTCCAGCAAATACTCCTTGATTCTATCGAAAGCAACTTGACAGTCATCATTCCATTTAACCACCTGATATTTCTTCAATAGCTTGAAGATTGGCTCACAGGTAGATGTTAGGTGAGAAATGAACCTTGCAATGTAGTTTAGGCGTCCCAAGAAACCTCTGACCTCCTTCTCAGTGCGAGGGGTAGGCATTTCTTGTATAGCTTTGACTTTGGCAGGATCAACCTCGATGCCCTTGTTGCTGACTATGAAACCCAAGAGTTTACCGGACCTGACTCCGAAAGTGCACTTGTTAGGGTTCAGTCTGAGCTTGTACTCTTTCAACCTGACAAACAACTTTTGCAGATGGTCGAGGTGTTCTTCTTCCGTTTGTGAACGGGCTATCATGTCATCTACGTAGACCTATATCTCAAGATGTATCATATCATGAAACAAAGATACCATGGCGCGTTGATAGGTTGCCCCGGCATTCTTCAGTCCGAATGGCATCACTTTGTAGCACAACGTACCCCACTCTGTAACAAAAGTAGTTTTCTCCATGTCTTCAGGGGCCATTTTGATCTGGTTGTACCTTAAAAATCCGTCCATGAAAGAAAATACCTTGTGCTGAGCTGTATTATCAACCAAGATGTCAATGTGCGGAAGTGGAAAGTCATCTTTAAGGCTGGCCCTATTTAAGTCTCTGTAATCCACGCACATTCTGACTTTCCCGTCATTCTTAGGCACGGGCACAATGTTAGCAACCCATTGTGGATAGGAAGTAACAGCCAGAAACCCAGCATTGAACTGCTTCATAACTTCAGCTTTGATTTTTTCTGACATGTCGGGCCTCATGCGGCGGACTTTCTGTTTAACTGGTGAACAGTCTTCTCTTGTGGGTAGACGGTGAACCATAATATCTGTATCGAGTCCCGGCATGTCTTCGTAGGACCAGGCGAAGATTTCAACATATTCATTCAATAGCTAAACTAGGAGCTCTTTGACACTTGGCTCTAGGTTGGCACCCACTCTAATTTCCTTTCTGTCTTCCTCAGTTCCCAAGTTGATTGTCTTTAACAACTCCTCATGAGGTAGAATAGCCCTTTCTTTCTGTTGTAGCAGTCTCGCCAATTCTCTCGGCACTTCACAGTCTTCATCACCTTCGTATTCGGCATGGTAGACCAGATCTTCAGAGTCACTGAAGGCCATAGCAGAATTGTTATCGATGGAATCCGGGATGGAAGGGTACCTGCATTTGTAAGTGTGGGTGTGTGTAAGGGATAGCCACCTTTAAACAAATAAAAAACAAAAAGAAAGAAAATGAACATAAAAGTTTATATGTGAAAACGTCAATGATTCATTAAAATGGCATATGAAGATGAAAAAGCAAACCCTTACAAATGGACCTATATGCCTCGGGTAAGGCACAAGGTTAAACGTGTACGAATTGTTTAGGAATTATTACAAACCAACAGAAATGTTTGAAAGATAAATTACTGATTAATGAAAGTAATAGGAACAAAGTCTTTTGCCTCCCAGTTGCACAGTCCTCCGTCAACAGTAGGGAAAATTCAGTCTTCCAGATTGCTCTCTTCTTCACTATCCTCCAAAGCATTGACTCCATGATGGGTGATCTTCACTGGTGGCCCTCCAGCCCGGGAGCGACGCACAGCCTTCTGACTAGCCGAAGTGAAACCCAAGCCAAATTTATCTGATTTGAAAGGAAAGTCGGGAAGCTGCCCCCAGATTATGGATCCGCCTTCTTCAATCACAGCCTTGGCATCTTTGAGAGACGACATCCTAGGAGGAGGTCTGGTAATCAAAGGTGTTGTACCCCAAAATTTTCCCTCCCATATTTTTCAAAGTTTTGACAAGCATCACCTCAAATGGTTCAAAGTCTACTCAAGGGCTACACAGTCAAGCACCCTCCTAAGCCAGTCAAATTAGGGTTTTGGTTCTTGCAAGGAAGTTAAGGTTTTCAAGGGCTCAATCAAGTCCCATATGCTCATATACATTGTCAAGCACCTACATGTCAAGTTTCAAGGCTCACAAGGTCAAGTTGCACAGACAAAAATCCTAATTGCTTCACAATCAACTGTAGGGGCAAAATGGTCATTTGGCAGTCAAAAGTCAAAAATTTTGGTCAACATCTTATTTTGAAGCCACAATCATCATTTGATCAAGTCTTGATCATGATTTCACAAGAATGGCTCAAAAATCATCAAGATGCAAAAGTTTCTATTTTTGGACAGCTGAAAAGTCAACTGTAACTTGACCAAGGCATAACTTTTTCATGGTTCATCAAAAAAATTCCATCCAATTCTCATCTTGAAGGGGAAGACATTTCCTACAACTCATCTTCACATTCCAAATTCAAGAAATGCTCTCACAAAAAGTTATCAATTTCAACATTATAGGTCATTTTCAAAAGTCAACAAAAAGGCACTTTAAGTCAAAGACCATAACTTGATATTAGTAAATCAAAATGACATGGGACCAAAGGCATTGGTTAGAGGGCTTCAATACCTTTCCAAAATGTCCAAGAACATGTTCATATGGTCAAAATTGAGCAAGATATGCATTGGAGAAGTTGGGAAATTTTTGTGAAATGGCCAAAGTCAACTATCCATGAAACTTCAATTTTTGACAAAAAGGGCCCACTTTTTCCACTTGATTCAGCTATGCCATGACACTCACGCGTCCCATGTTTTATTTCAAGATTTAAAATTAATTTTTCTATTTTTATTTAATTTTATTTGATTTAATTCATTTTAAATCTTTAAAATTCAAATAAAAATCAAAGAAATTAATTAAGGGATATTTTGTGTTTTGAATAGCCTTGATGCATCATGAAACACATACCAATTTCGTGTACATCCTATTTCAAGCATGGAATTCAAAATTGAACAAAAATGGCAAGTTCTTTAAATGGTGTTTATGCAAAATCTCAAACTTCATTGCAAGGGTTAAAGGTGCATTATAGTGACTGATTCTCATTGATAACCATATATGCAAGCCTCTCCAATAGAATTCACGACCTAGAAAACCTCAGAGGCAGCATAACCAATTTCCAAAATTCCAAAGAAAAGTGTGAAACTGAAATCTCACTTGCAGCATAATTCAAACCTCCCTTTTGATCCAAACACATTCCTTACACCCCCAGGAATCATTTGCAACCAAGAACGAGCCAAAAACCTCAAGAACTCGTGCCACACAAGTCATACGGTTTACCTTCTTTTTCAAAATCACAATCATCCATTCATGCGTTTTTAACACTTTTTATTGATTGCATTGTGCTCACAGGATCCATACGAAGCCTTCTGTGTAATCTAATTTGATTATAATGCCCTGGAATGAAAACTACCATTAGCGAATCCTAGGGTTTCAGAGCTTGTAATTTGGGGCTTTTGCCATACTGTAAAATTAAGCCTCAAGACATACATGGTTGAAATCAGCACGACAAGACGAATCTAAAACATACCTCGCGCCTTTTTTATATGCCTTGAGTGCCTAGTCGCTATTTTTTGCAGTTTTGTTTTGTGGGGGTTTAAAACCCCCGTTATTTGTCTGTGTTTTTGTTTCAGGAACGAAGACGATGTTGAGGTGTCCCTGCCTGGCTGGTCAATTCAAATCACGCGCGCCTTTTCCAGCATATAATGCATTCTTTTTATATAATATTTAGTTCTCATATTATTTACAGATGTGCATGAGTGGTGTAGTGGTTGGCCAGTTGCTTTACAAGCGTTGGGACCTGGGTTCGAATCCCAGGTCCCCCATAATTTCCATAATATTTTGCTTCATGTAATTGTATGCAGCATTCCAGCATAATTCCACAATGCACGTCCCATATCCCAGGTCCCCCATAATTTCCATAATATTTTGCTTCATGTAATTGTATGCAGCATTCCAGCATAATTCCACAATGTACGTCCCATATCCCAGGCGCCAGGTGGCCATGATCATAGATCCAAAGGACAAAAAGTGATGAATACCATGTGCTCAGTCAAAGCATGCTGCAGGCAATCCAAGAAGTCAACGTGGCTGAAAGCTTCATTGGGCCTCAAATTCCAATCAAACACCCCATTCTGGCCCATACCCCCCTCCCTTGGTTTATTCTTTTCTCTTCCTTTTTTATATTTTCTAATTTAATTATTAACCTTTTTAATTATTGTTATTATCATCAAAATTAACCAATTAATATTTTTCACAATAAAACCAAAAAATACTTTATTAATTTCATTTAAGTAATTATTTTGTAAATAAAATATTAACAAATAAAATAGTTTAATTAGGTCAACTTTAATTCCTTTTTTACAATCAATAAAAATAATTTAGAATTAAGTTAACTTAGAATTTTAATTCTTTTATTTTATTTCATTAAAAAAAAACATAAAAACACAAAAACATTTTTTTTCTTTTAATAAATTAATTAATTAGATTAGGCTTTATTTAATTAATTTCATTAATTACAAAAAAGGACAAAAAATTCAATTTCTTTTCTTAAAAGGGTCAAAACCCTTAGAACGTTCCCGATTAATTTTTATTCGCGCGCATTTACTTTATTTTGATTATTATGTACCTGCTTCAAGAATGTAATAGTAACTAGGTTTATCGCTTTATTTAATTTCTCGTACTTATTTACCAAAACGGGTCTTTGTATTTTTGGCGATGTATAGACCCGCACCTTGTAATAGCGTAGAATTTATCTTTCTGCAATTTATTTTCCGCATTCCTAACTGTTAAATGCATGAAAGAATGTATGTAAATAAAATTAATCCTTAGCTCACAAATAACATGTACAAAGACAATTCACTGAAAAACAACACACAAAGCACATGCCACTCCTAGGGTACGCTTCACTCGTTGCCTCAAAACGTGGTCATCAAGTATAGGACGTCTTAGAGGTCACCCTTTGTCTAAAGATCCAGTTGCCTCAAAACAGTTGCCTCGGATAAAAAAAGGATCTAGGACATTAGGGTTACTTCTAAGGTGTCCTACCGTTGCTTCGGTGACCACACTGTCCCGATAATCGAATTGACCCGAACACCTCCAACGATGGTGCTACCTACCTCTCAATGGTGGGATAGCACTATCTAAAGGACTCTTACACAGCCTAATTCCTTAGAGTAGGTAGATTTCTCTGAAGTACTTGCTCTTTTTAAAACAAACAGAAATACTTTTCACACCTCACACTTTCAAAAGGTTTTCAAACAAATTTTTCATACACTCTTGAGGACAGATACAAGAGTTACTTAGAAATCTTTCAAACGAAACTTTTCCAAAAAAACCACACACACTTGAAAAGCAAACAAATTTTGAAAACATAAGAGCAAGTACCTAAGAGCCCGTGGATAACCAATGATAGAAAGGGTGCTAACACCTTCCCTTTCTATAAATCTACCTCCCGAACCGAGAAACATTCTCGAATAAGGAATTTTGCTGTGCTTTTGTCCTTTCCATGTTGGAGAACATAAAAGACAGTGGAGACTCTTGCTTACCGCGACATTTCGCGAAACCAGCTTACAAAAACAGTCAGTTATATTCCCACCGATCACAGAACTGGCGACTCTGCTGGGGAATCTTTTAAAGTGAGGTGTACCTTAGGAATAGTTCATCATCATATTTTCAATTGCTTGCTTTGCTTGATTTAATATTGTGGGTTTGCCTTGGAGTTACATAGATCCTAACCCGGATCTGGGGGATACCTTCTTAGAAAGTAGCAACAAACTGTGAGGGAACTGTGCGGGGTATACCGACACGGTTGAAGCAGTTTTCTACGTTGATGTGGCACTTTGGTGAGTACCAGTAACCCATGAGTCAAGTCAAGGAGAGTACGGGGCCGCCGCGTGGTATCGTGAAGCATCAACTGACCTTAGGAACCTTAATTGAACCATTCTGGCCTCTTTAGGGGTAGTGAGATAACTGACTTTGGTGCAGTCCGAAGTTGGTTGATACTAGATACTACACTCATTGAGGGTTGTTTTCTTGGAATATTTTGATCGCCAGTTCAGTGGCTAAATCAAAACAATGAACACATGAAACAACCCAATGATATTGAGCTCCTTAGAACCCGGTTACTTTTGATAGGATAGGTTTTTGAGCCCACCAACTTCAAGAGGGTAGTACCCCAAACTTCATGCTGGCCTAAACTCTAAGGGCTATGGTGTGATTTGTGTGCCTTATCATGTTTGCTTTTTGTGAATACTTGTGGTGTGCTCTTATCATAGCATCATAACATCATGCAGCATCATATGCACCCACTAACAACTTCAAGGGGTCGAATTTTCATCTTTGTTCTTGTTTTGTAGGACATGGAAACTATCCGCAGAAAGACAATTCAGGTCAACCTTTTCAGGGTCCCTCCTCAGCTTAAGGAACTTAGATCCAGGATTCTCGAGAACTCTTCATTCAGTGAAAGGCATGGTAGACTCATCAGCTTGGTCAATACCAACATTGAAGAGGATATGGTGAAAGTGTTGTTCCAGTTCTTTGACCCTCTGCACCACTGTTTTACTTTCCCAGATTATCAGTTGGTGCCTACTTTGGAAGAGTTTTCTCAACTTCTGAAGATTCCTATCCTTAGTCAACTACCCTACAACGGTACAGAGAAAGAGCCAAAACTTGAAGAGGTTGCTAAAGCATTATGCCTACAACCATCTGACATTAAGGGACATTGGGAAGTTAGAAGTGGTATCAAAGGGTTCTTGGCCAAGTTTCTGTTTGAGAAAGCACAAGAATGTTGGAACTCCCTTGACCTACAAGCTTTTGAAGAAGTTGTGGCACTCCTCGTCTATGGGTTGGTGTTGTTCCCTAATCCAGATCAGCTTATAGATATCCATGCTGTCAAGATCTTTATGTCCAGGAATCCTATACCTACGTTGCTTGGGGACATCCTTCACTCATGTTACACTCGAACCATGAGAAAAAGAGGTGTTCTCATGTGCTGCACTCCTCTCCTGGCAAGGTGGTTTATTTCGCACCTTCCATAATCAGTTTTGAAGAACGAGCAGGGTTTGAGATGGTCACAACGATTGATGACTCTTACACATGCTGATATACATTGGTGTTCTCGCTCCAGAGAGAATGTCACTATCATCGATCGTTGCAGGGAGTTTCCTAATGTTCCTTTACTTGGAATCAGAGGAGGTATTACTTACAACCCATGTATGGCTTTGAGACAGTTTGGTTACGCTCGGAGGGATGACCCTCATGACATGTTAATTCCTGACATAGTTTTTAACTTCGACAACGATGCACAAGGATTCCGCCAGAGGTTTATCAGATCTTGGAGGGTGCCCAACAGGGTAGATAGCAAGACACTGGGGCACAAGAACTCCATTCCCTTGGAGCCTTATCTCAAATGGGTACGAGCCCGCTCCCAGAAGCTGGTAATGCCATATCCTCATGTTCTCCCCGTGATCAAAGAGCCAGTGTTGGAAGGAGAGGTGCCCTACACTATTCAGCATCCTGACATGCCTACATCCTGGGAAGAAATGCAGAAAAGCTGGATCCAACTCAAGGAAGAGCGGAATTCTTTTGAAGCCAGTCTACATGCCAGCGAGAAGAAGGTCTTGGAGCTCACCCGCCTACTCCATGAGGAAAGGACCCTCAACACTTACATTGCTCCAAAGAGGATGCGCAGTGTCTTTTGGGATTAATTATTTTGTAATGTTTTGCCCATGAGGCCCTGATGTACTGAACAAATTATTTCCTAATAAAAAGTGTGTTCTTTTTTGGCTACAACGAATTTGAACTTTCGAACCCTTGAATGCATTGCATAAATAGCATATCATGCATCATGTGCATAACAGGTACCCTTTTTCTACAGGTTGCTTAATCTTCTTCGCTGTTTATTTCAGCACTCAGTCATCATGAATCCTGAACCAACTACCGAGCAAGCTATCAAGGCCCTCCAGGCCCAAAACGCCCAGTTTCAGGAAATGGTCATGAACTTGGCCCAAGGACAACAGGAGCTGAAGGCTTTGCTCCTGAAGAAGAAGAAGAAGAGGATGGTGCTATTCAACACTGGACGCAGACTCGGGAATACGTTGCAAAATGAAGCTGAAAGGACTACTCCATCTGTGGGGGGAAGGCAGTCACCAAGGGAGAGAGGTTCCTAGTCCTGTGGTCTCTGACACCGAGACAGACTTCAATGATGAGCAGTACCCTCCTGCTGAAGACCGGTACAAACAGCTGGAGGACAGGTTAAATGCTATGGAGATTCAACGCGTGCCTGGGTTGGATTTTGGAGACTTAGGGTTATCTTCTGGGGTGGTGATCCCACACAAGTTCAAGGTGCCTGCCTTTGTGAAGTACGGCGGGGCTTCCTGTCCTAAAATGCACCTCCGCTCTTATGTAAGGAAGATCCAGCCTTACACAGCAGACAAGAACTTATGGATCCATTTCTTCCAGGAGAGTCTTTCAGGGACTCACCTCGAATGGTTCTATCAGCTGGATGGAACCAACATTCGTAACTGGGAGGATTTGGCTACTGCTTTTTATAAGCAGTATCAATATAATTCCGACCTCGCTCCCATGCGTACCCAACTCCAGGGTATGTCACTGGGAACGGGTGAAGGTTTTAAGGAGTACGCACAAAAATGGAGAGACCTGGCTGGCAGGGTGCAGCCACCATTGACAGATCGTGAACTAGTGGACATGTTCTTGGGGACCCTATCTGGTCCATTCTTCAACCATCTCATTGGTAATTCCTCTGCTGGGTTTACAGACCTGATCCTGACTGGTGAGAGGATCGAAGCTGGTATCAAATCGGGAAAGATACAGAAGGGTGCCTCCTCAAATACTGAAAAGAAGCCCTTCAAGAAGGAGGCCAGTACTGTGTATGGTCCCAGGAGACAGAACAAACCGGAACGCCGCCAAGCTGTCAACGCGGTGGTAATTTCTAAGCCTGTTGTTGCTCCTCAGCAGTACAACCAGCCCAGAGCTGAGAGGCCCAAAAGGCAGTATACTCGGCTCAGCATGGCTCTCTCTCAGATATTACCGCAACTGCTGTCAACCAGCCTGGTAACTGTCAAGGAAGCTCCGAAGGTGGTAAACACAACATCTTCGAAGTACAACCCCAACGCCCGTTGCGCTTATCACTCTGATAGCCCGGGACATTCTACTGATGATTGTTGGGCCCTAAGGAATAAGGTTCAGGACCTTATTGATGCCAAGGAAATACAGTTCGAGGCGCCCGAAAGGCCAAATGTTGTGACCGCTCCCATGCCCCAGCATGGAGTGAACGCTGTTGAGGAGGATCTATATGTGGCTTCTGTGGATGATGTTGCTACTCCGCTGCTGACCGTCAAGAGGAACTTGTTGCTAGCCGGTTTATTTCCAGGATGTAGTAAAGGTTGCCATCTATGTGCTGCTTCACCTGTTGGTTGTCCTTTGCTGAAGTCAGGCGTCCAAAACCTGATGGATAGCAAAGAGATCTTGTTCAAGAAGATTGCTATTCCTGCTGTTCCTGCTGAAGAAGTGTCAATTGTCACCATTTTCAACAACCCTTCCAAGGCTCCTTCAAAGAAGCCTATCAAAATTATGCCTGTTCACAAGATTGCTCCTATAACCATTACTGTTCCGGGGCCCATCCCCTACAAGTCTGATAAAGCTGTCCCGTGGCACTATGGGGCAGATGTTTATGTTCTGGGAGTGAAACAAGAGTTCAATACTGGTACCGGTGTCACCAACATCATCGGGCCTGCTAAAGTCACTCGTAGTGGAAGACTGTTCTCACCAGACATTGCACCACCGGCAATTCAGAGACCTCTTGTCATCACACCTACCAGTGTGCCTGTTTCCCCCCCTGATCAAGTTTCTACCCCTGCTGCCGAGTCATCTGACACTCGGGGCAAAGGGATTGCTACTGATGTGCCTGCCCGGACGGAGGCACCGAAGACCACTGTTGAGGCTTCCAAGCAAGAGATGGAAGAGATCCTCAAAATTATCAAGAAGAGTGATTTCAACGTCGTTGAACAGCTGGGGCACACCCCCTCTAAAATCTCTATGCTATCATTGTTGCTGTGTTCAGAGGCCCATGCCAAGGCCCTGATCGCTTTCCTGAAGACGGCCCACGTGCCACAAGAAACGTCTGCTAATCAATTCACCGATTGTATGGCCAACTTAACTGCTGATAATGGTCTGGGTTTCTATGACGCTGATCTGACAGCCAAGGGGAAGAACCATAATGATGCCCTGCATGCCTCCATTGAATGCAGGGGCACTACTCTTGCCCATATGCTGGTTGACACTAGTTCTTCATTAAACGTGCTACCCAAGAAAGCTCTAGATGGGCTGGACTGTAAGGGTTTAGAGCTCAAACCAAGTAACATTGTTGTCCGGGCCTTTGACGGGTCCAAAAGGATGGTACATGGTGAGGTTAACATCCCAATCAGGGTTGGTTCACAAGTCTTTGATTCAAAATTCTACGTGATGGATATCCGTCCATCCTATTCTTGCTTGCTGGGTCGTCCTTGGATCCACAAGGCTGGAGCTGTGACCTCCACATTACATCAGAAACTCAAATACCCGGTCAGAGGAAAGATCGTAACAGTACAAGGGGAAGAGGAATACATGGTCAGCCACCTCAACTCATTCCGATACGTAGAAATGGACGGGGAGTTCATTGAGACCCCCTTTCAACACTTTGAAGAGGTGCCTCAGATGTTGGCAGCAGCAGAGACAGTGACTGAAGAAGACTCTCCTTTGAAGATGGCTTCCTTGAAGGATGCCCGGGCTGTGATTGAGAAGGGTGAGTGTGCAAACTGGGGCAGACTTCCTGATTTCACTCCAAAGACTGACAAATTTGGCTTGGGTTTCACTGCAGAAGCTCAGAAGGTTGTGCGTAAGGCAAGGATCGGAAGACCTCCCGTATTCATCACCAACCCGGGAGTGAATGCTATTGAGGACGACATGGAGGAATCCGAATTTGACAGCTGGATCTACCCAACAACCAACGGTGGACCTAGCAACTGGACTGCAAAAGACTTTACCCCTATTACTTTTGTCACCCAGTAATGAACTCTTTTGTTTTAAAGTTGTAACAAACAATATTACTAAACTTTATGGCCCGGTGTCTTACCCGGGGCACCGTGGCTTCATTTGTGAAGGGCTTGTTATTTGTCACTTTCATATATCATAAATAAAAGCATTGGACGTTTTTCACATTTCAAATCTTGCGCTCCCTTTCTTTCTTTATATATTGCAAAACAGCTATATTTACACACACTCACTTATACAGGTTCCAATCCACTCTGGATCTCACTGGTAACGACTCTGCTACTGCCAGTTATGACTTCGAAAATCCGATCAACTTAGCCGAAGACGAAGGTGAAGATGATTGCGAAGTGCCTGGTAAGCTTGCAAGACTGCTACTCCAGGAAGAGAGGGCCATTCAGCCACATGAAGAGCCAGTGGAAACCGTAAATCTGGGTACTGAGACAGACAGGAAGGAAGTCAAGATTGGTGCCAATCTGGAGCTCAGTGTGAAACAACGGTTGATTTAGATGCTGCATGACTACGTGGAAATCTTTGCCTGGTCTTACGAAGACATGCCTGGTTTGGATACTGACATTGTGGTTCATCACTTGCCCACCAAGGAAGATTGCCCTCCGGTTAAACAGAAGGTCCGCCGTATGCGTCCAGAGATGTCAGAGAAAATCAAAGCTGAGGTTATGAAACAATTTGATGCCGGTTTTCTTGCAGTAACTTCTTACCCCCAGTGGGTTGCCAACGTGGTTCCAGTGCCAAAGAAAGATGGTAAGGTCAGAATGTGTGTTGATTACAGGGATTTGCACAGGGCAAGCCCTATGGATGATTTCCCTCTGCCTCACATTGACGTTCTGGTTGACAATACTGCTCAGCACAAGGTATTCTCCTTCATGGACGGTTTCTCCGGTTATAATCAGATCAAGATGGCTCCTGAAGACATGGAGAAGACCACTTTTGTTACTCAGTGGGGCACCTTTTGCTACAAGGTCATGCCTTTCGGGTTGAAAAATGCTGGGGCAACCTACCAACGTGCCATGGTTGCTTTGTTGCATGACATGATCCATCATGAGATTGAAGTATATGTCGACGATATGATTGCAAGGTCCCAAACTGAGGAGGAACACCTTGACCATCTACAGAAGTTGTTTGACCGTCTAAAATTGTACAAGCTAAGGTTGAACCCAAACAAGTGCACCTTCGGGGTGAGATCTGGAAAATTGCTAGGCTTCGTCGTAAGCGACAAAGGTATTCAAGTGGACCCTGCCAAGGTGAAAGCCATACAAGAGATGGCAGCTCCCAAGACAGAGAAAGAAGTCAGAGGCTTTCTAGGACGGCTGAATTACATTGTCCGGTTCATCTCGCATCTAACTGCTACCTGTGAACCAATCTTCAAGCTGCTGAAGAAAGATCAAGTATTACGTTGGAACGATGAATGTCAGGCCGCTTTCGACAGAATCAAAGAGTATCTCCAAGAACCACCCATTCTTATGCCACCGGTTGAAGGGAGACCTCTAATCTTATACTTGACGGTACTTGACAGCTCAATGGGGTGTGTGCTGGGGCAGCATGACGAGTCTGGACGAAAAGAGCACGCTATTTATTACCTTAGCAAAAAGTTTACCGACTGTGAGACCCGATACTCACTGCTCGAGAAAACTTGATGCGCTTTGGTATGGGCTGCTCGCCGGCTGAGACAGTATATGTTGACTCACACTACTCTGTTAATATCAAAGATGGATCCAATCAAGTACATATTCGAAAAGCCTGCCTTGTCCGAAAGAATAGCAAGATGGAAAATCATCTTGACAGAATACGACATCCAGTACACGAACCAAAAAGCAATCAAGGGAAGTGTATTGGCAGACCATTTGGCACACCAGGCAGTGGACGACTACCAATCTATGAACTTTGAATTTCCAGACGAGGATATCATGGTAGTAACTGATTGTGAAGTACCTGGACCGGATGAAGGACCTGAGGAAGGATCCCGATGGTCTATGCACTTTGACGGAGCTTCAAACGCTTTGGGTAATGGTATCGGCGCTGTGATCATATCCCCCAAAGGCACTCATACTCCACTCACTGCCCGGCTATGTTTCAACTGCACCAACAACATGGCGGAATATGAAGCGTGCATCATGGGTCTTCAAGCTGCAATTGACCTAAGGATCAAATTTCTGAGTGTCTTCGGAGATTCCGCTCTTGTGATCAATCAGATCAAAGGCGAGTGGGATATGAAACACCCAAATCTTATTCCTTACAAAGAGTATGTGTTGACATTGATCCCCCATTTCGAAGAGATAACCTTTGAACACTTCCCAAGGGAGGAGAATCAGTTGGCGGACGCGTTGGCTACGATGTCTTCTATGTTCAAAGTCAAATGGGATAACGAGGCTCCTCGGATCATCATCTGGAAACTGGATGAACCTGCATATTGCTGTGATCTTGAGGCTGAAGAGGTAACTGAGAAACCTTGGTATCATGAAGTAAAGAGGTACTTGGAAGCTCAAGAATACCCCGAGGGTGCATCCATCAATGACAAAAAGTTTCTGAGAAGGTTCGCAGCAAAGTTCTTCCTCAGCAATGGCATTCTCTACAAGCGAAACCATGATTCAACCTTACTGCATTGTATGGATAAGACTGAAGCAGAAAGTATCATGGCAGAGCTACATGAAGGTACCTTCGGAACACATTCCAGTGGGTATACTATGGCAAAGAAAATCCTTCGGGCAGGATATTTCTGGTCCACAATGGAAGCCGACTGTTATCAACATTCTCGGACATGTCACAAGTGCCAGATCTATGCTGATAAGGTGCACGTTCCTCCAGTACCTCTGAATGTCTTGACAGCACCTTGGCCTTTTGCAATGTGGGGCATTGATATGATCGGCGAGATCAGACCAACGGCATCCAACGGGCATCGCTTCATCCTGGTAGCGATTGATTACTTCACAAAGTGGGTTGAAGCAGCTTCCTATGCTACCGTAACCAAGAACGTCGTGGCACGGTTCATTCGGCATAACCTGATCTGTCGATACGGCGTACCTGAGAGGATCATTACGGACAATGGTACCAATCTTAACAACAAGATGATCACTGGGCTCTGCGAGCAA
Organism: Vicia faba; assembly: GCA_948472305.1. Taxonomy (NCBI): domain Eukaryota; kingdom Viridiplantae; phylum Streptophyta; class Magnoliopsida; order Fabales; family Fabaceae; genus Vicia; species Vicia faba. The sequence continues at coordinate 517,084,228 of OX451738.1, read as the reverse complement.
TTCAAGATACAGCACCACAACTCTTCTCCCTACCGGCCGAAGATGAATGGGGCTGTCGAAGCGGCAAATAAGAATATCAAGAAGATTGTGCAGAAGATGACAGTGACGTACAAAGATTGGCACGAGATGTTACCGTTTGCTCTTCATGGGTACCGTACCTCAGCAAGGACGTCAACCGGGGTAACACCCTTTTCCTTGGTCTATGGCATGGAGGCAGTCTTGCCTATTGAAGTCCAGATACCCTCTCTCCAGATAATGAAGGATGCAGATTTAAGCGAAGACGACTGGATCCAGACTCGACTTGATCAATTAAACCTGATTGACGAAAAGAGACTCACCGCTATTTGTCATGGTCAAACGTACCAAAAACGGATGATCAGGGCATTTAACAAGAAAGTCAGACGACAAGAGTATCAAGTCGGAGACCTGGTAATCAAGCGCATCATTCTTCCTCAGAGTGATCCCAAGGGCAAATGGACTCCTACGTACGAAGGGCCATTTGTGGTTAAACATGTCTTCTCAGAAGGAGCCATGATTCTAACCACCATGGATGGTGACGACCTTCCTCACCCCGCCAATGCAGACATAGTAAAAAGATACTACGCATGAACAAAAGACCCGCTAGGTTGACACACCTAGGCAAAAATAAGGGCTTCCCGGCGAACCAAAAGGGTTCGGGCAAAAATAAGGGATGAAACGAAAAAATTTGTACACCCGCAAGTCGAAAACCTGAAAAGGCGGCTTGGGAAAAAATGGATATCCCGGTGGACTGAAAACCCGAAAGGGCGGTCCAGGCAAAAGTTAGGGATAAAGCGTAATACTATGTCTCATTAGATCACCTTGCATCCAGAATCCGGTATCAACTATCAGGTTCAGACGACATCAATCAATCAGCTTCATCGTCAACTAAGCAGCCAAATGATGAGACGCTTGAAGACATAAAGGCGATAGCAGAGTTGGAACCCAGTGGGATTTTTCACATAGCTGTTTTGTTTTCCTTTGTACAAATTGTATAAACTCTATTCTATTCGGCGGCGTTCTCTTACCAGGACGTCAGCCTCTTGTACATGAACGCATATTTATAGGAAAATTCAAAAATTAATACAAATTCACTTTTCAGACCAATTGCCAATTGTTTTTCCTTTTTCTGTTTTGTCTTGCGAAGAACGTCCAATGTTCAATTTTTGATATATGCATTTGACACTAATTGCTAACTCATAAATATTTGCATACGAAACGAAGGAATAATTACCGGTGACATTAGAAACAGGGGCAATAATGAGTTGTCTAAGCGGTCTAGTTGCTCTATCAACCAAGGTACCAAGGTAGGTTCGGCTGAAGAACATAACCCAGATACCTCCACTCCCCGCAGAGTAAGACCAGATTTCAGCAATACTCTCCTCAAGCAGAGTTGGTCTCCAATCAGCCCTAAAAAGGCACAGTATCTTCAGCAAGTCAGCAACACTCTCCCCCAAGCAGAGTTAGCCTACTGTCAGCCTTATGGAAGTTGGGTATCCCCAGAAGATCTCATTATTCCCCAGTGGAGTATGCAGATGTTCCTAAACAAGCATCCCCGACAGTCTTGATCTAAGATTGTTCCCCGGCGGAATACAAGACATCCAGTAGAGTCCCTTCCCCAATACAGTCTCAAAAGTCTCCCCAGGAGAGTTGAACCATCTCCCCAGTAGGAAGCTTATCCCCAGTAGATTCTGGAAGCTTATCCCCTGTAGAGCACGAACGCGTATCCCCGGCTTTATTCAAAGGTTATTCTCCACCAGAGCTTATAACTGGGTTATCCTCAGCTAATTACCACGGAAAGATCGTCCTCAGCAAAGTTCTTCCTACCCCCAGCGGCGTTCATCAAATCTTCCAACATAACTCATCAACAGTATCCCCCAGCGGAGTTATCATCAAACCTCAGTGAAGTATCTCTTCCCCACAGAGTATTCCCCGCAGAGTAATCTCTCCAACAAGTTTATTCCCCAACGGAGTCATCTTCTCCTACCAGTTTATTCTTGCAACCATCATCCCCAGCGGAAATGAAGAACTTCACTCTTCAACATCAGCCTAGGATTCAAGCTCCCGGCATTCGTCAAGGATTTATTTTCCTAGACGAAAATACATTCACAAACATATCACATTTCATACATCCTGCTTACATACATAATGCATGCACATACGCATCATATCACACAATCTCATCTATTTTTGAGAACATCATGACATCATGCTTTTCATACATCATGACATTGCATACAACTGATGTTTTGCCTTTTCAGGAAAAAGGTCAATCCCAAAGATGATTACTATCAACTATCGTAATTCCAGATTCGATTCCTGTATCCAGCCAGGGCACGTCTGAAGAGTTTGAAGATTCGATTCCTGTATCCAGCCAGGGCATATCTGTTGACGACTAATTCCAGATTTGATTCCTGTATCCAGCCAGGGCACGTCTGAAGAGTTTGAAGATTCGATTCCTGTATCCAGCCAGGGCATATCTGTTGACGACTAATTCCAGATTCGATTCCTGTATCCATCCAGGGCACGTCTGAAGAGTTTAAAGATTTGATTCCTGTATCCAGCCAGGGCATATCTGTTGATGACTAATTCCAGATTCGATTCCTGTATCCAGCCAGGGCACGTCTGAAGAGTTTGAAGATTCGATTCCTATATCCATCCAGGGCATATCTGTTGACGACTAATTCCAGATTCGATTCCTGTATCCAGCCAGGGCACGTCTGAAGAGTTTGAAGATTCGATTCCTGTATCCAGCCAGGGCATATCTGTTGACGACTAATTCCAGATTCGATTCCTGTATCCAGCCAAGGCACGTCTGAAGAGTTTGAAGATTCGATTCCTGTATCCAGCCAGGGCATATCTGTTGACGACTAATTCCATATTCGATTCCTGTATCCAGCCAGGGCACGTCTGAAGAGTTTGAAGATTCGATTCCTGTATCCATCCAGGGTATATCTGTTGACGACTAATTCCAGATTCGATTCCTGTATCCAGCCAGGGCACGTCTGAAGAGTTCGAAGATTCGATTCCTGTATCCAGCCAGGGCATATCTGTTGATGACTAATTCCATGTTCGATTCCTGTATCCAGCCAGGGCATGTCTGCATGAAGAGTTTGAAGATCAACCCTTGTAACAGGCCAGGTAATTATCTTTCTTTCTCAGGTACGCAAGTTCTCGCTAAAGAATCTCTTACGCGATCGACACCTAGATGGCATCTATAAGCCCATCCTCCCATCACACTTCCAGATGGCATCTATAAGCCCATCCTCCCATTACAGTTCCAAATGGCATCTATAAGCCCATTCCCGACAAGGTTCTGCCACATCTCCAGATGGCATCTATAAGCCCATCCTCCTATCCACCATCTTTCTAAATGGCATCTGTAAGCCCATTCCCGCCATCACACTGCTGACACTCTACTATGTGAGTGAAAATTTCTGGGGCACTCTAGTGTTCAATCATCTTCCACCTTCGGATCACGAAAGGCACGCAAGCCAATCTACATCCTCAAGTCTAAGAAGATTGAACAGGGGCAACTGTTGTACCCCAAAATTTGCCCTCCCATATTTTTCAAAGTTTTGACAAGCATCACCTCAAATGGTTCAAAGTCTACTCAAGGGCTACACAGTCAAGCACCCTCCTAAGCCAGTCAAATTAGGGTTTTGGTTCTTGCAAGGAAGTTGAGGTTTTCAAGGGCTCAATCAAGTCCCATATGCTCATATACATTGTCAAGCACCTACATGTCAAGTTTCAAGGCTCACAAGGTCAAGTTGCACAGACAAAAACCCTAATTGCTTCACAATCAACTGTAGGGGCAAAATGGTCATTTGGCAGTCAAAAGTCAAAATTTTTGGTCAACATCTTATTTTGAAGCCACAATCATCATTTGATCAAGTCTTGATCATGATTTCACAAGAATGGCTCAAAAATCATCAAGATGCAAAAGTTTCTATTTTTGGACAGCTGAAAAGTCAACTGTAACTTGACCATGGCATAACTTTTTCATGGTTCATCAGAAAAATTCCATCCAATGCTCATCTTGAAGGGGAAGACATTTCCTACAACTCATCTTCACATTCCAAATTCAAGAAATGCTCTCACAAAAAGTTATCAATTTCAACATTATAGGTCATTTTCAAAAGTCAACAAAAAGGCACTTTAAGTCAAAGACCATAACTTGATATTGGTAAATCAAAATGACATGGGACCAAAAGCATTGGTTAGAGGACTTCAATACCTTTCCAAAATGTCCAAGAACATGTTCATATGATCAAAATTGAGCAACATATGCATTGGAGAAGTTAGGAAATTTTTGTGAAATGGCCAAAGTCAACTATCCATGAAACTTCAATTTTTGACAAAAAGGGCCCACTTTTTCCACTTGATTCAGCTATGCCATGCCACCCACGTGTCCCATGTTTTATTTCAAGATTTAAACTTAATTTTTCTATTTTTATTTAATTTTATTTGATTTAATTCATTTTAAATCTTTAAAATTCAAATAAAAATCAAAGAAATTAATTAAGGGATATCTTGTATTTTGAATAGCCTTGATGTATCATGAAACACATACCAATTTTGTGTACATCCTATTTCAAGCATGGAATTCAAAATTGAACAAAAATGGCAAGTTCTTTAAATGGTGTTTATGCAAAATCTCAAACTTCATTGCAAGGGTTAAAGGTGCATTATAGTGACTGATTCTCATTGATAACCATATATGCAAGCCTCTCCAATAGAATTCATGACCTAGAAAACCTCAGAGGCAGCATAACCAATTTCCAAAATTCCAAAGAAAAGTGTGAAACTGAAATCTCACTTGCAGCATAATTCAAACCTCCCTTTTGATCCAAACACATTCCTTACACCCCCAGGAATCATTTGCAACCAAGAACGAGCCAAAAACCTCAAGAACTCGTGCCACACAAGTCATACGATTTACCTTCTTTTTCAAAATCACAATCATCCATTCATGCATTTTTAACACTTTTTATTGATTGCATTGTGCTCACAGGATCCATACGAAGCATTCTGTGTAATCTAATTTGATTATAATGCCCTGGAATGAAAACTACCATTAGCGAATCCTAGGGTTTCAGAGCTTGTAATTTGGGGCTTTTGCCATACTGTAAAATTAAGCCTCAAGACATACATGGTTGAAATCAGCACGACAAGACGAATCTAAAACATACCTCGCGCCCTTTTTATATGCATTGAGCGCCTAGTCGCTATTTTTTGCAGTTTTGTTTTGTGGGGGTTTAAAACCCCCGTTATTTGTCTGTGTTTTTGTTTCAGGAACGAAGACGATGTTGAGGTGTCCCTGTCTGGCTGGTCAATTCAAATCACGCGCGCCTTTTCCAGCATATAATGCATTCTTTTTATATAATATTTAGTTCTCATAGTATTTACAGATGTGCATGAGTGGTGTAGTGGTTGGCCAGTTGCTTTGCAAGCGTTGGGACCTGGGTTCGAATCCCAGGTCCCCCATAATTTCCATAATATTTTGCTTCATGTAATTGTATGTAGCATTCCAGCATAATTCCACAATGCACGTCCCATATCCCAGGTCCCCCATAATTTCCATAATATTTTGCTTCATGTAATTGTATGCAGCATTCCAGCATAATTCCACAATGCACGTCCCATATCCCAGGCGCCAGGTGGCCATGATCATAGATCCAAAGGACAAAAAGTGATGAATACCATGTGCTCAGTCAAAGCATGCTGCAGACAATCCAAGAAGTCAACGTGGCTGAAAGCTTCATTGGGCCTCAAATTCCAATCAAACACCCCATTCTGGCCCATACCCCCCTCCCTTGGTTTATTCTTTTGTCTTCCTTTTTTATATTTTCTAATTTAATTATTAGCCTTTTTAATTATTGTTATTATCATCAAAATTAACCAATTAATATTTTTCACAATAAAACCAAAAAATACTTTATTAATTTCATTTAAGTAATTATTTTGTAAATAAAATATTAACAAATAAAATAGTTTAATTAGGTCAACTTTAATTCCTTTTTTACAATCAATAAAAATAATTTAGAATTAGGTTAACTTAGAATTTTAATTCTTTTATCTTATTTCATTAAAAAAAACATAAAAACACAAAAACATTTTTTTTCTTTTAATAAATTAATTAATTAGATTAGGCTTTATTTAATTAATTTCATTAATTACAAAAAAGGACAAAAAATTCAATTTCTTTTCTTAAAAGGGTCAAAACCCTTAGAACGTTCCCGATTAATTTTTATTCGCGCACATTTACTTTATTTTGATTATTATGTACCTGCTTCAAGAATGTAATAGTAACTAGGTTTATCGCTTTATTTAATTTCTCGTACTTATTTACCAAAACGGGTCTTTGTATTTTTGGCGATGTATAGACCCGCGCCTTGTAATAGCGTAAAATTTATCTTTCTGCAATTTATTTTCCGCATTCCTAACTGTTAAATGCATGAAAGAATGTATGTAAATAAAATTAATCCTTAGCTCACAAATAACATGTACAAAGACAATTCACTGAAAAACAACACACAAAGCACATGCCACTCCCAGGGTACGCTTCACTCGTTGCCTCGAAACGTGGTCATCAAGTATAGGACGTCTTAGAGGTCACCCTTTGTCTAAAGATCCAGTTGCCTCGAAACGGTTGCCTCGGATAAAAAAAGGATCTAGGACATTAGGGTTACTTCTAAGGTGTCCTACCGTTGCTTCGGTGACCATACTGTCCCGATAATCGAATTGACCCGAACACCTCCAACGATGGTGCTACCTACCTCTCAATGGTGGGATAGCACTATCTAAAGGACTCTTACACAGCCTAATTCCTTAGAGTAGGTAGATTTCTCTGAAGTACTTGCTCTTTTTAAAACAAACAGAAATACTTTTCACACCTCACACTTTCAAAAGGTTTTCAAACAAATTTTTCATACACTCTTGAGGACATATACAAGAGTTACTTAGAAATCTTTCAAACGAAACTTTTCCAAAAAAACCACACACACTTGAAAAGCAAACAAATTTTGAAAACATAAGAGCAAGTACCTAAGAGCCCGTGGATAACCACTGATAGAAAGGGTGCTAACACCTTCCCTTTCTATAAATCTACCTCCCGAACTGAGAAACATTCTCGAATAAGGAATTTTGCTGTGCTTTTGTCCTTTCCATGTTGGAGAACATAAAAGACGGTGGCGACTCTTGCTTACCGCGACATTTCGCAAAACCAGCTTACAAAAATAGTCAGTTCTATTCCCACCGATCACAAAAGGTACAGAAGCCACTGTCTTGGTTGCCGCAATCTCCTGAGCTACCTCTTCAAAATGCTGAAAGGGGATTTCGATGAATTCACCATCCAATTCAACATAGCGGAAATAATTTAGATGGCTTATCATGTATTCCTCTTCGCCATGAACAGTTATAATCTTCCTCTGGACAGGGTACTTGAGCATTTGATGCAGAGTAGAAGTGACGACTCCAGCATTGTGAATCCAGGGTCTTTCCAACAAGCAAGAATAGGAAGGACATATGTCCATCATGTAGAATGTGGAGTTGAAGACTTCAGTTCCCACTTTAATCGGGATGTCCACCTCCCCGTGGACCATCCTCTTAGAACCATCAAAGGCTCTGACAATGATATTGCTGGGTTTCAGGGTTAGGCCTTCACAATCCAACCTATCTAAGGCCTTCTTCGGAAAGACATTCAGCGAAGAACCAATGTCTACCAGTACGTGTGCTAGGGTAGTCCCTCTGCATTCCACCGAGACATGCAAAGCGTCATTATGTTTTCTCCCTTTGATTGTTAGATCAGCATCAGAGAATCCTAGACCATTGTCGACTGTTAGGCTAGCTACACATTCCTGGAACTGATCCGCGGAGGTTTCCTGTGGCACATGGGCCGTCTTCAAGAATCTTATCAAAGCTTTAGCATGAACCTCTGAACAAAGCAGCAAGGCCAACATAGAGATCTTTGAGGGGGTTTGCCCCAGTTGTTCCACAACATTATAATCGCTTTTCTTGATTATTTTCAAAATCTCTTCCATTTCTTTCTGAGTGGTTTCAGGGATGATCAACGGCTGAGCCCTTGTCCTGACGGGCTCTTCTTGGATCCCTTTCCCTCTATCATCAGCAGCATCAGAGGGGACCACCATAGGAGTCACAACTTCTTCAATAACTAGAGTTCTCGCAGATATGTCGACTGGTGCAGGAGTAACCTTAGGAGCAGCTGAGGGTCCGAAGATTGCCTTTGGAGGCGCAATCTCTGGAGAGAAAATTCTTCCATTGCGGATGATTTTACTCGTTCCAGCAATGTTTCTAATGTCGGAAGTCTCTTCATCAGAACTCGCGTCAGTTGATTCAATTTGTTTAACACCGTGGTAAAAGATCTCTCCCCCATAGTTCCACGATATTGATTTGTCGGACTTGTACGGGACGGGCCCGGGCATGGTTATTTTCAAAGGTGCAATCTTTGGAGCGGATGTAATCTTAACAGGTCTTTTGGAGACCTTGGAAAGATTGGCGGATATGGTTATTATAGAAACATCATTGACAGGAGTCGATGTAACAGGAGTTTTTTCAAAAAGGATTTCTTGGTTATCCATTAGGCGTTGGATGCCTAACTTCAACAATGGACAATCGGTTGGTAAGGATGAACAAAGGCAGCAATCTTCTTCACAGCCTGGGAAAATCCCAGCCTTCAGCAAATTCAACTTGATTATTGGTAGCGGAGTCATCAAATCATCAACAGTAGCAACAAATAGATCCTCTTCAACAGCATGGGCATGGTGACCATGCTTTGGCATTGGAGCAGAGATCACATTCGGCTTTTCAGGGGCGTCAAATTCAACTTCTTTAGCATCTATCAAATCCTGAAGTTTATTCTTGAAGGCCCAACAATTGTTAGTGTCATGCCCCAGGCTGTCTGAATGATAAGCACACTTGGCATTCGCATGGTAGAACGGGGAAGTAGTATTCGGATTCTTCGGGGCCTCTTTCAGACTAACAAGGTTTAACTTCAAGAGATGGGGTAGAACCTGAGCAGGGGTCATGTTTATCCGGGTGTATTGTCGTGCAGGCCTTTCCACTCTTGCTTGGTTGGTTCTTGGTTGATCATTTCTTGGCTGATTGTTTCTAGACTGATCAGTTGCAGACTTCTGAATCATTACGGCCCCCACCGCTGGCCGGCGCTCAACTCTTCCTTGACTTCTTTAGGAGTAGACAGTTGAGACTTTCTTCTTTGCTGGAAAGGTCTTTTTGATGGCAGCGGAAGCAGATGCATCCTTTTGAATTTTCCCGCTCTTGATGCCGGCTTCAACCCTCTCACCAGTCAGAATTAACTCGGTGAACCCCGCAGACGAACTTCCGATCAAGTGATTGAAAAAGGGGCCTGACAGTGTACCCAAGAACATATCCACAAGATCTCTTTCAGACAAAGGTGGTTGTACTCGTCCCGCCAAGTCTCTCCATTTTTGGGCATACTCTTTGAAACCTTCATTTGAGACCATGCCCATACTCTATAATTGAGTACGGGTTGGTGCTAAGTCCGTATTATATTGATACTGTCTGTAGAAGGCGGACGCCAAATCCTCCCAATTATGCACATCAGACCTCTCCAACTGGTAAAACCAATCCAGCTGTGTCCCCGATAAACTGTCCTGGAAGAAATGGACCCACAGATCCTTGTCAGAAGAATGCGGTTGGATTTTCCTGACATAAGATCGCAGATGCATCTTTGGACAAGACAAACCATCGTACTTAACAAATATAGGCACCTTAAACTTAGGGGGAATCACAATTCCAGAGACCAACCCTAGATCTTCAAAGTCCAGCCCAGGCACTCTCTGTACCTCCATAGCTGCCAGACACTCTTCCAGATTCTTGTATTTGTCATCTGCAGGAGGGTACTGCTCTTAAGAATAGTCTTCATCCTCCTCTTCTTCTTCTTCTTCTTCTTCCTCAGACTCAGTTGGTACTGCAACTCCCTTTCCTTTTCCTACCCCTTCATCAGATGTTGAGGGAAAATCCAGGACCCTTCTAGCTTGACCTTCAAATCTTCTACCCAAAGTAGCCATACCAACTCTCTTCTTTTTCTTTTTCTCTTTTTCCTTTTCCAGTAAGGTCTTGAGCTCCTCCTGCCCCTTTGCCAAGGTCAGAAGTAGCTGTTGAAACTGTGAATTCTGCGCTTGTAAGTCTTTAACCGTCTGCTCAATATCCATCTTGCTGAAATAAATAGCAGAGAGATAAGGAAACCTGGTGTGAAGACCTGTTTATGCATATGATGAATGATATGTATTCATGTAATGCATCCAAGGATTCATAAATTAAAATTTGTTTTAAACAAAAAGGAATACATGTCATATTAATAAGATAGAATTTGTTAGTACATCAATGCCCCATGGGCAAAATAATACAAAATTCTAATGTAAAAAGACGTTGTGCATCCTCTTTGGTGAAATGTAGGCGTTGAGAGTCTGCTCTTCGTGAAGTTGGCGAGTAAGTTCCAAAACCTTCTTCTCACTGGCGTAGAATTGGGCTTCGAAAGTGTCGAGTTCTCCCTTGAGCTGTATCCAACTCCTTTGCAAATCTTCAAGTGATGTTGGCATGTGAGGATGTAGGAGGGTGTATGGAACCTCTCCTTCCATAACAGGCTCTTTGATCACAGGTAGAATGTAGGGGTAAGGCATCATAAGACTTTGGGCGCGGGTTCGTACCCACTTGAGGTAAGGCTCAAGAGGGATGGAATTCTGGTGTCCTAAGGTCTTACTGTCCACCTTGTTGGGCATCCTCCAAGATCGGATGAACCTTTGTCGAAGTCCCCGATCATCGTTGTCAAAGTCAAAAACCAAGTCTAGAATCAGCATGTCATGTGGGCCATCCCTTCGGGCATACCCAAACTGTCTCAGAGCCAAGCAAGGGTTGTAGGTGATGCCTCCCCTAATGCCAAGTAGAGGGACATTAGGGAATTCCCCACAACGGTCAATGATGATAACATTCTCTTTTGATCGAGAACACCAGTGGATATCTGAATGTGTAAGGGTCATCAACCGTTGTGACCACCTCAAACCTTGCTCATTCTTCAAAACTTATTGGGGAAGATGAGAAATAAACCATCTTGCCAGTAGAGGAGTACAGCACATAAGAACACCCCTTTTCCTCATTGTTCGAGTGTGAAAAGAGTGGAGGATATCCCCAAGCAATGTAGGCACCGGGTTGCGAGCCATGAAAATTTTGACAGCATTGACATCTATAAGCTGGTCAGGGTTTAGGAACAAGACCAACCCATAGATGAGAAGAGCTACAACCTCCTTAAAAGCTTGTAAGTCCAATGAATTCCAGCAGCTTTGGGCCTTCTCAAACATAAACTTTGCCAAGAAACCCTTCACACCACTTCTGGTTTCCCAATGACCTATGATATCAGATGGTTGCAAGTGTAGGGCTTGAGAAACATCTTCAGGCTTTGGATTTCTTTCCGTACCGTTGTAGGGTAGTTTATTGAGAATAGGAATCCTTAGGAGTTGAGAAAATTCCTCCAAAGTGGGCACAAGCTGGTAATCAGAAATTGTGAAGCAGTGGTGTAGGGGGTCAAAGAACTGGAAGAGAACTTTCACCATGTCTTTCTCAGTGTTGGTGTTGACTAAGTTGAGAAGACGACCATGCCTCTAGGTGAATGGAGAATTCTCAGGAATCCTTGAAGTTAACTCCTTTAGTTGAGGAGGAATTCTCACAAGGTTGACTTGGACAGTTTTCCTGCGAAGTGAATCCATAACCTACAAAATAGGAACAAAGATGAAAATCCAAATCCTTGAAATGGTTAGTGGATGCATATGATGCTTCATGATGTTATGGTGTTATGCACAAGTGTATATGTACAAACAAATCACACAAGTTCCTAGTTTCAGGCTTTCATGGGGTTTCATAGGTAAGTACCCTCTTGAAGTTTAGTTGGCTCAACCTGTCCTAGAAATAGTAACCGGGTTCTAAGGAGCTCAATATCACTGGATTATTTTCTGTGTTCATTGTTTCAGTTTAGCCACTTTACTGGCGACCGAAATATTCCAAGAAAATAACCCTTAATGAGTGTAGTATCAAGTATCTACCAACTTCGGACTGCACCAAAGCCGGACATCTCACTACCCTTAAAAAAAGCCAAGTTGGTCAAGTAAAGATTCTAAAAGTCCATTAGTGCTTCATGACATCACTCAGCGGCCCTGTATTCTCTTTGATTAACTCAAAGGCTACCGGTACCCACAACTATGTCGCACTAACATAGCTATTGCTTCAACCATGTCGGTATACCCCACACAGTTTCCACAATGTATTGCTATTTACCTATGAATGTTTCCCAAATCTAGGGAGAGGATTCAAACCCAAACAATAGAACTAAAGTGTAAAGCATACAAGTCAAGCAAGATAAGCATGAAAAGGTGATCTAAAACCCTAAGGTAACCCCACTTTTAGTATTTTCCCCAGCAGAGTCGCCAGTTCTGTGATGCGGTGGGAGAACTGACTTGATGTTTTGTGTTTATGTTCGCAAATGTTTCGGTTTAGCAAGAGTCGCCACCGACTTTTATTTTATCCAAAAGGAAAGGTAAAAAAGCACAGGAAAGACCTTTGAGATTGTTTTTGGGTTCGGGGGGTAGATTATGAAAAAGGAAGGTGCTAGCACCCTTTTCATCCATGGTTTTCCATGGGCTCTTAGTTACTTATTTTAGATCACTTTCTTTTGCTTTTCAATTGTTTAAAATGGTGCTTTATGTGTGGTTTTGAAAATATTTTGAAAAGAGGCCTTTGTTTAGGCAACCTTTGTAATGATTCTTGTTTGAATATATACAAAGGTGTTTGTCTTTTGAAAAATGTTTTAATGTTTGAAAGTTTGTTGGGAAATTGTTTTGAAATTGTGTATGTGTTTTTGAAAATAGCAAGGATAGTTTGAAAATTGATCAAGTAACTAGGAGTTGTCTACCCCACTCAAAGATCTTTCCTACATATTTTTATTCCTTTGATATTGTTGTTTTACCATTGCATTTGGTAAACAACCCTATCTTTGGATGTTAAACGGGACAGGCGTGGGTCATCATATGACCATGATAACAATGTTGCCAAGTATCTTAGCAAGCTTTTTGAGGGTCTAGATCATTTTTGTATAGGCAACCAAGATAGCATCATCGAGGGACTAAGATCTTTTGTTTGATTTGTTTTGCCAAGATACCTAGCATGCATACCATGGCCATTTTTAAGGCAACAAGTGGATGAAACCCTAGGGGTGCTTGTGTGTATTGTGTTGTCATTTTTCATGCATTTTTGTCTTGTATTTAGTCATGCTATTTGTTTTGATTTTTGGTTTTTTGCATACAAACCCTAATCTTACTATCATGCATATTTGAAAGCAATAAAATGCGTAAAAGTAAATCTAAGACTATTACAACATTATTATGGGGAGGGGGATACAAGTTTGAATAGGGGGATATTGCTCAAAAATAAAGCCCTAAAACTATTACAACCATATTGAATTTAATTTACAAATAAATAAATGGACAATTATTTAAATATGCAATTAAATATGAATATGCAAAATGTTTTTTGTATTATTTTTATGTATGTAAAAATAAGTTTATTTAATGTCTCAAAAATAAGAAAAATATTAATGATTATTTTTGAAAGGGTGAAAACCCTAGTTTTTGGTTTTAAAAGAAAATATATTTCTATTATTATTTTATTTCATTTATATACAAGAAAATAAAATGAAAATATATACAAAAATGTTAGAAAATAATATTTGTGAGAAAATAATATTTTAAGTATAAAAATAAAATGTATAATATTTTTATATTATTTATAGGTTTTTATTTAAGAAAATAAATGTATTTAACCTAATAAATTATTTATTATGCAAATAAAAATAAAATAAAAATATGATAAAATACCAAAAATAAAGAAAATATTTTTTGTGATTTTAAATATTCAAGAAACAATAATAAAGTCAGAAAATAAAAATGGAAATGGAAAATATGCAAAAATAAAACAAATGGGCCAAGGGGGTGCAAAGAGCAAGCAGGGGGTGTCAACAGCAAGAACAACCAAGCCCAGCCCACGTTCACTTCATCTCTAACCTCTGAACAAAAATACGCGTCCCTGCAACTTCAAACCTGTTCTCTCTATTCTTTGCTTGAAATCAAAAACTCATAACATGAAAATTATAGAGCTTTAAACCACGATTCTAACCATATAAAAAACTTGATCTAACTCTAAGAAACCAGGGAGAATTTTATCACTCCCAATTTCTGACCTAAAAAATTCAGTAACTTCAACATCCAAATTCTCCTAGCTCAGCTAACATAAACAAATTCTATGCATATGTACAGCTCAAGGACAATGAGGACTACATTTTTGATTCACAAACCTAAGCCTAATGATTCCTAAATAGGGAGATAGAAGTTTGAAATTTACCTGTTTCAGTCAAGCTCGAGTATGGCAATGTAGCAACTTTTAGTGAGGCCTGAAGGACTTTTGAGCTTGCTTGATGTTCCCTTGATCTTTCCCAATGCTCAGCTTGCTTTGAAATGGCTTGAATCTCTCTATAGAACTCAACCTGCAAACTTAGAATTTGAAAATGGTGAAGCTTGAAAATGAAGTTACAGTTGCTTGAGAATGGTTGGGATAGTTCATATGTATTGTATGCAATGTGTCTGAAGTGGTTTGGGACAAAACGCACGAGTGGATTTTGTTTTAGAAGTGAATCTGCAGAACCTGCCCTGTTTTTGCAAGAACTTGTGATTTTTGTGCTTAAGGGTGTTTTAGATGCTAAGAGCTCATGTTTTGGACTTGGTATATTGTGTTCAACTTGTTTCAAATGTGCACCAAGCTTGGTTTTAACAGATTGAAGAGTTGTGGAGTTTTTGCACACTTCCTTGTTTTTGAAGTAAAAGGTGAGTTGACAAAGCTTAAGGGTTGTACTTGCTAGCTTGAGGCCTGCTGATAGTTGGTGAACTTTTCCTGATATTAGTGAACTTTGTTTGCTACAAAAAAATTAGGTTCAAGGCTCAAGGGAAACAAAAATGCATAAAGTGAACTTTATGGAAATGGCATTGTTATCTTTATGCCAAAAATGGAATAAACCCTTGTATAATGCTCTAAAGCTCAGAACAAAGCCTTAATCTAATGTGTTTGCATTTAATTTATGAGTGTAGAAAGTATTAGAACCTGTAAACCAAGTACAAGCATGCTCCAAACTGATTTGCAACTTGTATCAATGTGAAAAATGCCATGGACAAAAGTGAGAAATGGCCATTTTCTTTTCTTCGATTCTCCCTAACCATAAATGATTTTGGAGAGTTCTTGGACATTTTGGAAATCTTGTAACATTCTCTATAATTCATATTTGAAATGCATTTTAAGATTCCACTTGGAACTATGTGAAAAATTTCCATGAAGATAGGTCAAAATCCTGCCTAAACTAGGGCAAAGAATATTACATTGCGTGATCCGATATCAAATCCAAATATTACATCACCGAAGTACAATCCAAATTCCAAGTGCGCGTATCATTCCAACAGCCTTGGGCATGAAACTGATCAATGATGGGCCCTGAAGAATAAGATTCAAGACCTGATAGACAACAAAAATATCGAGTTTGATCTGCCTACAACTCTAAATGTGATAACTGCACCAATGTTGAACCATGGCAAAGGTGTCAATTTAATTGATGACACTATTTTTGTTTCCTCCTTTGAGGATTTGACTACTCTATTGCCTACTGTGAAGAAAAACTTGCTGAGAGTTGGGGTGTTCCCTGGTTGTTTAAAAGATTGTGATTGTTGTGCTGAATAAATAAATGGATGCAAGTGGCTGAAAAAAGGTGTTCAACGCCTGATAGATAGTCACGGGATCCTGTTCGAAAAAATTCCTACCATCAAGAGTTTGACCAATAAATCTGAAGATCTTTCCATAATAACAATCTCTAACAAGCCTCTTAGGATCTCCTCAAAGGGTCCTATTAGGATTTCAAATGAATCAACAATTTCTCCTCTAATAATCACTTCCCCTGGGCCAATTCCTTACTCCTCTAGCAAAGCAGTTCCATGGAACTATGGTGCCGAAGTTTACTATCATGGAATAAAGCAATATTCATGGATCAACGAAGACAAGACCAACGACGTTACAAATATTGCAGGTTCTAGTAAGGTAACAAGAACGGGGAGGATCTTATCCCCTGACATCTCACCTCTGACTACTACAATAACTCTTGTTCACATAACCAATAACAAACCTAGTTCCAACACTAAAGGCAAAGAAAAGTAAGTAAGCCTGCTGAGATATAGGCACCAGCCAAAGATGTTGACGCTAAAGAGCCCTCCACTCGAGAAATGGAGGAAATCCTAAAAATTATAAAGAAGAGTGATTTCAAAATAGTCAAACAACTGGGGCAAACCCCCTCCAAAATTTCCATGTTGTCATTACTCCTCTGTTCTGATGCTCATGCCCAAGCTTTAATCAATTTCTTGAAGAAAGCTCAAGTGCCACAAGAGACTACAGCTGACCAGTTTGAGAATTGTGTGGCGAGTTTAACGGTTGACAATGGATTAGGTTTCTCTGAAGCTGACTTGACACCAGTTGGAAGGAATCATAATAAGGCCTTGCATGTCTATTGAGTGCAAGGGAACTACCCTGGCTCATGTCCTAATTGATACTGGTTCCTCCCTAAATGTTTTACCCAAAGGTGCGTTGGACCGACTAGATTGTGAAGGCCTGGTGTTCAAACCAAGGGATATATTCGTAAGGGCTTTCGATGGGTCTAGAAGGATGGTGCATGGAGAGGTGAATCTCCCCATTAAAGTGGGATCACAAATTTTCAACTCCACCTTTTATATCATGGACATATGTCCTGCCTACTCTTGTTTGCTTGGGCACCCTTGGATCCATGGGGCATGGGCAGTAACATCCACCCTTCATCAAAAATTAAAATATCTAGTCAAAGGGAAGATCGTTACTGTTTGCGGCGAAGAAGAATTTATGGTGAGCCACCTCAATTCCTTTAAGCATGTGGAAATGGATGGTGAGTGTATAGAAACTCTGTGCCAGGCTTTCGAAGTTGTTCCTCCTATGGTTGCCGCAACCAAAATCTCCTCCGACATATCAAAATTTTATGAAGTTATTGTTAGAACAAGATTGGTTCTGATCATATCTCAAAGTTTTGATGATAACAATAAATTATATTTTATATATTTGATACTCTGATAAACGTATTTAACTATTTCAGATAATGTTCTGACAGAAGCATCTTGAAGTGCTGAGCTGAAAATAAATGAAGAAGTTCTTTGATGAAAGAACTATTTGTTTTAAGCGCAAGTGTTGATGCTGATGCTGTCTCTGATAATGTTCTAACAGAAGCATCTTGATGTGTTAAGCTGAAAATAAATGAAGAAGTTCTTTGATGAAAGAACCATTTGTTTTAACTCAAGTGCTGATGCTGACTCTGGTAAGATAATTATTTTATTACATTTTCTAACGCTTAGCAAGTTTCTGTGTAAGCTATGTTTCAGAAGTTCTTTGAAAGCAAGTGTTGTTCAGAAGATATTTGAAAGCAAGTGTTGTTCAGAAGATATTTGAAAGCAAGTATTGTTCAGAAGATATTTGAAAGCAAGCGCTGATCAGAAGTACTTAGCAAGCAAAGCATTGTTTAGAAGATATGCAAGCATGTTATGAATTCGAGACGTGAAACAAGTTCTGAAAGAATGCAAAAGCTATCAAGTATTGCCAAGCTTCAGGAGACATGTTCTTACATAGTGCCGTTTGCTCATTTAATGCAAAGACGGCTATATGCACTCAAGTGTCTACGCTAGTGCATTGGAAAATGGAATAGTGCAAGGAAACACACAAACGTTTAATTCTCTCCATTTGAAGGCAGCAACAGTCATGTTTCTTCATGCTATATATAGAAGAACATTAATTGCAAGCCAACTAACAAAATATTGCAAAAACGCTGAAAGGCTGAACAACTAAAGTTCTGAATAGAACTTAACAATTTCAAAAGAAGCAAGAATAACGTGAAAGATTCTGGGCTCACAAACAAATTTCATACACTTTGTGATATAATATTCTTAGTGAAAAATCACAGTTGTGATATAGCTTTCTTAGAAGCAAACTTTGTTTCACTATCTGTAAAGATTTATATCTTGTAATTGTTCCTTGAGAGACCAAGGTTGGTCATAATTCTCAAGTAGACTAGGACTAGTTTAAGTCTTAGTGGTGTGAGTCACTTGTAAGGTTACTTGTGCATTGTTAGTCACAACAGTTGTTTTGTGATTGTAATCAATTGATTATAGTGGATTAAGTCCTTGTTGAGAAAGGCGAAATCACCTTGGCGGGTGGACTGGAGTAGTTTGAGTTCAAACGAACTAGGATAAAAATAACCTTGTCTTTCCTTTATTGTTGTACCTTTAAGAAAAAGAAAAGGAGAAACTTATTCAACCCCCCTCCCCCCTTCTAATTGTTTTCTCCACCTTCAATTTGTATCAGAGCTTGACTCTGAGCTCAACAATTAACCGTGTCAGGAAAAGATCTAGAAGAAAACACAAATGGCTACTGAGAAAAACAACAATAGTTACAACAAACCTCCTGTATTTGATGGAGAATATTTTGATTATTGGAAAGATAGACTAGAAAGTTTCTTTCTAGGTCATGATAGTGATTTATGGGATATAGTCTTGGATGGTTACACAATCCTACAGACTCAGAAGGAAACAAGATTGATAGGAAAAATATGGACAGACAACAAAAAGCTGATTTCAAAAATCATCATAGAGCTAGAAATATTTTTCTAAATGCTATCTCTAAAATGGAATATGAAAAAATCACTAATAGAGATACAACACATGATATGTTTGAGTCACTCAAAATGACTCATGAAGGAAACCCTCAAGTGAAGGAGTTTAAAGCTCTGGCTCTCGTCCAGAAGTATGAAGCCTTCAGAGTAGAAGAAATTGAATCTATAGAAGCAATGTTCTCAGGGTTTCAAACTCTGATTGCTGGTCTGAGAGTTTTGAACAAGGGATACACTAAAGCAGATCACGTTAAAAATATCATCAGAAGCTTACCCAGAAGATGGGCACCTATGGTCACTGCTTTCAAAATATCAAAAGATCTGAACAACGTGTCACTTGAAGAACTCACCAGTGCTCTCAGAAGTCATGAGATAGAACTTGATGAGCACGAGCCTCAGAAGAAAGGTAAGTCTCTTTCCCTTAAATAAATTAAGAAATATGATACTAATGCTTTTCAGGCTGAAGAGGAAAACTCTTAAGAATCTACGTCAGAAGAAGACGAACTATCCTTACTCTCCAGAAGGATAAATCATCTGTGGAAGCACAGACAGAATAAGTTCAGGAACTTCAAGAAGTCAGAAAATAAACCAGAATCTTCTGAACACAAAAGTCAAACAGAAGAGAAGTAATATGTTTTGAATGCAAAGAACCTGGACACTACAAGAGTGATTGTCCAAAACTTCAGAGAGAAAAACCAAAGAAAAGGTTTGGTAAAAAGAAAGGGATGATGGCAACCTGGGACGATTCAGAATCCTCTGAAGATGAATCTGATTCTGAAGATGAGAACACCAACCTAGCTCTGATGGCTACCACAACAGATGACTCAGATTGTGAGTCAGAACCAAGAGAGGTATTTTCTGAATTTTCTAGAGATGAACTTGTTGAAAGTATATCAGAACTTCTGGAAAACTATAGTAAGCTCAAAATCAAATACAAGAAACTCAAGAAGATTCTTGCATCTGATCTTGAGAAACATGAAATAGAAAAATATGAACTCAAAGAAAACAATTTTAAACTTAAAGAAGAAATTCAAAATGTTAAAAAAATTTCTAGTTCAGATTCTGTGTTAAGTTCTAAAGATATTCTGAAAGAATATGACTATAGCTTTCAAACTTTTCTTGCTAAGAGCATAGATAGAAGCAAAATAGCTTCAATGATCTATGGAGTTAGTGGGAAAAACAGAATAGGAATTGGATATTGTGATACGGTGGGAGAACTGACTATGAGTTTTGCGTTTGTATTCGCACTTGTGCGGTTGAGCAAGAGTCGCCACCGACTTTTTATTTTATCCTAAAGGAAAGGTTAAAAAAGCACAGCAAAAACCTTTTGAGATATTTCGTGGGTCCGGGGGGTAGATTATGAAAAGGGAAGGTATTAGCACCCTTTTCATCCATGGTTATCCATGGGCTCTTAGTTACTTGGTTTTTTAGATCACTTGCCTTGATTTTCGATTGCTTGAAATTGTGGTGTGTGTGTGTGTTTTGAAAATGTTTTTGAAGAGATGCCTTGTCTTAGGCGACCAATGTATTCGACTCGTGTTTGAGTGTTTTACAAAAGTGTGTATCTTTTCGAAAAGATGTTTCAAATGTTTTTGAGAGTTTGTTTGGAAGTGTTATGGATTGTGGTTTTTGAAAAGAAGGCAAGCGTTTTTGCAAGTTGATCTCAAGTAACTAAGAGTTTTGTCTACCCTATTGTACTCAAAGGTTTTCTCTATGTTTTCAACCCTTTTTAACAATTTTGTTCCACCATTGAATTTGGTGGACAATCTTGCGTTTAGGAAGTTTGTTCGGGACGGGCGCGGGTCATCGTATGGACCATGAATGCAATGGTGCCAAGTGTCTTTGGCAATTTGCTTTGAAGGGACTATGATCATTCCGTTTAGGCAACATTCGAAAGCATCATCGAGGGACTTATGATCATTTGAATTCGTTTTGCCAAAGATACTCGACGTGCAAGCATGGCCCATTTTGGAAGGCAACATGTGGGATTACCCTAGAGGGTGCAAGTGTGATTGTGTATTGATTTCATGTATTTGTCTTGTATTAGGTTATCTAGCGTTTGATTTTATGTACATGCAAACCCTAGGTCTAACCATGGTATAATTGAAAGCGGTAAATTGCGAAAATGTAAAGTCTATGCTATTACAAAATAAGTATCCGGGAGTGGGGGTACAAGTTTATGAATGGGGATGAGACTTAGGAATATAGTGTCCAATAAGTTACAACCAAATCGAATTTGCGATCAAATGTAAATGTAACGAATATACAAATATAAGCGAATGTGTATAGGAGCAAGGCAAAGGTATTGTGTAAGTGCACGTGTATATGTGTATGTAATTATTTACAGGTTAAATGTGTATTAAGTATTGTTTTGACCTAAAGAAAAAATTAAATGTTTATTAATCCTTGATTTGTGATCTTGTATTTTCTTTAATATATACAAAAAGGAAATTTAAGAAAAGAAAGTATTTCTAAGTTAGAAAATTGTCACTTTACATTTTTTGATATAAAAGTATCTTTATATTATTAATAAGAATATTTGAATTAAAAAAAAGAAAGTGTTTTCAATTTTAATTATATGGTGTAAAAAAATGTATTTTTGTTATTTATGTACAAAAAGTATTAATCTTAAGAAAAATTATATATTCTTTGTATAGAAAAAATAAAAGAAAATGTGAGTTTAATTGTAAAGAAAAAATATTAGTTTCTATATAGAATTTAACTATTATATATATATAATAAAAAAAAGTGTTATTAATGTAAAAAATATTATGTTAGTTTATTTAACAAAAGAAAATGAATGAAAATGTTTTTAATCTCTAAAAAAGTTTGGAGTTTTGAATGGGCCAAAAGGGCATTAGGCCCAAACCAACCACATAGAAAGAATAGACAAAATGGGGGGTGTTAACTGGTTTTGGGAGTGAACGGGCTTAGGCGCAAATGGCAGGCCCAAAGCTTTGAGACAAAAGTTTGTATTAGGGTTAATTGTTTTTGTCTTCAGAAAAGGATTTAGGGTTTGAGAATGTGGCAGCGGCGCCGTTCGTGGTTACTTCGTCTTCTCCGATCGTTCATCTCTCGCCATAGATACTTGAGTACAACTCCTTCACACAAGGCCAACAAACGCCGTCATCCCCCTTTCACCCTCCGTAGACCACCCAGACCACGTTATAAGGTACGATTTCGATCTCAAACGCATTAGGGTTTCATTCCTCTTTTGATTTTTAATTTCAATTTGGGCTTTGACTTATGTTTTCTTTCGTTATTGACATGCATGTAAGGAGGTATAAGAGTACTACCTTTGGAGATGGAGGAAGAGGGATTTTGGAGGCGTTAAGGCCCGACGGTAAAGGAATTGCACGATGAGATCAACTTCTTGGTGACCCTGGTATTTCTGTACTCTTTATCTTTTTGCCATTTGAGGGTTTTATGATGATGTTGACTGAAAACCCCTTTTTGAAACTCACTTCTTTCTTCTTCTCTCCTACTGTATGCTTGTTGCTTCTCTTCTCCGTTTCTGAATTGCCTTGAATGTGCTTCTTTGGTTGCCTCTTGATTGCCTTTGAATGATGCCCTGTGATGAGCACTTCCTCTGAGGGCCTGCCTTGAATGTGCTTCTTCCTTGACTGTCTCTTTGTTGCCTTATGCGCTTGCCTATGCTTCTTCCTTGCCCAAGGATGAACATAGGGTTCTGAGGGCCTTGTATATGTGCTTCTGAATGTTGGTTTTGAATTGAATGCTTTCTCTCAATGATGTTTTTTTTACTGAGGGCTGGAGGGTTTGACTTTGAATGCTTTTGCTCAATGATGTTTTTATTTGGATGGTGCTGGTGTACACAGGGTATACAGGTTGCCTGGGTAAGTTTGTGTTGGTTTTGAAAGTTGACAAGGTTTTGCTTGAATGGCCAGACTTCAGGTTTTTTGTGAATCTAGGCTTTAGGTTTGGACTGATTCAGGTGAGGCTTGTTTATGCTTAGGCATGTCTTGGCCTTTCAGGTTTGATGCTTTTGAAGTTTCACAGGTTGGTCTTTGATGGTTTTTGTTTTTGATGTATTTGATTAGGCTTCAGGCAGGGTGAGGCTTGAGGCTTTTTGACAGGGTGAGGCCTGATTTCGTGTTTATCAGGTTTTTTAAGGGTTTTCAGGTTAAGGTTTGTGTTTTAAAACTTCACCTGTTTCTGCTGAGGCTTGACAGGTTTTTGAAAATCAGGCCCTTTGCTTTGACAGGGGTTTTATCATTTTTGAATGGCTTCCTTTGGTTATGTTTACACAGTTTGGCTTTATGTTGCAGTTTGATATGGCTTGTGGTGAGCTTTGACAATTGTTACAGGTTATGCTTTAAGGCATAGTTGTTCTGTCCTGCTTGACAGGTTCAGCAGGCTTTTGATACCTCTCCCCCTTTGTATCCACTGTGTTCAGTTTTGTTTTATATTTTTCTTCCTTCCTGCCTAAAGCCTAAAAACCTGCTCTCTTTTTTCTCTTTTTCTTCTCTCTCCCAGTACAGTTAATATATTTAATATGTTTGTGCTGTACCTTTGTTCTGAAAGGGCCACCTTTATTTTGGGAAATGATGAAAAGAAAATGTTTTGCTTGCATAATAGATTTCCTCTGCATATTTGTCCCTTCTTGACAGCTTTTGTACTTTTTGAACTTTCCATATCTTTGCAAAATCTTCTTTATTGACAGCTTTGAGTAGCCTTTTGGATAGTAACTTGCATTTTTGGCAGAAAGTTTGAGTTTGGAGGTTGTGATTCAGTTTGGACCTTTAGTTGGGTTTGAATTTGTGCAGTACTGTTTGAGATCTTTGAATTGTGCAATGTGTTGACAAACTTTGCATTTTTTTCAACTTTGCATTCATGATTAGCAAATAAAATTCTTCCCTCTTTGTGAACCGGGAGAAATCCCGTGATTTGCAGAGAGGGTTAACTGATCCCAATCAGTGGCCCTTAATGATGAAATGTCTTTTATTTATCTGTCATTATTTATTTATCTGCTTTTTGACTTTTCTCTTTTTCTCTTGCAGATGAATAATTGAATGGAGGGGAGCAAAGGATGAAGAATTTGAAGAATAGAAGACTTAGAAAAAATAGGATAGTTTCATTTTTTATTTAAATTTAAATTAGTGTAAAATCATTGTTTGTAAATAAATTGTAAACAATAATTGTACAATTAATTTAAGAATAAATAAAAGTTTTCATTATCCAATTAATTCTACTTTCTCTTTTATTGTTTATTCATTTATTTAAAATTCTTTGAATTAAAATAATTGAAAAATAAATTCCAATTACTTAATTTTAGAATAATAAATAATTTAAATAAACAAAGCTTTAACAAATTGATCAGTTAAACCTGGTACCTCTAACATCCAAAGCAAAGCAACAGTTAATCAAATCAACTGATCAGGCGCATTCCCTTTTCACTGATTTTTACCCAATACTGCAAATCCCAACTGAATGTACCTTTTGACTGGTTCAATTAAACAAACGTGAATTCAAACCTACTGCCTTCTTTTACTGATTAAATCAAACAATGCGAATTCAAACCAAATCTCGGAATAACTTGCAAAGTGCTGTAGAATTTAAGTCCTTCTGAAAACGTGCCCACAAAAACCCTAATTCCTGATTAAATTCCAAAGAGCGTTCGCCTGATCAAAGTTGAGCCAAAATCAACCAAAACCCTAAGCCAACTGTGTGAAATATTCCAGAGCCCTGAAAAATCAATAAAACCCTAATTGTGTCCTGACTGGCGAGAAAAGTCAGTTTGACCGATTCTTGAGCCAGTTTGAAAAATCAGGAAACGCCTGAAGCTGCGATTTCTTATGGAAAAATGCAAGGGCAAATTTTGGGGTACAACAGTTGCCCCTGCTCAATCTTCTTGAACCTGAAGAGTTAGATTGGCAAGTTTGCCTTTCGCGACTTGAAGGTAAAAGAAGATTGGACACTAAAGTGCCCAGAAAATTTGCACTCGGTGATGTGATGGTAGAGGTGAATGGGCTTAAAGATGCCATTTGGTGATGGGCTTAAAGATGCCATCTGATGCGATAGAATCTTGTCGGGGGATGGGCTTAGAGATGCCATCTGATAATGGGCTTAAAGATGCCATTTGGAAATATTGAACTGTATGTCAATGGTGAGTGGACGAGTATCAGAAAGGCACCCATGCTTTGGAACATCTCTGAATTGGGGGTCCGAATAAGCAATAGATTGACATCCATGTCTGGAGAATCCGTAAACTATTTTCAGGGGTTGAGATTTGAATAATCAATAGAGCCACATCCGTTGTTGGGAAGCGTTCGTAAACTGTTTTCAAAAGTTGGCATCTGAACAAGTTGGTAGATTGACATCCGTTGTTGGGAAGAATCCGTAAACTGTTTTCAGAAATCTTGAGAAGAATCTGAACAAGTAATAGGTTAGTATCCGTTACTGGAGAACCCGTGAACTGTTTTCAGAAGTCTTGAAGTTGAAGAAGAACCGGTGTAGGGTTTTCTGATGATGCGTCTGAATGGATCTGGGATAGGTATCAGAATGTCGCCGTGTCCGGGTCACATCTGAACTATTTCTGGATGAATCTCGGGAGATGATCTTCGTCTGTTGACTAATCTTACCTGAAAAAGTAAAGGGTTAGTCGTATGCAATGTCATTATGCATGATGCAATGTATGTGACATCAATGTTTATGACATGAATGTGATGAATGCGCATGTAAGCTGATGAGCTATCTTGCTGAGGATAAATGAATCCTGAGTCGGCTGCAGATAAAAGAATCTTGACTGCTGCCTGGGAAAATAATTCCTTGGCTGTTGCTGGGGAAGAGAATTCCTGATGACCTCTACTGGGGAGTTCCAAACTAGTAGACTCATGCTGGGGAGGTAAGATTGAGAATCTTCAGCTCGGTGGGAAGTAAGTCTGGCGACTTCACTGGGGAACTCAAGATTTGCCCTCCCAAAACTCTGTGGGGAGAAGGTTCATTAGTCTGGCTCCGCTAGGTATTGATAATTTGAAGTTTTAGCTTCGCTGGGGATAATGAAACTTGACTTTGAGTGGAGTTAGCTTCTGGAAGGTTCTCTGGCTGGGGATTGCGAGAGTCCTCTGATTGCTGCAGGTGAAGGCTTGGAATCTGAACAAGCGATAGATTAACATCCGTTGTTGGGAAGAATCCATAAACTGTTTTCAGAAGTCTTGAGAAGAATCTGAACAAGTGATAGGTTAACATCCGTTACTTGGAGAACCCGTGAACTGTTTTCAGAACGTCTTGAGATTGAATAAGCAATAGAGCAGCATCCGTTGTTGGGAAGCGTCCGTAAACTGTTTTCAAAGGTTTCATCTGAACAAGCTGATAGATTAACATCCGTTGTTGGGAAGAATCCATAAACTGTTTTCAGAAGTCTTGAGAAGAATCTGAACAAGTGATAGGTTAACATCTGTTACTTGGAGAACCCGTGAACTATTTTCAGAAATCTTGAGATTGAATAAGCAATAGAGCAGCGTCCATTGTTGGGAAGCGTCCGTAAACTATTTTCAATGGTTGCATCTGAACAAGCTGATAGATTAACATCCGTTGTTGGGAAGAATCCATAAACTGTTTTCAGAAGTCTTGAGAAGAATATGAACAAGTGATAGGTTAACATCCGTTACTTGGAGAACCCGTGAACTGTTTTCAGAAATCTTGAGATTGAATAAGCAATAGAGCAGCATCCGTTGTTGGGAAGCGTCCGTAAACTGTTTTCAAAAGTCTGGAGAAGAATCTGAACAAGTGATAGGTTAACATCCGTTACTTGGAGAATCCGTGAACTGTTTTCATAAGTCTTGAGGTTGAATAAGCAATAGAGCAGCATCCGTTGTTGGGAAGCGTCTGTAAACTGTTTTCAAAGGTTGCATCTGAACAAGTAATAGATTAACATCCGTTGTTTGGAAGAATCCATAAACTGTTTTCAGAAGTCTTGAGAAGAATCTGAACAAGTGATAGGTTAACATCCGTTACTTGGAGAACCCGTGAACTATTTTCAGAAATCTTGAGATTGAATAAGCAATAGAGCAGCCTCCGTTGTTGGGAAGCGTCCGTAAACTATTTTCAAAGGTTGCATCTGAACAAGTAATGGATTAACATCCGTTGTTGGGAAGAATCCATAAACTATTTTCAGAGGTCTTGAAGAGGAACCGGTGTAGGGCTTCCTAGGGATGAGCTTGTGTAAAACTGCATCGGGTTTTTGAACACTTTTGACATTCGAATGCCCCAAGTGGTGATGTAGATAATTTCCTGGCTTGTTACAGGGGTTGGTCTACAATCGGTCGTTCACAGATGTTTTCCTGGCTTGTTACAGGTGTTGATCTGGAACTCTTCAGACGTGCCCTAGCTGGATACAAGAATCGAATCTGGAAATAGTCGTCAACAGATATGCCCTGGCTGGATACAGGAATCGAATCCTCAAACTCTTCAGACGTGCCCTGGCTAGATACAGGAATCGAGTCTGGAAATGTGATAGTTGATTTGTTCAACACTTTTGACATTCGAATGCCCCAAGTGGTGATGAAGGAGTCTTGAATTAGACTGCTCTGCATATTGAGAGATTTCTTGAAATCTTGACTGGACTGCCCCAGGTTAACTGGACTTTGAAAGATCTGTTGGACCTCGACTGGACTGCCCCAGGTTAATTGGATGGTGAAATGTCATGCCCCCTGCTGATAGGAGATTTGTAATGGAAGTGTTATCCTCTTGAAGTGATTGTTACTTACTGAGAGAGTTTTCGTTCCTCCGAACATTCGCTGTATGAATTTCTTCGCTGTCAAACAAAAAGCCAAATGTAAACAGTGGTATTCAAGAAATGCAAAGTTTA
Organism: Vicia faba; assembly: GCA_948472305.1. NCBI lineage: Eukaryota > Viridiplantae > Streptophyta > Magnoliopsida > Fabales > Fabaceae > Vicia > Vicia faba. The sequence goes on along the minus strand of OX451738.1, from coordinate 517,056,566 downwards.
TGTTTGTCTCGAAGTTTTGAAAAATGCGTTTTTAGCAGAAAACTTTTTATAAGACAGATCAACACAAGATTTAGAGCAAAGCCCTACAGGAGTCAGGATACCTTTTGTAACAGTATGCTTTCGAACTAACCCATGCTTCAATTAGGACTTTTGAAGGGTTGTAACGTGGCTTGGTTCACGGTTTAAGAAACAAAGGATAAAGTCTCAAAATATATTTGTACCCACCCGCTCTTCGTGATGTTCTCCAACCTAAGCTCAGTTAATTGTGCGTCATACTCGGTTTTGAGTTTGGAACGACTTTTGGGCGATGGTTCACCAGTTGAATTTGGGGAGACAGTCATCATCTCCTCTTTTCTTTTTTTACATTTTTCATGTTGTTGAGGATTTTGTAATGACCTCACTATTTTGATTTTGATTTGTTATCCCTAACTTTTGCCTGACTGCTACCGTTTTCGAGATTACAGTCAGCGGGATGCCCCAGCTTTCTTAAGCCTCCTTTATAGGTTTTGGCTTGGTGGGCTTTTCTCTTTTGAGAGATTGACTGTCTATGTGATAGGGAACCACCCTTGTCTTTCGATTCCAAAGGAATGCTTTCTTTTTTGACATCGTTCGTTGTATTACGAACTGAGAGTTTGCGACTTCAATGCGCATCTTCTTTTGAATTAACTGAGATACTACCCTGCCACGGGTTTATATCAAAGGTTTTGATCGTTTAGAACAGAAAACTCCTACTTCTTTGGCTCGAAGGGGTTGACTAGGGATTAACTTCCTTATAACTCCAGTGTTTGGGAATTGAAAGAAATGCCTGTACATCATCAGCAAGGTCTATTCAAAAGCATACTGTATAAGATCATGGTATTGTTTCGTCATCCTCCCTCTAAAGGCTTACAGCTTTTTATCAAGAGTCAAATATCATAAAGAAAAGCATAAGAGTAGTGAAACGAATGGATGAATTCAAGACAAACATATGCAATGCATTAATGAAAACAGAGTTTAACATCAACAGATAATTGTTTGACAGCAAAAGAAATTACAACTTTGAAAATTCAAAAAGAAGCAAAAGTCTTTCAGCTCGAGCTTCGTCACTTCAAGTGGAGAACCATTTAACGGAAGATTTTCATCTCGCCGTCTGGCATGAATTCTAGCACTCCAATGTCGATCAGGTCTTGAATCTTGTTCTTCAAGGCCCAACAGTCGTTGGTGTCGTGTCCCGGGCTGTAGGAGTGGTAAACACAAAATGCGTCGGGATGATAGTGAGGAGAGGAGATATTGGGCTTCTGAGGAGGGTCCTTTAAGGTAAGCAGGTTGACCTCCATCAGGCGCTTCAGTATGAAAAATGATGGTATTTCAGTCTTCGTGAACTGTCTTCCCAACGTTTCTTGCTTACGCCGATTACCCCGTTGACGCTGGTGAGGTTGTTGATGGGCTTGTGACCCTGAAGCAAGCAAAGGAGCTTTCTCCTTGTCTTCTTGAGTGGATGGAGGCTGAGCGGTAACTTGCTCTTCAACCTCAGCTATTTGCCCCAGTTGGTTTTTTGGAAGCAGTTGGCGAACAAGAACTCTGAGTTCCTCTTGTCTTTGAGATAGGTCTTGGATGAGAGCCATCTGGCCCACCAACTGTCCCATCACTTGGGTCCTCAAGGTTGTCAGATCAAACTGCAGCTCCGCAAGCTGATCACTCCTGGCATTGTTGGAATTCTCCAAGCCCTTTGTGAGGAGAGCTTTCATCTCTTCTTGCCCCAGAGATAAGTTCAGGAACATCTCCTGCAGTTGAGCAGTCTGGTCTTGGATGTCTTTGACAGACCTTTCTAGAGCCATCTCTTGCTGAAATAAACAGCAGGAGAGTAAGGAAACCTGAAAAAGGAAAGACTGTCAAAATGCAATGCATGATAATGTGGATGCATGTTTTCAAGGATCTCTTGGGGTAAACACAAGAAAATGTTAGAGGTTGAGCTTGGATCTCTGATTGAAGAACTTTGCACCGGTGGACGTCTTTCCACGAGAATCAAGCTCACCATGTCGAGTGGGTCATAGCCACTGATTCAAGTTGTTGCACTTGAACTTTGTTTGGAGAACTTTGTATCGGTGGATGTCTTTCCACGAGAATCAAGCTCACCATGTCGAGTGGGTCATAGCCACTGATTTAAGTTGTTGTACTTGATCTTTGATTGGAGAACTTTGTATCGGTGGATGTCTTTCCACGAGAATCAAGCTCACCATGTCGAGTGGGTCATAGCCACTGATTCAAGTTGTTGCACTTGAACTTTGGTTGGCATTGGTTAGAGGAGAAACCTCTTGCCCCTTGATAGACGTCTGGTTCAACGTAACCCTGCATCAAAAGAACCCTCGAGATCCTTGAAATGGTTATTGAAAATGCTATGGTATGATGTTATGATGTTATGTACATGTATGCAAAAAGCAAGTGAGTGTATATACAAGCAAATGTATTCACACAAAGCAAACAAGTCCTTAGGTTTAGGCTTGCATGAGGTTCAGGTAAATACCCTCTTGAAGTTAGTTGGCTCATCCTGTCCTAAAATAGAAACCGGGTTCTAAGGAGCTCAATATCATTGGATTGTTTTCTGTGTTCATTGTTTCGGTTTAGCCACTTACTAGCGACCAAAATATTCCAAGAAAACAATCCTCAAAAGAGTGTAGTATCGAGGATCTACCAACTTCGGACTGCACCAAAGTCGGTCATCTCACTACCCCTAAAAAGGCTAAGATGGTAAATTAAGGTTCTAAGAGTTCGTTAGTGCTTCATGACATCACACAGCGGCCCCGTACTCTGCTTGACTACTCAAGGGTTACCGGTACTCACAAATATGTCACACTAACATAGCTTACTGCTTCAACCGTGTCGGTATACCCCACACAGTTCCCTCGCAGTTTTTGCTATTTACCTAAAAAGGTGCCCCAAATCCGGGTGGAGGATTTACAACAAACCCAAACAAAGAACCCAAAAGATAAAGCAATCAAGTCAATCAAAGCAAGAAAGTAAAGGTGATCTAAACCCTAAGGTAACCCCACTTTTAAGTTATCCCCAGCAGAGTCGCCAGTTCTGTGATACGGTGGGAGAACTGACTATGAGTTTTGCGTTTGTATTCACACTTGTGCGGTTGAGCAAGAGTCGCCACCAACTTTTTATTTTATCCTAAAGGAAAGGTTAAAAAAGCACAGCAAAAACCTTTTGAGATATTTCATGGGTCCGGGGGGTAGATTATGAAAAGGGAAGGTATTAGCACCCTTTTCATCCATGGTTATCCATGGGCTCTTAGTTACTTGGTTTTTTAGATCACTTGCCTTGATTTTCGATTGCTTGAAATTGTGGTGTGTGTGTGTGTTTTGAAAATGTTTTTGAAGAGATGCCTTGTCTTAGGCGACCAATGTATTCGACTCGTGTTTGAGTGTTTTACAAAAGTGTGTATCTTTTCGAAAAGATGTTTCAAATGTTTTTGAGAGTTTGTTTGGAAGTGTTGTGGATTGTGGTTTTTGAAAAGAAGGCAAGCGTTTTTGCAAGTTGATCTCAAGTAACTAAGAGTTTTGTCTACCCTATTGTACTCAAAGGTTTTCTCTATGTTTTCAACCCTTTTTAACAATTTTGTTCCACCATTGAATTTGGTGGACAATCTTGCATTTAGGAAGTTTGTTCGGGACGGGCGCGGGTCATCGTATGGACCATGAATGCAATGGTGCCAAGTGTCTTTGGCAATTTGCTTTGAAGGGACTATGATCATTCCGTTTAGGCAACATTCGAAAGCGTCATCGAGGGACTTATGATCATTTGAATTCGTTTTGCCAAAGGTACTCGACGTGCAAGCATGGCCCATTTTGGAAGGCAACATGTGGGATTACCCTAGAGGGTGCAAGTGTGATTGTGTATTGATTTCATGTATTTGTCTTGTATTAGGTTATCTAGCGTTTGATTTTATGTACATGCAAACCCTAGGTCTAACCATGGTATAATTGAAAGCGGTAAATTGCGAAAATGTAAAGTCTATGCTATTACAAAATAAGTATCCGGGAGTGGGGGTACAAGTTTATGAATGGGGATGAGACTTAGGAATATAGTGTCCAATAAGTTACAACCAAATCGAATTTGCGATCAAATGTAAATGTAACGAATATACAAATATAAGCGAATGTGTATAGGAGCAAGGCAAAGGTATTGTGTAAGTGCACGTGTATATGTGTATGTAATTATTTACAGGTTAAATGTGTATTAAGTATTGTTTTGACCTAAAGAAAAAATTAAATGTTTATTAATCCTTGATTTGTGATCTTGTATTTTCTTTAATATATACAAAAAGGAAATTTAAGAAAAGAAAGTATTTCTAAGTTAGAAAATTGTCACTTTACATTTTTTGATATAAAAGTATCTTTATATTATTAATAAGAATATTTGAATTAAAAAAAAAGAAAGTGTTTTCAATTTTAATTATATGGTGTAAAAAAATGTATTTTTGTTATTTATGTACAAAAAGTATTAATCTTAAGAAAAATTATATATTCTTTGTATAGAAAAAATAAAAGAAAATGTGAGTTTAATTGTAAAGAAAAAATATTAGTTTCTATATAGAATTTAACTATTATATATATATAATAAAAAAAAGTGTTATTAATGTAAAAAATATTATGTTAGTTTATTTAACAAAAGAAAATGAATGAAAATGTTTTTAATCTCTAAAAAAGTTTGGAGTTTTGAATGGGCCAAAAGGGCATTAGGCCCAAACCAACCACATAGAAAGAATAGACAAAATGGGGGGTGTTAACTGGTTTTGGGAGTGAACGGGCTTAGGCGCAAATGGCAGGCCCAAAGCTTTGAGACAAAAGTTTGTATTAGGGTTAATTGTTTTTGTCTTCAGAAAAGGATTTTGGGTTTGAGAATGTGGCAGCGGCGCCGTTCGTGGTTACTTCGTCTTCTCCGATCGTTCATCTCTCGCCATGGATACTTGAGTACAACTCCTTCACACAAGGCCAACAAACGCCGTCATCCCCCTTTCACCCTCCGTAGACCACCCAGACCACGTTATAAGGTACGATTTCGATCTCAAACGCATTAGGGTTTCATTCCTCTTTCGATTTTTAATTTCAATTTGGGCTTTGACTTATGTTTTCTTTCGTTATTGACATGCATGTAAGGAGGTATAAGAGTACTACCTTTGGAGATGGAGGAAGAGGGATTTTGAAGGCGTTAAGGCCCGACGGTGAAGGAATTGCACGATGAGCTCAACTTCTTGGTGACCCTGGTATTTCTGTACTCTTTATCTTTTTGCCATTTGAGGGTTTTATGATGATGTTGACTGAAAACCCCTTTTTGAAACTCACTTCTTTCTTCTTCTCTTCTACTGTATGCTTGTTGCTTCTCTTCTCTGTTTCTGAATTGCCTTGAATGTGCTTCTTTGGTTGCCTCTTGATTGCCTATGAATGATGCCCTGTGATGAGCACTTCCTCTGAGGGCCTGCCTTGAATGTGCTTCTTCCTTGACTGTCTCTTTGTTGCCTTATGCGCTTGCCTATGCTTCTTCCTTGCCCAAGGATGAACCTAGGGTTCTGAGGGCCTTGTATATGTGCTTCTGAATGTTGGTTTTGAATTGAATACTTTTGCTCAATGATGTTTTTTTTACTGAGGGCTGGAGGGTTTGACTTTGAATGCTTTTGCTCAATGATGTTTTTATTTGGATGGTGCTGGTGTACACAGGGTATACAGGTTGCCTGGGTAAGTTTGTGTTGGTTTTGAAAGTTGACAAGGTTTTGCTTGAATGGCCAGACTTCAGGTTTTTTGTGAATCTAGGCTTTAGGTTTGGACTGATTCAGGTGAGGCTTGTTTATGCTTAGGCAAGTCTTGGCCTTTCAGGTTTGATGCTTTTGAAGTTTCACAGGTTGGTCTTTGATGGTTTTTGTTTTTGATGTATTTGATTAGGCTTCAGGCAGGGTGAGGCTTGAGGCTTTTTGACAGGGTGAGGCCTGATTTCGTGTTTATCAGGTTTTTTAAGGGTTTTCAGGTTAAGGTTTGTGTTTTAAAACTTCACCTGTTTCTGCTGAGGCTTGACAGGTTTTTGAAAATCAGGCCCTTTGCTTTGACAGGGGTTTTATCATTTTTGAATGGCTTCCTTTGGTTATGTTTACACAGTTTGGCTTTATGTTGCAGTTTGATATGGCTTGTGGTGAGCTTTGACAATTGTTACAGGTTATGCTTTAAGGCATAGTTGTTATGTCCTGCTTGACAGGTTCAGCAGGCTTTTGATACCTCTCCCCCTTTGTATCCACTGTGTTCAGTTTTGTTTTATATTTTTCTTCCTTCCTGCCTAAAGCCTAAAAACCTGCTCTCTTTTTCCTCTTTCTCTTCTCTCTCCCAATACAGTTAATATATTTAATACGTTTGTGTTGTACCTTTGTTCTGAAAGGGCCACCTTTATTTTGGGAAATGATGAAAAGAAAATGTTTTGCTTGCATAATAGATTTTCTTTATTGACAGCTTTGAGTAGCCTTTTGGATAGTAACTTGCATTTTTGGCAGAAAGTTTGAGTTTGGAGGTTGTGATTCAGTTTGGACCTTTAGTTGGGTTTGAATTTGTGCAGTACTGTTTGAGATCTTTGAATTGTGCAATGTGTTGACAAACTTTGCATTTTTTTCAACTTTGCATTCATGATTAGCAAATAAAATTCTTCCCTCTTTGTGAACCGGGAGAAATCCCGTGATTTGCAAAGAGGGTTAACTGATCCCAATCAGTGGCCCTTAATGATGAACTGTCTTTTATTTATCTGTCATTATTTATTTATCTGCTTTTTGACTTTTCTCTTTTTCTCTTGCAGATGAATAATTGAATGGAGGGGAGCAAAGGATGAAGAATTTGAAGAATAGAAGACTTAGAAAAAATAGGATAGTTTCATTTTTTATTTAAATTTAAATTAGTGTAAAATCATTGTTTGTAAATAAATTGTAAACAATAATTGTACAATTAATTTAAGAATAAATAAAAGTTTTCATTATCCAATTAATTCTACTTTCTCTTTTATTGTTTATTCATTTATTTAAAATTCTTTGAATTAAAATAATTGAAAAATAAATTCCAATTACTTAATTTTAGAATAATAAATAATTTAAATAAACAAAGCTTTAACAAATTGATCAGTTAAACCTGGTACCTCTAACATCCAAAGCAAAGCAACAGTTAATCAAATCAACTGATCAGGCGCATTCCCTTTTCACTGATTTTTACCCAATACTGCAAATCCCAACTGAATGTACCTTTTGACAGGTTCAATCAAACAAACGTGAATTCAAACCAACTGCCTTCTTTTACTGATTAAATCAAACAATGCGAATTCAAACCAAATCTCGGAATAACTTGCAAAGTGCTGTAGAATTTAAGTCCTTCTGAGAACGTGCCCACAAAAACCCTAATTCCTGATTAAATTCCAAAGAGCGTTCGCCTGATCAAAGTTGAGCCAAAATCAACCAAAACCCTAAGCCAACTGTGTGAAATATTCCAGAGCCCTGAAAAATCAATAAAACCCTAATTGTGTCCTGACTGACGAGAAAAGTCAGTTTGACCGATTCTTGAGCCAGTTTGAAAAATCAGGAAACGCCTGAAGCTGCGATTTCTTGTGGAAAAATGCGAGGGCAAATTTTGGGGTACAACAGATATGAACCTCCCAAAGGGAAGGAAACATATATTCCAAAACCTGTTGCTAAGATGACTTTCTCTTATAAACCTCTGAACAAACAGTTCAAGTTTGGACACGCACATGATATAAAATATACATCACATTCTGGAAACTCTTATGCTAACCAAAAGTTCAAACAGAACTTGAAATACTCTAACCCAAGAGGACCCAAAAAGATATGGGTACTGTGATCGGTGGATCTGGAAATGACTGTTTAACGCTGGTTCGCGAAATATCGCGGAAGCAAGAGTCGCCACCGCCTTTTATTTTCTCCAACATGGACAGGACAAAAGCACAACAAAATTCCTTATGAGATAGTTTCTCGGTTCGGGAGGTAGATTTATAGAAAGGGAAGGTGTTAGCACCCTTTCTATCTATGGTTATCCACGAGCTCTTAGGTACTTGCTCATTTGTGTTTTCAAAAGTGTTTGCTTATCAATTGTGAGTGAGTTTGAAAAAGTTTCGTTTAAAGATTTCAGAACGACTCTTATATCAGTCCTCAAGAGTGTTTGAAAAATTGTTTTGAAAGCTTTTTGAAAGTGTCGGTGTGAAAAGAGTTTTTTTTTTTTTTGAAATAGAGCAAGTATCTATGAATCATCTACCTACCCTAAGGAATTAGGCTGTGTAAATGTCCTTAAGGTAGTGCCATCCCACTATTGAGAGGTAGGTAGCACCACCGTTGGAGGTGTTCGGGTCAATTTGATTTTAGGGACAGTGTGGTCACCGAAGCAACAGTTAGGACACCTTAGAAGCTACCCTTATGTCCTTGATCCTTTTTTAATCTGAGGCAACTGTTTCGAGGCAACTGTTTCGAGGCAACTGTTTCGAGGCAACTGGATCATGGACATAAGGACCGCTAAGACGTCCTATACTTGACGACCACAATTCGAGCTTGTAGGGACAGTGTGGTCACCAGAGCAACAGTAGGACACCTTAGAAGCTACCCTTATGCCATGTTCATGGACATAAGGACTTACTAAAACGTCCTGTACTCGACGACCACGTTTCGAGGGGCAAGGCAACAGTGAGGCGTACCCTAGAAGTGGTGTGTGAATTCTTGTGTTATTTTCAGTTTATGTTATATCTTGTCATGCATTTGGTGAGCTACGCTTTGTTTTTAATTGTCATGCATTCTTTCATACAAGTTAACAGTTAAAGGGGGTGCGGAAAATAAATTGCGGAAACGTAAATCCTACGCTATTACAAGGCGCGGGTCTATACATCGCCAAATTTTTACAAAGACCCGTTTTAAGTAAATAAGTGCGGAAAATAAAAAAACAGTAAAAGGTCCTATTTACTATTACATATCCGGAGCAATTACATAATAATCGGACAAATTAAATACGCATGAATAAAGAAAAGGGAATTAACTTTTTTTTTGTCTTTTTTTTGGTAATTAAATGAAATTGAAAACTAATTAATTATTTTAATTACAAGAAAATATTTTTTGATTTTTTTATATTTTTTATGAAATAAAATAGAAATAAAAAGAAACAAAGTTAAAGATTAACCTAAATCTAAATCTATTTTAATTATTAAAATGTTCAAATGGCCTAATTAAAAACTAGTTCAATTATGATTTATTTACAAAATAAAAATAATAATAAAAGTGTTAATTATATTTTTTTTGTTTTTTATGAAAATGATTAATTAAATTAATTACTAATAACCAATAAAATAAAAGGGGTTAGAAATTAAATTAAAGAAATAAAATGAAAAGAAAGAAAAATGAACCCAAATGGAGGGGGTATTGGGCCAGGAATGGGGGTGTGTTGTTGAAACTGGAATCAAGTGTGCAAGCATTGACTGGGAACACCATGGTCCACGCCTCATGGCCATCAGATTGGCGTTAGTGGCCACTTGGCAGGATGATCACTTGAGATGCATGATGGACGCTGTTTGGAAGCCTGCATAGGAATACCTTAGAAAAAATAATATTGAGTTTTGGGGCATCTCAAAGCAATTGAACCATACCATTAGTTTCCTGTGGACTCATACAACACAAAACAAGCAACAAATTATGTTAATGATGCATGAACAAATGAATTTCGATTCCAAGAAAATTGTACAAACCGTGAGTTCGTGTGGGGCGATTCCTTAGGCCTGAGCGCTTGGTTTTGATTCCAAAAGACTCCTGAGAGTTCCTGCAAAGTGTTAGAAACGAGAAAAGGCTTTGAATTGCCTTGGAAGGTGGATTTCAGTTTTGACTTTTTGCTTGATTTTTTGAATATGGTTTTTTTCGTTTTAGAGATGCTTAGCCCTTGTAAATGGTATGAGAGGCTTGCATATATGTCTTTGAATGAGAATCAAGCAATAATGTGAGCCATTAACCCTTGCAATGAAGTTTGAGATTATGCCATGAACACCATTTAAACAACTTGCCATTCTTGTGAAAATTTGAATTTTTATGCCCATAATAGGTCTTGAACGAATTTGGTATATGTTTTATGGTGTATCAAAGCTATTCAAACCACAAAATATCCCTCCATTAATTTCTTTGATTTTTATTTGAATTTTAAAGATTTAAAATGCATTAAATCAAATAAAATTAAATAAAAATGGAAAAATTAATTTTTAATCTTGAAATAAATTGTGGGACACGTGGGAGGCATGGCCAAGCTGAAACAAGTGGAAAAAGGGGGCCCCTTTTGTCAAAAATGAAATTTCAAGGATAATTGACTTTGGCCATTTCACAAAAATTTCCCAACTTCTCCAATGCATATCTTGCTCAATTTTGAAGCTATGAATATGTTCTTGGACATTTTGGAAAGGTCTTGAAGTCCTCTAACCAATGTCTTTGGTCCCATGTCATTTTGATTTACCAATCTCAAGTTATGGTCTTTGACTTAAAGTGCCTTTTTGTTGACTTTTGAAAATGACCTATAATGTTGAAATTGATAACTTTTTGTGAGAGCATTTCTTGGACTTGGAATGTGAATATGAGTTGTAGGAAATGTCTTCCCCTTCAAGATGAGCATTGGATGGGATTTTTCTGATGAACCATGAAAAAGTTATGCCTTGGTCAAGTTACAGTTGACTTTTCAACTGTCCAAAAATAGAAACTTTTGACACCTTGATGATTTTTGAGCCATTCTTGAGGAATCATGATCAAGAATTGATCAAATGATGATTGTGGCTTCAAAATAAGATGTTGACCAAAAAATTTGACTTTTGACTGCCAAATGACCATTTTGCCCCTGCAGTTGACTGTGGAGCAATTAGGGTTTTTGACTGTGCAACTTGACCTTGTGAGCCTTGAAACTTGACATGTAGGTGCTTGACAAAGTGTATGAGCATGTGGGACTTGATTGAGCCCTTGAAAACCTCAACTTTCTTTGCAAGAACCAAAACCCTAGTTTGACTGGCTTAGGAGAGTGGTTGACTGTGTAGCCCTTGAGAAGACTTGAGCAAATTGAGATGATGCTTGTTAAAACTTTGAAGAATATGGGAGGGCAAATTTTGGGGTACAACAGTTTCCCCTGTTCAATCTTCTTAGACCTGAGGATGTAGATTAGCGTGTATGCCTTTCGTGATCCGAAGGTGGAAGATGATTGAACACTAGAGTGCCCAGAAATTTGCACTCACATAGTTGAGTATCAGCAGTGTGACAGCGGGAATGGGCTTACAGATGCCATTTGGAGAGATGGTGGATAGGAGGATGGGCTTGTAGATGCCATCTGGAGATGTGACAGAACCTTGTCGGGAATGGGCTTATAGATGCCATTTGGAACTGTTGGTAAGTGGATGGGCTTATAGATGCCATCTAGGTGTCGATCGCGTAAGAGATTCCTTAGAGAGAACTTGCGTACCTGAGAAAGAAAGATAATTACCTGGCCCGTTACAGGTGTTGATCTTCAAACTCTTTATGTAGATGTGCCCTGGCCGGATACAGGTATCGAATCTTTAAACTCTTCAGACGTGCCCTGGCAAGATACAGGAATCGAGTCCGGAGAATAGTTGTCAACAAATACACCCTGGCAAGATACAGGAATCGAATCTGGAACTTCAAAAGGTTTTTGTTGATAATGATGTGATGAATGAATCAGGGACGGTTACTATCTCAACGGGACGATGAGAGAACCTTGAACGATTTCTACCTCAACGGGACGATGAGAGAACCTTGGACGATTACTACCTCAACGGGACGATGAGAGAACCTTAGACGATTACTACCTCAACGGGACAATGAGAGAACCTTGGACGATTACTACCTCAACGGGACGATGAGAGAACCTTGGACGATTACTACCTCAACGGGACGATGAGAGAACCTTGGATGATTACTACCTCAACGGGACGATGAGAGAACCTTGGGCGATTACTACCTCAACGGGACGGTGAGAGAACCTTGGACGATTACTACCTCAACGGAACGATGAGAGAACCTTGGGCGATTACTACCTCAACGGGACGATGAGAGAACCTTGGACGATTACTACCTCAACGAGACGATGAGAGAACCTTGGGCGATTACTACCTCAACGGGACGATGAGAGAACCTTGGGAGATTACTACCTCAACGGGACGATGAGAGAACCTCGGGCGATTACTACCTCAACGGGACGATGAGAGAACCTTGGACGATTACTACCTCAACGGGACGATGAGAGAACCTTGGACGATTACTACCTCAACGGGACGATGAGAGAACCTTGGACGATTACTACCTCAACAGGACGATGAGAGAACCTTGGACGATTACTACCTCAACGGGACGATGAGAGAACCTTGGGCAATTACTACCTCAACGGGACGATGAGAGAACCTTGGACAATTACTACCTCAACGGGATGATGAGAGAACCTTGGGCGATTACTACCTCAACGGGACGATGAGAGAACCTTGGGCGATTACTACCTCAGCAGAATGATGAAGGAATCTTGGACGTCTTCTACCTCAAACGGTAAAGACTTTTATCTGTTGATCGTTCTTTCCTGAAAAAGTAACGAGTTAGTTGTATGCAATGTCATAATGTATGACATGCATGATGTCATGACGTTCTCAAAAATAGATGAGATTGGGGTGATATGATGCGTGTATGCATGTATTATGATGTATGACAATGTGATGTTTATGAATGTATTTTCGTCTGGGAAAATGAATCCTTTGACGAATGCCGGGAAGTTTGTTGAATCCTGGGCTGATGTTGAAGAGAGTTCTTCGTTTCTGCTGGGGACGATGATTGCAAGAATAAACCGGTAGGAGAAGATGACTCCGTTGGGGAATAAACTTGTTGGAGAGATTACTCTGCGGGGAATCTACTCTGTAGGAAGAGATACTTTGCTAAGATGTTGAGGATAACTCCGCTGGGGATACCGTTGATAAGCTTTGTTGGAAGTTTTGATGAACTCCGCTAGGGATAGGAAGAATTTCGCCGAGGACGATCTTTCCGTGGTAATTAGCTGAGGATAACCCAGTTATAAGCTCTGGTGAGGAGTAACCTTCTGAATAAAGCCGGGGAGACGCGTTTGCTCGGCAGGGGATAAGCTTCCAGAATCTACCGGGGATAAGCTTCAAGAATCTACTGGGGAGACGGTTCAACTCTCCTGGGGAGACTTTTGAGACTGTACTGGGGAATGGCTCCACTGGGGTGTCTGGTATTCCGCCGGGGAACAATCTTATATTAAGACTGCCGAGGATGCTTGCTGAGGAATATCTGTACTACGCTGGGGAATGTTGAGATTTTCTGGGGATACCCAACTTCCTTAAGGCTGACAGTAGATTAACGCTGCTTGGGGAGAGTGTTGATGACTTGCTGGAGATACTGTGCCTTTTCAGGGCTGGTGGGAGACCAACTCTGCTCGGGGAGAGTATTGCTGAAACCTGTCTTACTCTGTGGGGGAGTGGAGGTAACTTGGTCATGTTCTTCAGCTGAACTTACCTTGGTACCTCGGTGGACAGAGCAGCTTGTACCGTTCGGACAATTCCCATTGCCCCAGTTTCTGGGGGAGAAGAAGGTACCTGTAGAGGTGCTTGATGACTGTCGACTTGACAAATCTTCTTCTGGCAGGCAAGTGATGAGATGCCGGGACATAGTCGTACGCTGTGATCCCTAACTTTTGCCTGGACCACCCTTTCGGGTTTTCAGTCCACCGGGATAACCCTTTTTTGCCCAAGCCGCCTTTTCAGGTTTTCGACTTGTCGGGTGTACAGATTTTTTCATTTCATCCCTTACTTTTGCCCGAACCCTTTTGGTTCGCCGGGAAGCCCTTATTTTTGCCTAGGTGTGTCAACCTAGAGGGTCTTTGATTAGGCGTAGTATTTTTTCGACTATGTCCGCGTTCTCAGAGAGCAGGGAGTTGTCACTGTTAGTAGTGTCGTGTCGCTGTACCACTAGAAGATGCCTGATCAGGCAAGATTCGTTGTCGGAATGCCCCAGGTGATCCAGATGGAGATTTTCCCCAAGCTGGTTGGCCTTTTGAGAGATTCTCTGAATCTTGACTGGACTGCCCCAGATGATGGACACTGATCATGCCATGCCCCTTGATTGGAAGTGTTTCTTCCACTGGAGGTGACTCTTTTGTTGAGAAGATTTTTGTTCATAGGATATTCGTCGTGCGAATTTCTCTGCTGTTCAAATAACTAGTCATATGTAAACAATGTTATTTTAAGAATGCAAAAGCTTATGTCTGTGTTAAAATTTTGAAAAATACATTTTTTGTAAAAGCAAGTGAGTTTTGTAAAGATATGATGTCAACTCAGTATTTTACAGTAAGCCTTAAGGAGTCAGGATACCTTTCGTAACAGTATGCTTTCGAACTAACCCATGCTTCAGCTAGGACTTTTAAGGGTTATAATGTGTCCTGGTTCACGGTTTAAGAAACAAAGGATAAAGGCTCAAATTTATTTGTACGCACCCGCTCTTCGTGATTTCTTCGACCCTAAACTCAGTCGATCGTGCGTTAGACCTTGTCTGAGTCTTTGCTCTGATATTCCAGTGATGGTTCGGATATTGACAGTTTATTGGGAATAGGCAGTCATTTCCTTTTTTTGTCGAGGGTTTGTAGGACCTCTTTATTTTTTGATTTTGTTATCCCTGTTTTTTGCCTGAACTGTTTCCTTTTTTGGAATTACAATCAGCGGGATGCCCCAGCTTCGTAAGTCTCCTTCATAGGTTTTTTGACTTATTGGGCTTTTTATTTTGAGAGATAATGACTGCTTGTCTTTATGATTATTCGGAACCATCACTGTCTTTTGTTTTGTAAGAACTCCGTTGGTGCTATTCGTTGTGCACTTGGATCAACTGAGAGGACTACCCTGCCCCAGGTTATGATTAAAGGGTTTTAATTTTTTTTGAAAAGAGAAACTCCTACTTCTTTGGCTCAAAGGGGTTGACTAGGGATTATCTTCCTTATAACTCCAGTGTTTAGGAATGGAAACAATGCCTGTACCTCATCAGCGGGGTCTGTTCAAAAGCATACTGTAGATCGTGGTATCGTTTTCGTCATCCTCCCTCAAGAGGCTTAGAATTATTAATTGAGAGTTGAGCATCAATAAAAGCAATTTTAAGCATAGTAAACACAATTACTTCAAAACAGACACGTCTAATGCATTAATGAAATAATAAAGTTTAACATGAATAAATGTTTGAACAATCAAAAGAAAATTACAAATTGAAAATTCTAATGAACAAAAGACATTCTCGATGATTTGGTGTAGGATCAGTGTTCAAACTTGACCTCCTTGGCATCAATCAAGTCTTGGATCTTGTTCTTAAAGGTCCAACAGTCGTCGGTGTCATGTCCAGGACTGTCAGAATGGTAGGCACATCTCACACCCGAGTTGTACTTGGAAGAGGAAGTATCGGTATTTTGAGGAGGATCCTTTAGTGTGATCAGTTTTGCCTTCAGCAATTGTTGTAATGCCTGAGACAAAGACATGTTGATGTCAGTATACTTCCTATCTTGATACTTTATCCTACGCCTATTGCTCTTTCTTAGTTGAACGGGCGTGGGATCAGAGATCTTGATTGCCCCTACATCATGACGACCCTTTTTACCATGTATAGCATTGGACTCTTTCTTCCCACTGTGGGGCTTTTTCTGAGCATCATCAGGTGCGGTTTCTTGAATCTTCCCCGACTTGATACCAGCTTCAATTCTCTCCCCAGTCAAGATAAGATCTGTGAACCCAGCAGAAGAATTCCCAATCAGATGGTTGTAGAATGGACCAGACAAAGTTCCCAAGAACATGTCAACGAGCTCACGGTCAGTCAGAGGTGGTTGTACCCTTCCAGCAAGGTCTCTCCATTTTTGGGCGTAATCCTTAAAACCTTCACCCGTCCCCAGTGACATACCCTGGAGTTGGGTACGCGTAGGAGCGAGGTCGGCATTATACTGATACTGCTTATAAAAAGCAGTTGCCAAGTCCTCCCAATTACGAATACTGGTTCCATCCAGCTGATAGAACCATTCGAGCTGAGTCCTTGAAAGACTCTCCTGGAAGAAATGGATCCATAGATTCTTGTCTGCCGTGTAGGGCTGGATCTTCCTTGCGTATGAACAGAGGTGCAACTTAGGACAAGAGGCCCCGTCGTATTTTGCAAAGGCAGGTGCCTTGAACTTGTGAGGGATCACCACCCCAGAAGATAAGCCTAGGTCTCTGAAGTCCAACCCGGGCACCTGTTGAATCTTCATGGCATTTAGACGGTCCTCTAGTTGCTTATACTTGTCCTCAGCTGGAGGGTACTGCTCATCATTGTAATCCGTCTCGGTGTCGGAGACTAATGGACTAGGAACCCTTCCCTCTTGGTGACTGCCTTCCCCAACAGATGGAGTAGTCCGCTCAGCTTCATTCTGCAGTGTATTC
The DNA here is from genome assembly GCA_948472305.1 of Vicia faba. Lineage (NCBI taxonomy): Eukaryota > Viridiplantae > Streptophyta > Magnoliopsida > Fabales > Fabaceae > Vicia > Vicia faba. The sequence continues at coordinate 517,040,090 of OX451738.1, read as the reverse complement.
CCAGATCTGCGTCTAGGGTTGAACAAAACAGTCCTCTTCTTCTTCTTCTTTTTCAAGAGTAGAGTCTTCAATTCCTGTTGTCCTTGTGCTAAGCTCATGACCAGCTCCTGGAACTGGGCGTTCTAGGCCTGGAGGGCCTTGATAGCTTGTCCATTGGATGATTCAGGATTCATGATGACTGCTGAAATAAATAGCGAAGAAGGTAAGTGACATGTACCAAGGGTACCTGTAATGCAATGATATGTATGTATGCATGCGATGTTTTCAAGGATCTCGCGGGGTAAACAAGAAGATGGTTAGAACTTGGGTAGCTTGATTGAGGGAACTTCATGTTGTTGAGAGTCCTTCTTCAAGAGTCAAGGCTCACCATATCCAGTTGGTCATAGCCCCTGACTCGAGTTATCAACCTTGTTTTGATTTCCAGACAACCTTGGCTAGGGGAACCTTCTTCAAGAGTCAAAGCTCACCATATCAAGTGGGTCATAGCCCCTGACTCGGGTCATCAACCTGGCTAGAGGAAAATAAATCCCCTTTTGCCCCTTGCTAGGCATCATGACCTGCATCACAAACCCTTGAGATCCTTGAAATGGATTAGTCCTTATGCAGGATGTATGCAATGGTATGATGGTATGCTATGCATGGAGTAATATGGATAAACCCTGTTATGAGTCCAGATTAAGGACTGTAAACAAAACCTGCAAGAAACTCAAGTGTCAGATAACAAGTATGCAAATAGTCAAGTTGGAAGGCACACAAGTCACACAAGAGAAGCCCTTAGAGTTTAGGCCAGCATGGGGTCTAGGTATTACCCTCTTTCAGTTTGTTGGTCAGGACCTGTCCTATCAGAAGTAACCGGGTTCTAGAGGATCCCAATATCACTGACTACCCTCAATCGGTCATAACTCCAGCATCGCAACCTTTTCTTGCGGCCAGAACCATCACGAGAGTTTAGCCTCAATGGGTGTAGCATACTGCTACCGTTCTATTGGCCAAGTTGGGTCATTTAAGGTTCTAAGGTCGGTTGGTGCTTAATGACTCCTCAGAAGACCCATATTCTTCTCGTTGCAACACAAGGGATATCGGTATAGACCAAGGTGCCACACCAACGTAGCCATTGTTTCACCCATGTCGGTCTACGCCGGACAGGTCCCTCACAGCTTATGCTACCTAACAGGGTATCCCCAGATCCGGGTTAGGATCTATGTAACTCCGATGCAACCCACAATAATAAAGCAAACAAAGCACAACAATTGAAAACACAGTTATGAACTATCCTAAGGTACACCTCACTTTATAAGAGTTTCCCCAGCAGAGTCGCCAGTTCTGTGATCGGTGGATCTGGAACTGACTGTTTAACGCTGGTTCGCGAAATGTCGCGGAAGCAAGAGTCGCCACCGTCTTTTATTTTCTCCAACATGGACAGGACAAAAGCACAGCAAAATACCTTATGAGATAGTTTCTCGGTTCGGGAGGTAGATTTATAGAAAGGGAAGGTGTTAGCACCCTTTCTATCCGTGGTTATCCACGGGCTCTTAGGTACTTGCTTATTTGTGTTTTCAAAAGTGTTTTCTTATCAATTGTGAGTGAGTTTGAAAAAGTTTCGTTTAATGATTTCAGAATGACTCTTGTATCAGTCCTCAAGAGTGTTTGAAAAATTGTTTTGAAAGCTTTTTGAAAGTGTCGGTGTGAAAAGAGTTTTTTTTGTTTTTGAAATAGAGCAAGTATCTATGAGTCATCTACCTACCCTAAGGAATTAGGCTGTGTAAATGTCCTTAAGGTAGTGCCATCCCACTATTGAGAGGTAGGTAGCACCACCGTTGGAGGTGTTCGGGTCAATTTGATTTTAGGGACAGTGTGGTCACCGAAGCAACAATTAGGACACCTTAGAAGCTACCCTTATGTCCTTGATCCTTTTTTAATCTGAGGCAACCGTTTCGAGGCAACTGTTTCGAGGCAATTGTTTCGAGGCAACTGTTTCGAGGCAACTGTTTCGAGGCAACTGGATCATGGACATAAGGACCGCTAAGACGTCCTATACTTGACGACCACAATTCGAGCTTGTAGGGACAGTGTGGTCACCAGAGCAACAGTAGGACACCTTAGAAGCTACCCTTATGCCATGTTCATGGACATAAGGACTTACTAAAACGTCCTGTACTCGACGACCACGTTTCGAGGGGCAAGGCAACAGTGAGGCGTACCCTAGAAGTGGTGTGTGAATTCTTGTGTTATTTTCAGTTTATGTTATATCTTGTCATGCATTTGGTGAGCTACGCTTTGTTTTTAATTGTCATGCATTCTTTCATACAAGTTAACAGTTAAAGGGGGTGCGGAAAATAAATTGCGGAAACGTAAATCCTACGCTATTACAAGGCGCGGGTCTATACATCGCCAAATTTTTACAAAGACCCGTTTTAAGTAAATAAGTGCGGAAAATAAAAAAACAGTAAAAGGTCCTATTTACTATTACATATCCGGAGCAATTACATAATAATCGGACAAATTAAATACGCATGAATAAAGAAAAGGGAATTAACTTTTTTTTTGTCTTTTTTTTGGTAATTAAATGAAATTGAAAACTAATTAATTATTTTAATTACAAGAAAATATTTTTTGATTTTTTTATATTTTTTATGAAATAAAATAGAAATAAAAAGAAACAAAGTTAAAGATTAACCTAAATCTAAATCTATTTTAATTATTAAAATGTTCAAATGGCCTAATTAAAAACTAGTTCAATTATGATTTATTTACAAAATAAAAATAATAATAAAAGTGTTAATTATATTTTTTTTGTTTTTTATGAAAATGATTAATTAAATTAATTACTAATAACCAATAAAATAAAAGGGGTTAGAAATTAAATTAAAGAAATAAAATGAAAAGAAAGAAAAATGAACCCAAATGGAGGGGGTATTGGGCCAGGAATGGGGGTGTGTTGTTGAAACTGGAATCAAGTGTGCAAGCATTGACTGGGAACACCATGGTCCACGCCTCATGGCCATCAGATTGGCGTTAGTGGCCACTTGGCAGGATGATCACTTGAGATGCATGATGGACGCTGTTTGGAAGCCTGCATAGGAATACCTTAGAAAAAATAATATTGAGTTTTGGGGCATCTCAAAGCAATTGAACCATACCATTAGTTTCCTGTGGACTCATACAACACAAAACAAGCAACAAATTATGTTAATGATGCATGAACAAATGAATTTCGATTCCAAGAAAATTGTACAAACCGTGAGTTCGTGTGGGGCGATTCCTTAGGCCTGAGCGCTTGGTTTTGATTCCAAAAGACTCCTGAGAGTTCCTGCAAAGTGTTAGAAACGAGAAAAGGCTTTGAATTGCCTTGGAAGGTGGATTTCAGTTTTGACTTTTTGCTTGATTTTTTGAATATGGTTTTTTTCGTTTTAGAGATGCTTAGCCCTTGTAAATGGTATGAGAGGCTTGCATATATGTCTTTGAATGAGAATCAAGCAATAATGTGAGCCATTAACCCTTGCAATGAAGTTTGAGATTATGCCATGAACACCATTTAAACAACTTGCCATTCTTGTGAAAATTTGAATTTTTATGCCCATAATAGGTCTTGAACGAATTTGGTATATGTTTTATGGTGTATCAAAGCTATTCAAACCACAAAATATCCCTCCATTAATTTCTTTGATTTTTATTTGAATTTTAAAGATTTAAAATGCATTAAATCAAATAAAATTAAATAAAAATGGAAAAATTAATTTTTAATCTTGAAATAAATTGTGGGACACGTGGGAGGCATGGCCAAGCTGAAACAAGTGGAAAAAGGGGGCCCCTTTTGTCAAAAATGAAATTTCAAGGATAATTGACTTTGGCCATTTCACAAACATTTCCCAACTTCTCCAATGCATATCTTGCTCAATTTTGAAGCTATGAACATGTTCTTGGACATTTTGGAAAGGTCTTGAAGTCCTCTAACCAATGTCTTTGGTCCCATGTCATTTTGATTTACCAATCTCAAGTTATGGTATTTGACTTAAAGTGCCTTTTTGTTGACTTTTGAAAATGACCTATAATGTTGAAATTGATAACTTTTTGTGAGAGCATTTCTTGGACTTGGAATGTGAATATGAGTTGTAGGAAATGTCTTCCCCTTCAAGATGAGCATTGGATGGGATTTTTCTGATGAACCATGAAAAAGTTATGCCTTGGTCAAGTTACAGTTGACTTTTCAACTGTCCAAAAATAGAAACTTTTGACACCTTGATGATTTTTGAGCCATTCTTGAGGAATCATGATCAAGAATTAATCAAATGATGATTGTGGCTTCAAAATAAGATGTTGACCAAATAATTTGACTTTTGACTGCCAAATGACCATTTTGCCCCTGCAGTTGACTGTGGAGCAATTAGGGTTTTTGACTGTGCAACTTGACCTTGTGAGCCTTGAAACTTGACATGTAGGTGCTTGACAAAGTGTATGAGCATGTGGGACTTGATTGAGCCCTTGAAAACCTCAACTTTCTTTGCAAGAACCAAAACCCTAGTTTGACTGGCTTAGGAGAGTGGTTGACTGTGTAGCCCTTGAGAAGACTTGAGCAAATTGAGATGATGCTTGTTAAAACTTTGAAGAATATGGGAGGGCAAATTTTGGGGTACAACAGGTACCTAAGTGTGATACGGTGGGAGAACTGACTTGAGGTTTTGCGTTTGTTTTCGCAAATGTTTCGGTTAAGCAAGAGTCGCCACCGACTTTTTATTTTATCCTAAGGAAAGGTTTAAAAAGCACAGCAAAAACATTTGAGATTTTTCTTGGATTCGGGGAGTAGATTATAGAAAGGGAAGGGATTAGCACCATTTCTATCCATGGTTATCCATGGGCTCTTAGTTACTTGCTTAGATCACTTGCCTTTTGTTTTCAATTGTTTTAAATGGTGTTTGTGTGTGGGTTTGAAAAAATGTTTTGAAAAGAAGCCAATGTGGTGGCAACCTTTGTAATGATCCATGTTGGGATGTATACAAAGGTGTATGTCTTTTGAAAAAGGTTTTCATTTGTTTTTGAAAGTTGTTTTGAAAGTGTTGTGAGGTGTGGTTTTAGAAAATGGGCAAGTGTTTTTGTATTGCAAGTTTGATTCAAGTATCTAAGAGGTTATCTACTCCTAAATTTCTCAAAGTTTATTGCTATGTTTTAACCCTTTTAATAAGTTTGTTCCACCATTGTATTTGGTGGACAATCTCATGTTAGGATGTGAAAGGGACAGGCGCGGGTCATCGTTTTAGACCATAATTGCAATGGCGCCAAGTATCTTTGGGCATTTTCTTTAAGGGACTTGATCATTTGTTTTGGCAATATTTTGAAAATGTTATCGAGGGACTATGATCATTTGATTTGTTTGTTTTGCCCAAAGAGACTTAACATGCAATATGGCCCAATTTTGGAAGGCAACAAGTGGAGTACCCTAGGGGGTGCAAGTGTGATTTGTGTGTCCATTTTCATGCTTGTTTGTCTTGAGATTAGGTCATGACTATTTTGTTCATTTTATTTGCATATAAACCCTAATTCTAGCATTGTATATTTAGAAAGCGATAAAGTGCGAAATTTAAACTCCTACGCTATTACAACACAATAATATGGGGAGGGGGGTACAATGTTTCAAATGGGGATTTTGACAAGGAATTTAAACCTAAAACTATTACATCAAGATTTGAATTATTTACAAGATAATTTAATTGCATAAATAAAATAGAAATAGAACAAACATGCAAGAATGCAAAAAAAGGTTTTTTTATATGTATGAAAAAAAAATATTATTTATGTAAAATAAAAAGATATTATTTCTTGGAGTATTTTTAAATTTAGGGCAAAACCCTAATTTTTATTAAATGAAATGTATTATTATTTAATTTAATACAAGTATTTATTTATTATGTACAACTAAAATAAAGATAAAGTATATTTGTAAAAAATGATTTTTTAGTGTTTAATATTAATAAAATAAAATATGTATATTTTTAGCATTTTATTCTAAGTATATTAATAAATATATATATTTATGTATTAAGTTCTAAATATGTATTATATATAAAAAATAATAATATTTAATATTTAATAAAAAAGTAATTTTTTCTATAAAATATTTTCAGAAAGTAAAACAAAAATAAAAATGTATAGAAATGCATTTGTACTATTTTTAGTATTTTAAACAAAATATATATATTTATCTATTTATGTATAAAATAAAAGAAAATTAAATAAATGCCTAATAAAATCAAAAATGGTGAGAAAAAATATTTTTATATTTTTAATGTCATGAGAAAAAATAAACAAGTCAATCAAAAAAAGAAAAAGTCAAAAAGTCAAAGAAATAAGCAAAATGGGCTCAGGGGGTTCAGAAGCAATTATGTGGTGCAAATAAGAAAAATATTCCAGGCCCAGCCCAGAACCAGTCATCTTCAACCTCTGAACAACATCACTCACGCGTTTTCTATCTCTTGATTCCTGGACTTTCAAGCAAAACTCATAACATGAAAAGTGTAGAGCATGAGAAGACGAATTCAACCATGTAAAGAACTTGACTTAACTCTCTAAGATGAGGGAGAATTTCTTCTCCCCCAATTTCTGACCTAACTTTTATGCCATGTTCAGACTCAAAATTCTTGCAGCACACATAATATAAATGAAATCTAACTATATGGGCATGTTCAGGGCTATGATTGTGACATATTTTCTTCACAAACCTAAAGCTAACAATGCCTAATAAGAGAGATAGAACTTCATGAAGATACCTGTTCAGTTGGAATCGTGCTTTGCAATGGAGGAGTTTTCATAGCAAGATGATGATTTGTATAGCTTCCTTGAAGTGTGAGGATGCTATTCCAAGTTCTACTTTGTCTTGAAACTCCCTGAATCGTGCTAGAGAACTTCAACTGCAAAACAGAAAAATGAAAATGGTGAAGTGGCTTGGAGGTGTTACAGATCGTGTTTTAGCTTTTGGATAGCTTGCATAGATGGTATGGAAGGTGTGTGAACTGGTTTGGGCAAGAAAGCTTGAGAGAAATGAAAGATAGCACTCAAACTGCAGGCCTTGCCCTGTTTTTGCAGTTTGAGAGTGATTATGGCAAGGGGAGTGTTTGAGAGTGTGATCGGTGGATCTGGAACTGACTGTTTTAAAGCTGGTTTCGCGAAATGTCGCGGTAAGCAAGAGTCGCCACCGTCTTTTATTTTCTCCAAATGGAAAGGACAAAAGCACAGAAAAATTCCTTAAAGAGATTGCTCTCGGTTCGGGAGGTAGGTTATAGAAAGGGAAGGTGTTAGCACCCTTTCTATCCATGGTTATCCATGGGCTCTTAGATACTTGCTCATTGTGTTTTCAAAAGGTTTGCTTTTCAAGTGTGAGTGGGTTTTGAAAAAGTTTCGTTTGAAAAATTTCTAAGTGACTCTTGTATCTGTCCTCAAGAGTGTATGAAAAATTTGTTTGAAAACTTTTAGAAAGTGTAGGTGTGAAAAGTATTTTGTTTGTTTTTGAAAAGAGCAAGTATCTATGAGAATCTACCTACCCTAAGGAATTCGTCTGTGTAAATGTCCTTAAAGTAGTGCCATCCCACCATTGAGAGGTAGGTAGCACCACCGTTGGAGGTGTTCGGGTCAATTCGAGTTTGTAGGGACATGGTGATCACCAGAGCAATGGGAAGATACCTTAGAAGCTACCCTCATGCCAGGTTCCCGGATCATGAGGACTTACTAAGACATCCTCTACTCGACGACTACCTTTCGAGGGGCAAGGCAACAGTGAAGCGTACCCTAGGGGTGGTGTGTGCGATTCGTGTGTCAGATTCGTTTGTATTTGTCTTGTCATGTTTATTGGTGTTCTACGCTTGATTTTATTTAAGTCCATACATTCTTTCATGCTTTTGATTAACAGTTAGGAAATATTTGCGGGAAAATAAATTCTAAACTATTATAAACGGCGCGGGTCCACATCGCCAAAATTAAACCGGACCCGATTTGAAATAAATTGCAGAAAAGAAATGTCTAATAGCTATTACATGGCTTTGGTACAAGTACATTGTATTCACAAAAGAAATAAATGAGACGCGCGAAAAAGAAAATAATCAAATGCGAGGGCGTTGAACCCTTTAAAGGAATTAAAATAATTAAGTTAAAATAATTAAGTTAAATAAAAGGAATGACTTATTTTTATGTTTTTTTTTTATTTATGACAATTAAAGAAAATTTAAACTAATTAAAAGTCAAGTAATTAATTCTAATTTTAATTGTTTTTAATTTATTAAAGAAAATGTATTAAAGTTAAAACCTAGAATTAAAACTAAATTAATTATAAATTTTATTTACAAAGATTAATGATTAATGAAGCTTATAATAAAATATTTAATTAATTAAAAAAAAGGGAAAAAAGTATTAAAGACCTATTTTTGTTATTTTTTTGGTTTATTAAAAAAAAGAATTAAATTGCCTAAAGTTAAATCCAAATTATTTACATGCGAATTTATTTATGAAAATTAATACTAAAATAAAATTATTATTTATTTTTTATCTTTTCTGATTTTTTGGGATATTTTTATATTTCTTGAAAAAAAAAATTAATTAAATTAAAATAATAAAGAAAATAACATAATAATAAAATATAAGAAAAATTAAACAAATTGCAAACCAGGGGGGGTAGAAGCCCCAAATTGGAGGTTTTGATCCAGTAATTTTGGCCCATTTAGCATTGGTCCGTTTGACTTTTCTGAATAGCGTACACATGCGTAGACTTGGTTTCACCGTGTTCTCCAATCTACACCCTTGGACTGCTCTTGAGATGAACGTGGCAAAGCCTGGTTTGGGGGCGCATGGTGCACTTTTGGAACGTGTACTGCATTGGAACAATTTAAACAAAACAATAGAAATGAAATGGGGGGACCTAGGATTCGAACCCAGGTCCCAGCACTTACCAACCAACGCCTTAACCAACTGATCCACTAGCGCGCTTTGTATATCATATGAGAAAGAAATAATATAAAATAAAATGCGCGTTAACGTTATAAAATAAAAAAAGCGCGCGCTGGATTCAAACCAGCCATTCACAGCACGACACATAATCGTCTTCTCCACTGTGCCTGCAACAAAAATGGAATAGCGGGGGTTTTGAACCCCCCCAAAACTCAAGCTATTTAAAAATAGCGAATAGGCCATGCCTAAATATAAATTGAGCGCGACAGTTAAAAACGAATCCTCATGTTGCCACGATTTCATTCCTACCAGTTTCAAAGTCCAATTTTTCCATATAACTAAAGCCCTAATTTTAAGCTTTAGGAACCCTAGCTTTTGTTCATGGTGAAATCGTGCATAGGCTTGGAAAATCCAATTGAATCATGCTAACAGCTGTTCTTGGCGTTTTGATGAATGATATGGATTGGAATGCGTTCAGAAGTCTTCAAGGAAGCTATTGGAACAAGAATGGAGGCTTGAAATGACCTGCAACCACGATTTCAGAATTTGACTTTTTTTGTAAAAGTGTGAATTTGTTGTATGCAATAGGACGCAGCTTAGTGTGTAAAATCTTGTCCTGATCATTTGTATATACCCTAGCAATATGTTTGGATGGGAGTTATGGTCCATAACACCTTGCTTTGATGGTTTGGATTTTCACATAAACCACCATTATCAACTTTCCAATTTTGCTTCATTTTGAATTTTTGCCTTGATTAAGCCTTAGCACGAAAAATGGTAGGCACATAATGGTGTTTCAAGGCTAGTTAAGGCCTAATATTCCCTCTTAAATCAATTTTTGAATTTCTTTTGATTTTAAAAGATTTAAAACTAATTAAATCCAATAAAAATCAATAAAAATGAAAAAATTAATAAAAAAAATCTGAAATAAAAGGTGGGACACGTGGGAAGCATGACCAAGTCAATTCAAGTGGAAAAAGTGGGCCCCTTTTGTCAAAAATGAGATTTCAAGGATAAATGATTTTGGCCATTTCACAAATATTTCCCAACTTCTCCAATGCATAACTTGCTCAATTTTTAAGCTTTGCTCATGTTCTTGGACATTTTAGAAAGGTCTTGAAGTCCTCTAAACAATGCCTTTGGTCCCATGTCATTTTGATTTACCAATCTCAAGTTATGGCCTTTGACTTAAAGTCCCTTTTTGTTGACTTTTGAAAATGACCTATAATGTTGAAATTGATAACTTTTTGTGAGAGCATTTCTTGGACTTGAAGTATGAAGATGAGTTGTAGGAAATATCTTTCTCTTCAAAATGAGCTTTGGATGGAATTTTTCTGATAATCCATGTGAAAGTTATGCCCTGGTCAATTTCAGTTGACTTTTTCAACTGTCCAAAAATAGAAACTTTTGTGTCTTGATGATTTTTGAGCCAGATTTTGAGAATCATGATCAAGCATTGATCAAATGATGTTTGTGGCTTCAAAATGATATGTTGACCAAAAATTTGAACTTTTGACTGCCAAATGACCATTTTGCCCCTACAGTTGACTGTAGTGCAATTTAGGGTTTTGACTGTGCAATCTTGAGCTGAATGTCTTGAAACTTGATGTGAGGATACTTGACCATATTTGTAGGCATGTGAGGCTTTATTGGGCCCTTGAAAACTTCAGCTTCCTTGTGAGAACCAAAACCCTAGTTTGACTGGCTTCAGGAGGGTGGTTGACTGTGTAGCCTTTGAGTAGACTTGAACCAATTGTGGATGATTCTTGTCAAAACTTTGAAGGTTATGGGAGGGCAAATTTTGGGGTACAACAGTTGCCCCTGTTCAATCTTCTTAGACCTGAGGATGTAGATTGGCTGACGTGCCTTTCGTAATCCGAGGGTAGAAGATGATTGGACACTAGAGTGCCCAGAAATTTGCGCTCACATAATAGCAGTGTGATGGAAATGGGCTTATAGATGCCATTTAGAGGTTGATGAATAGGATGATGGGCTTATAGATGCCATCTGGATGTTGATCGCGTAGGAGATTCCTTAGCGAGGACCTGCATACCTGCAAAAGAGAAAAGAGTACCTGACACGTTGCAGGAGCTGATTTTCAGATGTTTTGTGTAAATGTATGTCCTGATTGGTCACAGGAGTTGAATCTGGAGCTTCACAAGATGATGAATGAACCAGGGATGGTTACTGCCTTAGCATGAATGATAAGAAAATCTTGGGCGACTTTAACTTCAACAACGCTCGTTGAGAAAAATCTTGGGTGTCTTCTACTGGGATAAGAATCAGGGAGATCTTAGGGTCGATCTGACTGAACCAAGAGAAGGCCTTTGACTGGATAAGCATCAGGAAAATCTTAGGGTCGATTTAATTGAACCGGTCTAGGTCTTGAAATGTCTTCAAATGGATAAGCATCAGGGAGATCTTAGGGTCGATCCGACTGAACCAAGAGAAGGCCTTTGACTGGATAAGCATCAGGAAAATCTTAGGGTCGATTTAACTGAACCGGGCAAGGTCTTGAAATATCTTCAAATGGATAAGCATCTGGGAGATCTTAGGGTCGATCTGACTGAACCAAGAGAAGGCCTTTGACTGGATAAGCATCAGGAAAATCTTAGGGTCGATTTAACTGAACCGGGCAAGGTCTTGAAATGTCTTCAAATGGATAAGCATCAGGGAGATCTTAGGGTCGATCTGACTGAACCAAGAGAAGGCCTTTGACTGGATAAGCATCAGGAAAATCTTAGGGTCGATTTAACTGAACCGGGAAAGGTCTTGAAATATCTTCAAATGGATAAGCATCAGGGAGATCTTAGGGTCGATCTGACTGAACCAAGAGAAGGCCTTTGACTGGATAAGCATCAGGAAAATCTTAGGGTCGATTTAACTGAACCGGGCAAGGTCTTGAAATATCTTCAAATGGATAAGCATCAGGGAGATCTTAGGGTCGATCTGACTGAACCAAGAGAAGGCCTTTGACTGGATAAGCATCAGGAAAATCTTAGGGTCGATTTAACTGAACCGGGCAAGGTCTTGAAATATCTTCAAATGGATAAGCATCAGGGAGATCTTAGGGTCGATCTGACTGAACCAAGAGAAGGCCTTTGACTGGATAAGCATCAGGAAAATCTTAGGGTCGATTTAACTGAACCGGTCTAGGTATTGAAATATAGCTGAGAACTTAACCGGATCTTTCCTGAAAGGTAAAGGTCAGTCACATGCAATGCATGATATGGATCAAGCAATGATGTTCTCAACATAAATGAGATTGTAAGGTATGATGCGTTTATGCATGTATCATGATGTATGTGATGTTTAGGAATGTATGCTTTCGTCTAGGAAAGTAAATCCTTGACGGGTGCCGGGAAGTCATATCCTGGGCTGACGTTGAAGAATAGATTTCGCTTCCGCTGGGGATGATAATTGCAAGAATACCGGTAGGAGAAGATGACTCCGTTGCGGAATAAACTTGACAAATGGAAGATTCTGCGGGGAGAAGAGATACTCTAGCGACCATGCTGGGAAGCAACACTCTGTGGGGAGAGGGGATACTCTAGCGACCATGCTGGGAAGCAATACTCTGTGGGGAGAGGGGTGCTTTGCTGAATGTTGATAGTAATTTGCTGGGGATAGGAAGACTTTGTCGAGGACGCTCTTTTCGTGGCTTTTGGCTGAGGATAACCCAGTTATATCCTGTTAAGGAAATAACTCTTTAAATAAAGCCGGACGACGCGTTTGTGCTTTGCGGGGGACAAGCTTCCAGAATCTACTGGGGATAAGCTTGCTGCTTGGGGAGATGAGTTCCAACTTTCCTGGGGAACTGGATTGGACTCTCCTGGGAAAGTATTGAACTGCGGGGGAAGTGATCCCTTTGAATGCTTGTACGCCGCCGGGGAACAATCTTTAGACCAAGACTGCCGGGGATGCTTGTTAAGAATATATGCTGCTGGGGAATGTTGAGATCTGCGGGAGGATACCCAACTTCCTTAAGGTTGATAACTGCTTTGTTTGAGGAGAGTATACTGCTTGCTGGCTCACTCTCTGGGGAATTTAAGATGCCTGGTTATGTTCTTTAGCTGAACCTACCTTGGTACTTTGGAGGATAAAACAATTAGATTGCTTAGACAAATCCTTATTGCCCCTGTTTCTAATGTCACCTGTAATTAATCCTTTGTTTTGTATGCAAAGACTCATGAGTTAGCAAGCTATTGTCAATGCATATATCACAAATTGAAACTTGGACGTTCTTCGCAAAACAAAACAGAAAAAGAAAAACAATTGGCACATTTTAACTGAAAAGTATATTTGTATTGATTTTTGAGTGGCCTGTAAATAGGCATTTTGTATACAAGAGGCTGACGTCCTAGTAAGAGAACGCCGCCGAGCAAAAGAGTTTTATACAAATTTTGTACAAAAGAAAATAAAACAGCTGTGTGAAATGAATGATCCCGCTGGGTTTCAACTCTGCTATTGCCGTTATATCTCCGAGCGTCTCATCTCTTGATGACCTTGGTTGAAGGTGAAGCTGACTGATTGATGCCGTCTGAACTTGGTGTAGATACCGGATTCTGGATGCAAGGTGATCAATGAGACATAGTATTACGCTTTATCCCTAATTTTTGCCTGGACTGCCCTTTCGGGTTTTCAGTCCACCGGGATACCCATTTTTGCCCAAGCCGCCTTTTCAGGTTTTCGACTTGCCGGGTGTACAGATTTTTTTTATTTCATCCCTTCATTTTGCCCGAACCCTTTTGGTTCGCCGGGAAGCCCTAATTTTTGCCTAGGCATGTCAGCCTAGCGGGTCTTTTTATGCGTAGTATCTTTTTACTATGTCTGCATTGGCGGGGTGAGGAAGGTCGTCACCATCCATATTGGTTAATATCATTGCTCCTCCTGAGAACACATGCTTAACCACAAATGGACCTTCGTACGTAGGGGTCCATTTGCCCCTTGGATCACTTTGAGGAAGGATGATTCGCTTGATTACCAGATCCCCAACTCGATATTCCTGTGGTCTGACCTTTTTGTTAAATGCCCTGATCATTCGTTTCTGATACGTCTGACCATGGCAGATAGCAGCAAGTCTCTTTTCATCAATGAGGTTGAGCTGATCAAGTCGTGTCTGGATCCAATCATCTTCGTTCAGATTTGCATCCTTCATTATCTGGAGAGAGGGTATCTGCACTTCGATTGGTAAGACTGCCTCCATGCCGTAGACCAAGGAGAAAGGAGTTGCCCCGGTTGACGTCCTAGCTGAGGTACGGTACCCATGTAGAGCGAACGGTAACATCTCGTGCCAATCTTTATAGGTCACTGTCATCTTCTACACGATTTTCTTGATATTTTTATTTGCTGCTTCTACAGCCCCATTCATCTTCGGTCTGTAAGGAGAAGAATTGTGGTGCTGTATTTTGAACTGTTCGCAGAGCTCAGCGATCATCTTGTTGTTCAGATTGGTACCGTTGTCTGTAATGATTCTCTCAGGGACGTCGTATCGGCAGATCAGGTTATGCCGAATGAACCGTGCCACGACATTCTTGGTTACTGTAGCGTAGGAAGCTGCTTCAACCCACTTTGTAAAGTAATCGATCGCTACAAGGATGAAGCGATGCCCATTAGATGCCGTAGGTCTGATCTCACCAATCATGTCAATGCCCCACATTGCAAAAGGCCAAGGTGCGGTCAGAACATTCAGGGGAACTGGAGGAACATGCACCTTGTCTGCGTAAATCTGGCACTTATGGCATGTCCTGGAATGTTGGTAACAGTCAGCTTCCATTGTGGACCAGTAATATCCTGCCCGAAGGATCTTTTTAGCCATAGTGTGTCCACTGGAATGTGTACCAAAGGTCCCTTCATGTAGCTCTTCCATGATCTTTTCTGCTTCCGTCTTATCCACACAACGCAGTAAGGTTGAATCATGGTTTCGCTTGTACAAGATGCCGTTACTAAGGAAGAACTTTGCCGCGAACCTCCTCAGGAACTTCTTATCGTTGACAGATGCACCTTCAGGATACTCCTGAGCTTCCAGATATCTCTTTACTTCATGGTACCAAGGCTTCTCAGTCACCAATTCAGTCTCGAGGTCGCAACAGTATGCCGGTTCGTCCAGTTTCCAGATAATAATCCGGGGAGCCTCATTATCCCATTTAACCTTGAACATAGAAGCCATTGTAGCTAACGCGTCCGCCAACTGATTCTCTTCTCGTGGGAAGTGTTCAAAAGTTATTTCTGTGAAGTGGGGGATCATTGTCAACACACATTCTTTGTAAGGGATAAGATTCGGATGCTTCGTATCCCACTCTCCTTTGATCTGGTTGATCACGAGGGCGGAATCTCCGAAGACACTCAGAAACTTAATCCTTAAGTCAATCGCAGCTTTGAGTCCCATGATGCACGCCTCATACTCCGCCATGTTGTTGGTGCAGTTGAAACATAGCCGGGCAGTGAGTGGAGTATGAGTGCCTTGAGGGGATATGATTATAGCGCCAATACCGTTACCCAAAGCATTGGAGGCTCCGTCAAAGTGCATAGACCATCGGGATCCTGGTTCAGGTCCTTCATCCGGTCCAGGTACTTCACAATCAGTCACAATCATGATACTTTCATCCGGAAACTCGAAGTTCATTGACTGATAATCATCTACGGCCTGATGTGCCAAGTGGTCTGCCAATACACTTCCCTTGATGGCTTTCTGGGTCGTATACTGAATGTCATATTCTGTCAAGATCATTTGCCATCTTGCAATCCTCCCAGACAGAGCAGGCTTTTCGAATATGTACTTTATAGGATCCATCTTTGAGATCAATAAGGTGGTGTGAGTCAGCATATACTGTCTCAGCCGGCGAGCAGCCCATACCAAAGCGCAGAAAGTTTTCTCGAGCAGTGAGTATCGGGTCTCACAGTCGGTAAACTTTTTGCTAAGGTAATAAATGGCATGCTCTTTTCGGCCAGACTCGTCATGCTGCCCCAGCACACACCCCATTGAGTTATCAAGTACTGTCAGGTAAAGTATCAGAGGTCTCCCTTCAACCGGTGGCATAAGGATGGGCGGTTCTTGGAGATACTCTTTGATTCTGTCGAAAGCAGCCTGACATTCATCGTTCCAACGTACTACCTGATCTTTCTTCAGTAGTTTGAAGATTGGCTCACAGGTAGCAGTCAGGTGTGAGATGAATCGAGCAATGTAATTCAGGCGTCCTAAAAAGCCTCTGACTTCCTTCTCTGTTCTAGGAACTGGCATCTCTTGAATAGCTTTAACCTTGGCAGGGTCCACTTGAATACCCTTGTCGCTCACAACGAAGCCTAGCAATTTCCCAGATCTTACCCCGAAGGTGCACTTGTTCTGGTTCAACCTCAGTTTGTACAACTTTAGACGGTCAAACAGTTTCTGCAGATGATCCAGGTGTTCTTCCTCAGTCTGGGACCTTGCGATCATGTCATCAACATACACTTCTATCTCATGATGGATCATGTCATGAAATAAAGCAACCATGGCACGTTGGTAGGTTGCCCCAGCGTTCTTTAGTCCAAAAGGCATGACCTTGTAGCAGAAGGTGCCCCACTGAGTAACAAATGTAGTCTTTTCCATGTCTTCAGGTGCCATCTTGATCTGATTGTAACCTGAGAAACCATCCATGAAAGAGAACACCTTATGCTGAGCTGTATTATCAACAAGGACATCAATGTGAGGTAGAGGGAAGTCATCTTTGGGGCTGGCCCTGTTCAGATCCCTGTAGTCAACACACATTCTGACCTTTCCATCTTTCTTTGGTACCGGCACCACATTAGCAACCCACTGAGGGTAAGAAGTCACTGCAAGAAATCCGGCATCAAATTGCTTCATAACCTCGGCTTTAATCTTCTCAGACATCTCTGGACGCATACGGCGGACCTTTTGCTTAACCGGAGGACAGTCTTCCTTAGTTGGCAAGTGATGGACCACAATATCGGTATCTAATCCGGGCATATCTTCGTAGGACCAGGCAAAGATCTCCATATAATCATGCAGCATTTTAGTCAACCGTTGCTTCACGCTGAGCTCTAGGTTGGCACCAATCTTTACCTCTTTCTTGTCTTCTTCAGTACCCAAGTTTATTATTTCCACTGGCTCTTCATGGGGTTGAATTGCCCTCTCTTCCTGTTGTAACAGTCTTGCAAGTTCGCCAGGCACTTCGCAATCATCTTCACCTTCGTCTTCGGCTAAGTTGATCGGATTTTCGAAGTCATAACTGGCAGTAGCAGAGTCGTTACCAGTGAGATCCAGAGCGGATTGAAACCTGTATGAGTGAGTGTGTGTGTAAATACAGCTGTTTTGCAATATATAAAGAAAGGAAAGAAAAGGAGCGCAAAATTTGAAATGTGAAAAACGTCCAACGCTTTTATTTATGATATATGACAGTGACAAACAAAAGCCCTCATAAACACAACCACGGTGCCCCGGGTAAGACACCGGGCCATACAGTTTCAAATTATTGTTTATTACAAATCCAAAACAAAGAAGTTCATTACTTAGTAACAAAAGAAACAGATAAGTTGTCCTTTGCGCTCCAATTGTTGAGTCCACTGTCGGTTGCCGGGTAGATCCAGCTATCAAACTCAGCTTCATCAACTTCCTCTTCATCCCCGATAGCATTAACTCCATGAGCAGGCAGGGGAGCTGTCACTACATTAGGCTTGTCAGATGCCTCAAACTGTACCTCCTTAGCGTCAATGAGGTCCTGTAGCTTGTTTTTTAGTGCCCAACAGTCGTCGGTCGAGTGCCCCGGGCTATCTGAATGGTAAACACAACGAGCATTTGGGTTGTACTTGGGGGACGCAGTATTGGGAAACTTTGGAGCCTCCCTGACAGTCACTAAATTGGTGGATAGCAACTGTGGCAGGATCTGTGATAAAGTCATGTTCAAGCGGGTGAATTCTCTCCGGGGTCTTTCAACCTTCTGAGGATTATTTGGCCGGGGAGCGGCAGCAGGCTTAGCAATCATTACCGCACTGACAGATTGGCGGTGCTCAGGTCGCTCTGGTCTCCGGGAGCTATATACAGCACTAGCCTCCTTTTTGAAGGGT
Source organism: Vicia faba (assembly GCA_948472305.1). Taxonomy (NCBI): domain Eukaryota; kingdom Viridiplantae; phylum Streptophyta; class Magnoliopsida; order Fabales; family Fabaceae; genus Vicia; species Vicia faba. Next base: position 517,022,099 of record OX451738.1, on the reverse strand, counting down.
TTCTTTTCAGCACTGGAGGAGGCAACCTTCTGTATCTTCCCCGATTTTATACCGGCCTCGATCCTTTCACCAGTCAGGATCAGATCAGTAAACCCAGCAGAGGAATTACCGATGAGATGATTGAAAAATGGACCAGATAGGGTCCCCAAAAACATATCTACCAGCTCCCGGTCCGTCAATGGTGGCTGCACCCTGCCAGCCAGGTCTCTCCATTTCTGCGCGTACTCCTTAAAACCTTCACCCGACCCTAGCGACATACCCTGGAGTTGGGTACGCGTAGGAGCGAGGTCGGAATTATATTGATACTGCTTGTAAAAAGCAGTGGCCAGATCCTCCCAGTTACGAATGCTGATTCCATCTAGCTGATAGAACCATTCGAGGTGAGTCCCTGAAAGACTCTCCTGGAAGAAGTGGATCCAAAGGTTCTTGTCTGCTGTGTAAGGCTGGATCTTCCTTACATAAGAACGGAGGTGCATCTTGGGACAGGAAGCCCCGTCATACTTCACAAAGGCGGGTGCCTTGAACTTGTGTGGAATCACCACCCCAGTAGATAACCCCAAGTCTCCGAAATCCAGTCCAGGCACACGCTGAACTTCCATAGCTTTTAATCTGTCCTCCAACTGCTTGTACCGGTCTTCAGCAGGAGGGTACTGCTCGTCGTTGAAGTCTGTTTCAGTATCAGAGACCACAGGATTAGGGACCTCCCTTTCTTGGTGACTACCTTCCCCCACAGATGGAGTAGTCCTCTCAGCTTCAATTTGCAAGGTGTTCCCGAGTCTGCGCCCAGTGTTAAATAGCACAGTCCTCTTCTTCTTCTTATTCTGCTTCAGAAGCATATTCTTCAGCTCTTGTTGACCCTGAGCTAAGCCCTTGATCAGCTCCTGATATTGGGCGTTCTGCGCCTGAAGAGCCTTGATAGATGCCTCAGTTGATGATTCAGGGTTCATGATGCTGAAATAAACAGCGAAGAACGGTAAGCAACCTGAAAAGAAGAGTACCTGTGATGCATATGATGAATGAGATGCGTATGAATTATGTTTTCAAAGACAATCGGGAATCAACTTTGTAAACAAAAAGGAACCCACTTCATTAGATTCAATTTTGCAGCTTAAATTGTTCAACAGGTTGCCCTTAGGCGTTACATGAAAGGAAATACTGAAAAGGGAAATAAAACTGTAAAAAGAACATCCAGAGCTCCTTATTGATCCCATGGTCTCCTCTTCTCAGTACGGATGTAGGCATTCAGGGCTCGCTCATTCTCCAATTGCTTTGTCAGCTTCTGGATCTTTAATTCCTGCTCGTTGAACTTTTCCCGGTAAGAATCCCGTTCTTCTCGCAGTTGCGACCAAGACCTCTTCAATGTCTCATAATCAGTGGGTACCTGAGGAGGGAGGACAGTTGGAGGAACACCATCTTTGTCAGAAGACTCAAGAACGACAGGTCTGACAGCATCATACGGCATACCTAACTTCTGAGCACGGATGCGAACCCATTTGTAGTAGGCTTCCATAGGTAAAGAAGTCTTTGGCCCTAACTCTTGTGGGTCAGCTTTATGAACTTTGTCCCAAGCCTTGATGAACTTACGACGCAGCTCGTCACTATCCACCTGAAACTCAAAACTGATGTGAGGCACCAACATCTCATGGGGCCCTGCTCTTCTTGCTCTTCCAAACTGACGGAGTGCTAGGCATGGATTGTAAGAGATCCCTCCTTGAGTACCAATAAGAGGAACATTAGGGTATTCTCCGCATCGATCAATAACAGCTATCTCATCCAAACCTCTGCAAGTCCAAATGACGTCTTTATCGGTGAGAGACATTAACCTGTGAGCCCATCCTTTTCCTCCCTGGTTCTTCAGTACGAACTTAGGGAGGTGCGAAATAAACCACCTCACCAACAAAGGGATACAACACCATAGGGTTCCTCGTCTTCGGGTAGTACGAGCATGAAGTTGTTGCAAGATGTCACCCAAGAGAGTGGGTACAGGATTCTGAGAGATAAAGATCCTTATAGCAGTGACATTGACGAAGTTGTCAGGATTGGGAAACAAGACTAACCCATAGATTAAGAGAGCCAAGATGTCTTCATATGCCCTAAAGTCTAGGTCATTCCAGAAACTGTTAGCTTTACCCACCAGAAATTTGGCCAAGAAACCCTTAACCCCGCTTCTAGTTACCCAATTGTCTGTTACTTCCTGATGTGTCAAGGGAAGAGCTGCAGCAACATCCTCAAGCCTGAGGGTCTTTTCCCAGCCAGTGAAAGGAGTCTGATCCAAGATAGGGATACCAAGTAAATCAGAGAACTCTTCCAGGGTAGGGACCAGCTGGAAGTCTTGGAAGGTGAAGCACTGGTACAGAGGGTCATAGAACTGGGTCAGAACACTCATCAACTGTTGATCCTGCTTTGCAGTGACTAAACTGAGAAGAGAACCATGCCTCTGGATGAAGGAGGTGGTATTTGGAATTCTGCTAACCAACTCTTCAAGCAACTCAGGTGAGTGAACAAAGTTGAACCGGATAGTATTCCTTCGCACAGGCATCATGGTGTCCTACAAAATAGAGCAAAGATGAAACCCTCTTGTCTTTGAAACGGTCAGTCCTTATGTAGGATGTATGCAATGCTCATGATGTTATGATGCTATGATAAAGCACACCACAAATAGATACAAAGGCAAACATGGTAAGGCACACAGGTCACACAAAGCAAACCCTTAAAGTTTAGGCCAGCATGAGGTCTAGGCACTACCCTCTTTCAGTTTGTTGGTTCATACCTGTCCTAATCAAAAGTAACCGGGTTCTTAGAGGATCCCAATATCATTGACTACCCTCAATCGGTCATAACTCCAGCATCGCAATCTTTTCTTGCGGCCAGAACCATCACGAGAGTTTAGCCTCAATGGGCGTAACATACTGCTACTGTTCTAAAGGCCAAGTTGTGTCAATTAAGGTTCTAAGGTCTGTTGGTGCTTAATGACTCCTTGGAAGACCCATATTCTCCTCGTTACGACACAAGGGATATCGGTACAGACCAAGGTGCCACACCAACGTAGCCACTGCTTCACCCATGTCGGTCTACGCCGGACAGGTCCCTCACAGCTTATGCTACCTAAACAGGGTATCCCCAGATCCGGGTTAGGATCTATGAAACTCCGATGCAACCCACAATTTTAAAGCAGACAAGGAAAACAATTGAAAACACAGTTATGAACTTAGCCCTAAGGTACACCTCACTTTATAAAGTGTCCCCAGCAGAGTCGCCAGTTCTGTGATTGGTGGATCTGGAACTGACTGTTTTAAAGCTGGTTTCGCGAAATATCGCGGTAAGCAAGAGTCGCCACCGTCTTTTATTTTCTCCAAATGGAAAGGACAAAAGCACAGAAAAATTCCTTAAAGAGATTGCTCTCGGTTCGGGAGGTAGGTTATAGAAAGGGAAGGTGTTAGCACCCTTTCTATCCATGGTTATCCATGGGCTCTTAGATACTTGCTCATTGTGTTTTCAAAAGGTTTGCTTTTCAAGTGTGAGTGGGTTTTGAAAAAGTTTCGTTTGAAAAATTTCTAAGTGACTCTTGTATATGTCCTCAAGAGTGTATGAAAAATTTGTTTGAAAACTTTTAGAAAGTGTAGGTGTGAAAAGTATTTTGTTTGTTTTTGAAAAGAGCAAGTATCTATGAGAATCTACCTACCCTAAGGAATTCGTCTGTGTAAATGTCCTTAAAGTAGTGCCATCCCACCATTGAGAGGTAGGTAGCACCACCGTTGGAGGTGTTCGGGTCAATTCGAGTTTGTAGGGACATGGTGATCACCAGAGCAATGGGAAGATACCTTAGAAGCTACCCTCATGCCAGGTTCCCGGATCATGAGGACTTACTAAGACATCCTCTACTCGACGACCACCTTTCGAGGGGCAAGGCAACAGTGAAGCGTACCCTAGGGGTGGTGTGTGCGATTCGTGTGTCAGATTCGTTTGTATTTGTCTTGTCATGTTTATTGGTGTTCTACGCTTGATTTTATTTAAGTCCATACATTCTTTCATGCTTTTGATTAACAGTTAGGAAATATTTGCGGGAAAATAAATTCTAAACTATTACAAACGGCGCGGGTCCACATCGCCAAAATTAAACCGGACCCGATTTGAAATAAATTGCAGAAAAGAAATGTCTAATAGCTATTACATGGCTTTGGTACAAGTACATTGTATTCACAAAAGAAATAAATGAGACGCGCGAAAAAGAAAATAATCAAATGCGAGGGCGTTGAACTCTTTAAAGGAATTAAAATAATTAAGTTAAAATAATTAAGTTAAATAAAAGGAATGACTTATTTTTATGTTTTTTATTTATTTATGACAATTAAAGAAAATTTAAACTAATTAAAAGTCAAGTAATTAATTCTAATTTTAATTGTTTTTAATTTATTAAAGAAAATGTATTAAAGTTAAAACCTAGAATTAAAACTAAATTAACTATAAATTTTATTTACAAAGATTAATGATTAATGAAGCTTATAATAAAATATTTAATTAATTAAAAAAAAGGGAAAAAAGTATTAAAGACCTATTTTTGTTATTTTTTTGGTTTATTAAAAAAAAGAATTAAATTGCCTAAAGTTAAATCCAAATTATTTACATGCGAATTTATTTATGAAAATTAATACTAAAATAAAATTATTATTTATTTTTTATCTTTTCTGATTTTTTGGGATATTTTTATATTTCTTGAAGAAAAAAATTAATTAAATTAAAATAATAAAGAAAATAACATAATAATAAAATATAAGAAAAATTAAACAAATTGCAAACCAGGGGGGGTAGAAGCCCCAAATTGGAGGTTTTGATCCAGTAATTTTGGCCCATTTAGCATTGGTCCGTTTGACTTTTCTGAATAGCGTACACATGCGTAGACTTGGTTTCACCGTGTTCTCCAATCTACACCCTTGGACTGCTCTTGAGATGAACGTGGCAAAGCCTGGTTTGGGGGCGCATGGTGCACTTTTGGAACGTGTACTGCATTGGAACAATTTAAACAAAACAATAGAAATGAAATGGGGGGACCTGGGATTCGAACCCAGGTCCCAGCACTTACCAACCAACGCCTTAACCAACTGATCCACTAGCGCGCTTTGTATATCATATGAGAAAGAAATAATATAAAATAAAATGCGCGTTAACGTTATAAAATAAAAAAAGCGCGCGCTGGATTCAAACCAGCCATTCACAGCACGACACATAATCGTCTTCTCCACTGTGCCTGCAACAAAAATGGAATAGCGGGGGTTTTGAACCCCCCCAAAACTCAAGCTATTTAAAAATAGCGAATAGGCCATGCCTAAATATAAATTGAGCGCGACAGTTAAAAACGAATCCTCATGTTGCCACGATTTCATTCCTACCAGTTTCAAAGTCCAATTTTTCCATATAACTAAAGCCCTAATTTTAAGCTTTAGGAACCCTAGCTTTTGTTCATGGTGAAATCGTGCATAGGCTTGGAAAATCCAATTGAATCATGCTAACAGCTGTTCTTGGCGTTTTGATGAATGATATGGATTGGAATGCGTTCAGAAGTCTTCAAGGAAGCTATTGGAACAAGAATGGAGGCTTGAAATGACCTGCAACCACGATTTCAGAATTTGACTTTTTTTGTAAAAGTGTGAATTTGTTGTATGCAATAGGACGCAGCTTAGTGTGTAAAATCTTGTCCTGATCATTTGTATATACCCTAGCAATATGTTTGGATGGGAGTTATGGTCCATAACACCTTGCTTTGATGGTTTGGATTTTCACATAAACCACCATTATCAACTTTCCAATTTTGCTTCATTTTGAATTTTTGCCTTGATTAAGCCTTAGCACGAAAAATGGTAGGCACATAATGGTGTTTCAAGGCTAGTTAAGACCTAATATTCCCTCTTAAATCAATTTTTGAATTTCTTTTGATTTTAAAAGATTTAAAACTAATTAAATCCAATAAAAATCAATAAAAATGAAAAAATTAATTAAAAAAATCTGAAATAAAAGGTGGGACACGTGGGAAGCATGACCAAGTCAATTCAAGTGGAAAAAGTGGGCCCCTTTTGTCAAAAATGAGATTTCAAGGATAAATGATTTTGGCCATTTCACAAAAATTTCCCAACTTCTCCAATGCATAACTTGCTCAATTTTTAAGATTTGCTCATGTTCTTGGACATTTTAGAAAGGTATTGAAGTCCTCTAAACAATGCCTTTGGTCCCATGTCATTTTGATTTACCAATCTCAAGTTATGGCCTTTGACTTAAAGTCCCTTTTTGTCGACTTTTGAAAATGACCTATAATGTTGAAATTGATAACTTTTTGTGAGAGCATTTCTTGGACTTTAAGTATGAAGATGAGTTGTAGGAAATATCTTTCTCTTCAAAATGAGCTTTGGATGGAATTTTTCTGATAATCCATGTGAAAGTTATGCCCTGGTCAATTTCAGTTGACTTTTTCAGCTGTCCAAAAATAGAAACTTTTGTGTCTTGATGATTTTTGAGCCAGATTTTGAGAATCATGATCAAGCATTGATCAAATGATGTTTGTGGCTTCAAAATGATATGTTGACCAAAAATTTGAACTTTTGACTGCCAAATGACCATTTTGCCCCTACAGTTGACTGTAGTGCAATTAAGGGTTTTGACTGTGCAATCTTGAGCTGAATGTCTTGAAACTTGATGTGAGGATACTTGACCATATTTGTAGGCATGTGAGGCTTGATTGGGCCCTTGAAAACTTCAGCTTCCTTGTGAGAACCAAAACCCTAGTTTGACTGGCTTCAGGAGGGTGGTTGACTGTGTAGCCTTTGAGTAGACTTGAACCAATTGTGGATGATTCTTGTCAAAACTTTGAAGGTTATGGGAGGGCAAATTTTGGGGTACAACAGAGAGGTGCTAGGGTCGTGCAAAAGCTTGGTTCTGATCTTTGGAATGTGTTTGATAAGTTTGTCTAAGTGTGCCTAAGCTGATATGAGAGTTGTGTGATGTTATGACACTTTTCTTCTTTCTTAAGCAACAAAAGCCAACTTGTGTTTCTAGGCCTGTAGAGGACCCCATAATGTGCTGCATAATCCCTCCTTGATCAGTGTGTTATGCTCATGATCTTGTGCCAATCAGATTTGCAATGTACTTGTTGGATTTTCAATTTGACATAAAGCTACCTTTTACAAAAATGGCCAATTTGCTTTATCTACTTTGGGATTAAACCTTTAGACAATGCTTGAACTCAAAGAACATGGTCTTGGCACAAAGAATATGCATTAAATTTATGAGTGTTGGATGGTTTAAGGACCTGTAATCTAGCTTAAGGTATGCTGAGTTCAAATTGCAAGGTTATGGACATGTAACTTGGTCATGAACAAAGTGAGTTTTTGCCATATTGTGAAATTCGATTCTCCCTAACCATGAGGTTGTTTGAGAAGTTCTTGGACATTTTGGAAATCTTGGAATGTGTACTACAATACATCTTTGAAATGCAAATTGAAATTCCAAGTGGAAGTGTATGGAAAATGGTCTTGAAGTTAGGTAAAAACTTGTCCAAAATAGGTCAAATTTTCACTAAGTTAAGAATGGTTTAGTGCCCTTTTTCAAAAAATTGTAACTTGAGATACAAGCTTCAAATGGGAAAACTTTGTGAATCAAAGTTGTAGATTATGCAACAAGCTACAACTTTCATGTTTTGACTTTTGTTTGAATCCAAATGAATCTTGGTGAAAAAGTGGGGCAAAGTTGGGAAAAAATTAGGGTTTTCCATAACTTAGAAAAATTCTAAGTTATGAAAAATTCCATTTCAAACCCTAATTTGTATTTCTTGGTTTCTTGGTGAACAAGTTTCATGATTTGGCATGTTTTAATGAAAAATGAATCTTGACTCTTGATTTTGACCAAAAAGTCAAAGTTTGACTTTTCAGTATACAGTCAAAATTGATCAATTGACTGGGAAATTCAACTGTCAATCTTGTGTACTTGGGATCTTTTGAGTTTGTTGAACATGCAAAGACAATTCCATGGGGTCCTTGAGTCCATATGTGAGCTTGGTTTGCCATTGGCTAGGTCAAACAGTCAGAAATTGCCTTTGTGCAGTCAAAACCCTAAAAATGACCATTTTGCCCTTTTGGTGATCTGATCAAATTTCTTGTGGATTTGTGATCCAAACTTGATCAAATGGTCCATATGAGTTCATAATGTTGATGTGGGTCAATTTTCATGAGATTTGACTGTCAATTGGCCACAGTTGACTTTTTCCCCAATACAGTTGATTTCTAGGTCAACTGTCCAATTGACTGGGTAAAACTTGGAATCAAGACTTGAAACTTGGTATGGGTAAACTTGGGAGTCCAACATGAAGCATGAAAGTCATCTTAGGCATTTTAGGTCAAAATATCTTGGTTCAACCACAAACCCTAATTTAGGTTAGCAGTGCAAGGAGAAGTCTTGATCAGAGGGAACCCTAACTGGATCTTGATCTTCAAAGGTCTTGTTGATGAGAAAATATTGAGGAAATGGGAGGGCAAATTTTGGGGTACAACACTAAGGATAAAATAATATTTGTTGCAGATGTCCTTAACAGCTCAATTGAGAGACCAGTCATGGTACCTGGACTCTGGGTGCTCACGACACATGACGAGAAAAAAGTCTATGTTCCAAAACCTGGAATTTAAAGCTGGAGGAGACGTAAAGTTTGGAGGTAATCAGAAAGGGAAGATTATTGGTTCTGGACCCATTGGAAACGGTAACCTTCCTTCTATCTCTAATGTTTTATTAGTAGAAGGATTAGCGCATAACCTATTGTCCATAAGTCAATTAAGTGACAACAATTATGACATTATCTTCAATCAAAATTCCTGTAGAGCTGTTAGTCAAAAAGATGGATCAATCCTCTTTTCTGGCAAGAGAAAGAACAACATATAAAAAATTGATTTATCAGATCTTAAATCTCAGAATGTCAAATGCCTTTTGTCTATTAGCGATGAGCAATGGGTATGGCACAGAAGATTGGGACATGTCAGCTTAATAAAAATCTCTCAACTAAATAAATTAAATTTAGTTAGAGGACTTCCCAATCTGAAGTACAACTCAGAAGCTCTGTGCGAAGCATGTCAAAAAGGAAAATTTTCAAAACCTTCCTTTAAATCCAAAAATGTTGTTTCTTCCTCTAGGCCATTAGAACTACTTCATATTGATCTGTTCGGGCCAGTTAAAACTGCATCCATCAGAGGCAAGAAGTATGGATTGGTCATTGTTGATGACTTCAGCAAATGGACATGGGTCAAGTTTTTAAAACACAAGGATGAGTCACATTCTGTGTTCGTTGACTTCTGTAACCAAGTGCAAAACGAAAAAGATTTTAGAATTATAACAGTCAGAAGTGATCATGGTGGTGAATTTGAAAACCATTTTTTTGAAAAATATTTTAAAGAAAATTGTATTGTTCATAATTTCTCTTGTCCTAGAACTCCCCAACAAAATGGAGTTGTAGAACGAAAGAATAGAACATTACAAGAAATGGCCAGAACCATGATCAATGAAACTAATATAGCAAAGCACTTTTGGGCAGAAGCTGTGAACACAGCATGTTATATTCAGAATAGAATCTCTATAAGACCTATTCTTGAAAAGACTCCCTATGAATTGTGGAAAAACAGAAAACCCAACATTTCTTATTTCCATCCTTTTGGATGTACTTGTTTTATTCTGAACACTAAAGAAAATCTGAACAAGTTTGATTCTAAAGCACAAAAGTGTTTTCTGCTTGGATATTCTGAATGCTCAAAAGGCTATAGAGTATACAACACAGAAACTCTGATTGTTGAAGAATCAATCAAAGTCAGGTTTGATGATAAGCTTGGCCAGCAACAGCCAAAGCAAATTGATATTTCTGTAGGTACATAAGATCATCCCTCAAACTCTGAAACTTCAGAAGCAAAGAAAGACTCAGAAGCAAAGAGAGACTCAGAAGCAAAGGAAGACTTAGAAGATCACCCTCTTAACAATGCTCTGGACAATCTCAGAATCTCTGAACAAACCACTCAGAAAAGGTTTCCTAGAATCTCTTCAGCTCATAAAGAAGACGTGATCATTGGGAGAAAAGAAGATCTCATCAGAACAAGATCCTCTCTCAGAATTAATGAAGAATCATTGTTTGGATTGGTATCTCTGATTGAGCCAACTTCTATTGATGAAGCTCTGGAAGACAATGATTAGATCTTAGCAATGCAAGAGGAACTCAATCAATTTTACAGAAACGATGTATGGGATCTAGTTCCAAGACCCAAAGGATTCAACATTATAGGAACCAAATGGGTTTTCATAAACAAACTGAACGAGCAAGGAGAGGTGATCGGAAACAAAGCACGACTGGTTGCACAGGGTTATAGTAAACAAGAAGGAATTGATTGTAATGAGACCTTGGGCCTATTCGCCAGGTTAGAGTCTATTAGATTATTAATTTCTTTTGTTGTCCAAAATAATATTTCATTATATCAAATGGATGTTAAAAGTGCATTTTTAAATGGCTATATAGAAGAAGAAGTTTATCTCCATCAACCTCTTGGTTTTAATGATTCAAAACATCCAGAACATGTTTTTAAATTAAAAAAGTCTTTGTACGGTTTAAAACAAGCTCCCAGAGCTTGGTATGATTGTCTGAGTAATTTTCTTTTAGAAAAAGATTTTACCAGAGGGAAAGTGGACATAACTCTATTCAGAAAGACATTTAAAAATGATATCTTAATTTGTCAAATTTATGTTGATGATATTATTTTTGGAACCTCTAATATCTCCCTTGGAAAAGAATTTGCTGAGACCATGTAAGTAGAATTTGAGATGAGCATGATGGGAGAATTGAAGTTCTTTCTGGGAATTCAAATCAACCAGACTCCAGAAGGTACTTACATACATCAGACGAAGTATGTCAAAGAACTTCTGAAGAAATTTCAGATGTCAGAAAGCAAAGATGCTAAGAATCCAATGCATCCAACATGCATTCTGGGAAAAGATGAGGTAAGTATGAAGGTAGATCAGAAGCTCTACAGAGGTATGATTGGATCCCTTCTCTATCTGACTGCATCTAGACCTGATATATTATTCAGCGTATGTTTATGTGCTAGATTCCAATCAGATCCTAGAGAATCTCACTTAACTGCTGTTAAGAGAATTCTAAGGTATCTAAAAGGTACTACTAATATGGGTCTGTGTTACAGAAGATCAAATGATTTCAGACTAGTAGGCTATTTTGTGCTGACTTTGCTGGAGATAGAATTGAAAGAAAGAGCACCTCTAGAAGCTGCCAGTTTCTGGGTGAAAATCTTATCTCGTGGTACAACAAGAAGCAAGCAACAATTGCACTCTCAACAAAAGAAGTTGAGTATATATCTGCTGCTGGATGTAGTTCTCATATGATTTGGATGAAAAGTCAGCTAGAAAATTTTAATCTTTATGAAAGTAAGATTCCTATCTTCTGTGACAATACTTCTGCTATTTGTCTTTCTAAAAATCCTATTTTACATTCTAAAGCTAAACACATTGAAATTAAATACCATTTTATAAGGGACTATATTCAGAAGGGAATTTTAAATCTAAAATTTGTAAAAACAAACCATCAATGGGCTGATATTTTTACCAAACCTCTTTCAGAATATAGATTTAAATTCATTTTGAAAAACATTTGTATGGAATTATGTCCTGAATAAAACTGTATTTATCTTCTGTGCTTGACTTCAGAATATTCTGTTATGAATGCTCTGATTAACAAATCTTCAGAAGTTAGAAGAGAAGTTACATCAGAAGCTATATGTAATGTTTTGAAATGTTCTAACGTTTCAATTCAAGTATAGCTCAGAAATTCATTAGATCAAATAGTTGTCCCATGCAATGTTCAGAAGATGAACACTTATGTGTTTCTGAAAGGTCACGCGTGCTAAGCTATTGACGCCGTTCTAGGTAACTGTTCTGATTTGATTAAAATCTCACGCTTTCCCCTAACTTTTAAATTTCATTAAATGCTAAGTCATTTTTTTTTCAAAACCTATTTCTGAAAAGTCTTCATATAAATACTTTTGTAAAAACCTTCTCACTTGTTGTTTTGTTGAACCTCTGAATCTTTTATTATAAAACTTTTACGCTCTTTAACTCTTTTTTATATCTACTTTTCGATTATGCCAAAAAGGGGGAGAAAATGAGTATTTTGATCTAATCTCTGATTAACAGTTATGGGACTAAGTCAAACATTCTAACAAAATACAAGATTTCTTTCTATGCTTTAAAGAACTTTGCAGGTATCATTTAAACTCTGGAAGTTTATTTCAAATGAACATTATCTTCAAAAGAACCTGATAAAGAAATCTCAGAAGAAAAATTCCAAAGCCCTGATGAAAATTCTCAAGAAGTTTTTCTTATAGAAATATTTATTTCAGGGGGAGATTCCTATCTCTTATTCAAATTTATTTCTATATCTGAATATATTTTTGTCATCATCAAAAAGGGGGAGATTGTTAGAACAAGATTGGTTCTGATCATATCTCAGAGTTTTGATGATAACAATAAATTATATTTTATATATTTGATACTCTGATGAACGTATTTAACTGTTTCAGATAATGTTCTGACAGAAGCATCTTGAAGTGCTGAGCTGAAAATAAATGAAGAAGTTCTTTGATGAAAGAAGCGCAAGTGCTGATGCTGTCTCTGATAATGTTCTGACAGAAGCATCTTGATGTGCTGAGCTGAAAATAAATGAAGAAGTTCTTTGATGAAAGAACCATTTGTTTTAACTCAAGTGATGATGCTGACTCTGATAAGATAATTATTTTATTACATCTTCTAACGCTTAGCAAGTTTCTGTATAAGCTATGTTTCAGAAGTTCTTTGAAAGCAAGTGTTGTTCAGAAGATATTTGAAAGAAAGCGTTGATCAGAAGTACTTAGCAAGCAAAGCATTGTTTAGAAGATATGCAAGCATGTTCTGAATTTAAGACGTGAAGCAAGTTCTGAAAGAATGCAAAAGCTATCAAGTCTTGTCAAGCTTCAGGAGACATGTTCTTACATAGTGCCGTTTGCTCATTTAATGCAAAGACAGCTACATGCACTCAAGTGTCTACGCTAGTGCATTGGAAAATGGAATAGTGCAAGGAAACACGCAAACATTTAATGCTCTCCATTTGAAGGCAGCAACAATCATGTTTCTTCATGCTATATATAGAAGAACATTAATTGCAAGCCAACTAACGAAATATTGCAAAAACGCTGAAAGGCTGAACAACTGAAGTTCTGAATAGAACTTAACAATTTCAAAAGAAGCAAGAACAACTTGAAAGATTCTGGGCTCACAAACAAATTTCATACACTTTGTGCTATAATATTCTTAGTGAAAAATCACAGTTGTGTTATAGCTTTCTTAGAAGCAAACTTTGTTTCACTATCTGTAAAGATTTATATCTTGTAATTGTTCCTTGAGAGACCAAGGTTGGTTAGAATTCTCAAGTAGACTAGGACTAGTTTAAGTCTTAGTGGTGTGAGTCACTTGTAAGGTTACTTGTGCATTGTTAGTCACAACAGTTGTTGTGTGATTGTAATCAGTTGATTATAGTGGATTAAGTCCTTGTTGAGAAAGGCGAAATCACCTTGGCGGGTGGACTGGAGTAGTTTGAGTTCAAACGAACCAGGATAAAAATAACCTTGTCTTTCCTTTATTATTATGCCTTTAAGAAAAAGAAAAAGAGAAACTTATTCAACCCCCCCCCCCCCCTTCTATGTGTTTTCTCCACCTTCAGTTATACCAAGAATAGTTTCACTTAAAGATGCCCGTGTCGTGGTCGAAGATGGAAGCTGTACTATCTGGGGACAACTCCCCGACATTCCGTTTAAAACAGGCAAATTTGGGTTGGGTTTCACCCTTAAAGCTCAGAAAGAGGTCATACGCGCTCGCATGGGAAAGCCACCTCTCCGCATCGGAAATCATGAAGTAAACATTGTGGAAGACTCTGACGATGAATGTGTTTTTGAAGAATGGATCTACCCTACTGTCGGAGGAAAGCTCAACAACTGGCACGCAAAGGATTTCACTCCCATCTCCTTCATCGAGGAGTAATTACTATTTACTATTTTTTGTCAATTCAAGAACATTTATCTGTAATTTTAAATTCCAAACAATGAATTTTAAGCCATGTGCCTTGCCCGGGGCACCGTGGTCCATTTGTTAAGGGTTTTGTTCATGTTCATTTATCATATGATCATTTAATGGAAAACATTTGACCTTTGCATTCAATTTTTGTGCTCATTGTCTTTCTTTTTCTTTATTTTCATTTTTCAAGTAACCATGTATCTTACATGCACACACACATTTGTAGATCCTCATCCATTCCGGATCTCATTGCCAATGACTCTACTATTTCCAGTTATGACTTCGAACATCCAATAAACCCAGCCAAAGACGAAGGCGATGAAGATTGTGAAATGCCAAGGGAACTAGCCAGACTTCTAATTCAAGAGGAGAAAGCTATTCAACCTCATGAAGAGCCAGTTGAAGTTATTAACTTAGGTACTAAGAAAGACAAGAAAGAGGTCAAGATCGGCGCTAATTTAGAAGACGAAAATCAAGAGCAGGTTGGATCAGATGTTACATGACTATGTTGAAGTATTTTCTTGGTCATATGAAGACATGTCGGGGTTGGATACTGACATCGTGGTTCATCGTCTACCGACAAAGGAAGATTTCCCTCCTGTCAAACAAAAAGTTCGTCGTATGCGGCCAGACATGTCTGAAAAGATAAAGGCTGAGGTAATGAAGCAGTTTGATGCAGGTTTTCTGGTTGTGACATCTTATCCTTAATGGGTTGCAAACGTGGTTCCCGTACCAAAGAAAGATGTTTAGGTTCGTATGTGTGTAGACTATAGGGATTTAAATAGGGCAAGCTCCAAAGATGATTTCCCTTTACCTCATATCGACGTCTTGGTTGAAAACACCGCTCAACATAAAGTCTTCTCCTTCATGGATGGATTTTCTGGCTACAACCAAATTAAGATGGCTCCTGAAGACATGGATAAGACCGCCTTTGTTACACAATAGGGCACATTTTATTACAAAGTCATGTCGTTCGGATTGAAGAATACAGGGGCAACATATCAAAGAGCTATGGTAGCTTTATTTAATTATATGATCCTTCATGAAATAGAGGTCTATGTGGATGATATCATCGCAAGGTCGCAAACTGAAGAAGATCACCTCGATTACCTACACAAGCTGTTTGAGAGGTTGAAGAAGTACATGCTAAGGCTAAATCCTAACAAATGTACCTTTGGAGTAAGGTCTGGAAAGCTTCTGGGTTTTGTTGTCAGTGGCAAAGGTATTGAAATGGATCCTGCGAAGGTCAAAGCCATTCAAGAAATGCCAGTTCCCCGTTTTGAAAAGGAAGTCAGAGGTTTCTTGGGTCGACTTAACTACATTGCTCGCTTCATATCCCAATTAACTGCTACTTGTGAGCCAATATTCAAACTCTTGAAGAAAGACCAGGTAATCAAATGGAACGAAAACTGCCAAGTTTCATTTGACAAGATCAAGGAATATTTACAATAACCTCCTATATTGATGCCTTCAGTTGAAGGAAGGCCTTTGATCATGTACTTGAATGTATTAGAGAACTCCATGGGGTATGTGTTGGGCCAACATGACGAGTCTTGCCGAAAAGAGCATGCAATATACTACCTGAGAAAAAAGTTTATCGACTATGAAACCAGATATTCACTACTCGAGAAAACTTGTTGCGCTCTGGCATGGACTGCTCGCCGGCTAAGACAGTATATGTTGACCAACACTACTTGATTGATTTCTAAGATGGACCCTATCAATTACATCTTCGAGAAGCCAGCTCTCTCCGGACGAATAGCTAGATGGAAAATGATTCTGACCGAATATGACATCCAGTATACCATACAAAAGGCCATCAAAGGAAGTCTATTTGCAGATCATTTGGCCCATCAAGCTGTTAATGGTTACCAGTCTATAAAATTTTACTTCCCGGATGAGAATATTATGCTAGTAACTGACTATGAAGAACCATGACCATATGACGGACCTGGACAAGGATCCCGATGGACTATGGTTTTCCATGGGGCTTCCAACGCTTTGGGCAATGTAATTGGTGTTGTGATTATTTCTCCAGAGGGTTGTCATACTCCTTTCACTGCTAGGTTGTGCTTCGATTGTATGAACAACATGGCTGAATACGAAGCGTGTATATTAGGTATAAAGGCTACCATTGACTTAAGGATCAAATTCTTGAACGTATTCGGAGATTCTGCTCTAGTGACCAGTCAAGTCAAAGGAGAATGGGACACTAAGCATCATAACCTTATTCCTTACAAGGAACTTGTGTTAACTCTGATACCATACTTCGAGGAGATCGCCTTTGAACATTTCCCTAGAGAAGAAAATCAGTTGGCTGACGCTTTGGCAACAATGTCTTCCATGTTCAAGGTTAAATGGGACAACGAAGCTCCTATGATTACAACCGAAAGATTTGACGAACCTGCACACTGCTATGAGCCTGACACTGATGAAGAGAAACCATGGTACCATGAAGTAAGGAGATATCTTGAAGCACAAGAGTATCCCGAAGGAGCTTCCATCAATGATAAGAAATTCTTACGAAGATTCTCAGCCAAATTCTTCCTAAGTAATGGAATCCTGTATAAGAGAAATCATGATTCTACTCTACTCCGGTGTGTGGACAAGAACGAGGTAGAGAAAGTTATGAAAGAAATGCTTGATGGGATCTTTGGGACTCACTCTAGTGGGTACATTATGGCCAATAAAATCCTGAGGGTTGGTTACTGTTGGTCCATAATGGAAACAGATTGTCATCACCACTCAAGGACTTGTCATAAGTGTCAAATCTATGCTGACAAGGTCCATGTACCCCCAATCCCTTTGAATGTCATGACTGCTCTGTGGCTGTTTGCAATGTGGGGCATTGACATGATTGGAGAGATCAAACCTACTGCTTCCAATGGACAACATTCCATCCTTGTTGCCATTGATTACTTTACCAAGTGGGTCAAAGCTTCCTCATATGCCTCAGTTACCAAGAACGTTGTATCCAGATTTATCAAGCATAACCTCATCTGCCGTTACGGTATCCCCGAAAGGATCATCACTGACAATGGAATCAACCTCAACAATGCTATGATTACGGAACTTTGTACTCAGTTCAAAGTCAAGCATCACAATTCTTCTCCGTACAGACCTAAGATGAATGGCGCAGTGGAAGATGCCAATAAAAATATCAAGAAGATTGTGCAAAAGATGGTGGTAACATATAAAGAATAGCATGAGATGTTACTGTTTGCTCTCCATGGCTACCGTACTTCAGCTCTAACATCAACTGGAGCAACCCCATTCTCCTTGGTCTATGGCATGGAAGTTGTCCTCCCTGTCGAAGTTCACATTCCTTCTCTAAGGATTATGAAGGAAGCAGACTTAGGTGAAGACGAATGAATTCAGACTAGGTTGGATCAGTTGAACTTCATTGATGAGAAGAGACTAGCTGTTGTTTGTCATGGTCAAATGTATCAAAAACGTATGATCAAAGCTTCCAACAAAAAGATCAAGCCTCAAGTATATCAGATTGGTGACTTGGTAATAAAGCGCGTCATTTTACCACAAGGCGATCCTAGGGGAAAATGGACTCCCACGTACGAAGGGCCATTTGTTATCAAAAAAGTTTTCTCTGGCGGTGCCATGATGCTAACTACTATGGATAGTGAAGATTTCCCACATCCTGTGAATGCGGACATAGTTAAAAAATACTACGCGTGAAACGACCCGCTAGGTTGACATACCTAGGAAAAAATAAGGGCATCCTGGCGAACCAAAGAGGTTCAGGCAAAATTTAGGGATATATGCAAAAGATTGTACACCCGGCAAGTCAAAAACCCGAAAGGGCGGCTTGGGTAATAATGGGTATCCTGGTGGGCTGAAAACCCGAGAGGGAAGTCTATGCAAAAGTTAAGGATTAAAGTGTGTGACTATGTCCCATTGTATCCTTACAACTAGTTTATTACCATGGTCCAAGTTCAATGGTTCAAGATCAATCCAACCGACTTCTTTCAACGGCAAGGGATGATGTTCGAAGGCATAGGGGCAATGGTGGAGTTGGAACACAATGAGATCACTTCCACATGGCTATTCATTTTTGTATTCCTTTCATGCTTTCGACGATTTCCTCTTACTAGGATCTTTGTCTCCTTGTACAAAAACGCCTGTTTATAGGCAAACATCAATACAAATATACCTTGAAATGTAAATTTTTTTGTTTTTTTTCTATTTTAAGTGAAAAAAACATCCAATGACTAAAATTAAATGAACATATGCATATGAACATGATTAAACTATTTAGCAAATGTACGCTTGAAAACAGTAACAAGCATCTCCTTCAGGCCAATTTCACATACGTCCCCACAGAGTTAATTCAATCAAATTATCTCCATATATTTTGATTCATGAAACCCCCAGCCAGAGTTTAAATCTCCGAAAAAACCTCTCCCCAGTTGAGTTTGGTCTTAAAAGAAGAAGCCTGGTGGATTTTTTTCCTAAAGAATTCATTCCACCGAGTAGGTCATCAAATTTTCTTTTTAACAGGGTTTATTTCCCCAACAAGCTGCAAATTTCCCAACTTTAATTTGCTTCTCAGACTATTAAAATCAACAGACAAAACCCCTCAATCCACAACAGAGTCATTACTATCCTAGTAAGTTACTACGAAGTCTGGATCCGCTGAGATACTAGTTCAACTTCATCTTTTTAAAATGATTTACTGCAAAGACTGGAATCTGACCAGATAACAGTTCAAATTCATCTTTTTAACAAGTTACTACGAAGTTTGGATCCGACCAGATACTAGTTCAACTTCATCTCTCTAGCAAATTACTGCAAAGCCTGGACCCGACCAGAAAACAGTTTGAGTTGCTGAAACCTGGACCCGACCAGATAACAGTAGATCTCAATTTTAAGTTACTAAAGTCTAGACCCGACCAGATAACAGTAAATCTAAATTTTAAGTTACTAAAGCCTGGACCCGACCAGATAATAGTTTAACTTCTTCAATTGCTGAAACCTGGACCTGACCAGATACTAGTTAATCTCAAGATCAAATTGTTCAAGCCTGGACCCGACCAGATAATAGTTTAACTTCTTCAATTGCTGAAACCTAGACCCGACCAAATACTAGTTAATCTCAAGATCAAATTGTTCAAACTTGGAATCCAACCAGATAACAACTAAACTTTCATATAGCTCCCCAGTAGAATAATAACTCATGAACTCTATTCCCCAAGCAGAAAATCAACATTTCCCGCAGAGTTTCCTCAAAGAAAAGAGCCCAAAACCTTATTCCCCAGTGGAGTTCTCCTCAAAATCATAAATTCCCAACAGGAAGCACTCTGAACAAAGTTCAAAGATACACATACTCTCCATCTCCAACAGCAGTCCGGGATTTAATTTCCCAAAACTCCCCAACAATTTGTCAGGGACTCATTTTCAGACAAAGATGCACTTTAATGTTTCACATCCATACATCACATCACATACATAAAAATGCATATAGCATAATCTCATTTATTTTGAGAATATCATTACACCATTCATACATTTGCATGCAACTAACCCCCCTTCCTTTCAGGAAGAAATCAATCATCATGCAAGTCCTCTTCTGGATCAGATTTATCTCTCCCAGTTAAAAACAAGCAAAAGACATCTACAGTTTCAGCATAAATCGACCAAATATTTATTCCGATACTTTTTCCAGTCTCCACCAATAGACATCCCAAATGGTATCATTAAGCTCATTCCCGATACAATCAATCGCATTATCGAGTGCAAATTTCTGGGCACTCTAGTGTTTAATCATCTTTCACCTTCAAGTCACGAATGGTGGATCCGCCAATCTAACACTTCAGGCTTAAGAAGATTAAACAGGGGAAGCTATTGTACCCCAAAATTTTCACTCTTATTTCTCACAAGATCTTCAATTGCTTAAAATTGCACAAGGACTTATCAGCTCAAGACACTTCCTCAACACTGATGACTCAAATTAGGGTTTGAGTTTGCACAAGGAAAAATGGACTTTTAATTCCCCATATGACTTTCATGGATCATTTTGGACCTTCAATAATGCTCATGTCAAATTTTAAGTCTTGCAGTTCTAGTTTGCTCAGTCAATTGATCAGATGACCTAAAATCAGCCATATTGGGTAAAAAGTCAACGGTGGCCAACTTACAGTCAAACTTCATGATTTTTGATCCATTTCAATATTTTTAACTCATATGAACCATTTGGTCAATATTGGATTACAATTCCTCAATAAATTTGATCATATCACCAAAGGAGGCAAAATGGTCAAAATTAGGGTTTTGACTGAGAAGGCTTGATTTTTAACTTTTGACCAAATATATGACTTATTGGTTTGAGACATGATTTCAAGGATTCAAATGCATCACATTGACCTAATTGCATGGTGAAAAACACTTCTCAAGATCAATTGATTAATAATTGAAATTTGGTCAACTGATAAAAAAAAGTCAACTGTATACTAAAAAGTCAAACTTTGACTTTTTGGTCAAAATCAAGTTTCAAAAATCATATTTCATCAAGACATGTAAAAATATGAATATTTTTCACCAAGAAATCAAAAAGTCAAAATCATCTTTGAAAAGTCAAAATTCTAAGACTTAGAAATTTTTCTAAGTGTTGGAAAGTTAACTTTTTTCATGACTTTGTGCTAAATTTTTACCATGATACAAGATGATTCAAGAAAAACTTCCAACATGAAAGTTGTAGATCTTAATGAGATATAAAACTTTGTATAAGGAATCAAGTTATAAAAGTTCTTGGGTTTTAAGTTATAAATTCATGAAGACATGTATATAAAACAAAAACACTCAGTGAAATTTTGAGTATTTTAGTCAGGATTTTGACCTAACTTCTTGGCCAAATTTCACATTGAAGAAGTGAAAAACACAAGAATGGGGGTTGAATTGTAAAAACTGGAAATCAATTGCAATCAACACGATATTTTTATCCTGGTTCGTTTGATCTCAAACTACTCCAGTCCACCCGTCAAGGTGATTTCGCCTCTCTCCAACGAGGTCTTAATCCACTATATTCAACTGAATATTACAATCTGCTTTAACAACTGCTAAAGCCTTCTTGATGCAAACCACAAACCGGTTTCTCAAGGAATTACTTTCTTATAAAGAATTGAAATCTAGGTGTGTGAATGTTTTCTACAAAAACTGTTTATCACAACTGTGATACTACACAACTTAAGCTTATGAGAACTAGATTGCTAAAATAATTGAGTAAGGAATTGAGAGCTTCTAGCAAACTGAGAGTAAGGAAGATGATGAATAGCTTTTTGGCGTGTAGATTGTTATAGAGCATTAGCCAATTCAATCTTCATTGACTTGTTTATATAGCATTGGAAATAGTGTACGTTGGAGTAATAATTATGTTTCAATGCCAATAACATTCTTTCCTTATTAAGAAGATCTTGTCTGGAATGATGTCGTTGGTAATAAATCATCTTGAATGCACAGTACCGTTGCCACTTAAGCGTGTTCTGGCTTTGGCTCATTCTGACGCTGCTTAGGTGTTGATGAACTGTTGTTGTCTTTATCAGAGTTCAGATGGTTAAGCGCAGATCTGTTCATCAAGCTTCAGCATAAGCGCAAGTTGATCTTCTGATTCTGGTATCTGATATAACATCTTCTGATGCTGATGTTGATATCCAATTTTTCTGATGCTGATGATGATGTTCTCCTGCTGATACCCATCAGAGTTTCTGTAAAACAGAATATAATTTTTAGATAGCATATGTGTCTTACATGAATCATACAATTAATATATCTTTGCCTTTTGTTATCATCAAAACTTAAACTTAGGGTAGTAGATTCAAACTTTGTTCTAACAATCTCCCCCTTTTTGATGATGACAAAAACTATATATTTTTAATTGAAAATTAGTGTGAAAAGTATCAGAGATAACTGAATAATAAGTTGTATCAGAATTAACTAGGAAGTTATCAAAGATAAGGGATAAAGAGATATTAGAGTTTAGATCGGAGATACTCCCCCTGAATTTATTACTTCCCTTTTTAATTCCAAGAGTTCTTCAGGATCAGATTTTTATTGCCTTTCTTTGAACATCAGAATATCAGAGCTTCAGATCAGAATATCAGAGCTTCAATGTATCAGAGGTGATTAACGTCTTGTACCTGTAGCCTTATGCAAAAACAGAAAACATTCAAGTATATCAGAGTGTTAGAATGTTTGAGACTGTTTGTCTCAGTAATCCGTTATTGAAAAATATCATTCTTGTTCTCCCCCTTTTTGTCAGCAATCAAAAAGTGTAAGTGATATAAGCTAAAACGATCAGAGCAGAAAAACTTGTTATATTAAATTCAGAGCCAGACAAACAGTACATATGATATGCAAAGAAAACAATGAAAATATCATGAATGAAAAACTAAGGTTGGTGAGGAAAGCGTGTGAACAGAGTCTCCAGCATTGTCTTAATCTGATCAGCAGTTTCATTCTGCTTGTGCACCATGTTGACTGCTGTATCTATCTTGCTGTCTTGCACATCCATCCTTTCCTTCATCTTCTGATCATTTTCATCCATTCTTTGATGCAGACGAATATCATTCAGCTTCAGCTCTTCCAGAGTCTGCCTGTCCAAGGCAACTTGAGAAACGTCAGAAGCAGGAAGCTTCTGATAGCTTTCTACAACATCTTCAGCTTGACTAACCTCTTCAGCTTGAGTTGTCTGATCCTCTTCTGGCTGCACTTTTGAAGCTGGACGCTTCTCAGACCATGGCTCACTATCCAGAAGGAGCACTTCTTCCTTCAGCAGCTGACTTCCAACTTCCTTCAGCAGCTTGCTGAAGTTCTGTTGTGCCTGCTCATAATTGATGTCTTGCAATTTGAGGGCTTCAGCGCGTACCCACATTCTGAAACGTGTCCAGAGTTGGTCTGAGGCAGCAGGATCAATCATTCCAGGGCAAACTTGCTTTAGAGAAGCAATCCACTACTGCAAGCCTGTTTCAAAATTCACAATGCCAGAGCCAACATCTAGCTGTTTTGGTTTGGGAATGGCTATTTTGTTTTTAAGGTCAGCAAGACGGTAAAGGATTGTTAAATCGATGAAGGTCCTGCTGTGGTCTTCAGTAGTTTGTTTGGGAGATGGAGTGGGAGAATCAGAGATGATAATAGGACTGTTTGGAGTGTTTGGAGGGGTAGTTTCTGGCGAGGATGGCAGCTGGGGTACGTTTATAGTTGTACCACATGGCAGCTGAATTGCCAAGGGTTGTGGCTCAGAGGATTGAGGAGAATGAGGTTCAGGTGATGGAGTTTCAGAATGATGAAACTCAGGTTGTAGAGGTGATGGTTGAGGTGAAAGTGGATGAAGTTCTGGTTGTGGAGAGGAAGGAGGAATTGCTGGTTGTGGAGAAGGAGGTGGAATTTCTGGTTGTTGTGGAATTTGTGGTTCTTCTGGTATGGGTGAGAGAGTATGTTCTGGTTGAGGAGAGTGGACAATCTCTGGTTGAGTGTTTGGATTTTCTGAGAGGTGAGCGGAAACACGTTGATCAATTTCAGACAGAACTTTGTCAAGTTCTGATTCTGTTGATGTTATGGGTTTTGGATTTTTGGTGCGGGATCTCCTGAGAGTCAGTGACTCAGAAGGGTCATCCTCTGGTTCGGTTTCATCAATAGATGGTATGGGGATTGGAAGTTCATGTGAAGCTGGGGTTGGGATTGATGTTGGAATAGCAGAAGAATTTAAAACATTAGCAGCAGATAGATTACCTCTCTTCTTTGGGGTCTGTTGGGATGGTCCTTCTGAAGTGGCCTTTCTTTTCTTCGTCTTCTTCACAGTAACTTCTGGATGTTGTTGGTGCAGATCTTTAATATTCTGTTTGGGATCTGTACCATCAGCCTTGCAAGCGTCCAAGTATCTGAGAACCACTACTGGTTTAGATTCAATCTCAAAAAACAGTGGAAAGTCGTCCAGAGGGACTCTTCTACTGGTGATGTCAGCAAGAGGAGTAACGCTGGGCTCCTTTCTGATATTCTCTATCAGTTTCATTTTCTTCAGATTCTTGGCATTCAGAGGCTTGCCAACAGTAGGTTCAATAGAGCTTAATTCCTGAGCTTCTGTAAGGTGTTCTATCAGCCTAATCTCAGTCAGAATATCTGATATTAACCTGCCAAAGGGTATCCAATCCCTTTTTGTCCTTTCTTCTTCCCTTGTCTCCTTGACGCCGGTCCTGAGGTGATTGAACAGAAGATGAGCCAAGTTAATCTTTACCTTCTGATTAATAAAATAGATCAGAAACTGCTGATCTATATTTATATAATCAGGAGAGCTTGCGGGCTTCCTGTGATTAAAGCACCCCAGAATAATCTTCGCCCATATTCTGTCCTGATCCTTTAAGTCTCTGATTTTGCTGCTGGGAACCCCATGGGTGAAAATCTGCCTTGCAATGACAGCAACGTCAGAGCATCTTTCAGCCATGTCGATACAGCGGATACCGCCACCACTGTATCCAATCAATCTTGCAATGTGATCCTCAGTGATCACAATCTTCTTTCCCATTATGTAGGAGGTAACTTAATGTGTTGATGAGTACGCATGAATCCAGAACTCCTTGACCAAGACTGGGAACGTTGGTCCCACCAACCTATCAAAATATCTCTCCCATCCCTGTTCCCTAACTTCTTCTGTCAAGTCGAATCCATTTTCTTTCAGACTGGAGAAATTAACAATTAGTTCAGACAACACTTCCAAATTCTTCACTGGTGTAAGGAGTGTTCTGAAGGGAACTTGGTATTGTTCAGATGAAGCCTCCTTCTGAGAACCTGCAGAAACATTGTTGGAGGTTGCCATGTTCACACTTAGGGTTTTCTGAGAAAACTTGAAAAATGGGTTTCTTTTGAGAGAGATGAACACACAAGGAAAATGCAGAAAATATTTGTAAGATTTTAAGAAACGGTAAAAGATTAATGAATGATGTTAATTTGCTTAAATAGATTTCAAAGTGTTTTTTGAAAACATAAGCGGTTTCAAGAAAGAGAAATAATTCATGATTACATTTTAAAACATGATTACGTGCATTTAATGCTTGCTGATTTTGGGGGATTTGAGAAAGATACTTGAAACGGTTACCAGACATGTGTCTCAATGCACCCAATCAGCATTTTGCCTTCTCAGAAGCGTGCACGCGTTCTGCTTCAGAGATTTGTTGATGATTGGATGACACTTGTTTGATTTAGTGAGCAGCACGTCTATCCTTGAGCTGAAACGCTCAGATCTTTAAGAATACAATCTGATACAATCTGCATGTCTATCTTTCTGAAAAGAGATTGATCAGAAGTTCACAGTAAAACAAATACATTCTGAAGGTTAATATATAAAATTAAAACATTTTCACTCTGGGCAGAGTTTCATGCTGAGATGTTTCAGAATAAAATTGAACCTATCTTCAGAAAGGGGTTTAGTGAAGATATCAGCCCATTAATAGTCTGTATCAATAAATTTTAAGTTCAAAATTCCTTTCTGAATATAGTCCCTAATGAAGTGATGTTTTATTTCTATATGCTTAGCCCTAGAATGTAAAATGGGATTCTTACTTAAGCAAATGGCAGAAGTATTGTCAGAGTATAGGGATGTTACTCTAAAAAATCTGGAAGTCTTCAAGCTGACTTTTCATCCAGAGCATTTGTGTGCTACATCCTGCTGCTGCTATGTACTCAGCTTCTGTTGTTGATAGCGCAATTGTGGATTGCCTTTTGCTGGACCAAGAGATCAGATTTTCTCCCAGAAACTAGCAGCTTCCAGAAGTACTTTTACGCTCTACTCTGTCTCCAGCAAAGTCAGCATCGCAGTAGCCTACTAAGCTATAATCACTAGATTTTCTATAAAATAGACCCAGATTAGTAGTACCTTTCAGATACTTGAAAATTCGCTTAACAGTTGTTAAGTGAGATTCTCTAGGATCTGATTGGAATCTAGCACAAATACATACGCTGAATAAGGTATCAGGCCTTGAAGCTGTCAGATAAAGGAGAGAACCAATCATACCTCTGTAGACCTTCTGTTCTACCTTTTTGCTTACCTCATCTCTTTCCAGAATGCACGTGGGATGCATTGGAATCTTTGATGGCTTACATTCTGAGAGGTCAAATTTCTTCAGAAGATCTCTGACATATTTGCTCTGATGAATGTAAGTTCCCTCTGGAGTTTGATTGATCTGAATTCCTAGAAAGAATTTTAGTTCCCCCATGAGGCTCATCTCAAATTCTGCCTGCATACCCTTAGCAAATTTTCTTCCAAGAGAAGGATTAGTGGATCCAAAAATAATATCATCAAAATAAATTTGACAGACTAAGATGTCATTCTTAACTGACTTACAGAATAAGGTAGTGTCCACCTTCCCTCTGGTGAATTCATTTTCTAACAGAAAGTTACTTAGTCTTTCATACCAAGCTCTGGGAGCTTGTTTCAGACCATATAGTGACTTCTTTAGTTTGAAAACATATTCTGGGTTTTTTGTACTTTCAAAACCAGGGGGTTGGTGCACATAAACCTCTTCTTCTATATAACCATTTAAGAATGCACTCTTGACATCCATCTGATACAGAGTGATGCCTTTATTAACAGCAAAAGAAATTAAGAGTCTGATAGATTCTAACCTGGCGACTGGAGCAAAGGTTTCTGTGTAGTCTATCCCCTCTTGCTGACTATAACCTTGTGCTACCAGTCGTGCTTTGTTTCTGATAACTTCACCTTGTTCATTTAGCTTGTTTCTGAACACCCATCTTGTTCCAATGACGTTGAATCCTTTTGGTCTGGGAACAAGATCCCATATGTCATTTCTGGTGAATTGATTCAGCTCTTCTTGCATTGCTAGAATCCAGTCGTTGTCCAGAAGTGCTTCATCAATAGAAGAAGGTTCAATCAGAGACACAAGTCCCATGAGGGATTCTTCAAAGTTTCTGAAGCTTGCTCTTGTTCTGATTGGATCTTCCTTTCTTCCTAGGATAGTTTCTTCTGGGTGATCCATGCTGCTTCTGGGTAGTCTCTTCTGAGGTTGACCAGCAGCTGTTGTAGGATTGCTAGCAGTGCTCCTTTCAGATGTTGAAGGAGTGTCTGTGTTGAGAGCTTCTGATGACTTGTCTTCAGAACCTGTAAATTCAATTTCCATACCTGTAAAAACTTCATTCTGCTTTGACTTTTCAGAGTCAAGCTTATCATCAAAACAAACACTGATTGATTCGTCCACAATCTGTGTTTCTGTATTGTATACTCTGTACCCTCTTGAGCGTTCAGAGTATCCTAACATAATACACTTCTGTGCTTTAGAGTCAAACTTGTTCAAATAATTTTTTGTATTTAACATAAAACAGGTACATCCAAAATGGATGAAAATATGAAATGTTGGGCTTTCTGTTCTTCCACAATTCATATGGAGTCTTTTCCAGAATAGGTCTTATTGAGATTCTATTCTGAATGTAGCACGCTGTGTTTATTGCCTCTGCCCAGAAGATCTTAGCAACGTTTGTCTCATTGATCATGGTTCTGGCCATTTCTTACAATGTTCTGTTCTTTCGTTCTACAACTCCATTTTGTTGGGGAGTTCTAGGACAAGAGAAGTCATGCAGAATGCCTCTGTCATTAAAGAATGACTCAAAATCTTTGTTTTCAAACTCTCCACCATGATCACTTCTGACTTTAACGATTCTAAGATCCTTTTCATTCTGAACTTGGTTACAGAAGGTAACAAACACAGAGTGTGACTCGTCCTTGTGTCTTAAGAACTTTACCCATGTCCATCTGCTATAGTCATCTACGATTACTAACCCATACTTCTTGCCACTGACTGAAGCGGTTTTAACTGGTCCAAAAAGGTCAATGTGCAGAAGTTCTAATGGCTTAGAGGTAGAAACAACATTTTTAGATTTTAAAGAAGGTTTTGCAAACTTGCCTTTCTGACATGCTTCACACAGAGCATCTGAATTGAACTTCAAATTAGGAAGTCCTCTGACCAGATTGAGTTTGTTAATCTGAGATATTCTTCTCATACTAACATGCCCCAATCTTCTGTGCTAGATCCACTGCTCGTTGTTAACAGACATAAGACACTTTACATTTTGACTTTTCAGTTCAGAAAGTTTGATTTTATAGATGTTGTTTTTCCTCTTTCCATTAAACGGGATAGTCCCATCTTTTTGACTAACAGCTTTCCATGATTTTTGATTAAAGATTATATCATAACCGTTATCACTTAATTGACTTATGGATAACAGATTATGCATTAATCCATCTACTAGCAGAACATTATTTATAGAGGGAAGATTTCCATTACCTACAGTTCCAGAGCCAATGATCTTTCCCCTCTGATTGCCTCCAAAGCCAACATGGCCTCCAGGCTTAAGTTCCAGGCTTTGGAACATATGTCTTCTTCCCGTCATGTGTCGCGAGCAGCCAGAGTCCAGGTACCATGACTGGTGTTTCTGATTTGCTGCTAAAGATATCTGCAACATGTATTATTTTATCCTTAGGTACCCAGATTTTCTTGGGTCCTGATTTGTTAGATTTACCAAAACTCTGGTTGAATTTTGGTTTCACAGAATACTTACGGCTAGTGTATTTAATATCATGTGTGTGACCATACACAAAATGTGAGTTCAGAGGAGTGTGTTTAATGGTTAAATCCATGGCATTCTTTGATGTAGGAACCGTACCTTGGTATCCTATTCCCTTCCTGCCGTTTCTGCTAACTCCATAGATCATTGAAGCCATTTTGCTTCTATCTATGCTTTTAGCAAGGAACTTTTGGAAACTGTGATCATACTCCTTGATGATCTCATCAGCACTGCTGGGAGTTTCAGAAATTGGTTCCTTCTGAGAGTTTTGTAAAACAATTTCTAATTTTGAAATTTTATTTCTCAGCTCAGAATTTTCCAATTTAAGACTCTCAGTCTTATCAGAGTCAGATTCAAGATTCCTTTTCAGGTTTCTGAATTTAACTCTAATCTGCTGGTACCTTTCCAGAATTTCATTAAGGCTTTCAGCAAGTTCAGCCTTAGTAAAATTAATTGCAAAGTCAGGAAATACCTCTTCAGTATCTGATTCTGAGTCTGATTCAGAAGCTTCACTGTCTTCTGAAATGTTGGCCATGAGAGCTATGTTTGTTCTCTCATCATCTGATTCTGAGTCAGCTTCAGAAGAGTCAGAGTCATCCCATGTAGCCATGAGATTTTTCTTCTTTTCTCTTCCAAACTTCTTTTTGGGCTTTTCCCTCTGAAGCTTTGGGCAGTCACTCTTGTAGTGTCCTTGCTCATTGCACTCATAGCAGATGATGTCCTTGGTGTTTGGCTTTCTGCTTCCTGAGGAGCCTTCAGATCTTCTGTATCCAGAGGAAGAATCTGTCCTTCTGTATCTGGAAGAAGACTCGTTCTGATCAGATCTTCTGGGATTCCTGAACTTCCTTTGCCTCTGCTTCCACAGTTGGTTCACTCTTCTGGAGAGGAGAGAAAGTTCGTCTTCTTCTGATGAGGATCCATCAGATGTTTCTTCAACTGCCTGCAAAACTTTAGACTCATATTTTTTATTAGATTTTAATGCTAAAGGCTTACCTTGCTTCTGAGGTTCATCAACTTCTAGCTCTATCTCATAACTTCTGAGGGAGCTGATAAGTTCCTCCAGAGAAATTTTGTTGAGATCTTTTGCTAGCTTCAGAGCTGTAACCATTGGCCTCCACTGCTTTGGTAAGCTTCTGATGATCTTCTTGACGTGATCAGCAGTAGAGTATACTTTGTCCAAAACCTTGAGACCAGCCACCAGAATTTGGAATCTTGAGAACATTGTTTCAATGGATTCACTTTCTTCCATTTTGAATGCCTCATACTTCTGAATGAGCGCAAGAGCTTTAGTTTCTTTGACCTGAATGTTGCCTTCATGCGTCATTCTGAGTGAGTCAAACATGTTCTTTGTTGTGTCTCTGTTAGAGATCTTTTCATATTCAGTATAAGAGATGGCGCTGAGAAGGATGGTTCTGGCCTTGTGGTGATTTTTGAAGTCACGCTTTTGTTGGTCAGACATTGCTTTCCTGTCAATCTTATGACCGCTTGCATTCACTGGGTGCGTGTATCCATCTGTCACCATGTCCCACAGATCAGCATCATGTGCTAGAAAGAAGCTTTCAATTCTGTCTTTCCAATAATCAAAATTTTCTCCATCAAAGACTGGAGGTTTGCCGCTGAATCTGTCTCTGTCTTCATTGTTGTCATTGCTGGTGTGTTGATAAGTTCCTGCCATTGTGTTTTTCTGACGCTGGATCTTGTACTGACACGGTTAAGTGTTTTAGCTCAGAACCAGGCGCTCTGATGCCAATTGAAGAAGTGAAAAACACAAGAAGGGGGGTTGAATTGTAAAAACTGGAAATCAATTGCAATCAACATGATATTTTTATCCTGGTTCGTTTGATCTCAAACTACTCCAGTCCACCCGTCAAGGTGATTTCGCCTCTCTCCAACGAGGTCTTAATCCACTATATTCAACTGAATATTACAATCTGCTTTAACAACTGCTAAAGCCTTCTTGATGCAAACCACAAACCGGTTTCTCAAGGAATTACTTTCTTACAAAGAATTGAAATCTAGGTGTGTGAATGTTTTCTACAAAAACTGTTTATCACAACTGTGATACTACACAACTTAAGCTTATGAGAACTAGATTGCTAAAATAATTGAGTAAGGAATTGAGAGCTTCTAGCAAACTGAGAGTAAGGAAGATGATGAATAGCTTTTTGGTGTGTAGATTGTTGTAGAGCATTATCCAATTCAATCTTCATTGACTTGTTTATATAGCATCGGAAATAGTGTATGTTGGAGTAATAATTCTGTTTCAATGCCAATAACATTCTTTCCTTATTAAGAAGATCTTGTCTGGAATGATGCCGTTGGTAATAAATCATCTTGAATGCACAGTATCGTTGCCACTTAAGTGTGTTCTGGCTTTGGCTCATTCTGACGCTGCTTAGGTGCTGATGAGTTGTTGTTGTCTTTATCAGAGTTCAGATGGTTAAGCGCAGATCTGTTCATCAAGCTTCAGCATAAGCGCAAGTTGATCTTCTGATTCTGGTATCTGATATAACATCTTCTGATGCTGATGTTGATATCCAATTTTCTGATGCTGATGATGATGTTCTCCTGCTGATACCCATCAGAGTTTCTGTAAAACAGAATATAATTTTTAGATAGCATATGTGTCTTACATGAATCATACAATTAATATATCTTTGCCTTTTGTTATCATCAAAACTTAAACTTAGGGTAGTAGATTCAAACTTTATTCTAACACACATAGTTCCATTTGGAGTTTTAAAAAATTTCCAACATAAAGGTTATAGAGGATGCTACAAGCTTTCAAAAATGTCCAAGAACTCATTGAGATCATGCTTGATCTAAGAGAATCGAAGAGATGAAGTTAGGGTTTCATTCTTGAATTATAGGTCATTTTGTGATGTACAAGAATTCAAATCTCAAGCCTACGTTACATGATCTTTGCTTTCCAGGCCTTAAACTTGTGTTTCACTCCATAATTAATGGTTTACACAAATTATTAAGCCATTATCTAATTGATTCAAGCTTTATCCAAATCAATTTGCCATTTTAAGAAGAAAGTTCACACTTCCATTTTGGAAAAGTGGCTTTAATCACAAAGTCCACTCTCCTTGAGAATTGAAATTGTTCTTTCTTCACACACAACATCTATGAGCCAGAATCAAGCATGTTTAAAGTTTAACCACTCTACAATATCATGGTACAAGCTTTGGGAAGATGTTTGTTACTTTGCTTCAAAAACAAGTAAAGTTGCCAAGACATGGAAATTCAAATTTTGAGTTGTTGTAGAACACAAAACCTCTTGCCTATAAATATATTCACTATTTGCAAGCCAATGTACAAAGACTTAAGTCCTTAAACTTTTCAAAGTAAGGATTGCATAAACAACCTCCATTGTTGCATTTTCTGGTCAGAATTCCCAAACACCTAATCCATTTGTGTGTTTCTTGGCCTTTCACTTCCAAAAGCTTCTAAACACCATATACAAACAATCCAAGCACCTGTTAAACGACTGTAACATCTCCATCATCAACCTCATTTTCAAAAACAAAGCTTTACACTTGGACTTCTCCAGCACGATTCAGCCATCCTCAACTCAAGGCAAATATTTCATTAGCTTCCTAGAGGTTCAAGGAAGCTAACCTGATCACCACCATCACTTGAAATAAGCTCAAACTCATTTCACGATTTCCAGTTTTTGAGGTATTTTTCTGAACTTTCATCTCTTTATTTAGGCATTGTTAGACTTGTATTTTCAAAGACAAAATATAAACATCATTGCCCTGAAACTGACCATGTCCGTAGTTTTCATTTATATTGCCTGAGCTTAGAGAATTTTGAGATTGAAATTTCTGGAAAAATTAGGGTTCAGATTAAGGCCAGCAAAATTATCATTCATCTTTGACTTATAGTTTTAATGAGTTGTATTTTTGAAATCGTGATGATATTTTACATAACTTTCATGTTCGCATTTTCCATTTTGGTTGAGAAATGAATGAGATACAGGTGGTATGGCTGGCGTGAGGTTGAAGATGAAGTTCAGGCTATGGAAGTATTTGTAATATATATTTATGGTTTTGTTTTAGTTAACAGATGTATAGCCACCCCAGTGGTAAGGCAGCGCGAGTATTATGCAAAGGGTGTGGGTTTGAGCTCCAGCGCTGCCATTTTTCCTAACATTTTCATTTGTTTTCTTCCTTTTTATTTCAGCCAAGCACGCTTGGGCCCTCATCATTGGGCTTTGCCTTTTTACTTTGGCTAACCCTCCCTGTTTCACTTATAACAACACAACCCAACTTTTTTTTATCATTTTTATTTCTGATTATTAAAAATAAGTTATGGGCCTAAAATAAATTGGTTTTTACTTCTAAACCCCCTAAATCAAACTTTCTTCCCCCTGACTATTTTATTTATTTTATTTTATTTTTCTTTTTATTATTATTATTATTAATATTAATATAATATTTTATTTTATTAACAAATAGACAAAAAAAAAATATTTATTTATACTATATGTTTGTGTTATTTTTATTCAAGATCAAAAAACATCAAAAAAACATTTTTATTACAAACATTGTTTATTAATTATTAGACTTAGGTTTATTTATTTTTATTTAATTAAAATTAACTTAGAATTTAGGTATTCTTAATTTAATTTATACTACTTAGCTAAGATAAAACTCTTTTCATAAAAAGCCCTAAAAATGTTTCTTTCCTAATTGACTTAATTTTCTTGTTAATTAATTATTGTTCTTTTAGACATTTAGGTTTAAAACTTTTTTTCCTAATAAATCCAAACAAATTCCATTTATTTTTCCATTTTTACTTTGTACATTGTATATTTCAATTCTCGTATATTTATTCATTCGATTCGATATGGTTGTAATAGGTAATTAGGATTTAATTTCTTGCAATCCCCATTTTAAATTTGTATACCCCATCCCCAAATGATGTAATAGTGTAGGACATTTGTTTTCCGCAATTTATCGCTTTTATATAAAATGCTATTAATTAGGGTTTGTATGAAAAGATAAATCAATGATTAGAAAACCCTGATTCAAGACAAAAATTCATGAGAAATACACACTTGCACACTTTGCACCTCTAGGGTTAACTCCACTTTGTTGCCTTGAGAAAATGGTCATGTTATGCATGTGAGACGCCTTAGAAAAAAATTCAAAAATACAAGATCATAGTCCCTCGATAACGCTTCGAATGTTGCCTTCAAAATGATCTTAGACCCTTAAGGAAAATGCTAAGGTATATCACAACATTGCATTTTATGACTATACGATGACCCACGCCCATCCCTTCACATCCAACGATAGGGCTTCTTATCAATAAATGGTAAGATAGCAACATCTAAAGGAGGAGGAAATGAACAAAAGACTTTTTGAGTAAGTAGAACGTTCTTAGTTTCTTGCTCACAATCCATATTAAAAAACAAACATCTTTTCAAACACACCGGAAACTTTCAAAACATGAAATATTTTCAAAAAGTCCAACACTTTGTATGCATTCTTATAGAGACAAGAATCATTAAAAAGTTTGCCTAAACGAAGGCGCTTTTCAAAAATACTTTCAAAACCCACCACAAACACATTTCAAACAAAGAAATTTCAAAAGTGATCTAGCAAGCAACTAAGAGCCCATAGATAACTATGGATGAAAATAGTGCTAACACCTTCCCTTTTCATAACCTACCCCCCGAACCCAAGAAAATATCTCAAAGGTCTTTCTTGTTCTTTTCACCTTTTCCTTATTGGATAAAAGAAAAGTCGATGGCGACTCTTGCTATCCGCAACAATTGTGATAAAACACAAAACACCCAAGTCAGTTCTCCCACTGTATTACAGCGTCCTTAAATGATAAAATTTTATAGTCGGCCGAATTGTCGACCAACATGTCAATATTAGGTAAAGGAAAATCATATTTGGGACATGCCCGGTTAAGATCAGTATAGTCAACAACCATTCTCCATTTTTCATTATTTTTATTAAAGAGTACAACATTTGAGAGCCATGTTGAATATCGGGCATCGAAAATAAAATTAGCCTCTAGGAGGTCTTTTTCAGCATTTTCAGCAGCCTCTGCTATCTCGGGAGACTTCCTACGCCTATGTTGTACTACTGCCCTAGTGGCTGGATCAATGTCTAAGTGGTGACAGGCGACCTCAGGGTCGAGTCTGGGCATCTCCGCGGCGCTCCATGCGAACATGTCTGTGTTCTCCCTCAATAAAGCTTTGGCCTGTTTCCTCTCCAAGTCGGGGAGTCTGATGCTGATCTTCACGCCTTTATGAGGGTCTTCATCGAGGGGGACGAACAAGAAGTCTCCATCCGGAATTGGTTAGAGGTGTTCCTGTTCTCTATTGGGTGCTTCATCCTTGTCGAAGTGGGTGTCGAGCAAGATGGAGTCGACCTTGGGTGGAGCCCTTTCCTCTTATGTCTTGATAGACTATAGTTCAGGTCGAGCAACAGCAGCTCTCTTAGCAGGTCGTGCCCTGGTGTCGACTGTACTATGCCCCTTAGAAGCTGCGTTAAAATATCTTCGGGCAGTTGAGATGTCGTTGTGGATGGTGGCGATGTGTCCCCTCTTCATGTAGAATTTCATCTTTAGATGGACGGTGGAGGGCACGGCGGTCAATTCGGCCAGCGTTGGTCTCCCTAGGATGTAGTTGTAGAGAGACGGGCAGTCAATGAACAGAAATCATATCTTGACCTGTTGGGCTGCTGTTTCTTCCCCGAAGGTAACAAAAAGTTCAACATACCCCCATGGTTTAGAGGTCGAGCCATTGAAGCCTTGCAGGTCGGATCCCACATATGGGAAAAGTGGGTATCATCGATCTGTAAGGTTCAAACAGATGGTTGTACATAACGTCGATGGATCTCCCCTCATCGACCAAGACGTGGTGAACGTTGAAGTTAGCCATCCTCGCCATCACCAGAAGATGGATGCTCGAGTTAGGGGCCCCTCCGGGCAACTCTTCTAGGTATAAGGTGATTGGTTTCTATCTTCCCTTGACCTTCTCGAACGTCACCTCTTGAGTCGGGGCTGACCAACTCGTCGAGCTTTGTTTTTATGGAGTTTATGGAAACGTCGTTGAACCCCTCTCCAGTTATAACCATGGCGGAAGGGAATTTATCCAATCTATTGTGCATGGACAGAGGTTCGTCCTTGTATCTGTCGGGAACCTAGAAGTCCTTCGGCCTTGTAATAGAGAAGGATATCTGGATGAGGGCCATCTCATCCGATGGTCGGGTGTCTTCCTCTACCTCTTTTGTATCGCGAGCATCCCGATGAGGGGCGTCATTGCATCGATATTTCCCGAGTCTGCCA
This sequence comes from Vicia faba, assembly GCA_948472305.1. Classification (NCBI taxonomy): domain Eukaryota; kingdom Viridiplantae; phylum Streptophyta; class Magnoliopsida; order Fabales; family Fabaceae; genus Vicia; species Vicia faba. The sequence continues at coordinate 516,986,081 of OX451738.1, read as the reverse complement.
CCCTTGATGAGGGTTTCAATGGAGTCTTTGAGATGGATGCAGTCTTCAGTCAGATGCTCGTGGCTCTGGTGGTACTGACACTATTTACTCCTATCAGGCTCGGGCTTTGCGGGAGCAGGTCGAGGACGTCTGACTCCTCCGCCCTTGAAGTCGGTATTGGAACACTCTTCCAGGATGTGCTTGCAGGAAACGTTCAGCGGAGTGTATTCAGTGAATCTCCATGCGGGACCCCTGTGCTCGCGGGGATCACAGGGCTTATCGCCTCTTCTCTTCTTGCCCTTTCATTGAGAAATTCCCGCATCCTGGTGTCGCAGGGTGTTGGTTGTTCCGCGCTTCCTTGGGTCGCGGGCTTTGTTGGTCGCTTCTCTCTCCTCATAGTCCATATAGGCCCTATCCTTTTCGAGGAGAGCATCGAATATCCGGGGTGGTTCGATGCCAACAGCCTTCCTGAACTCCGTTCCCGGGAGGAGTCCTCTCTCGAGAAGATATAGTTTCATGTGATCGGTACAAGGGACCTGGATGGCCTCGCGGTTGAGCTGATCTATGAACTCCCTGAGGGTCTCGTCGCTTTTTTGGATGATAGCTTCGAGAGAGGCCTCAGTCTTTGGATGTCGACAAGAGGTTGTGAAGAAGCTGATGAACTGGTTCTTTAGGTTTCTCCAGAAGGTGATTGATCCTGGGGAAAGATTTTTATACCAGTCAATCGCAGTTTTCCTCAAGGTCATGGGGAACAACCGACACTTGATCGGTCCCGCGACATTGTGATAGTGAAGCATTTCCTTGAACCTGTCGATATGGTCGACGAGGTCAGCAATGCCGTCATATTCCTTCAGTTGGGGAGGATTTTCCATGCCCCGGGGAATGGGCACCTCCATGATTTCCTGCGACAAGGGACCACAGGGGTCGTCTTCATTGCTCCTGTAGGGGGAGTGGGAAGGGGACCGATTATAGTGGCGGTCGTAGCGATGTCCTTGGCCTCGGGGAGGATCCCTTGGTCGATGACGTGTTTCTACGTTGCCCCTGATTTTGTTTTCAGGGGATCGTTGTTCCCTGCATGCGGGGGGGAAGGGGTGAGGTCATGTCTCCCGGTAGCCTCGGGTATGGTTCTCTCCAGTGCGGGGCATCGACCAGTCTGTTGGGGAGAGAGACTCTGCGACCTGTCCCATTTGTGTCTTCGCATGGGAGATTGAAGACGGTCTTTATCCTGATGAGGAGGTGGAGTGTCAGGTCTTCTATATCTTCTAGGGGCTCGACGAGAGTCCTCGAGGGCCCTTAATTGCTCACCTTGCGAGAATATCATGTAATTCGTATGGTTGATGGTCGCAAACAGGGCCCTCGTCGTGGCATCAGCGCCTGGAGGAATGGGGACCTCTTGGAAAGCGTTCGGCTCATAGTTCTGAGGCAGATGTGTGCCTTCGTATGGTCGAGAGCGTGATGAGGAAGAGGCAGTCATGCCATCTCTCTAATTTTGCATGAGACCAGCCATGTCGTCGTTCCAGTTGTTGTTGTTGTTTCCCATATTCTTGATGATGTTGTTGTTAGGGTTGGCAAGATTGGCGTCTAAGTTGTTGGTGGTGTTGTACCCCAATTTTTGCCCCTAAGATCCCCTCATCATACCATGTTGATTCCATCATAACAAGATCACATTAGGATTCTTGGTTTCCCTCCCTATATTTAGCTTTACTCTTTGAGGAATCACCAAGCACCTTAACTTGTGTTCTTTTGTGATCATGAATATTTTTGTCTTGATTTCTTCTTTTAATTAACAAAATTCAATGTTGGTTTGTCTTGATTGTTACTCATGTAGGTAAAGGCAATGAGATTCAGCAAGTTGCTCCATGGGTTCATGAGTTTATTTCCATGCCCTAGTCAATAAAGCTTGAGAAGTTCAAACCTCACCATTGGATTTGTTTTGGAGGAAATGGAATGGCAAGGTTATTTTGGTTCACCACATTTCAAGATTATCAAATTTGGTTCAAAAGTACAAGGGATTAATTGAAGAAGTTGTCATGCTTGGACAAGGCTTTGTTATCATTGGTCACAAAATTTGAAATATTTCTAAGTATGGAAAGTCAACCTTTTTCCCCAACTTTGACTCAATGCAACTTTCAGCTCAAGCATCCATTTGATTCCATTATTTTTCCATTGCAAAGCTTGTAACCTCATCTATCTAAAGCATCAAGAATCATGCCTTAAGACCCCTTGAGCTGAGAATCCATTGGATTGAACTTGGTAACTTGGAACTGAAGTTTCTTCATAAGTCAGAATTTGAAATTCATGTTTTGGCCTCTAAATATCAAATTAGCACGTGTTTGTGATCTAAACATGTTTAACCAAGTTTCCAAAGTGGATTAGAGCCTTAAAACGCAAGGATTGGATGAGTTTTGATGGAAATCAGATCAAACTTTGCTCGTGCATCAGGTTCACATGATTTCCCTCCAAACTTCATCATTTCACACGCTTGAACATTCGTTTGATTCCCTATAAATAGAGGGTCATCCCCCATTCATTTCCTTAAGCTTTGAGAGCCAAAAATACTCTGTCAAAACCTCACACGAGCTTGAAATTTTTGAAATCAGTTTTTGATATTCCAGTCTTTTCCTCCAAAATTCTTTGCACATTCATCTTCCTTAAGCATCATACAAACTCTCCAGCACTTAAACCAAGCAAAATGAGTCATAATCTAAGCTACAGAAGTCCAGTTTCAGAGCTTCCTTCTTGAACTTCGAAAAGGTAGAATTCTACATCATTTGGATCCAAATAAAGCACTAACATGTTCTACTCCTTCTCCTGATTCTAGTGTTTTTTACAATTTTTAAATCCATTGAGAATTGAGAGAGAAATCTCAAATTGAAGGTGCTCGCTATTTTCTGGGTTTTTGATTCATATCTCTTTGCATACTTTATATAAATTTGGCGCGATGGTGGTGTTAGGATCGTGTTGAAGAGATGAATCCAATGATACTGGTCTGGGATCCTAATTTTACCGTTTGAAGGATCTCACAAAATCTCCATTGCAGGGTGGCTGGAGGTTGAAGACGATGACATGTCTCGTCTCAGCCAATGATAGCGTGCCAAGCGTTTTAATTTCATTAGTTGCCCTTTTTTTGATTCCTTGTGCATCCCACTAAGGTCCATATCAAGCACAACACGTCTGGTCCATTGGATTAGCTTACTAACGCGTTTTGACTATGATCTGATGGTCCATATCTTTTTGGTTTTATTTTATTTTATGATTTTTATATTTTAATTGATTTAATTTTCAAAAATTCATAACTCTCTTATTTTTTATCCAAAAATTATGAAAAAATTCACAAAAATACTTTGAATTATTTCTGATCTCATGACTATTATTTCACAATTTTATTTTGAAATTTGATATTTTTTATATTTTTTGCATTATTTGCTTCCTTTTAATTACTTTAAAAATGCTTTCTGACATTTTTTAATTCTGAAAAATTTCCTAAATATCATTTTGCATATTGACATTTTGAAAATTTTATGGAATTTTATATTAATGTTTACTATTTTTGACCTATTTTCTTTTTGTTTGAACAATTTTAATTCATTTTAAAATAGTTTCTGACTTTTAAAAATTTCCAAAAAATTTATAAAAATATTTGAGTCCTTTTCTTATTTTTCTATGGCCTTACTCAATTTTTCTTGATTAATTTGAATATAGTTGATATTTTTCTTTCTTATTTCTATTTTAAAACATTTTTAAAAAGCCCTTTTTAATGTATATATTAAATGCAATATTACTTTGTGATTATTTTCTGGCTGAACTTGGGTTGAATTTTGATCATGAACTTTATTAACATCATTGGATCCATGGTGTTAAGTCTAACTCCACAAAAATGGATGAATGATTTTAATAATAGTTTGATTAAAATTTAATTCAAATGTGGTTTGTATATTTATTTTCCACCCCTCTCCATCTCATCCCTTTCTTATTTCACTAAGTGTTATTGGAGCATGATCTTTATATCATGTCTCAAAACAAATCATGCATATATTGCTATTGATCGGCCTCAAAATAGGTGCGACTTCTATATAAGTCCACTTACGATTGCTTAACATAGCGCTAAATTTTGTCCCGATTCGAATAAGTGATCATTCGTGGCCCAAACCTATGTTTGCAAGCCCAAGTATGTTAATTTGATCTCTTTGGTCCAATAACCTTGAGATTCATTGTGTGGAGGCTTTGGTTCTACCAATCCTCTAATGGATCTACAACACTTTTGGTCAACGCGGATCACTTAAACACCGTTGATCATTAAATGGCACTTGTGAGGATTCCAAATGGGTGATATACTTGACAAAAAGCAAATGAAACTTGTTATGTGGAGGCTTTGGTTCTACCAATCCTCTAATGAGTTCCAAATGCAAGTTTCAAGATGATCATCCAACTAACCACTAATCACTAATAATTGATTTTACCTTTTTTTTTTACTTTATGTCCCTTTATTTTTTATGCTTTATGCAGCATTTACTTTTAAGCATTTACATTTCATGCTATCTTCATCTTTTCTCACTTGAGCCTTTTCTTTTTTTCTTCTAAGACACCTAATAATCAACATAAACCATAAAAAAATTTAATGGTACTTGGACTATTTGGTTACTATCCTTGGCATTATGGAGTATGGGACTTCTTGGACTTAGGATTAGAAACCTTGGCCTATGTTGGAGACCTTGTGACCTTAATTGATATTTTGTCTGGAGTTCTTGAGGTTTACCTCAAGACATTGGGTTGTTTGTTTATTTTGTGTACAGGTTATTGTGATTATATTCTTTGTTTGTAATCTGGAATTCACCTGTATACAGTCGTTACTCTGCCCAATTTTTGTGAAGACCTAATACACTTGAAGTTTGGTTCTCATAAGAGGTCTAGTATCTTTGCTTGCTTGGTTTCAATTCAAAGAATGGGAATTCTATCTTGGCTCATAATGTTAAGTATGATTCTTTTGTTGGTTAGATGGTTCTTATCCCTAGATTTTACCTTATGCTTTAGGATATTCTCTTCTTCTCCTCTCATCTTCTTTAACTTCAAAAATCTTCTCCCTCTTTTTGAAAACTCTTCTTGCTTTTAAACTTGAACCACTTTCATAATAAACTTGGACTTAGGTCCCTGCATTTTCAAAAACATCTTTCATAAATAAACTTTAATCAACTTAACAATACCTTGACATTTTTTTTGTGATAAGACTAAAAGTCAATCAATCTCATTCCAAACCATTTTTGCCACTTTGGCTTTTTATTTTAAAACATTTCTCAAAAGATTAGACTCTTGTCAATCCTTGTAGTGATGCAAACAACTATACTTCTACGATGTATAGTGAAGTGAGATATTTTCCACTTGGGTGTTGAGTGAGGCATTGTTGATTTTAAAATCCAAGTCATATCCTCCACTTTGAGATGATGTGAATTCTCCTTTCTCATGATTGTGGGTAGTAAGAATGTTTTCCACACGGACAATGACGATGCAGTTTTATCTCATAAAAATTAACCAACACACTTACATTTTAAAATTTTTAAAGAGGAACTACGTGTACCCTGATCTCCTATTGCACGGAAGGTGGTACGTAGGCACTAAAGGTTCCCAACCGCGGCGGGTGCAAAAATCATAAAAAATATATTTCTTTTCTCACCTCCACCATCTATTTTTACACAACATTTTTTATAGCCAAAATATACAGATTTTACAAAGAGGTTCCTGCGGAGTACCGTAGATGTTTAGGGTGCTAATACTTTCCCTTTACATAACCAACCCCCTTACCTTGAATCTTTCCCCCCTCTTTTTTGGGTTACTCGCTCTTTTCCCATTCCTTTGGAAACAATAAAGCGTGGTGGTGATTTCTATTTTGATTTGTACAAGTCTAGTCAATCCAATGGCTTAGTCTTAAACATTTCTACCGCTACAGTTGGCAGCTGGGTCGGCCATGAAAATCAAGAATTTAGAGTTACTTTTATCTTAGGAAAATGAAAGACGAGGAAGCTAGTTTCCTATAGACGGCGCCACTGATCGTACCTGACCAGAATGGATCATCAAGGCCTTACACCGAGCAGAGGTTGGAAGTGAGATGGGGAGTACCTGTAAAACACTCTGACGCCAAAGTAAGTTTCAGGGAGAGTGTAAGCAAGTGTGAGTATGAGTGTGAAAGAATGAATACTTGACCCTCTCAAAAGAGAGGGTATTTATAGCCCCCAGCGTTGGGCCAAGGTCTCAAATGTTGGGCCACTATGAGGCCCAATAAAGAAGACTGTCGGGGCTTACGTGTGTATGGAGGTCAGCACGTGGCCTCCCCCTGGTTGGTTGCCCCAAGAAAGAAGGAGCTGGACCCAATATTCTCGAAAGGTAAGAAGGTGGTGACGATAAGGGCACGTGAGCTACGTTCCCCAATGGATACATAGGGAGTTACCCAACGGTGCCCAACTTGGGTTGTTTGCTTTTGGGCCTTGTGCAAAGGTGTTGGATTGAGCCTCCCCAACAGTTGGGAAAGTGCGGGCCTAGTCTAGATCAGTTATATCCCCTGGGCTTCCCTGAAGCGCCCTAGGTAAAATAGGGACCGACATCATTTTCTCCGAGGAGGATGTCACTGGTGTTAACCCTCATGATGAAGATCCCTTAGTCATCATTGTTCGTCATGGCAAATGGGATATCATGTGTGTCCTGATAGATTCGAGTAGTAATAGGGCCAAAAGACATTGTATATTTGACTCAATTTACGCAGATTTATTGTGTTTTGTTTCCATTTCCACTATTATGTTGGTATTTTGTCTATGTTTCAGATAATTGACTAAATGGGAGTCGTATGCAAAGAAACGAAGCAAAAGGGACAAAAAACAGAAGAAATGAAGTAGTTTGCACTCAAGGCGGCCACCATAGAGGTGGCCATGAGTGGTCCACGTTCTAACGGTCAAAAGACCGAGTCCTTGCCACTTGAAGAGCATGGCATTAACTATGGAGGGTGTGGCGGTCCCCACACGTTACAAAGACCAGGCAGTTGGAAAATGGGCTTTCTTGGTCAAGCACTCACTCCATTCTCTCCTAAATTTTTGCCCACGAAGTTAGAAGCCTCCCTGGTTGGTTTTAGGTTTTGGAACTCTGTAAATACCATGCTATCAGAAATTTTCAAGGCATCCAAGCTTAGTTATAAACTTAATCCATATACTGTCGAAATTTATAAGCGATTAACTCTTCACATCAGAGAGTTATTGCATCATTGATTGAGTCTGTAATCGAGTTTGGAGCAACTTTTATTGAAGCTTAATCTTTCCGTCATTTTACTTTCCCTATTTAAGTTCAACAATTTACTTCATGTACCATATTAAAGTCTCTTCAGAGTAGGTTTTTATCGCATTACTTTATTTTATCGTATTTTATTTAATCGCACTTTATTTAATTGCACGCTCTTCTTATACCTTTCTTTTAATTAGACATTTAAAGTTTTATTTAATTTATATGATATATCTTATTTCATGATAAAATCAATTGTTTTATTGCATTTCACAAACATGTCTAGCTAAATTATAATTGTTGGAATGTGAGGAGCGTCGATTCGATGATACTCTAAATTGTTGTTCTTTGAGAAATACTTATGGGGTGTTTTGATTTTAATCACAACTTTTTTAAACTTAAATTTGCCGGTAACTACGAAAGTATAACCATTTATAAAATGGGAAAGATTGAAAGTCCTCTGGTATAAAAGATTAAGGCTGTTTAGTTTTTAATTGATAAAAACAGAGAAAGATATTTGTTGATTAATTAGGAAGGTTAGTATTTTAATAAAGTACTTTTGAACCTATTTTCCGAAGCGTTTGTAAGTTTAAGGTACGGTTGGCTGAGCAAATGCTGGGAACCTTTTAAAATCTTATTTTCCAATCAAAACTACTTTTTCATCTAAGTAAAGAGTCTAATTTCTTAAAATAGATTTTTACTACTTTAACGCAAGTAGAGCCTACCACCGTGACAGTGGCTGGTATAATTTAGAGAGTAAAATCTGGTTCTTAGTATGCGAAAACGACAGTTCCTGTTCAATTAGTTTTTTTCAAAGTAGAAAAATATTGTCCCATAGTAATTCAATTTATGAACAACAAGAGTATCAACAAATTGATGAGATTCATATTCCAACATTGAATTTTCTGATTTTAATTTAAGTCTTTTATTTACTTTGTTTGCACAACTCCAATCTTTATTTTACTAGCCTTAGATAAACATCATAGTGATAGAAAATGATAGTTTGACTATTAGGTCTCTGTGGGTTTGACACTCTTTGTATTACTCTGATACTTTTCATACACTTGCAAAATAGCCCATCAGGTAGCTTCACCGATGTTCTGCTCTAGGATGTCTTCCAGAAATTACAACTGGATATGACCCTAAAAAGCACATGCGGAGGGGAAGCAAACTCTAAGGTAATTGATATCAGCTACCTCATCGTAGACACCTTGTCACCTTACAACATCATTCTAGGATGTCGTACCATCAATACCCTATGAGCGGCCATGTCCACCCGATATTTAATCTTGAAATATCTTCTCCTAGATAAGCAAATAGGTAAAATCTGAGGGGATCAATAAGTGGCTCACAAATGCTATCTGAGTAACCTAGAGATAACTAGAGAAGATCTCGCACATGTTGATTCCCATCCTTCCAAAGTTCCAAATAATGAATTCGAGGTTGGGACCCCATATTGGGCATGTAGGTGGAACTAATCACACCCACGGAAGACTTGAAGTAAGTCCAAATAGGTCCTCACGCCCATCAAGTTACAAAGATATACACTTCCTTGTTTGCAGGGAGGAACGAGAGCTAGTTGACAGGCTCATAAAGAACGTCGACTTGTTCGCCAGGACCCCCTCAGACATGTCAGGTATAGACACAAAAGTTGTAAGTCGTCACCTTGCCATTCATCCCTCTGCCAAACCGGTAGCACGGATGAAACAGGAGGTATGTGAGCAAAAAAGGGTCTTCATTAGTAAATAGATGGAAAACTATCCAGCACTAGATTTATATCTAAAGTAAAATATCCCCCTGGATGGAAAATGTAGTCCTGGTATGGAAGGCCAATAATAGGTGGCACATGTGTGTAGATTTCACGGATCTGAACGCTACCTTCCTTAAATATCCATATCAGCTACCAAACATTGACCGTCTAATCGATGGGTAGTTAGGATACTGCATGTTAAGTTTCACAAAAGCCTACTTACGATACAATCAGATTCAGATGGATCCTCGGGACGCGCCCAAAACTGATTTCATTTTGAACCATGGCAATTACTAATGAAATGTCATGCCCTTCAGCCTCAAGAGCATTGACGCCACATACCAATGACTCATGGATGTGGTCTTCGGCATCTGATAGGACAGAACCTAGAGGTATTCGTCAAAGATATCATTGTAAAACTAGGGAAGAACATAGCCATGCTAACGACCTAGAGGATATCCTATAGTCAGTAATAAGGTAAGATAGATGCCTAAACCCCGCCAAGTGCTCTTTCGGGGTTCAAATGGGGAAATTTATGGGTTTTATGCCTCAAGGAGAGATATTTAAGCCAATCCAAAAAATTGTCGAGTGTTCATCGACACGAGGAGTCCCACAAATGTGAAGGAAGTGTAATAACTTACTAGATACCTTATCTCCATGTCTTGCTTCCTCTCATGTGCAAATGAAAAAGCCTTCCTTTTCTTCGCTGCCTTCAAGAAAAAGAAGAAGTTTGAGTGGAACACCCAGTGTAAGGAGGATTTCACCAAGGTCAAGGAGTTCCTTACATCATCCCGATCCTCACTCACCCAAAGGAAGACTTTCCTTTTCTCCTCTACCTCTTATAGAGCAGGAAATGAGCTTAATCCGCATCCAAGAAATAGGCAAAGCAGAGAGATCTATGTATTTTTTAAGCAAGGTGTTCAAAGGCAACGAGACCTGCTATCAGAATATTGACAAACTAGTGTGGGTCGTTGTTATTATAGTGATAAATCTCAGGCCATACTTCTAGGGGAATAACATCCTGGTTAAAATAACTTATCACGTCCAAAAAGTTTTGAAAAAACCTGGAAGGAAGAATGGTATCATGGGCGATAAAGCCCTCAGAATAATACGTCTAATACGTCCTAAAGGGAAACATCAAATCTCAAGCCCTATATGACTTCGTAGCTGAACTCAGCTCGCCTATTGACGAGGACCTCCCCTTCATATTGGACGTTATATGTAGATGGCACCTCTAGGATAAAATGAAGTGGTGCAGGAATATTTCTCGATGGACCCATTGATATGGTTATCGAGAAGGCATTGAAGCTCGACTTCACTGCCAGTAGCAATCACAAGGAATATGAGGCACTTATCACCGGTATAATCCTTGCCTTAGAAATGGAAGACACTAGACTGAAGGCTAAAAATGATTCTCAGTTGGCCGCCAATCAAGTCTCGAGGCAATATCAGGCCAAAGAGCCACAACTGATAAAATATCTACAAAAGTACAAGATTTATCCTCACGTTTCCTTTCTTTTAAAGTACATAATGTCCCCCGTGAGTAGAACTTCAGGGTCGGCCTCCTATTTAAACTAGCCACCTCGAAGACTGTGGGGTTTAATAAAACAGTCATACATGAGACTCTCTCCTCCCCTAACATCGAAGTGGATTAAGTATACTCTTTAGAACTCGTCCCTATAACCAATTGAATGTCACCCATATTGCATTATCTACAGTTGGGCAAGCTCCCACCAGATTAGGGAGAATCGATAAATATAAAAAGAAGGACGCCAAGTATACCTTGCTCTCGGGGAAGGTTTTCAGAATAGAAAAGGATACTCCCATGTTTTTATACTTAGGAGAGGATGATAATGCTCTATTTCTTGTAGAAGTTCACAAGGGAGCCTGTAGCATCTGCATTAGTGGAAAAGCCCCTGTTCACATGTTATTGAGAGCGAGATATTACTATCCCACTCTAATGAAGGACAACATCACTTCCATCAAGAAGTGAGATTAATGCCAGAGACATAGTTACCTTTACCTCTCCCCTAAAATATTTTGAAGTCGTGTCAGTTGAATCAGGAACTGTCATAATAGTTTTGGACAAGTTTTTTAAATTGTCCAATCAATTCTCACTTATACCCAATTGATTGGGTTAGTGGAAAAAATGTCCACAATCGATTAGGATAGTGTCTTAATGAAGGGAAACATATATTTATCCATTATTTATTTTTGAAACTTTTTTAATCGATTAAATTTGGGGCTTTCAATGGATTGGGATAAGAAGCCAATCGAATGAGGCATTAATTTTGGTCCATGGATCTTTCCTTCTTTGTGTCAACCTCAAGCCTACCAATAAAGGCTTCTCCTTTCACATTTTCACATCAATAAAAGACTTTTCCACTTTCTTTCTTTTTAATTTAGTTGTAGCGCTTCGAGAAAGACTTTGTGTTTGGTGAGGAAGTTTGTGTTATGGAAAGGACATTATTGTAAATTCACCAAGGAGTATTTTTATTTTATTTGAATAAGTTATCCTCAGGGGAGTGTTTATTTTAGTTCAAAAGTTAAACTCGTTAAAATCTTTGTTTGGGATTTATGTTCTTAAGTTGTCATTTTGGTTCATAAGATCAGCCAGTGTAAAAGCTTATTTTGTTTCGAGATAATCCCAATTTAAAATCTCAACTTTGTTTGTGGTTATCCTGGTAAAAACCCCAGGTCGGTTCGTACGCTCGGTCTGGTTAAAAACTTATTTTGGTTCGAGATAAGCCTAGTTAAAATCTCATCTTAGTTTGTGGTTATCTCGGTCAAAACCTCGCTTCAGTTTGTGAGTTCAGCCTGGTCAAAAGCTCATCTTAGTTCGCGATAAGTTCGTAGAAAATATCGGTTTAGCTTGGGAACTATCCGCTTCAAGTTTCTCTTTAGAAGGAAAACTAACTATTTCTCTCTACAAGTTTGTTTTTTGAAGGAAAATTAATTGTTTCTCTCTGTTGTTCGTTATTTGATTGAAAGTAAGTCTGAAACATCAATTTTTCTTGTATAAGGGGGTTCGAGAGTTTAACCTACTAAAAACTCTTAAGAATTACTAGATACTCTCAAGAACAAATCTTAGAGAGATGATTAGGTCATTTCATTTCGATCGAACCTCCATTCTTAATATCATTTCTCTTACCCTTAACTATTTACTTTCCATATATATATATATATATATATATATATATATATATATATATATATATATATATATATATATATATATATATATATATATATATATATATATATATATATATATATATATATATATATATATATATATATATATATATATATATATATATATATATATATATATATATATATATATATATATATATATATATATATATATATATATATAAATGGTTTTATCAAAAATATTTTAAAACTCTGATAATGATAAAAATATATTTTCAAATCATAGTTTTCTAAAATCACAATTCACCCCCCTCTTATAGACAGAGTCACATGTGTAACAACAACTACCAAATAACAAGGCTTAACTTCAAAGTTCTTATTCAGATCCATTATAATTCTTGTCATTAAAAGGACCATCGACTTTAGGTTGATCTCAATTGGCCAATAAATGATCCTCATAAAAGATGAAAAGGTATAGAACATTCATCCCATTGCAATGTGTGAATCATTAAGAGTCATGTCCTCATTCTATATCAAATCATAAATGAAGGTAAATAATTCAAATATTTTTTCATTATGTTGAGTCAATGAACTTAATTACAAAACTAATTTTATAAAATTGATATAATTTATAATTTGACTTAATTTTATAAAATTGATATAATTTATAATTTGACTTATTTTCTTAAACATTTCACTCTTACATATCTTATATCTTATATTTAAATGACTATTAACTGTCATAAAATAATCGTTTATAAAATATTAGTTTCAAACGACTTAAATCTCACATTAATTAAATTATAGGCGTTAAAAGAAGTCACAAGATTATAAGATCATGTCTTGGACATACGTAAAATGCATAATTATTTATAAATAATTAAAGAAATCAAATAAATACTTAATATATTGTGAGCGTGATTAAAAAAAATTATATGATGTTGTGACGATATATGAATAAATTGTTAAAAAAGAATAACACCTTCTTGTGATCTTTATATTGGACTTAAGCATTATCAAAGAGGGAGAGAGAAGATGAAAAAGGAGAAAATCACTCTTTTTTATTAGGTTAAGAGAAAAGAAAAGGAAAATAAGCAACTAAAAGAAAGACATCATAATAAATTCCAACGTAAACACGTTGTGAAATTATAATCTTAAGTTGCCGTAGGAAATGAAATCAAGTTACATAAATAAATAATCCTTCCATGTTCAATTCAATAAATGAAGCTAGCTAGTTAGCAATAATAAGATAAAGGATTTGTTGTTGGAAGATAGTAACCTCTAGCAAAACCAAAACAAAACAATTTGTTGGTAAATAATTAAGGTAAAGGATTTGTAGTGTTGGAAGATAGTAACCACTTGGTGAAATTTTGAAGGGTAGCTTCATCAGCTCTATAGTAGTTTTGTGTGTACTGAAGCAATTGTGACCATGTAAAATCAGGATATTTTTTTGTCCCATCTATAACCAAAATATCTTGCGGGGGTCTCACCATTTTGTCTTGTTTTGGACACAAAAAGAATGCCAAGGACCTCCTCTCTTTGTACCTATTAACCACTGCCCTATGCAAACAACTCTTGTATCTCCCATTTGACAATGCCTAAACAAAAAACCAACAAATAAGTTAACACTTATACGGTGCACATCATATTGTTACATATTTACTCAAAAAAAATTCATATTGTTACATTTTTTGAGAGGTCCTACATACCAACCAACGTACCGTGAATGTGTCGCCAATGTTAACAACAAATGCATCCGGACGAGGTCTAACCGTCTGCCATTTCTGATCAGCAAAGACATCAAGACCTCCAATTTGATCTTGATGAAGTATTGTTAATGTTGTTGGGTCACAATGTGGTCCTGTGCCTAATGCAACACTTGGTTCTTGGCATGATGGATAATAATTGCATCTCATAATTGAACAACCATCTTCAAATAAGTACTTATAATGTAACCTATCAACTCCTAAGCTTATAGCTATTATCTCCATCAGTTTCATCCCTAACTTCTTCATTGCTTCACAGTACTTTTGGAATGTCACCCTACATAATTAGTGCACAAAGTTATATTCATATAATATCTACTTGGAGATAGAGTAACTCTTAAGAAGGATTCCGAGTTTAATAACAAAATGCATATATTTAAAAAAATGAAAAATGAGGATAAGTAGTAACATTAAACTTCATAGTAATATTATTAGATTCTTACCCAGCTTGTTGAAAATCTTCTCCCATAGACATAGAGTTAAAGTAGTTAGTAACAACAGGCTCAAAGGAATTATTATCATGAAATGGAAAAGAAAGTGTTTCCTTCCATGGCAACTTGGAGGAGAATCTATCAGCGTGAGCACCAGAATAGCCCCACATAGAGCCCTTCATCTTCCGAACGCTAAGTTTCTTATCAATTGGAAGCTTAAAAAAAGCATCCATTTGATCATAAGCTTCACCAACAAGACTCAAATCAACGCCATGATTGATCACTTGAAAAAATCCATGTGTTGAACAAGCTTTAGAGATTAACTTGGCAGCGTTGTCTGTGGCTTCTTCGTTGCCTTTAAGGAATCCATCAAGGTCTATCAATGGTGCTTGAAACTCTTCATTTGCGTTTACTAGATACTCTTTAGGCCAAATGAAGTTCGTTGGAACGTTACGTTGTTTTTGTAACCATGATGGGTCGTAGAAATGGTTTTGATGAAGTATGTCTTGGTGGTTACTAGACACTAAGCAGAGACCAGAATCCATGACACAAAGGTTAATAATTGTAGTTTGATGAAATTAAGGAATGAAGAAGTTGATAATGATTAGAGACAAGATAGTTATTTATAGGTAGATATGTAGGCCAAGAAATGGCATGAATTTGTAGGTTGAAGCATGGAATATAATGCAAGAAAAAAACAAAAAGTAGTTTAAAAAGTGGAATCAAATTGGTTAGATAAAAAATACATAAAAATGAAATGGAATTGAAGGTCATGCCGCATGCTTGAGTTGAGGAGTTTGAGCCTGAACTCGCACGCTTTTCTTGATATATGTGTAGAATTTACAAGGCATTCCAATTTGGGCAAGATGCTTGATTTTCATTTGGAATCATGATATGAAAATAGGGATGAAATGGATTGACTAATGGATCTTTTTCATAAAAATTCTAATCTAAATTGAATGTTGCATTAATAATGACTTGACTTTAGATAAATATTAAAAAAATTAAATATAAGTTGACTTAAATCATGATATAAGTAGACTTAAATTATAAAATACAAAATGGATAGATGGAATGAAAATTTAGAGTAAACACTTTTTTAACATAGTGTAAGTGATTCATGTTTGAGGTCTCTTATTCTTTTTTATTAAAACATGTTTGTCACCTCTTTGTTGTTAACGAACTAATGAAATTGGCTATTCAACCCAAATTTAGATTTTTTGTTTGAACTAATTAATCTTAAAAATCGTTTTATATCACAAAATTGATGATAAAATTAGTTATGGATCATCATTAGGATAACATTTAAATTGTGTCAACGACTCATTTAAAGTTCAAAGACTCATCAAAACAAGTGTGAGAAACACTACATATTCACCCAAAATCTTAAGACAATAGTGTATGTGTTCTCTCATTTATAAAGTATTCAACTTTCACTTTTTCAAGCAATATGTGACTTACACAACGCTTGACCACCACCATGTGACGAGGACTTTCGATACAAGGAACGGTTCCCTTACTTGAACCAGGCTTTGATACCACTAGTGGAACATCATAAAGTGAAGCATTTATATTGGATCAAAGAGTCACTCAAAGAAGTGAGAGACACACCACATATTAACCTAAAACCTTAAGGCAATGAGTGTACGGGTCCTATCACTTATAAAGTGCTCAATCTCCATTTTTCCAAACAACGTGAGACTTACACGAGTCACACTTGTTTCTCAACAATTATGGGATATTCATTATGACCTATAATATATATGTTTCTCTAAAATCTTATGAATTTCCCAATCTACCTTTTGATTTAGAGAGATCTCATACATCCAACTCATCGAGAGATCTTAGAGGATTAACATGTTGGGGTGGACTATGTTGTGGATGTCTTGCTCAGATATCGTCATATTACTACTGTTCTGGACTGGCCCGAAAGTTTGAGTGGGCCCAGTCTAAGACATCTCATAGGTGCCACCCACTGACCACGACCAGGACTTCCCGCACTTGTCGGGCAATACCACCCTCTTGTCCTTCTAATCCAACTCCGATCTAAGATGCCCGTCGAGCATCTTCTCAGTCTGCCCGACTCCAGCGTCGTGCGGACCACCAGGGACCGACCAGAGAGATGCTTGTAACCATGACTCCTCCCTAGAACCAACGGCTAGTTACAGACACATCTGCCCAGTTTGACCAAGTCCTGGCAGTTACCTGATTTTCTGGACCCGCATATCTAGGCGGAAAATCAGGAACCAATGGCCACACACTAGGGGCAGTATATAAATCCTCACACATGTGAGGGCCAGGTATCACATACTCACTACCTGATATTTTTCTAGTACTTTCTTTCTCCCGCTCTTACTTGATCATTGGAGTACCTTGCAGGAACAACCTTCTCTCTCCTCTGCCCGACTGAAGATCATCCTTCGGCCACTCTCCAGGTTCTGATCAACTGCAAGATCAGTGGCGCCGTCTGTGGGAAACTTCTATCCCCGTCTTTCTTCCCTCGGAATCTAAGATCAAATAAAATCTTCTTTCAAGATCCATCTCTCGCATCATGGTCGACCATAATGATCTTTACCTGTCCGGAAAGACCATGATTTCCCCTGCTCGCAAGACTGATGGAAGCCAGGAACACCTTTGCCTTGAGGATAACCTGGGCTTCCGTGAAGGATAAACTGCGTCCCCTGATTTCGCTGATGCCCGGCATGGTGACGACCAACTCTTGGACGAAGGACGTTCCAAGAACCCTGTTGAAGAACTACCGGAAATTTTGCAACCAATTCATATCCCTCTCAACACCGACCCGGCCATGGCAGCACTGCTCGCTGCCCTAAATCAGACCAACGCCCTCATCCTTCAACAAAACCAGAGGATAGGGGCCTTGGAAAACAGGCGTTCAAGATCTCCTCCTCGGAGAGCCAGAAGACGAAGTTCCCCCAGTGCATCACTACCCAGGCGTGGTCCACCTCCCAAGAAGGAAAGGTGCGACGTTTCTTTATTCAAGAAATGCAATCGCATACCTCTTGCCTGAGATCAAGACTCTCATTCATTCAAGAAGAGGGGGTACAATAGGCAGATCGACCGCACTCAATTTCCCTCTTCCGAGCCAAGGCAAAAATGAAGGAGCCCTTCCCCTCGACGAGACCGCGACGACCGACGGGGGAGAAACTATCACTCTCCTTCTCCATATCCCGCCAATAGTAAAGATGACGAGCCCCACGGCCCACTATCGAGGGAGATCACCAAAGCTCCACTCCTTGTCGGCCTAGAGAAGCTGCCCACTCTGGAGACCTACGACGGCACGACAGATCCTAACGAGCACATCGAGAACATCGATGCGCTCCTCGACTACAGAGGGGTCAGAGGCGCCATCAAATGCAGACTCTTCCCGACCACTCTCAGGAAGGGAGCGATGACATGGTATAAAAGTTTGCCTGACGAATCCATCACCTCGTGGAAATAGCTCGAGAAGATGTTTTCAAGACATTTCACTGCCTCCCGCCGACATCCTAAATCAGAAGCTTCGCTCGAAGTGATCATACAAGGCAGAGACGAATCTCTACGAGCATACATTGAGCGCTTCAACAAAGAAGCGGTCCAGGTCCT
Source organism: Vicia faba (assembly GCA_948472305.1). Classification (NCBI taxonomy): domain Eukaryota; kingdom Viridiplantae; phylum Streptophyta; class Magnoliopsida; order Fabales; family Fabaceae; genus Vicia; species Vicia faba. The sequence goes on along the minus strand of OX451738.1, from coordinate 516,968,139 downwards.
GACAACGGACAACATGAAGAAATACTTGCTCGAGCGCGGGCTCCGTCCCCACAATGACTTTGCTAAGGCTGTGGGCATAGAAACACCAGTCACGCTCGATTCCCTTCTCCTAAAGGCCCAAGCGTACATACAGTACGAGGAAAAGGAGGCGACCAACAGCGCCCAGGAATCCAAACACAGGGAGAGGGCCAGACCCTTAAAGAATGATGAAGCCTCGACATCCCGTCGGAGGGAGAAGAAACGGGAGGACAGGTCCCGTGATCCAAAAGACAACAAGGGGCCGGCCGGTCGCTTCCACGACTACACCCCCCTGACAACCTCGAGGGAGCGTATTCTTTCCAAATGCGTTATTTCTGAGTTCAAGCAAGCCGGGGTGCGCTTCCCCCGACAAACATTGTTGAAACCAGGAACCGACAAAAGCAAATATTGTAGGTTCCACAAGAGTCACGGCCATAACACAGAGGATTTCATTCACCTCAAGGATGCAATTGAAATACTAATTAGAGACAGGCACCTCAAGCAGTATAAGAAAAAAGAGGTCGCCTGTGACGAAGCACCAGACACAAAGAATGTCGAGGAAGGGAAGAAATCCTCTGACCTCGACACCATTTCGGTTGCCTTGAGCATCTCACGGCCGAAAGACTTCTACTTTCCGGACATGGAGGACGTCCCCATGTACTTCTCCACCCACAATTTGTGGGAATCCTTCCCCGCAGCCATGGTCATTTCTGGCGGAGGGCTCAACAGGCATACGGTCGGATCGGTGAAGAGAAGGTTCGACCAACTCATTGAGGCCAACTCCAAGATGGATTCCATGCTCGACAAGTTTCTAGGAGGATCTCGCCCCCTCGCATTCTACAGGGAAGAGTTATCGGGAGGAGCCCCGAATTTGAGCATCCCACTACCCGTGAGAGCTTGGATGGCTAACTTTGATGTGCGTCACATTTTGGTCGACCAGGGAAGTTTGGTGGCCATCATGTACGCCCAACTATTTAACACTTTGCAGCTGAACGAGAGCCACCTAAACCCCTTTGTGGGTTCCGATCTTCAAGGTTTCAACGGGGCCAGCACGAAGCCATGGGGATACGTGGAGCTGATCGTCACTTTTGGCAGGGGGTAATGGCCAGAGCCATCAAGACCCAATTCTTGGTGGTGGACTGCCCATCTCTCTACTAATGCATCTTCGGGAGACCCACTCTCTCTGAAATCATCGCGGTCCCCTCCACCGTTCATCTCAAGATAAAATACTACACGGCTGAAGGTTTGGTTGCCACTCTTCACGGGGACATCCAAGAAGCCAAGAGGTGCTTCGAAGCATCCGCGAAGGACCTTAGCTCTATCAACGCCCAGCCTCGAACGGCCACTAGAGTTATGCTTCCCTCCAGCTCCAAGGAATCTAGGACGCTACCGAGGGTCGACACCATTGACCTCGACAACCGCTTCTCCATGGAGGACAGGGTCGAGCAACGAAAGAAGGGGAAAAAGCCTATGGTCTAAGACAAAGGGTCAAACTCGTCTTCTAGCCACAATGAGCTCTCAAGTCACGCACGGCGTATCCCGGACAGCGATTTCGAGTTGGTTCCCCTTAGAGAAGACCCCACCAGGGGATTAAAGATCGGAGCGGACCTCCCTGACTTGGTGAAGAGGCAACTCAAAGCTTGCCTACGGGAGAATGCTGATCTCTTTGCCTGAAGTGTGTCCGAGATGCTCGGTTTAGACCCTGAGGTCGCATGCCATCACTTGACCATTTATCCAACCGTTAAGGCGATCGCGCAGCATAGAAGAAAGCAGTCGACCGAGAAGTCACAGGCTGCTGAATTAGCTGTAAAAGACCTCCTAGAGGCACATTTTATTTATGAAACCCAGTACACAACCTGGCTCTCCAATGTAGTCCTCGTTAAAAAATATAATTAAAAATAACGAATATGCATTGACTATACTGATCTCAACCGGGCTTGCCCGAAAGATGCTTATCCCCTCCCCAATATTGACAAACTGGTCGAAAATTCGGCCGGTTTTAAACTGTTATCTTTCATGGACGCATAAACTGGTTACAACCAAATTCCCATGGCAAAAATAGACAAAAAATATACCACTTTCATGACCGAGTCGGGCAATTATTACTACAACGTAATGCCCTTCGGCCTGAAAAACACGGGCGCTACCTACCAGCGCATGATGAACAAAGTCTTTTACAATGAAATAGGCGACATGCTCGAAGTCTATATAGACGACATGATCTTCAAGTCCACTGAAGAGCTCGACCATGCCGCCCATTTGAAAAAGGTGTTCGAGCAAGCCTGAAAGTGTCGAATGCGATTCAACCCGGAAAAATGCACCTTCGGCGTACGGGCAAGAAAGTTCCTCGGGTTCTATCTGATAGAATGGGGAATCGAGGCGAACCCCGACAAATGTCGTGCCTTCTTCGAATTTTCGACACCCACCTCGAAGAAATCCATCCAAATCTTAACGGCATGCTCACTTCTGTTTCCCGATTCGTGGCAAAATCCTCCCAACACGCGCTCCCCTTGTTCAAACTCCTGCGCAAGGAAGCCGCCTTCGAGTGGGCGCCCAAATGCGAGCAAGCCCTCTCCCATTTGAAAAGAGGGCTCTCACAGCCGCCCGTCTTATCCTGGCCCGGGAAAGACGAAGTCCTCTACCTTTATCTAGATGTCACCTCTGAGGCAATAAGCGCGGCACTAGGAAACGCCGAAAGGATAAAGGCCAATTTACTTCACGAGAAAAGCCCCGCATGGACCGGAATCAAGATATCAGCAAATCGAGAAAGTATCCATGGCCCTCGTTAACGCTGCGAGGAGGCTAAGACACTACTTCCTGGCCTAAACCGTAGTGGTCCGGACGGATCAACCAATAAAACAGCTGCTCGGAAGGCCAGATATGGCCGGTAGAATGCTGAAATGGTCTCTAGAACTCTCTGAATTCGACATACAATAAGAAAGTAGGAAATCCCTTAAAGCTCAAGCCTTGGCTGACTTCATAGCAGAAATGACCTCACCCGGAGATCCGGAAGGCTCGCTCCGCTAGACGATCTTCGTCGATGACACCTCCAGTGCGACGGGAAGCGGCGCGGGCATCATATTAGAGAGCAAGGAAGGGACCCTGGTCGAAGTTTCCCTTGGTCTGTCTTTTCTGACGTCCAACAATCAAGCCAAATACGAGGCGTTCCTTGCAGGCTTACAACTAGCCGGAGATTTGGGAGTCGAGGAAGTAAAAATCTTCACCAATTCTCAACTGGACGCCTCGCAAGTCCGAGATGAATATCAGGTCAAAAACGATCAAATCGCTGAATATTGGGCCCTGGTTCAGGAGGCAAAGAAGAAATTCAGGTTTGTGCATGTTCAACATGTTCCTTGCAAGCACAATATCCGCGCAGACGTTTTATCCAAATTGGCAAGCACAAAGAAGAAGGGAGGAAATAAATCTGTAATACAAGAGGTACTCCCTCGGCCGAGCACCCAGAAACCATCTGCCACCCTAGAAGTATTTGCCATTGGGGACAGCGATTGCTGGATGACCCCGGTACACGATTGTTGGCTCCTAAATTCGACACCCATGTTTATCATCATATAGACCATTAATTATGAGTCAGAAGAGTTTCCTACATAAGAAGGCTTCAACCAACTGATCATGTCGAAGGCTCATCAAAGAATGACAAGATACTTAGAGAAATTCCTTTAAGTTGGAATCTTGTTGTCTTCGACGTCGGAGGAACCTCTCGACAAAGGTCCCTGATGCCCAAGGTCGAACGGTTTGAGATTTGAATTGTTGGAGGGAAAACGGTTCCCAGCAGTTACCAAGTGCAACATGTCGAGAACATAGGCGTCGAAGGTTGTGAGCGTGCCATGTGGCGTCATCTCGAAGCGGTGTAACTGCCCACCGGTTACTTAGGATTTTTCTTAGTATAAATACTAAGTTTTTATGTAGTTATTAGTGTGTTCATCATTTTATACAAGTCACTCATTTAGATTCAAGTACCCAGCGTGAGAGAAAGAATCATTGAGAATGTATGTGTGAAACACCATTTAAATTAATCAAAGTCTTTTATATTCAAGCAATTTACCGTTGTTCATTTATTTACTTTCGTCGGAGCCTTTTATTTAACAATTCCTTAACGCTTTTATTTATTCTATCAAGCTTTTCTCCATGCAATTTACTTAAAGTGTATTTACTTTACTGGCATTAATCACCATTAGGATTATTCAAACTACAAAAATCAACCATGTCTTAGGATTAATCTGATCGATCCTGCGAGTCACCGAATAAGTAACCTTTTGGAAGATCAGTGGTTGTTTACCAATTTTCAGGGTAAACAACGATTACCTCACTAAAGGAAAACTCCCCGACGACCCGAAAGAGTTAATCGTCGTTAGACGAAGGGCCTACTCGTATGTATTGGTCGAGGGAAAACTCTACAAAATAGGATTTTTCATATCACTCCTCAAGTGTGTCGATCGAAGCGCGGCAAAACGCATACTGCTCGAAATCCACGAGGGAATCGGCAGTCAGCATCTTGGAGAAAGATCTCTCACGAGGAAAGCCTTGCGAGCAGGATACTATTGGCCCGCCATGCAGCACGATGCAAGAGAACACGTGAAGAAAGGCGATAAATTCCAAAGACACGGGGACATGTATTTAGCTCCTCCTAGCAAGCTCAATTTCCTCTCCTCTCCCTGGACCTTCGCCTGGTGGAGACTAGACCTTCTCGGCTCGTTCATGGTCGGAACCAATTAGAACAAATATCTGATAGTAGCGGTCGACTACTTCACCAAGTGGATAGAAGCCAAAGCCTTGGCCAAAATCACTGCCCAGAACGTCCTTCGCTTCTACAAAAGAAATATTTTGGCTCATTTTGGCATCCCACGAGCGATAGTCACCGACAACGGGACCCAGTTCACGGATCACACCTTCCACGAATTCGTTACAAAACTTGGCACGACCCAACATTTTGCTTCCGTCGAGCACCCCCAGACCAACGGCCAGGTCGAGGCTGCCAATAGGGTGATACTCGTAGGCCTCAGGCGAAGGTTGGAAGAAACCAGGAAATGGTGGGTCGAGGAGCTACACAGTGTGCTCTGGGCGTATCGAACGACCACTCACTCGTCTATCGGGGAATCTCCATTCCATCTAGAATACGGGACGGAGGTTGTTATCCCCGTATAAATCGAGGAACCTTCCAGGCAAATTGAGGCACCTCTCGACGAGGAGATAAATAACGTCGCCCTCAGAGAAGAGCTCGATCTGGTGGAAGAAATTAGAACTGGAGCGGCCCTGCAAGAGGCCTCGCTCAAACAAAAAATACCCATGAGCTACAACGCCAAGGTGATACGTCAAGAGTTCGAGGTCGGCAGCCTTGTCCTGAAGATAAATCACAAAGAATCTCGCGAGGGCAAGCTCGCGGCGAACTAGGAAGGTCCTTATCGCGTCTACGCCAAAACGGGAACCGGGGCGTATTACTTAGAAAATTTACAAGGGGAACAACTTGTTCGATCATGGAACACTGAAAAGCTAAAACAATAATACAGTTAAAAACACTAAACAGTCGGTAGGTTTGGTCGACAAGACAGACTCGCCTGAGCCCGACCATGCATGCACGCCTAGGCACAAGCATAACACCCAAAGTATTTAGAAGGGGAGAGGTTCCGCTCTGTTGACAAGGGTACCCTCAGCCCGACGTGGATAACTCGACCGAGCTCCACAGTCCTTGTTCCACGATAGTAGAATGCCCGACTCGCAACGGGAAGTTCACGCCGCCGAACCTGGGTCCCTCGAAAATGAGACCTGGATTTCGGACCTCGTCTGGTATTCGCCCCAGTGGTTTATTGGTTTCGCCGCACCGATGAACATACAAAAACGAGCACATCCCCGATATAAACTCTGCAAAAAATAAAAGTCCTAACCGGACTAACTTGTCAACAATCATGAAAATAACACATTAAATATTCAAAGCAAAATGACCAATGGCCGGAAAATAAATAAAGCGACCACTTGAGCCGAAATTGTGCGAATATTACATAAACGGGAAAAAGCCCGGGAAATAACAAATATTATAAAAAAATGTCACGCAGGCCAAAACAAATGCACAGTCACCCCTCCGCTTCTCCTTCGATGATAGGTAACAATCGAGCAGGATCCCCAGCCGGTTGATCAATGACATTTCTCAGGTAGTCGGGAACCAGAATCTGTCTGTCAGCCACATAGTAGTTGACCATCATGCCCGAAGTATTGAGCTCAACACCGGGATTTAACACATGCATCTGATTCACAGTGTTATCGAAGCTCCCCTCGGAAGTAGCCTGAGCATCGTCAACTGCAAGCTGGAAACAGGCTACTAGCTCGGCCCAAATATTCAAGTCCTTGGTATCTTCTGGCTTGTCCTCAGCGGACGCTAGCTCGACAGTCAGGGCCACCACCTTTCCCTCGATACTTTCGCTCTTGAGCATAAAAGAGCTACGCTCCTCGGCTAATTTCCCCGACTCTGCCTCGGCCAACTTTAGGGCTTTGTCTTTATCGACTAAGGTCTTCTCGGTCGCCGCCAACTTAGCCCAGAGGTTCTTGATTTCCATCTCCTGGGATGAACTCCCCTCGGTATACGCCACTGTCACCTCCAAGATTCGCATCAAGCCACCCACGTCTTGGGTCAGCGTCTTCCTTTTTTCCGAACGGCTCATTCCCTCGAGTAGGAGAGATTCTGCCCATGGAAGACGAAGTTTCGCACTCTCAAAAAAAGACCTCTCCAACCAGCAAGGAGGCAGATCATAAGCCCTTTTTCCCGTTTCCCCGATAAGGTCAACGCTCCCCTCAGGTCGAGGCCTCTTCGCCTTCGAGGAAACAACAGACAGAGACAAAGCAACTGTGGACAGAGTCGAGGACGACCCACCAGATCCAGGAGCCGGAACTGGCCCCAAGCTAGTCTGGGCATCCTTCTTGGCCTTTCTCGCCCGAGCAGTGAGTGTCTTGGCCAAACGTTCTTGAGCAGGATTCATATTTTCTGCAAAAAAAAAAAAAACAAGAGTCAGTAAAATGACAGGTCAAACAAACAACAACCACATACTGGAAAAAGAAAATTTGTACCTAGATATCTAACGGGATCCTCGCTCCCAAGGAGCTCCCGGACGTTTATGAGACCTAGCTGGAATACGGGCTCCCCGTTTCTATCCAACACTGGCCTACCTCCTCGACCGACTCGCTGGACCAGAGGAATTAGAGCTACAAACGAGGTAAAAGTGGTGAAGCTCGACAAGTCCTCATCCCCAAGCTCCCCCTCTCTCCAGACATAGGAGCCCAGCTCCTTCTCGAAATGTTTACTGGTCCGTTGGAACGGGAACTTGGAGACCAGCGTCGCGGTAGGGCCATGTTGGCTCTTAAATTCGACACCCTTGTTTCATTAATATCAACCATTAAAGCTGAAGGTTGTTTTCGATCAGCTGGGTCTGTCGAAATGCCCATCGAAAGATGACACTATACTTAGAAGATTTCTTCCAAGGGAGAAGTTGGTTGCCTTCAACGTCGAAGGTGTTTCTCGTCGAAGATGCTTCTCGACGAAGGTGTTCGATGGTTCAGAGTGGAACGGTTTGAAATTCAAGCATTTGGAGGGAAAACGGTTTCCAGCGGTTACCAAGTGCAACGTGCAAAGATCTGGAGCGTTGAACGTTGAGAACGTGCCAAGTGGGATCATCTCGAAGCAGTGTAACTGCCCGACGGTTACTTGGGATGTTTTAGTATAAATAGTAGTAGTTCATGCAGTTTCTCGCGTGTGTTCACAATTATATACAAAGTCACTCATATAGATTCGAGTACCCAGCGTGTGAGAAAGAATTGTTGAGAATGTATGTGTGAAACACCACTTTTATTAATCAAAGTCATTTACTTTTCCAGAAACTTTACTTGCTTTCTTCTTTACTTTCCCTGTCGAAGTCCTTTACTTCAAGCCTTCATTTATTTTACCAAGCCTATTTCTTCATGCAATTTACTTAAAGCCTCTTTATTTTATTGCCATTTAACCATCATCCAATTTAATCAAAACCTCAAAATCAACCTTTGTCCTAGGATCAATCTGATCGACCCTGCGAGTAACCAAATAAGTAACCATTTGGAGGATCAGCGGTTGTTTACCAATAACCACGGTAAACAAATTGGCACGCCCAGTGGGACTGTGTGTTGATTTTTGAACATAATCTCATCTTTTTTGAGGAGTGTTGCATGTTATTGAGAAGTGGTAGAATATACACTAACGATACCAATACTGCCAGAAGAAGGGAAGAGATGGCGAATCCGCCAAACAATAACGAGATCCCACAAACAAATGTGGGAGCAACGGTGATCCCGACCGTAAGTGAAGCGATAACCGCTGGTTCGACACCAGCAGTAACGGTCACAGCAACGGGGCCATTACCTCCGTTCACAGGCCCCAGAGTGCCTTTGGGAACTCCCCCACCAAGGGGAAATTTAGGCACAAGGCCCTTTGTTCCCCCAGGATTTATGACAGGCGGTCATAATCGAGAACCACTCTATGGCATGCCAACTTCTGACTTGGCTAGCCTGACGAATGCTGCGTCCACTTTTTCAGACCCTTTAGTGAGTGCCTCTTCGCCACTCCAAGGTTCTGGAGTAGGTATGGCGAATAGAAATAGGACCCAACTCTTAGGAGGAACGTCCCAAGTAGCACATGGCCTTACGAATGCCTCGACAGCAGTCTTGAGGCAACAAATGGACGAAAGCAACCATGATATGGTGCAAATGTTGGCACAAACTTTAAGTACAGTGCTGAATCCTCTAATACAAAACACTACTCAATCGAATCAGCAGATGACAGCGCAAATGACGCGTTTGGCTGATTTCTTTGGAGTACCCCAACCTATTCAACAGCCCCAAAGGGCACAAATAAGGGGAAACCAGGGCGTGTTCTTAGAGGAAGAGACCACTATCAACCAGGTCCAACAGCCTGTCGAAGAAAACCTTAGGGCACGATTGGAGCAACCTGTCGAGGAACCTAGGGTAATAACCCCAGAGGTAAGGTTAGTTAACAGAAACCAAAATGCTGACGAAGTAGTTCAGTATATCCAATACCAAAACATGGGTTTGGAAAATAATCTGGCAACCATGATCGAAAGGATCATGACTCAAAATGGGATGAACATGGGCTTTCGAAGGCCCAACTTCACATCCCCGTTGTCAGAATATGTGTTACAAACAGACTTACCTCCTAGATGTAAAGTCCCCAAATTCACTAAGTTCTCTGGGGACACGACAAAATCTACTGTCGAACATGTGGCGAGATACTTGATCGAAGCAGGAGATATTTCGAATAACGAAAACCTGAGGATTAAGTACTTCCCAAGTTCTTTAACAAAGAACGCTTTTACTTGGTTTACAACTCTCCCCCCCAATTCGATCCATCATTGGACCCAGTTGGAAAGATTATTCCATGAACAATTCTACATGGGGCAAACCAAGATAAGCCTGAAAGAATTGGCCAGTGTAAAGAGACGTTTCACTGAACCTATAAACGAATATCTAAATAGGTTTAGATTGCTCAAAGCAAGATGTTTTACACAAGTGCCGGAACATGAGTTAGTCGAAATAGCCGCAGGCGGTTTAGATTATTCCATTAGGAAGAAGTTAGACACTCAATACCTGAGAGACATGGCCCAACTGGCCGATAGAGTTCGACAGGTAGAACGCCTCAAAGCTGAAAAAGCAAAGGCAACGAAAGCTCATAAGAGAGAGAGAGGATAGCGTATGTTGAGATGGATGACGAAGATCCAGAACCCTTCGACGATACTATAACTGTCGAAGAAGGAGAAGTCGATTTAGCGGAACTAAAACAAGGGCCACCATACTCTTGCAAACTGTTAGTCCCCTCAAGTGGGAAAAATCCCATTGGTCCAGAAAGGACCAACGATAGGTTCCCCAAAAAGACTTATAGTTTTGACATTACAAAATGCGATGAGATCTTTGACTTGCTTGTAAAAGATGGCCAAATGATAGTACCCCCAGGGGTAAAAGTGCCTCCTCTTGATCAAAGAAAGAAGAGAGGTTTTTGCAAATATCATAATTTTTTGGGCCATAAAACTTCTCAATGTTTTCTTTTCAGGAATCTTGTGCAAGACGCTATCGAAGAAGGGAGGTTGAAGTTTGCTGACAGGACCCCCATGGCTGTCGACTCAAATCCGTTGCAGGCTGAAGCCCACTATGCTGAGCCTTCAGAGGTGAACGTGATCGAGGCATCCAGGAGCCAGTCGAAGAGGCCAGGAATCACAATGGTCGAAGTCTCAAAGGACCATATCAACATGCCAATCTTTGGCAGTTTTTCTGGGAATTTATCCAGAAAGACAATTGAAGCGGTTCAGAAAGCGGTCGAAAGCCCAAAGCTGGAGACCGTTGAAGCACAAAAAACTGGACCAAAACCCAGTTCTCACTTGGCCACAGTTCAAGGCCAGACGGAGAATTTGGAGATTCAAATGAAGCAGTTGACTCTTGCCAACAAAGATACAATGAATGTCAACATGGTCGAACTCTCTGACCCAAAAGCATCAGAGGAGGCCATGAGGCAAGAACAAGCTAACAAGACTGCTTTCCCTCGGGAAAATGAAAATCTGGCAGATTTCCTGCAAAGATGCCAGAAAAAGAAGTCAGAGGTGATGCTGTGTCCAAGATGCAGTTCGATCTTTGACAAAAAAGCTGCTGAGCACATTCAAGGCGTAAGAGCAGCAAATAAGAGAAGGGAAAATGTTGATCTTCGACATGACCCCAGAAGAGCCTCCCAAAGAGGTTCAAACCAAGAAAAGAGGCCATTGACTTTCAGGCCTCCAACAAATGTGCCGGTAGATACCTGGTACAAAACATCTGGTCGAAAGAGGCCAAGCGAGGAGAGATGGCACTCTTTCGACGTGCCAAGGGGTTCATCTTTAACACAAAAGAAAGAGCCTCAAGTTGTTGCACCTAAAGTTGCACAAGTGTCAAGCAACTACAAAGGGAAAAATCCCATGTCTCGATCTCAATGGAGGAGATACCAAAGGAGACGAAAAGCTGAGAGGGAGGCAGCCAATGAACCAAAGGCAGAAACCAGTTCAAATGTTCCTCTAAGGAAGCAAAGGAAACCTCTGGAAAGAGAGCCGGTAACCAACAAGCTAGTTTGGCCTAACCAAGGTAAAATCGAGGACGAAGATGGTTCTGAGTCTGATGATACTCTAGACATAATGGTGAATATAGTCTCAGTGCTGCCCAGAGAATTCAACCGACAGGTGGAGGTCGAAACAAGTGACTGGGAAGTGGAGCAAGAAATGGCCAAACATAGGCCAGTGTGCTATTTCGTCATGGACAATGGCACTACTGAGGAACAAAATGGGTTCTTCGAACCACCTACAGAGGCGATGAAAAATCACCTCAAGCCTTTATTTATAAGGGCTAAACTCGAAGAAACTACAGTGAATAAAATCTTGGTGGATTGTGGGGCAACCATCAACATTATTCCTCACTCTATGCTAAGGAAAATTGGCAAAAGGGATGAGGACATTAAGCCTCACAACATGGTCCTGTCGAACTATGAGGGCGGCATAGGGACCACTATGGGAGTGATCCAACTAGATATCAAGGTAGGATCTATCCTTCGACCAACAATGTTTATGGTCATATCGGCCAAACCTAACTACAATCTTTTGTTGGGCCGTGAATGGATTCATGGTGTTGGAGTTGTGCCATCATCAATGCACCAGAGGCTGCTGCTATGGCGTCCAGATGGGATGGTCGAAAACATAGAGGCAGATCAAAGCTATTACCTGGGCGAAGTGAATCACCTAGGGCTGGCAGATTTCGACAAGAACTTGGCTCACATAGGGCCATGTCCAACACCTGACTTCGACTTGGCGCCAGCGCCAAATACTTTTTGTTCCCTATACCTGCATCCAGAGCATGGTTTCCAATGGGACAGAGAAGACTTGTCCCACATAGACTTCAGTGGGTTAACTGATATCCAACCAACTGGTTGGGGAAGTGAATTCAGTGATAATGACTGAGTCACTGTCATTGAAGCGAATTTCGGCTTATGTAGCCGAAACAAAGATGATAACGGCTCTCGAAGCCGAAGTAAAGTACATGGCCACACAGGCCAATGATCAACAGTTATCTGCTGCAGGTCCAGGGAAGGATTTCGATCCAGAACCTCCTGATATCATGCCAGAAGGAATGCAGGAACAGAGGCTCGACGCCATCTATGACGATGAGCCTTTGGGCTTCGAAAAGGACCCCTTGGCGAACAACATTAAAATGTTAGCGCAAGATCCTTTAGAAGAAATCAACTTAGGCGAAGGGTCAGAGAAAAAGCCAACTTACATCAGCGCCAAAATTGACCCAGAACTTAGGTTGGAAGTAATCCAATTGTTGAAAGAGTTCAAGGACTGTTTTGCATGGGATTACGACGAAATGCCTGGTCTCGACAGAGGATTGGTAGAACTTTAGTTGCCAATCAAACCTGGGAAGAAGCCAATTAAGCAAAGTCCAAGACGCTTCGCTCCAGAAATACTGTCGAAGATCAAAACGGAAGTCGAAAGACTGCTGAAGTGCAAATTCATACGCGTTACAAGGTATGTCGAATGGATTGCAAACATTGTGCCAGTAATTAAGAAAAATGGTACATTGAGGGTGTGCATAGATTTCAGAGATTTAAATGCTGCTACACCCAAAGATGAATATCCTATGCATGTGGCGGAAATGCTAGTCGATTCTGCCGCTGGCTATGAATACCTGAGTATGCTCGATGGTTATTCAGGATATAATCAAATATTCATTGCTGAAGATGATGTGTCGAAAACAGCTTTTCGATGCCCTGGGGCCCTAGGCACTTACGAATGGGTAGTGATGCCTTTTGGCCTAAAGAACGCTGGGGCAACATACCAGCGAGCAATGAATGCTATCTTCCATGATTTTATTAACACTTTTATGCAGGTATATATTGATGACATTGTTATAAAATCTGTTTCCAGGAAGAATCATATTGACCACCTTCGACAATCATTCGAAAGAATGAGAGAACATGGTCTGAAGATGAACCCTTTGAAGTGTGCATTCTGTGTGAAAGCTGGAGATTTCTTGGGCTTCGTTGTCCACAAGAAAGGAATCGAAATCAACCAGAACAAGACGAAGGCAATTCTGGAAGCGAAAGCGCCATCGAATAAGAAGGAACTGTAATCTCTGTTAGGCAAGATAAATTTCTTAAGGAGATTCATATCTAACCTAAGTGGGAAAGCTCAAGCCTTTTCACCCTTACTTCGACTGAATAAAGAGGGGTTCGAATGGGGGCAAGAGCAACAAGAAGCCTTCGACAAAATCAAAGGGTACCTCACTAAGCCACTTATTTTGGTGCCTCCTTGTAGCAATAGGAGTATGAGATTGTACATAGCTGCATCCGACAAAACTTTGGGAAGCATGTTAGCCCAGGAAGATGAGAATGGAGTCGAAAGACCCATTTACTATCTTAGCAGAGTTTTGAACGATGCAGAAACTAGATATAGCGAAGTTGAAAAATTGTGTCTATGTCTGTATTTCTCTTGTACAAAACTCAAGCAATATATAAAACCAGTTGATGTGTATGTTTCGTCTCATTTTGATGTTTTCAAGTACATGTTGTCGAAACCTATCTTGCACAGTCGAATTGGCAAGTGGGCACTAGCATTAACTGAATACTCTTTGACCTTTATGCCTCTTAAGGTAGTGAAAGGACAAGTGGTTGCAGACTTTATAGTCGACCACTCAATTCAAGTTGAGGATATTAATTATGTGGAGATAGAACCTTGGAAATTCTACTTCGATGGTTCCAGCCATAAAGATGGAACGGGAGTAGGAGTCTTGATCATTTCTCCAGAAAAAATTCCAACAACATTCAAGTACAAGATATCAGGTTCTTGTTCGAACAATGAGGCTGAGTATGAAGCTCTAATTACTGGCCTTGAAATATTGTTGGAATTGGGGGCAACTCGAGTCGAAATAATGGGAGACTCAGAGTTAGTCATTAAGCAAGTCACAAAAGAATATAAATGCATAAGAGAAAATCTCATTATGTACTTTGTGATAGCAAATCGTTTATTGAAAAAATTTGAAATGGTCAATATTCGACACATACCCAGAGTGGAAAATCAAATAGCCAACGATTTGGCACAAATTGCATCTGGGTACAAGATTTCAAAAACGAGATTACAAAGAGCAATCGAAGTTCGAGAAAAGATAAAAGCAACTTGTCTATCACCAACAGACTTGGAATCGACAAGACTAGGATATGCTGATCAAAGTAACTTCGAAATTTCGTTCATAGATAAGTTGTCAGAGCAAGATTGGAGGAAGCCCATTGTGGATTATCTTCAAAATCCAGGAGCTTCGACAGAACGAAAAACAAAGTACAGGGCGTTGAGTTATGTACTCATGGGTAATGAGTTATTTAAAAATACGCCTGAAGGGGTATTGCTAAAATGCTTAAGTGAAACTGAGGCATACATAGCCCTTTCGACTACGCACGCTGGAGCATGTGGGGCTCACCAAGTAGGCCATAAGATGAAATGGTTGTTGTTTCGACAAGGACTATACTGGCCCACTATGCTGAAAGATTGTGTCGAGTTCGCTAAAGGTTGCCAAGAATGTCAAGTCCATACAGGCATCCAACATGTACCAGCAAGCGAACTTCACTCGATAGTGAAACCTTGGCCCTTTAGAGGATGGGCGTTGGACCTCATTGGAGAGATTCGACCAGCATCATCAAAGAGTCAGAAGTATATATTGGTAGGCATTGATTATTTTACTAAGTGGATCGAAGCTGTCCCTTTAGTCAATGTAGACCAAGAAAATGTCATTGAATTTATTCAAAAGAACATTATCTTTAGGTATGGAATCCCTGAGACTATAACAACTGATCAAGGATCAGTTTTCACCGGTCGAAAGATGCAGGAATTCGCTCAGGAAACAGGTTTCAAACTCCTAACATCAACGCCTTATTACGCACAGGCAAATGGTCAAGTCGAAGCAGCGAACAAAGTAGTGATTGGCTTGATAAAAAAGCATGTTGGGAAGAAGCCAAAAAATTGGCATAAGACGTTAGACCAGATTTTGTGGGCTTGTCGAACGTCCCCAAAAGAAGCCATAGGTACAACACCATATAGGCTAACTTTTGGCCATGACGCAGTGTTGCCAGCAAAAATTTGTCTTCAATCTGCAAGGGTTCAGAGACATTATGATATCCCCTCTGAAATTTATTGGGATATGATGTTAGACGAACTAGTGGATTTAGATGAAGAAAGATTGCGCGCTCTTGACCTACTCAGGCTTCAGAAGAAAAGAGTAGAAGACTCTTATAATAAAAAGGTGAAACCTAAGGTATTTTCGCCTGAAGAACTAGTTTGGAAGGTGATTCTTCCTATGGATCGAAGGGATCGAAGCATGGGAAAATGGTCACCCAAATGGGAAGGACCATTCAGAGT
Organism: Vicia faba; assembly: GCA_948472305.1. NCBI lineage: Eukaryota > Viridiplantae > Streptophyta > Magnoliopsida > Fabales > Fabaceae > Vicia > Vicia faba. The sequence continues at coordinate 516,952,657 of OX451738.1, read as the reverse complement.
TATCCAGACTTTTTCTGGTGGAGCCTATGAAGTCGAAGAGCTAGGTGAAGATAAAAGGCTCTTGAGAGTAAATGGTAAATATTTGAAAAAGTACAAACCTACACTCCAAGAGATAAAGATAAAATAACAAGTAACGACTAAATTAACCATAAAAAAGCCAAAATGGAAATTTTTTATAAATCAGCCAAAATGGAAATGTTGTCGAATACATATTACAAAATATGGTTAAAAGGCTGAATCAATCAGAAGGGAATGGAGTCCTTGAGTCGAAGGTATTTGGTTTGCTGCAGCTCCAATCTTTTGTTGCACAAGGCATTCGCCTGCGCAAGCTTGGAAATTTGATCGTCGAAGGCTTGAGCTTTCTCAGCAAATTCTAGGCCTTGTGTGATCTCAGCTTGACTTTCGGTGTCTGGAACAGTCGAGAGAAGTTCCTCCTTGCGCTTAGTATTGGCATTTATCTTAGCCTCTATTTCTTCGATCTGCGCCTTGAGGGAAGCGTTCTCTCGATCGATGGCATCAACTTCTTCTTGTTTAGATGCTTTTTGCTTCGACAACTCCGCAATTCGAGAAGTTGTCTCTGCTACAGCAGTCCATGCAGAAGAGCTTTTGCCATATAACACTTCAAGCTGGCTATTAAAGCCCCTTTGTCGCTGATAATCTGCTGAGACTTGATCAATAATGGAGTGTAACTCCATGATAAAGCCTGAAACTTCTGGAGGCACAGCTAACAAGTCTACGGCATTCAAAACATCCCTCAAGTATGATGGAGCAGTAGGATCCCCCTCCAAAGCTTTCATCAAGTCCTTCTTGAAAAACTGAGCCTTAACCTTCGTCAAAGCCTCATCGAGAGGAGAAGTTTCAGTGGACTTCCCCGACAGAGTAGGAACCTCCTGACTAGCATCAGACGAACTTTTGCTCTCGATGATGGCGTTCAGATAGCTAACAGGATCAGTTTGCTTCAAGAGTTCTAAGTCCTCTTTCGACCTATGCTTTGTTGAGGTAACAGCCTTTGCAACAACATTGTCTTGGGTTTGAGGCTGTTGAGTAGCATTTGCCTCGACTTGACTCTCTTCGACTCGGACTGCGGCAGTACCAGCGTCATCATGGTTCCCTTCGCCAGCGTCACCTTGATCCTTTTCGCCAGCGTCACCTTGATCCTTTTCGCCAGCGTCACCGCGGTCCCCTTCGTCACGATTCTCTTCCGACAGATCCACCACCTGAATCTCTTTTGGCTGTTGCTCTTCTGTTTGTGGATCTTCTGCTGGTTTTTCTGCTGTCTCAGCATTGGCTTCATTTATTTCAGTATTGGCTTCATCGTTCGCCAAGTCTTTTTCTTGTGGCCTGCTGAGTTCAGCAGACTCCAATGTTTCAGAAGTCCTTGGCGCTGAGCTTTCAGTGGTGTCCTGAAAAGAGAAGAAGAAGAATCTTCTAAATTCGAAAGAGACATAGTCGAATGTAGGTATCGACACCTGAGTCACAAAGGGATCAAAGAGATTACCTGTAAAGTAGCTTCAGCCCCAGGGCTGGAATTGTCGCTTTCGACAGGTTTATTGAGAAGAACGTTTAATTCCTCCTCCGTTGGCTCCTCAATGATTACTGGAGGTGGCCTGGGCTTTCTCCCAGCAACCTTTATTCTAATTGTTCGAGCCTCAGGAAGAGGAACGTCCTTCTTCAGCTTTCGCCTTTTTAGAGGAGCAGGGGGAGAGTCATCTTCTTCGTCACTCCCGGATTCGACCATCAGTGCTGGCCGTTTCTTGGGCGAAGGTGCCTAAAAAACCAATTGGAGTTCGATTTAGAAGTTCCATCGAAAGTCCAAAAAATTAAATCCAGAAGAAAATAATGAAAGTCTGGTTACCGATGCAGAAGGCTTTTTCAAAGGGCCTTCCCCCTGTTGGTTTGTTGTGGTCTTCGCCGGCGCTATAGTCTTCGCCGGTGGTGGAGGTTTTGTTAAGGGGCCTCCTCCCTGTTGGCCTTCTGCAGCCTTCTTGGCTGCAGGCTTTCGAACAACTGAAAGTAGACAAAATAATTAACAGGCTAACAGTCGAAAGAGAAAGACAAAGTAATTTGGAAGGATGAACTTACATTTCTTTATTTTGTCCAAGACAAGGACAAAAGATTTCTGAAGCTCATCCACGAAGTCCTTCTCGTCGAAAAACTCCTCAGCGTAGTAACTTTTCCACCACTCCTCGAAGGATGGTGAGCAAAGAAAGTTAAGCTGATAGTCAAACAACGAAAGAACTGTTCGACCAGCATATTTGCCGATATGCTTAGTGGCAGCTTCTTCAGTGTAGTCGTTGCAGAAGTATAACATAGACTTCTCCCTGGGAAAAATTGGAGAAGGTAGTGTTTGAATAATACCAAACTGGCGAGACACCAGGTTTGGTTGATATGCGATCAGACTCAAGTGAGTCTTAGAGCTCTTGAATCGAAGGGGCATTATTCTTGGTGTGAGAAATGCCTCCCACACTGTTGTGTGTTCGTCGACCTGAGGACCACTCGACGTCCTGGGATGTGGCCTTGTGAACCACTCTGGGCCAACCTTTCGTCGAGCAAACGGAGCCATGGTCGAAGCAAACTCTTTCCTTTTAGCAAACATCAGGACGAAGTTTGTAAAAGTTTGTTGAAGCTCCAGCCCATCTTCCATTGGAGTCAACATAGCCAATCTGGTGCCTTCGACGCGTCTGTTTGCTATTTCTGGAGCCTGCTCATTTATTTGAATCTTCTTAGGCAAGAAATACTCAAAGGTGGCATTGAGCCACAGTTGAAGCAGCCAAAAAGGTCCAGCAAGCAGCAGACTGGCTCTGTTCTCGATGATCTTCAGAAGAGTCGCTCCGTTGCTAATCGACTCATACAGACTAGCCAAAATCAATTCTGCCAAACAGATATTTTGGCCATGGTGGAGTTGAGTGGCGAGAGTGACCATCTTCTTGGTCACCTGTAAGGACTTGGAGCAAAACACAAAGCGTGTCAGCCATAAGGCTAGAAACACAATATGTTCGACATCCGACACAGCTTCTGTCGACCTATCGTGGTAGTGATTGATGAAGGTGGTGTAGGTTGGTTTTGTGGCAGAGAATCCAATCTGATCCTCCGACATTTCCTCCGGGTCGAAGTAGTCCCCAGTGGGTCGAAGGCCAGTGATGGCGGCCACGTCGAAGAGCGTGGGAGTCAGCATTCCACAGGGAAGATGGAAGGTGAAATGGGTGTAGTCCCAGAAGAGTAAAGAAGCTATCAACATCTCTGGGGAATAGTTAAGACCTGTCTTCGACAGCATAACCAGGTCGAATATCCCCATGTCTTTCCAGATCGAAGCCTGGCGTTTCTCCATTTTTTCCAGCCAAGCACTATAATCAGGAGTAAGGCTAGGGCCAGACCTGAAAGCCCTAACACCTTTGTTGAAGAAACGGAGGTCGATTTTCTCTTTAGTAGGATCTTCATTATCCTCTGCATCTTTCTTGGAGCATCCAACCGGTTTGAGTCTCTCAAGTACCGGAAAGTAACTTTTGATCTTCATGGCCTCAGCAATGCTTGGGTACAATGGGCCAGACATAGCAAAGATTTGGTTGGAATATCCAACCGGAATCATGAGGTGGCGTGAATAAGCATCACGTACAGCAATGTCCAAAGGCTCAGGGACCCTTCGTTGGCCCGTGGGAGTCACTACTGGAGCGGTGGAGAAAACCCTAGGTTTGACATTTCCAGAGGGAGTGTTGGCGCTAGGAGCGTTGGAAGAACCAGATGCCATTGTTGGTAACGAGGTTGAAGACGAAGTGAAGAACAAGGGGTTTGCAAAAGTTGACAAGAGTTTGTATGCAAATGAGGAATTCTGAAAGCAAGGTAGCGTAAAAAGTCCCACAATGGGTACTTACCGCTATTTATAGTAGTGGGGGAAATCCCCAAATTCGAGGACATTAAATGCCATTTAATGTTGCAGGAGGTAGTGGGACACGTGGCGTCTCCCTGTTGTTGTAGCCGTTCTGCAGAAATGGAAGGGTGCAGCGTGCGCCCTCGTTTTTGGGAATTGTCATGATGACAATTTGTGAAATGACGTTTGGCACACTGCACGCCGTACTGAAGTGACGTCTTAGGTACGGATGAATGATGGCTTTTCCTTGGGATTGTCAGTGGTTGGTAGAAGACAACAAAAAGTGCACAATTTAATTTGTAACTAAGAATGAAAAGACAGGTGTCGAATGGCATTTCAAATAATGCCTTTTTCTTTCAGAGTCGAAATAAGGCATTCTTGGGGGGCAATTTGTTGGCTCTTAAATTCGACACCCTTGTTTCATTAATATCAGCCATTAAAGATGAAGGTTGTTTTCGATCAGCTGGGTCTGTCGAAATGCCCATCGAAAGATGACACTGTACTTAGAAGATTTCTTCCAAGGGAGAAGTTGGTTGCCTTCGACGTCGAAGGTGTTTCTCGTCGAAGATGCTTCTCGACGAAGGTGTTCGATGGTTCAGAGTGGAACGGTTTGAAATTCAAGCATTTGGAGGGAAAACGGTTTCCAGCGGTTACCAAGTGCAACGTGCAAAGATCTGGAGCATCGAACGTTGAGAACGTGCCAAGTGGGATCATCTCGAAGCAGTGTAACTGCCCGACGGTTACTTGGGATGTTTTAGTATAAATAGTAATAGTTCACGCAGTTTCTCGCGTGTGTTCACAATTATATACAAAGTCACTCATATAGATTCGAGTACCTAGCGTGTGAGAAAGAATTGTTGAGAATGTATGTGTGAAACACCACTTTTATTAATCAAAGTCATTTACTTTTCCAGAAACTTTACTTGCTTTCTTCTTTACTTTCCCTGTCGAAGTCCTTTACTTCAAGCCTTCATTTATTTTACCAAGCCTATTTCTTCATGCAATTTACTTAAAGCCTCTTTATTTTATTGCCATTTAACCATCATCCAATTTAATCAAAACCTCAAAATCAACCTTTGTCCTAGGATCAATCTGATCGATCCTGCGAGTAACCAAATAAGTAACCATTTGGAGGATCAGCGGTTGTTTACCAATAACCACGGTAAACAGGCCCCCCAGATTGTTTATGCAAGGAGTCTCATCCTCGTTGAGCGACGGTCGGCTCCTAAAAATTTTCAGCAGCACCTTCGTCGAGGTGGGCTGCACCAGGATGTACTTATCTTTAAAATGGCTCGCGGACTCCAAGTATGCCTTGAACAACTTCTCGTTGCCTTGTTTGAGGGAGACCCATCCCAACCATCCATCAGTCATGCTCCTCTAGATGTGGAAACAATAGAAGAACAACGGGATCATGGCCCCTATCTTCAAATAGTCGCACACTATCTGGAACACTTGCACAAACGCAATCCCATTCAGATGCAACTGGGAGAGGGCCACGTGAAGATTCTGGAAAATGGCCACTTCAAAGTCAGAAAAAGGAAGGCGGAGACCCATCTCCCGGAAGACTATATCGTACATAGGAATCCGCCTCCTATCATATCTTCAGCAGATCCTGTTGTCTTTTCTAGGGATATACAACGACCACTCCTCCCGGGCGCCCTCCTTGTGGATATAAACATCGTTTAAAATGTCTCCCCCGTGCTCACAAAAATATGACCTCCACTCCCAAGGGTCTTTAGCTACCCAATCTCGAGGGTCCTTGTCATCTCGAGGAGGAAACAGGTCACCCCGAGCCGAAGAGGTTGCACCCATGTCGGGCTCCCCCATCTGTTGATCCATATGGGTTTACTGCTCCCTGGAGATTTCTAATATGCTCGACGAGCTACCACTAGTCTCGCTCGAAGAGCTCCTGGAGGATTCCGTAGACTCGCTCGAAATGAAAACATGTGCATTGTCATCCATAGCACATGAAAAGCAAAGTAAAAGGGTGAGCTCGACATCAATGCCAGAACCACTTTTCCACCGCTAAACAAGTGAAAGGGTGTTGGGAGACGAGGATTCTATCCCCGACCAAAACCCTCACTGAGGTACACTGCCGGGCACAAAATGCAGAAAAAGCCCAGAAGTCCCCTGAGGTACTCTAATGGGCACAAGTTACAGAAAAACTCAAACCCTAACGAATCACCTATAGCACAATGTCAGGCCCCCGAGAGAGCCCCATGGCGGCTCTGGAAGCCATGCGCCGCAAGAACGACGTCTTCCACCTAGGGTCTCTAACGATATCCTCCCTAACGGAACCCTAAATCCTAACCGCATGCATATCTAAGAGGAAAAAATGAAAACGCTAGAAAATGCAACAATGGAGGAACGAAAACTCGCCGAGAGAAGAAGAAGAGACGAAGCTAGATGGCCGCGAATGAAGAAACTGAGCAAATGGTGGTGATCGACTGTCGAGCTAATACAAGCAGTTGAAGGAGAAGACAAAAAATACTAATCGCCCCGTTCCTCTCGTATTTATAGCTTAAACGGCCAGCGCGTACCAAACACGCACCTTGGGAACCCTAGGGTCATCATCATGACACCCTAGCCCTAGGCCATCATTTGTGTCACTCGACCGACACGTTTACCAAAACACGCTACCTCTCCAAATTCAACAGTCCCAACAAAAAACGTTTCATCTCCCCGACAAAGAAGTATAGCGGGCGAACACTTATTTCCGCATCCTTCGAGTAGACATCAAAGTCTTCACTCTTGTGCCCAGAAGCAACGACTTGGGGGGATACTATTCTAGACTGGCCCGAAATTTTGAGTGGGCCCAGTCTAAGACATCTCATAGGTGCCACCCACTGACCGCGACCAGGACTGCCCGCACCTGTCAGACAATACCACCCTCTTGCCCTTCTAATCCAGCTCTGATCTAAGATATCCGTCGAGCATCTTCTCAGTCTGCCCGACTCCAGCTTCGTGCAGACCACCAAGGACCAACCAGAGAGATGCCCATAACCATGCCTCCTCCCCGGAACCAATGGCTAGTTACGGGCACATCTGCCCGGTTTGACCAAGTCCTGGCAGTTACCTGATTTTCTGGACCCGCTTATTTAGGCAGGAAATCAGGAACCAATGGCCACGCGCCAGGGGCAGTATATAAACCCTCACACATGTGAGGTCCAGGTATCACATACTCACTACTCACTACCTGGTATTTTGCTAGTACCTTCTTGCTCTCGCTCTTACTTGATCGTTGGAGTACCTTGCAGGTACAACCCCCTCTCTCCTCTTCCCGGTAGAAGATCATCTTTCGGCCGCTCTCTAGGTTTTGATCAACTGCAAGATCAACTACTATACTCGAGGATGTCATTACTAGAGTAGAGGTATAAGAAGGAACCCATATATGAGACTCGATGTAGACGACATTAACAGAGGCGCATGGTGCACTACAATATTAAGGAACCAAAGAAAATAGGTGTGCATCATACTCAGCAATTATAGTCCATTTGCATGCTTGTAAATATCTTGAGTTATAATTTATGACATTTGTCTTTAGAATGTCAACTAGATATCTTATTTTATCAATTGACTTATTTATGTTAAAATAATGCACTTTCATATATGATATCTTGTTTTCTAAATTAAAAATATGTGAGTTATGTATATTAAAATAATACATTGGTATGTATGTTTCACCAATTCACTATTAATAAAATAACAAGTTTATATTTAACTCGGGAGTTTGTCCGGATAGTGTTATATGAATACACCATGTGTCAAAACATTGAAGTATTTACATGGTTATCATTTGAGTCAAGAGTTTGTCTGGATAATGTTATCTGGATACATATTGCATCAAAACATTAAAGTTAATGTCTTCATGTAAGTATTTTTTGTTTGAGGTTTGTCTGAATAGTGTGATCCGAATACACCAAGGGTCAAAAATATGAATGTGAAACAAGGTTTATGGTTGAGGTAAGCGTTTGTATGAATAATGTTATCCAGATATACCTTCTGTTAAAAATATTAATGCAATATTTCAAAACTAAACATGTCTTTAATCAATAAGTCAAATTTTAAAATATACACTACTACATAAAAGTATTACCACAATGGTTGAAAAAGGGATACCAGAATGACTGATCATTCGTTGTGAGATAAGGGGTGGTTGTAAGTATGATGTTTTTCACCACGGTCATGCGACCATGATTATAAGTCATTTAGCGCGTTACCTAGTGTTCTACCCCAAAATTTTCTCTCTCACTTATCAAAGATTTCCTTACAAGATCTCTTAGACTCAAGACTGCATTAGGGTTTGACCAGCTCAAGACATCTCCTCATGCACTGATGACCAAAATTAGGGTTTGAGTTTGCACAAGGATTTTTGGACTATCAATGCTTCATATGACTCTCAAGGATCATTATGGACCCCTAATATTATTCATGTCAAGTTTCAAGCTTTGAATCACACTTTTGATCAGTTAATTGGATAGTTGACCTAAAAATCAACTATATTGGGGAAAATGTCAACCATGGCCAATTTACAGTAAAACTTCATAATTTTGGATCCACATCAACATTTTAGACTCATATTTATCATTTGATCAAGTTTGGACCACAATTCCTCAAGAAATTTGATCAAATCATCAAAAGGGCAAAATGGTCAAAAAAAGGGTTTTGATTGAGAAAGGGCAATTTCTGATTTTTGACCTAGCAAATGGTCAATTGGTTTAAAGAATGATTTCAAGAGTTCAATTGAATCATCTTGTCCCAATAACATGATTCAAAACATTACAAATCCATTGGATTAACAGATGAATTTTGCAGTCAACTAATCAAAAGTCAACTGTACACTAAAAAGTCAAACTTTGACTTTTTGGTCAAAATCAAGTGCCAATGATCATAATTCATCAAAACATGTCAAAATGTGAAACTTGTTCATCAAAAAATCAAGGGTTTAAATTTTTGTTTTGAAAAGTTGAAAATTTTAACTTAGAAAATTTTCTAAGTATAGAAAATTTCTTATTTTTTCTCAACTTTGAGCCATATTATCACCATGATGCAAGATGATGATTCAAAGGAAACTTCCAACATGAAAGTTGTAGATCCCCACGAAATCTACAACTTTGCTTCATACAATTTCTCCTAAAAATTCTTGGATCTCAAGATATAATTTTGTGAATACATGCTCATGAACTAAAATAACTTAGTGAAATTTTGCCCTAGTTAGGCAGTTTTTTGGCCTAACTTCATGACAATTTTTCACATAGTTCTAAAGGGAATTTCCAAAATCATTTCAAAGATGGGTTGTAGAGCATATTGCAAGCTTTCCAAAATGTCCAAGAACTCCTTGAGATCATTCTGGAGTAGGGAGAATCTAAGAGATGAAGTTGGTAATTTATCACTTTGATTTCAAGCCATTTCATGAAGAACAAAAATTCAAATCCTCAAGCATGCTGAACAAATATTACTTTGCAGGCTCCTAATTTGACTTTCACTCTATAATTAAATTTTTTCACAGTTGTTGGAAGCTTTTAGCCTAGCATTTAATGCATTGTACAAAAACAATTCCATTTTTAGCACAAAGGTGCCATTTCCATTTTGATAAAGCACAACTTTTGCAATTTTTCACTCCTTGAGCCTTGAACTTGTTTTCTCTGCACACAAGAAAATCCAAAACCAAAATCAACTTGCCTGAAACCTATACCAAACCAGACCATGCTTGTACAACACTTAGGGACTTGTCTCCTCACTTTTCTTCAAAAGCAAGTAATAGAGCCAAAAGGCTATAACTCAGAAACCTGGTGTGGAATTTATTTGAAACCTTCTCTATACTTATACACAAGTGTATTGCAACCTAACACAAGATTCTAAGGCTCAGAAACTCTCCCAAACACTCTACCATTGAAAATCTTCCATAACTTGTAGTTTTGCACCTTACATAGCAATCTCAAAAACCACTCGTGCTTTTTGAGTTTTAACCACCTAAACACTTAATATACATCATATCTAAGTGTTCCAGACCCTTGTTCCCTCACTGTAACTCCTCCTCCTCCATCCACCATTTTCAAATTTCAAGCTTGCAGGTTGACTTGAGTAGGGAGATTCAAAGACTTTCAAGACCAAATAAGGATTGGAATACACTCATGGAGGTCCAGGCAAACTAAACAGATCCTCAGGCCTTCTCAAAACGTGCCCAAACTCCATTCACGATCTCAACTGAAAGAGGTAAAAACTCAAACTTCTATCTCTTCATACAAGCATCATTTGGTCTTGATTTGTGAAAACAAAATGTAGATATCCTTACAATAAAGCTAACCATGTTCATAGTTTTCATTTATATTCATTGTGTATAGAGAATTTTGGATTTGAAATTTCTGTAAAAAATAGGTTTCAAATTAGGTCCAGTAAAATTAGCTTTGATATTTGACTTTTAGTTTACATGAATTATATGGTTGAAATCGTGAGAAGAAATACTATCACTTTCATGTTTGGATTTTCCATTTTTATAGAGAAATGAGAGAGATACAGGTGGTCCGACCATGGCTCAAGGTTGAAGATGAAGTTGCCTTCAAGGGGCGTTTTCTAATATATATGTATGCCTTTGTTTATATGAATGAATGTACAGCCACCCCAGTGGTAAGGAAGCACGCAAAAATGCCATAGGTCATGGGTTCGAGCCTTGGCGCCTGCCTTTTGCAATTTTTTCATATTTTTCCAATTTTTTTTGTTTGTTTGGCAGCATGGACTTCTGGACTTTGGGCTTTGTGCTTTTTGCTAACCTCTTGCCTCCTATTTGCTTGCAGCACCCCTGGCCCATATCATTTATTTATTTATTTTTTGTTTTTATTTTTATTTTCTTAAAAAATATTTTCTTTTAATCAAATAGAATTAGGGTTTATTAAAAATCTTCTAAAAAATAATTTTCTTTCCTAATTAATTTGAGATAATCTTGATTTATTTATTAAGTTTAGGTTAAAACTTTTTCCACATAAAAAACCAAACAAAATCTTCTTTGCATTCATACATCTTTGCATATTTAATTTATCTGGTATATTATTTATTCCAATATTTGTACATATTCAATTTGGTTGTAATAGATTAATTATGTTTATATTATTGCAATCCATATTTATAAATTGTATATCCCCTCCCACAAATGTTGTAATAGCGTAGTAACATTTAAATTTCGCAATTTATCGCTTTAATATAACATGCTAGTAATTAGGGTTTGTATGGCAAGATAAAACCGATCAAATAGAGAACCCTAATTCAAGACAAAATCAAGCATGAAAATGGCACACTTGCACACAATCACCTCTAGGTTTACTCCACTTGGTTTCCTTACAAAAATGGTCATATTATGCATGTAAAGTATCTTAGCAAAAAACAAACAAATACAAGATCATAGTCCCTCGATGACACTATTCAAAGTTGCCTTACAAAAATGATCTTAGTCCCTCAAAAAATGCTAAGATACTTTGCAACATTGCTAATCATGGCTATACGATGACCCACGCCCGTCCCGTTTACATCCAAATATAGGGTTGCTTACCAAATCAATGGTAAGACAACAATATCAAAGGAAAAGAAAATGAACAAGAAAGACATTTTAGTAGGTATATCACTTTTAGTTACTTTCTCCATTTCAAAACAAATATCCTTGCTATTCTCAAAACAAACACTTTCAAAACATCTTACAAACTTGAAAACATTTTCAAAAGATCAAACACTTTGTATACATTCTTACGAACGAGAATCATTACAAAGTTTGCCTAAACAATAGCCTCTTTTACAAAATACTTTCAAAACCACACAAAGCACAATTTCAAACAAAAGCAAGTGATCTAGCAAGTAACTAAGAGCCCATGGAAAACCATGGATGAAAAGGGTGCTAATACCTTCCCTTTTCATAATCTACCCCCCGAACTCAAGAAACAATCTCAAAGGTCTTTCCTGTGCTTTTTCACCTTTCCTTTTGGATAAAAGAAAAGTCAGTGGCGACTCTTGCTAAACTGCAACATTTGCGATAAAACGCAAAACAATCAAGTCAGTTCTCTCACTGCATCACAGAATTGACGACTCTGCTGGGGAAAATTCTAAAAGTGGGGTTACCTTAGGGATTATATCATATTTACTTGCTTACATTGTTTAACTTGTATGCTTTACATTATGTTTCTTTGTTTGGGTTTGAATCCTCTACCCAAATTTGGGATACATTATAGGTAAGTGGCAATACGTTATGGAAACTGTGCGGGGTATACCGACATGGTCTAAGCAATAGCTATGTTAGTGCGACATATTTGTGGGTACCGGTAGCCTTTGAGTTAATCAAAGAGAATACAGGGCCGATGAGTGATGTCATGAAGCACTAATGAACTTCTAGAACCTTTACTTGACCAACTTGTCCTTTAGGATGTAGTGAGATGACCGGCTTTGGTGTAGTCCAAAGTTGGTAGATACTCGATACTACACTCATTGAGGTTTGGTTTCTTGGGATATTTTGGTCGCCATTAAAGAGGCTCGAGCTGAAACAATGACCAAGGAAACAATCCAGTGATATTGAGCTCCTTAGAACCTGGTTACTATTACTTGGACAAGTTTAAGCCAACTAAACTTCAAGAGGGTACTTACCTATAAAACTCCATGCAAGCCTAAAACTAAGGACTTGTTTTCTTGTATATGCATAATTGTACATAACATCATGGACATAATGAACATGATATACATCCACTAACCATTTCAAGGATTTTTTGATTCATCTTTGTTCTTGTTTTGTAGGATATGGATTCACTTCACAGGAAAACTATTCAAGTCAACCTTGTGAGGATCCATCCACAGCTTAAGGAGCTAGTTTCAAGAATTCCTAAAAACTCTCCATTCACCGAGAGACATGGTCTCCTACTCAACTTGGTCACATCCAACATAGATGAGGACATGATGAAGGTGCTCTTTCAGTTCTTTGATCCTTTACACCATTGCTTCAGATTTCCCGACTATCAACTTTTGCCTACTTTGGAAAAATTCTCCCAACTCTTGAGAATTCCCATTCTCAATCAACTACCTTTAAACGGTACAGAAAGAGATCCAAAGCCAGAAGAGATTGCTAAAGCTCTACACTTGCATTCATCTGATATCATAACTCATTGGGAAACAAGGAGTGGTGTCAAAGGCTTCCTAGCAAAGTTTCTGTTTGAGAAAGCCCAAAGTTGTTGGAATTCCTTGGATTTGCAAGCCTTTGAAGAAATTGTGGCTCTCCTTATCTATGGGATGATTTTGTTTCCAAATCCTGACCAACTCATAGATATCAACACCGTCAAAATCTTCATATCCCGTAACCCAGTACCTACATTGCTAGGAGATATCCTACACTCTTTTCACACTTGCACAATGAGGAAAAGATGTGTCCTTATATGTTGCACTCCTCTCTTGGCAAGATGGTTTATTTCTCATCTTCTCCAATCAATCTTAAAGAATGAGCAAGGTTCAAGGTGGTCACAAAGGTTGATGACGCTCAAGCATTCAGACATTCATTGGTGCTCCCGATCCAAAGAGAATGTTATCATTGTTGACCGATGTGGAGAATTTCCTAATGTCCCTTTACTTGGCATTAGGGGAGGAATCACCTACAACCCTTGCTTAGCCTTAAGACAGTTTGTTTACGCCCGAAGGGATGGCCCGCATGAGATGTTGATTCAAGGTTTAGCATTCGACTACGACAACGACGATCAAGGTCTTCGCCATAGATTTATCCGAGCTTGGAGGATGTTAAACAAGGTGGATAGCAAGACTTTGGGACACAAGAATTCCATCCCTCTTTAGCCTTATCTCAAATGGGTACGAACTCGCGCTCAAAGTCTTATGACGCCTTACCACTCCATTCTCCCGGTAGTCATTGAGCCTGTCATGGAGGGAGACGTTCCATACACTATCCTACATCCTGACATGCCCACATCTCTTGAAGACCTCCAAAGGGATTGGATACAACTCAAAGGAGAGCGAGATACTTTCGAAGCCCAATTCTATGCAAGCGAGAAGAAGGTTTTGGAACTCACTAGGCTACTTCATGAGGAGCAGACGCTGAATGCCTACATTGCACCAAAGAGGATGCGCACTACTTTTCTATCTTAGAGTTTTGTATTATTTTGCCCAAGGGGCATTGATGTACTCAGACTTTATCTTATTAATATAACGTGTGTTTCCTTTTTGTCTAAAACAAATTTGAATCTTTGAAATCCTTGAAAACATTGCATATGCATATATCATTCATCATAACATAAACAGGTCTTTTGTAACAAGTCTCCTCATCTCTCTACTGTTTATTTCAGTAAGATGGATCTCGAGCAAACAGTGAAAGACCTCCAAGCTTAGAATATGCAGTTTCAACAGTTGCTTATGACCCTAGACAAGGGGCAAGAAGAGTTAAAGACTCTGTTGGCTGAAGAGAGGAAGAAGAAAACAAAGAAGGTAATCAGAGTCTTAAACATGGGAAGAAGATTTTATGGGCAGACAAGAAGGACTTTGGACTTTGTAACAACATCCGGTGAAGGAGAGGGGAAAGGCAAGGAAACAGTTGTCTCGTCAGAATCAGAAGAATAGGAAGAAGAAGAGGACTACTCTGAGGAACAATACCCTCCAGCTGATGACAAGTATAAATATCTTGAAGAGCGGTTGAGTGCAATGGAAATCCAAAAGGTGCCAGGTTTGGACTTTGAGGAGTTGGGACTAGTGTCGGGGATTGTGATTCCTCCAAAATTCAAAGCACCTATATTTGTAAAATTTGATGGAGTGTCATGCCCTAAAATGCATCTCCGATCATATGTGAGGAAAATTCAACCCCATACCGCTGATAAAGACTTATGGGTGCACTTTTTCCAAGACAGTCTGTTTGGAACACATCTTGACTAGTTCTACCAACTAGAAAGGGATAATGTTCACAATTGGGAAGATCTTGCTGCAACTTTCTACAAGAAATATCAGTACAATACTGATTTGGCGTCTACCCGTACTCAAATCCAGAGTATCGCTAAGGTGTCCAATGAGGGTTTCAAGGACTATGCACAAAAATGGAGAGATTTGGCTGGAAGAGTTCAACCCCCTCTGTCTAAGAGAGATTTGGTAGACATGTTCTTAGGCACTTTATCTGGTCCCTTCTTCAATCATTTAATCGGAAGTTCATCTGTAGGGTTTACTGAACTAATATTAACCGGAGAGAGGATAGAAGCCGGTATTAAGAATGGAAAAATCCAGAAAGACACATCTTCTTCTACAGCTGTAAGGAAGCCTTTCATCGGGAAGAAAGAGGTAGTTGCTGTATATCTGCAAAGAGACCAAGATAGAGCCGAACGCCAACCAATGGTGGGGGTTGTTATGATCCCAAAGCCTGCATCTGATCAACAAAGAAATAATCAACCAAGGGTAGAAAGGCCAGTCAGGCAGTTTACCAGAATCACCATGACTCTGTCTCAAGTATTACCTCATCTACTAAGATCCAACTTGGTGACCTTGAAAGAAGCTCCGAAAAACCCCAGTACAACATCCCCTCATTATCATCCCAATTCCCGTTGCGTATATCACTCTGAAAGTCCTGGTCACGATACTAATAACTGTTGGTCCTTGAAGAAAAAAATACAAGACCTCATTGAAGCAAAAGAAATTGAGTTTGATGCGCTCGAGAAGCCAAAGGTCATTTCTGCTCCTATGCCCAGACATGGTCACAATACCAATGCCATTGAAGAATATTTGTTTGTTACCATAATTGATGAACTCATGACCCCTCTTCCGACTATTAAGATAAACTTGTTGAAAGCTGGTGTGTTCCCGGGCTGTAATGAAGTTTGCCATCTCGTCTTATCCTCACAATTTGGCTATCTTTTGTTGAAGGCAGGCATTCAGTGCCTGATAGATAACAAAGAGATTTTGTTTGAAAAAACTCTTGTTTCACCTATTCCTGTTGAAGATGTTTCTATCATTACCATTTCCGCCAATTCTTCCAGGGTCTCCACCAAAAGACCCGTTAGAATTACATCGGTTCCGAAAGAAGCTCCCTTAATGATCACAATGCCTGGGCCAGTCCCATATACATCAAACAAAACCATACCATGGAATTATGGAGGAGATGTCTATTACCATGGTATTAAGCAAGATTGGCCGGCCGCCGAAGAGATAAATTCTGAGAAAGAAGACTCTGAATCAGTAATATTGCCGGAACTAGCAAAATTACCCGAAGTGGTAGGATCTTTACTCCAGAAATTGCTCCCCCAAAAGCAGTTTTTAGACCCATAATCATCCATGTGGTTGCTCCAAAGGTTGTTCCCAATCCTACATTTATCTCCAACAATACTCCAATCGACAAAGCTGTTACAACCCCTGTAATCATTCTTACTGAAACTCCAGCTGCTGAGTTAACCGAGGCTCGAGGAAAAGGTGTTATGGTTGAGTCTGTCCGGACGAAGGCTCAGTTATTGACTATCCCTGAGACCTCCAAGAAGGAAATGGAGGAAATCTTAAACATTATAAAGAGAAGCGACTACGATGTAGTTGAACAACTGGGGCAAACTCCCTCTAAAATCTCCATGCTGGCATTACTACTGTGTTCCGAGGCGCATGCAAAAGCCTTGGTGAAGTTCCTAAAAACAGCCCATGTACCTCAAGAGACATCTGCTGATCAATTTCAAGACTGCGTGGCCAGCCTAACTGCGGATAATGGTTTAGGTTTTTCATATGCTGATCTGACACCGACAAGAAGAAAGCATAATGAGGAGTTGCATGTCTCAGTGGAATGTAGGGGCACCACTCTGGCGCATGTTTTGGTGGACACTGTCTCATCTTTGAATGTATTACCCAAAAAAGCTCTTGATAGACTTGACTATGAGGGGTTGACTTTAAAGCCGAGCAACATAGTGGTAAGGGCTTTTGACGGTTTGAAGAGGATGGTACATAGGGAGGTAGACATTCCCATAAAGGTTGGAACCCAAACTTTCAATTCAACTTTTTATGTGATGGACATCTGCCCTTCATACTCCTGCCTGCTAGGCTGACCATGGATCCATAATGCTGGCGCTGTTACCTCTACATTACACCAGATGCTGAAATATCCAGTTCAAGGGAAGATTATCACCATCCATGGAGAGGAAGAATACATGATCATCCATCTCAATTCCTTCAGATATGTGGAATTGGACGGTGAATTCATTGAAACTCCATTTCAACACTTTGAAGAGGTCCCTCAAGAGGTGGCAGTGACCAAGGTTGTTCCCAAGATTACAAGGCCTCCACTCCGGATGTCGTCACTAAAGGATGCTAAAGCAGTGGTAGAAGAAGATGGATGCACTATCTGGGGACAACTCCCATATATCCCGTATAAATCTGACAAGTTTGGCTTAGGTTTCGCTTCAAGTGCTCAAAAGGTTGTACGTCGTGCCCATGCTGGAAGGCCACCCTTGAAGATCAGCAACCGTGAGGTCAACGCGATAGAAGATGGTGAAGATGGTTGCAACCTGGTGGAATGGATCTTTCCTACTGTCAATGGAGGGCTCAACAATTAGGAGGCTAGAGACTTCATCCCAATCACTTTCATCCCTTAGTAATTTATCTTTACATTTTGTTGGATCTGTAATATTCAAAACAATTCACACTCTTAAAACCTTGTGTCTTACCCGAGATACAATGGTCCATTTGTAAGGGTTATTATCTCATTTTTCATATGACATCAATGAATCATGGACGTTTTCGCATTCAAAATTTTGTGCTCGTTGTTTTTCTTTTACATTTTACTTTCTTTCAAAGATAGTTATACCCTTACACACACCCACACTCACAATGCAGGTATACATCTATTCTGGATCCCATGGGTAACGATACTGCTATGGCCTTTTGTGACTCTGAGAATCTGATCTACCAAGCCGAAGACGAAGGTGAGGAAGATTGTGAAGTACCAGGGGAACTTGCCAGACTGCTACAACAACAAGAGAGAACCATTCAGCCTCACGAAGAACATGTGGATATGATCAACCTAGGTACCGAAGAAGATAAAAATGAGGTCAAAGTGGGTGCCAATCTGGAACCCAGCATCAAGAAGTGTCTGATTCAGTTGTTGCATGATTACGTTGAAGTCTTTTCCTGGTCATATGAAGACATACCAGGACTTGGTGAAGATATTATGGTACATCGTCTTCCTACAAGAGAAGATTGTCCGCCAGTAAAACAAAAGGTACATCGAATGAGGCCTGATATGTCAGAAAAGATTAAAGCAGAGGTCATGAAGCAATTCAATGCTTGATTCTTGGCTGTCACCTCTTACCCCCAATGGGTTACCAATGTTGTTCCCGTATCCAAAAACGACGGCAAAGTATGAATATGTATGGACTACCGAGATTTGAATAGGGCAAGCCCTAAGGATGATTTCTCACTCCCCCACATTGATATCCTAGTTGACAATACGGCACAACACAAAGTGTTTTCCTTCATGGACGGATTCTCAGGTTACAACCAAATCAAAATGGTGCCTGAGGACATGGAGAAAACAACATTTGTCACACAGTGAGGCACATTCTGCTACAAGGTGATGCCATTCAGACTAAAAAATGTTGGGGCAACCTATCAGCGTGCCATGGTAGCTTTATTTCATGACATGATACATCATGAAATAGAGGTCTACGTAGACGATATGATAGCCAGATCACAAACAGAAGAAGAGCATCTTGATCACTTACAAAAACTGTTTGAGAGACTGAAGAAGTATAAGCTGAGGTTGAATCCAAACAAATTCACATTTGGGGTATGGTCCGGTAAACTCCTAGGCTTTATCATCAGCAACAAGGGTATCGAGGTCGATCTCGCCAAAGTTAAAGCAATACAAGAGATGCCTCCTTCTCGTACTGAGAAGGAAGTCATAGGATTCTTAGGACGTTTGAACTATATCGCCAGATTCATTTCTCACCTAACAGCTACTTGTGAACCAATCTTCAACCTGTTGAAGAAAGATCAAGTAGTCAAATGGAATGATGAATGCCAAGTTGCTTTTGACAAAATCAAAGAATACTTGCAAGAGCCTCCTGTGTTGATGCCACCAGTCGAGGGGAGACCATTGATCATGTATCTGACTGTTTTAGAAAATTCAATGGGGTGTGTATTGGGGCAGCATGACGAGTCTGGCCGAAAAGAGAACGCTATTTACTACCTGAGCAAAAAGTTTACCGACTGTGAAACCAGATATTCACCGCTCGAGAAAACTTGTTGCGCTCTGGCATGGGCTGCTCTCCAGCTAAGACAGTATATGCTAACTCATACTACCTTATTGATATCTAAGATGGATCCGATAAAATACATCTTCGAGAAGCCTGCTCTTTCTGGGAGAATAGCGAGATGGCAGATGATCCTGACAGAATATGACATACAGTATACTACCCAGAAAGCTATAAAGGGAAGTGTACTAGCTGATCACCTTGCTCACCAAGCTGTAGAAGACTACCAGTCCATGAAGTTCGAATTTCCGGATAAAGACATCATGACATTAGACAACTATGAAGAAATCAGGCCATATGACGGACCTGAACAAGGATCCCGATGGACCCTGTTCCTTGATGGAGCATCCAATGCACTTGGAAACGGTATCAGTGTTGTACTCATATCTTCGGAAGGGTGTCATACTCCCTTTACTGTCAGACTTTGCTTCAATTTTATAAACAACATGGCGGAATACGAAGCATGCATCTTTGGTCTCAGAGCTGCCATAGACTTGGGGATCAAATCCTTGGATGTATTTGGAGATTCAGCTTTGGTCATCAGTCACATCAAAGGGGAATGGAACACCAAGCACCCAAACCTTATCCCTTACAAAGAACATGTTTTGACATTGCTACCACATTTTGAGAAGATTACCTTCGAGAATTTCCCGCGAGAAGAAAATCAGCTAGCAGACTCTCTAGCCACAATGTCATCTATGTTTAAACTTAATTGGGATAACAAGGCTCCCCATATCACCATTGAATGAATGGATGAACAACACACTGTCACGAGATTAATACTGAAGAAGTAGTGGACCAGCCTTGGTTTCACAAAGTCAAGAGGTATCTCGAGGCTCAAGAATATCCAGAAGGAGCTTCAATAAATGATAAGAAGTTCTTAAGGAGATTATCTGCTAAATTCTTCCTTAGTAACGGCATCCTGTATAAACGCAATCATGACTCTGTGTTACTTCGGTGCATATATAAGTTTGAAGCTAAAAGGATCATGGTTGAATTGCATGAAGGCACTTTTGGTACCCATTCCAGTGGGAATATGATGGCAAAGAAAATCCTACGGGCAAGCTATTACTGGTCTACCATGGAAGCAGATTGCTATCAACACTCTCAAACCTGTCATAACTGTCAAATTTATGCTGACAAAGTACATGTACCTCCGGTTCCTCTGAATGTCTTGACAGCTCCTTGTCCCTTTGCTATGTGGGGAATAGATATGATTGGGGAAATCAAGCCGACAGCCTCCAATGTACACCGCTTCATCCTAGTGGCTATTGACTATTTTACAAAGTGGGTGGAGGCAGCTTCCTTCACTTCCGTCACCAAGAACGTTGTTGCCTGTTTCATCAAGCAAAATCTAATTTGCCGGTATGGTATCCCGGAAAGGATCATCATTGACAACAGTACAAATCTCAACAACATTATGATCATTGCCTTGTGTGAGCAATTCAAGATTCAGTATCATAATTCTTCTCCCTATCGGCCAAAGATGAATGGTGTTGTTAAAGCTGAAAATAAGAACATTAAAAAGATCATACAGAAAATGACAGTCACATACAAAGACTGGAATAAGATATTACCATTCGCTCTCCACGGATATCATACCACGGCTCGCACATCAACCAGGGAAACACCCTATTCTTTGGTTTACGGCATGGAGGTTGTTTTGCCTATTGAGGTTCGGATCCCCTCTCTGAGGATTATGAAGGATGCAGGGTTGAGCGAAGACGATTGGATCCAGACTCGACTTGATCAACTGATTTTGATTGATGAAAAGAGACTTACTGTTGCTTGTCATGGTCAAATGTATCAAAAACGGATGATCAAGACTTTCAACAAGAAGGTCAGACGCCAAGTGTATCAAGTTGGGGATCTAGTGATAAAACATATCATCTTGCCACAAGGTGATCCCAGGGGAAAATGGACTCCTACCTATGAAGGACCATTTGTAATCAAAAACATCTTCTCTGGTGGGGCAATGATCTTGACCACCATGGATGGCGACGACCTGCCACACCGTGCAACGCGGGCATAGTCAAAAGATACTACGCATAAGAGACCCGCTAGGTTGACATACCTAGGCAAAACAAGGGCATCCCGGCGAACCAAAATGGTTCGGTAAAAAATTAGGGATAAAACAAAAAAATTTGTAGACTCGACAAGTTTAAAACCCGAAAGGGCAACTTGGGCAAAAAAGGGTTTCCCGGTGGAATGAACACCCGAAAGGGCGGTCCAGGAAAAAGTTAGGGAATTAAAGCGTATGACTATGTCCCGTTGGATCACTTTATGGACAAACTTTGGCTTCCACTGACAAACTCGGAGTTTTTGATCAATTCAATCAGCTTTGGACAAGGCAACAAATAGACAAGACACTCAGAGATATGAAGGCTATAGTAGAATGGAAACCCCGTGGGATTGTCACACATAGCTATCTTTTTTTTGTATCAAAATTTTCTTTTTTACGACAACATTCTCTTACTAGAATGTTTGTCTCCTTGTACTAAAATACTTACTCAAATTCAATACAAAAATATTCCTTTGAAAGTGCAAAAACTATTTGTCTTTTCACTTGTGTTTTGTTTACAAAAACGTCCAATGATTCATTATTGAGCATATGCATTTGAACATAATCACTGTTTACAAATAAATGAAATTAAAAGAGACAATTACTGATAGATTTAAGGGATAGGAAAATATATCTAATCTATTCCATAAGTAAACCCCTACAGCACGTCATTTAAATCCCCAGCGGAATGAAGTTTCAAATTGTGAATCCCCAGTAGAAGTCGTCAAAAATTCTCAGGATTCCCCAGTAGGATTTTACAAGCAATATATGGAATTTTCCTTACAACAGAGTTTATTTCTCAAAGGGAAATTCATCAACATTTCGACTTTAAGACATGAAGACTTACATATCCTCAGTAACATTCAGGGATTTATTTTCTTCAATACAACAACAATGCAGCAGATTAACTCACATACACATACATTGCATCCATATATCATAAACATTGATAAAGCATCCCACATTACATCATACATTTCATGCAACATGACTTTGTATTTTAGCTAACATTTTACCCTTTTCAGGATAATATTAACAGCTACCGTTAACAATATTCAACCGCTTGATACAGTTCAGATACGCTCTAGACACGGATGCCATCCTGATACTCATTTAGATTCAACCTCTTGATACAGTTCAGATACGCTCCAGACACGGATGCCATTCTGATACTCATTCATATTCACCTTTCAGATACAATTCAGATACACTCCAGACACGGATGCCATTCTGATACTCATTAAGATTCACCTTTCAGATACAGTTCAGATACGCTCCAGACACAGATGTCATTCTGATACTCATTCAGATTTAACTTTCAAATACGATGCAGATACGCTCCAAACACGGATTCCATTCTGATGTTCATACAAACAAGGTTTTCAGATACAGTTCAGATACGCTCCAGACACGGATGCCATTCTGATACTCATTCAGATACAACTTCCAGATGCAGTACATATACGCTCCAGACACGGATGTCATTCTGACACTCATTCAGACCCAACTCTCAGATACAGTACAGATACGCTCCAGACACGGACTCCATTCTGATTTAACTTTCAAGTACAATACAGATATACTATAGATGTAGATGCCATTCTAATACTTAATCAAAGCCTCTTCCAGATACAGTACAGATACACTCCAAACACGAATACAATTCTGATACTCACTCTTTCAGCTCACAAATTACAATTCAACAATCACTTTTGATGGCATCTTTAAGCCCATCTCCTACAACTTTCTATCACCTCTCCAAATGGAATCTGTAAGCCCATTCCTTTTATCATCACATCATCGAGTGCAAATTTATGGGCACTCTAGTGTCCAATCATCTTCCACCTTCAAGTCACGAATGGAAAAACTCGCCAGTCTAACTCTTCAGGTTTAAGAAGATTGAACAGGGGAAGCTGTTGTACCCAAAAAATTTCCCTCTCACTTATCAAAGATTTCCTCACAAGATCTCTTGGACTCAAGACTGCATTAGGGTTTGACCAGCTCAAGACATCTCCTCATGCACTGTTGACCAAAATTAGGGTTTGAGTTTGCACAAGGATTTTTGGACTATCAATGCTTCATATGAATTTCAAGGATCATTATGGACCCCCAAGATTATTCATGTCAAGTTTCAAGCGTTGAATCACACTTTTGATCAGTCAATTGGACAATTGACCTAAAAATCAGATGTATTGGGGGAAAAGTCAATCATGGCCAATTTACAGTCAAACTTCATAATTTTGGATCCACATCAACATTTTAGACTCATATGTATCATTTGATCAAGTTGGGACCATAATTCCTCCAGAAATTTGATCAAATCATCAAAAGAGTAAAATGGTCAAAATTATGGTTTTGCCTGAGAAAGGGAAATTTCTGATTTTTGACCTAGAAAATGGTCAATTGGTTTAAAGCATGATTTCAAGAGTTAAATTGCATCATATTGACCCAATAACATGATTCAAAACATTACAAATCCATTGGATTAACAGATGAATTTTGCAGTCAACTAATCAAAAGTCAATTGTACACTGAAAAGTCAAACTTTGACTTTTTGGTCAAAATCAAGTGCCAAAGATCATAATTCATCAAAACATATCAAAATGTGAAACTTGTTCATCAAGAAATCAAGGGTTTAAGTTTTTGTTTTGAAAAGTTGAAAATTTTAACTTAGAAAATTTTCTAAGTATAGAAAATTTCTTATTTTTTCTCAACTTTGAGCCAAATTATCACCATGATGCATGATGATTCAAAGGAAACTTCCAACATGAAAGTTGTAGATCCCCATGAAATATACAACTTTGCTTCACACAATTTCGCCTAAAAATGCTTGGATCTCGAGATATAATTTTGTGAATACATGCTCATGAACTAAAATAACTTAGTGAAATTTTGCCCTAGTTAGGCAGTTTTTTGGCCTAACTTCATGATAATTGTTCACATAGTTCCAAAGGTAATTTCCAAAAGAATTTCAAAGATAGGTTCTAGAGCACATTGCAAGCTTTCCAAAATGTCCAAGAACTCCTTGAGATCATTCTGGAGTTGGGAGAATCGAAGAGATGAAGTTGGTGATTTATCACTTTGATTTCAAGTCATTTCATGAAGAACAAAAATTCAAATCCTCAAGCATGATGAACAAATCTTACTTTGCAGGCTCCTAACTTGACTTTCACTCCATAATTAAATGTTTTCACAGTTGTTGGAAGCTTTTAGACAAGCATTGAATGCATTGTACAAGAACAATTCCATTTTTGGCACAAAGGTGTCATTTCCATTTTGATAAAGCATAACTTTTGCAATTTTTCACTCCTTGAGCCTTGCACTTGTTTTCTCTGCACACAAGCAAAGCCAAAACCAAAAGCAACTTGCCTAAAACCTCTACCAAATCAGACCATGCTTGTACAACACTTAGGGACTTGTCTCCTTACTTTTCTTCAAAAGCAAGTAATAGAGCCATAAGGCTATTGAAACAACCGGCTGAAAATCATCAAAACAATGAAGTCACCATCGAACGTATTTTATCCCACATGTAGGGAAAGGTAAACATCGAGAAAACCTGAGAAGGGAGAAGTCACGGTCTTGCGATCGAGAGATCGGGTAAGGAAGTCTGTTACGCGAGGGGAAGGTATTAGCACCCCACACGACCGTAGTACTCTACGGTATCCACTCTTGTTATCTATCTTATGGGTGTGTTTAGTCTATGCTTACTGTTTATTACTGCTAAGGGAAAATGCATGCAAAAGAAAGGGGAAAGAATGTAGGGAAAATAAAATTGTGCTCGCCTGGGCCCTACCCCAATGCCTACGTATCCTTTTTGAGGAATCAGAGCTACCGTAGTTCGACTCATATGTTTTTGTTTGTTTTGTGTTTTTTTATGGACAATATTAATTCCGCCTTCTGCCGCAGATCGACCTTTGGAGACTTATGTGTTGGCACAGAAGTAAATTAATCATGCCCTTACCTGAAAAGGGTTTTAGAGAAAAGGTGCTTGAGCGCACAAAATGATTTGAATTTGTTTTGTATTTTTGTTACCTTGAAAAAGGGTTTAAGTGAGATTAGCATGTTTTTGATTTGCTAAGAAGAGAAGTTTTTGTTTTGAATGCACATGCAAAAGGGGAGAAAAGAGTCTAAGGGAGACTAGCCTATTTCTAAACCTAATGTTATCATACAATGGTGGTCCTACGTCAAGGATGAAAGGGGAAGTTTCTACCTAATGTCAGCATGCATGGTTTATGACCTAAGGTCTAACTTGCGTCCGAACAGAGCAAGCGTATCCTAAAGGAACATGGTATGTACAAGGATAGAGCAAACAAGCCAGCAAAAAGGAAGCACACCTAAAGGGATCCTGCCTAGGTTAGCATGTCGAAGAAAGTCTAACAAAACTATCCTATAGGGAACATGCGATGAGAGTGAAGTCGTGATCTCAATTACTAAATTGAGTGACTCATCGATCGGCAAGAAATAACAGAAAGCGATAAAATCCTATAGGGAGCATGCACTGAGAGCGAAGTCGTGATCTCAATTGATAAATTGAGTGACTCATCGATCGACAAGAAAGTAAACAAACACAAGCACAACACATATAGCAAATGAAGTGTGGAATGCCTGCTACAGGTCTTTAAACAGCGACTTCGAGCGCACGCTCTTTATTTCCTACTTCTCATGGTATCTAGAAAGCAATAAAGTGCGAAAATGAGGAATAAAATGAAGTTGCGACGATACCGAACAGAGAAAGTCTGTTGCTTCTTCAAAACTGTACAAGCGGTAAGAAGATTCTACCAAAGCTTCCTTTAACGAGTGATCGAAGAATTAATCCCCGAACATTCCACATTGTGAAAATTATGCCAATTATTCTATCACGAAATCTAGGCTAAAAATGGCAATAAAACTGATTATCCAACATGAAAATAATAGAAACTCTAGTTAAAGTTCCCTACTATTTATTTTTTTTTATCACTAAAATTATGAAAAGAAAACTAATAAGACATATAAAAAAAAATCTAAAGTCAGGGAGTACAAGGCTGTAATCAGGGGTTGTATTGAAAACTATGGTGCAAGGCCCAAGAAAATTCGGTCCAATAAACAATATAAGGGTCCAGATTTTTCAATATTCTTTATTATTATCCAGATTACTGTTTCACTTATTAATATATTAAATCAAATAAAACTAAAAAAACAAATTAAAAAAAAGGGAATTAGGGTTCAGTGTTGGTCTTCCCTTCTCAGAACACAAAATGGCGCCACACATGCTCTGCTCGTCTCTTTCATCCAGATTCCTCTTGGATGCATCGATTCCTTCTCCGTCGTTGTCTTCGATCCGGTGTCGATCATCACCGTCCCTCATCCTTCTTCTTAAACTACCAAAGCCATTCAATTTTCAAACTCTGAATTCATCTCCTCATCATACATCAACCTCTGATTCCATGCTTTCCTCTTTGTTGTTAACAACTGTATCACTCAATCACCACCACTGCAATACTTTCTGATTCTGTCATGGCATCACGCTTCAGTTCCCTGCTCAAACCGTCTTCGATCGCAATTCTCAACCTTAGCTCTGTCTCTGTAGATCTTGCTCCTTCAATCGTGCTCGGTTCCGTCAAGACAAGGCTTCATACCGCTCGATTCTCAACATCGGCCTCTGATTCGGTTTCAACGCGATGAAGATGATGAATCAAAAGGTACTTGCGTTCTTTCCTTCTGTTCACTCGTCTTCATCTTCTTTATCTTCAATTCAGTTTCATTTTGATATGTTGTTGTTATTGATCCTTACGATGTGCGTGGATCTGTGTTGAGGAAGAGTGGGAGATTCGTTTTTGTTGTTGATTATGAGAGAAAGATGATGATCATGATGCTTGAAGTGTTACTGTGGTTGTTGCGAAGCTATTGCAGATTGAAGCTGAGAGAGAAACTCGATGCAGTGTGAAGATTCGATTCTAGAAGATGATGGAAAAAGGTTGAAGAAGTTGCAGAGAAGAAAGGGTGACAGTTATGGACAGAGAGTGCCAAGAGTTCTCTGATTTTTCTGGTGAGTTGGTGGTGATTCTCCAGACTGTGAAGAATGATCGATTCTGGTGACGTTGAAGATGGCAAAGGTATTTGCAGAGAGTTTTTTGGTGTGATTGTGCAAGAGAGTGAAGAAAAAATGCAAGTAAGTTTTTCTGTTATTACAGTATCGTGAGTCCTCTCTCTTCTTTTGTGAACTCTCTCTCCCTCTTTTCTGTTACGTTTCTGTTGAGGACGTTGGGGGTTATGGTTAGAGGATCAAAAAAAATCCCATTCTAAAGGTTGGGATTCTGTTATAAGTAAACTGTTATTTTTTTTTGTTACAGGCAGTTAGAAACAGTTAGGAGGTTGTGAATTGGTTACAGGTCAGTTAGTTGTGGTTAGGAAAACAATTAGGGAGTTAGTTTTGCTTTTGAATTTCTGTTATGTGAATTTGCTATGCTGAACTGTAAATCTATTTTCCACGGTTTCCCCCTGATTTTTCTGACAAACTTTCCTCTGCTGATTTTTAAATTCCAGTCATTTTCTGATTCATTCCTTCTGCCCTTTCTCTTCTGATTTCCTGATTTGATTATGTTCTCAATTAACTGGATGTGGTCATTTCAGAACTAATTTTGTAGATGTAGTTAACTGGTTTTAGTTTGTTGGAAATTCTGTTACAGGTTATAGAGAATAGTCATTTTTCTCTTTGTTCTAAATTGGTGCAGGACATTGGTTTCTCTTGTATTTATTGTGATATTTTCTCAGATATTTTGCTTTTCTGGAATTCTCAATTGATATTTTTTGATACTTTTTTTTTGTTACAGATTTATGCTAGTAGTTAGGAGGGTGAGTTGATGGTTCTTGGGGAACAGACATAATACCAGCAATGATTTTCAGATTCTTGGTAAACTGCCGAGTAATATCACGCGAACCTTTATAGAATCGACTTGTAGGATTGGTGATATTGGACAACAATTTAGAATTGATTTTTGAACCGTTATACGTGCTGCAGGAAAATGGCACAACTAGTATGTAGGGTGATGAGGCGATTATGACGGGCTGCCATGGAATTGTGTGATTGTGTTAATCTTGGAAACTTTTTGTTCTTTCATATCGACATGCATATGTATGTGTAATGGACTACAATCTTTTACGCAAGTTGGATGTGTGGGTGTAGCAAGGTATTGGATAGGTTTAATCGTGGATGAAGCTTTGGAACATGACTTGAAACATGAAGTAAGGGAATAAGAAGTGGAGATTTGGCATGAAGATTTTGAAGAAAATTGATGACACTTGGATGGAGTTTTGGTAGATTTAGGCTTTATGTCTTAATGCTTTCTTGTAAATTTTTTGATGTATTAAAATATGACAGGAATGTAACCTTGGAAAATACTTGAAATGATGTAATGATTTATGGTGTAAATGGCCATGACTTTTGGAAACTTTGAGATGGTGATGTTGTGCTAGAATAGGTAATATATTTGGCTTGTATGATGAAATTGCTTGAATCTTGATTACTATTGAATCTCTTTTAATACTTGGTAGAAATTTGAATGAACCTTGAATGTTCTTGAATGGTCATGTCTTAAAACTTTTGATGGAAGCTTGTGACTTATTCTTTGATTTCAAGATAAACCAGGAATGAACTACTCGTACTTTAAAAATTTGATCATCTTTACAATTCCGCAATTTCAAATCTCCATGAAAAGTTCAAATCCTTGAGACCTTAACTTCCAATTTCAAATTATCATTCCATTCACAAACCCTTGACTTGACAACTAATACCATATCAATGCCTTAAAGAACCATCGAGGAATGAATATGAACATCCAATGACTTGGGTGCCTTTTGAATGAAGGAACCTCTTGAGATATTAACCAGAACCAAAACATCAACCTAATAAGATCCTTAGCTGATAGTGACAACCTTGTACCTTGATGGGGGAGAAGTTCCCAATAATCAAGAATCTAAACCCTAGTTCCATAAACCACAGTTACTTGGGAAACCCACTTGATTCAAGCCTGAGTGACCATGAGGACCATCAAAGCCATAGAAGCCCTAATTCCATCATATCACTGATTCCATGCCAAATTATGTTGTTAGCGAATGTATGCAACGTCAAATGACCTAATGGAGATATGTGTAAGTGTTTAGTTATTGGCATGTATTTTTGGTAAAACCAGGTGTGTAAATGTCATGACTGATGTCATAACATTCTGGATTATTAGGTACTTTATGCAGAAAAAGTATGGCATACAGTAGCTACTGTTTATGAGTGTGTATCTGAGCATTTTGCAATGTTCACATTTATTGCCTTCTACCAAAATCAGTAAACAGGAATTCTGATGTCATAACAAATGTTAAGACATCCTGTACTGATCTAACAGATATGCAGTTTGGTTAATTCTGAGATTTTTCAGGAAGATGGCTCTTTCCTTCCAGAACAGAATCTCACGTGGACTTTGGGTTAACCTATCTCAACCCTAATCTGGTTGATAAAGTCTTGTGACCAAGTCTTAAGGTTAAACCTAATTAACCCTAGCTTTTTGTGGAAACCCTAACTGAAGAAACAGCTGCATATATATTCAACAGGAATGCTGGTTGCAAAGTAACTTTTTTGACTGAAGATCAATTAGGAGCTGTATAGTTTTAACTGATGTAATCCAAGCAAGTATCATTGTGATAAGTGACTTGGAATAGGTTTTGATTGTAAGGGTTTTTGTATCACTCAAAGCTTTGAAGCAAGAGTGTTTTGTGTCTCTTGACTAAAGCTTTGAAGCAAAGTCAAGTTAGGTTTATGTATCACTCAAAGCTGTGAAGCACGAGTGTTTGTGTTACTTGATTAAAAAGTTGTGAAGCATAATCAAGTGTATGTTCTGAAGAGTGTCTTCATTATTTCATTAGTCAATTGTTTTAAGTATCACTGCTGTGATTGAGGGGGAGTGAGTAGGAACTCAGGTTTAAGTTGAACTTAGATTGAAGTTGCATTGGGTAGGTCTTAAGTGAAGGAGATAAACTGGTTGGTTTATTCGTGAATTAATATCTCTTATAGTGGATTTCCTCCCTGGCTTGGTAGCCCCCAGAGTAGGTGTTGTTTCACACTGAACTGGGTAAACAATTGACTGTGTTCTTTACTGTTTTTATTTACTGTCTTATAGAAAGTCAGATACGGTGTCATAACATTCACTGTGACATTGAGTATCTGCTGCCAGAATTTCAATTGGCATCAGAGCAGGCACCCTGCCTGTATTACTGGGTGAGATCTAGGGATATCACTTTCTGGCACTATGGACAAAGAAGGAGTTTTTGGAAATAGACCACCCATTCTGGATGGAAAAAATTATGACTACTGGAAACCTCGTATGATTGCCTTCTTAAAATCACTGGACAAAAAGGCTTGGAGAGCTGCTGACAAAGGATGAAACCATCCCACCATAACTGAGAAAGATGGGACAATCAATCTGAAGCCTGAGGAAGAATGGAGCAAAGAAGAAGATGAGTTAGCCCTGGGTAATTCCAAAGCTTTAAATGCCTTGTTCAATGGAATTGATAGAAACATATTCAGACTAGTACACCAATGTGAACTGGCCAAGGAAGTGTGGGACACTCTCAAAACTACCCATGAGGGCACATCCAAAGTAAAAATGTCAAGGCTTCAGATGCTGACTGTGATCGGTGGATCTGGAACTGACTGTTTAACGCTGTTTCGCGAAATGTCGCGGAAGCAAGAGTCGCCACCGTCTTTTATTTTCTCCCAATGGAAAGGACAAAAGCACAGAAAAATTCCTTAAAGAGATTGCTCTCGGTTCGGGAGGTAGGTTATAGAAAGGGAAGGTGTTAGCACCCTTTCTATCCATGGTTATCCATGGGCTCTTAGATACTTGCTCATTGTGTTTTCAAAAATGGTTTGTTTGCTTTTCAACTGTGGGTTTTAAAAAGTTTCTTTGAAAATTTCAGTTCGACTCTTGTGTCAGAGTGTTTGAAAAGTCGTTTTGAAAGCTTTTGAAAAGTGTTGGTGTGAAAAGAGCTTTTGAGTTTGTTTTGAAATTAGAGCAAGTATCTACGAGTCGTCTACCTACCCTAAGGAATTCGTCTGTGTAAATGTCCTTTAAAGTAGTGCCATCCCACCATTGAGAGGTAGGTAGCACCACCGTTGGAGGTGTTCGGGTCAATTCGAGGTTCGGGACATGGTGATCACCGGAGCAATAGGAAGACACCTTAGAAGCTACCCTCATGCCAGGTTCCCGGATCATGAGGACTTACTAAGACATCCTCTACTCGACGATCACCTTTCGAGGCAAGGCAACAGTGAGGCGTACCCTAGGGGTGGTGTGTGCGAATTGTGTGTCGTTTTCATTGATATTTGTCTTGTCATGTTCATTGTGATCTACGCTTGATTTTATTTAAGGCCATACATTCTTTCATGCTTTTTGTTAACAGTTTAAAATATTTGCGGGAAAAGTAAATCTAAAACTATTACAAATGGCACGGGTCCACATCGCCAAAAATTAAACCGGACCCGATTTGACGGAAAATAAATAAAGCAAATAAAGAATTTAAAATGTGCGAAGAGTAAATGTTACAAAGCTTTGGGAGAGATACATAATTATTTAAACGATATAAAATAAACACGCGAAATTAAACAATTAAAAATACGGGCGTTGGACCCTTTTGCAAAATATTAAAGTTAATGAGGAATTAAAATTAAAAAATTAAAAAGAGAATGTTTTTTTTGGTATTTTTAGTGTTTTTTAGGAATTTGATGAAAGAAGAATTAATTAAAACTAAATACTAAACCTAATTCTAATGGTTTTTAAATTTATTATGAAAGTATCAAAATTTAACCTAAATTAAACCTAAGTTTTTATGTACAATTTAATTATAAAAATAAATAAATAAATATTATGGTAAAAAAGGAAAAAAATTAAAGGGATAAAAATTAAACCTAATTCTATATTTTTGTATTTTTGTTATTAAAAGAATTAAAATTAAAACTCTAATCTAAATTAATTTATTTACATGAACATATTAAAATAAAAATTATTTATCATGTTTTTATCTTTTTTCTGATTTTTTAGGCATTTTATATATATGGTAAAAATAATTTATTAAATTAAAACAATAAAGTAAATAAAATAACAATTGAAAACAAAATAAATAAAAAAAGGAAATTGCAAACCAGGGGGGGGTTCAGGCCCCAATTGTGAGGTATGGCCTTAGCAATCTGGCCCAATAGCATTCAGATTCGTTGACCCTCCCAGACACCATGTGGCAACGTTGACTAGGGTTTATTGTGTTCTTTGAATCCCTGCCTTTGATTTGAATGTGTTAGACGCGTGGACGGCTTGATATGATGAGCGTATGGTGATCCACAAGGTTACACCTGCACTTGAACATATGGTGAAAAATAATATTGAGATAACGTAGACCTGGGACTCGAACCCAGGTCTTATGCCTTGCCAATGCCTTCTCTGACCAGCTGTGCCAACCAAACGCGTTTTATATATATTAAACAAACAAATAATATAAAAGAAAATGGATCAACGCTTGGAAACGCGCGCGAACTTTTAAACAAGCCAATCACTTGATGCCACGACTCCATCTTCTCCACGCGTTCCTGAAAACAAAAACATATGGCAACGGTTTCTTAAGCGTGGTTTTAAGGACGTTTTGAGAAAATAGCGATTAGCTCATCTCTAAACATAAATTAGGCGCGAGGGTGGATTCTTCTTCGTCTCCATGCGCTGAGTTGGATGGTGATCGTTTGGAGTCCTAATTTTTCCTTGTTTTAAAAACCCCAATCTGAAGCTCTGCAAACCCTAACATTTAACAATGGCGAAATTGCCTATAACGCATAATAATCTAATCAAACGCGTGGGTTAGCTTCAGAACATCATGAGGAATGCAAAACACATATCAAAACTTATAAAAAATGCATGAATTGGTATGCACGATTATGACTTTTATTTGATATAGTCTGCACTCATATTACCAATTTCTTGAGTCTGGAAGGATGTTAATGATTGGAACGTGATCAGTGATCTCCAGGGAAGCTATTGAGACAAGAATGGAGGCCTGAATCGACCTCAAAAGTGGTTTACAGTTTTGAGTTTTTTAGTGAAAATTCCAAGTTTTCAATGAGCTTTTCTGCGCAGCTTTTTTGTGTATGTGCATTAGGTTTATGTTCCAGCATATGTAGTGAAGGCATTAGGTTAAGAAAATTGACTAGAATCTCTTGCAATCATAGTTTTCAATATTTGATTTTTCACCATTATGTTTCATATCTTTTTCACATGTTCTTGTATCAATTAAGATCAAATCACTCCCAATCTTTCCTTATTGACTTAGGCACGAAATCTTGAGGCTGAAATGTGTACAAAAAGATTTGAAAACTTAGGTTAGTATTTTTCCTATATTTAATTTGATTTAAATGAATTAATATAAATAATAATTCAAATAAATAAATAAAAAATGAGAAAATACTTCCCTTTGGGCCAAGTGGTCGTGCATATGCTTAGAATGATGAATCATGGAAGAAAAATGGGCCCATTAGCATTTTTAGGTCATTTGAAGTAATGTTGACTTTTCAAAATATCCAAAAATTTCCCAACTTCCACAAGGCATAACTTGCTCAATTTTTAAGCTTTTCTCATGTTCTTGGACATTTTGGAAAGGTATTTGAGTCCTTTAACCAGTGCCTTTTGTCCCATGTCATTTTGATTTACCAATCTCAAGTTATGGCCTTTGACTTAAAGTCCCTTTTTGTTGACTTTTGAAAATGACCTATAATGTTGAAATTGATAACTTTTTGTGAGAGCATTTCTTGGACTTTAAGTATGAAGATGAGTTGTAGGAAATTTCTTTCTCTTCAAAATGAGCTTTGGATGGGATTTTTCTGATAATCCATGTGAAAGTTATGCCCTGGTCAATTTCAGTTGACTTTTTCAGCTGTCCAAATAAGGAAACTTTTGCATCTTGATGATTTTCTGAGCCAAATTTTGAGAATCATGATCAAGCATTGATCAAATGATGTTTGTGGCTTCAAAATGATATGTTGATAAAAAATTTGAACTTTTGACTGTCAAATGACCATTTTGTCCCTACAGTTGACTGTAGTGCAATTTAGGGTTTTGACTGTGCAATTTTGAGCTGAATGCCTTGAAACTTGATATGAGGATGCTTGACCATATTTGTAGGCATATGAGACTTGATTGGACCTTTAAAAACTTCATTTCCTTGATCAGCACACAAGCCCTAGTTTTGACTGTGTAGGAGACCTTTGCACTGTGCAACCCTTGGGGAGTTTTGTGACTTGACTTGGCAATTTCTTGAAGAATATGGGAGGGCAAATTTTGGGGTGCAACAGTTGCCCCTGTTCAATCTTCTTAGACCTGAGGATGCAGATTGGCTGACGTGCCTTTCGTAATCCGAGGGTAGAAGATGATTGGACACTAGAGTGCCCAGAAATTTGCGCTCACATGTTAACAGTGATGGGGGAATGGGCTTATAGATGCCATTTGGAGATTGCTGGATAGGATGATGGGCTTATAGATGCCATCTGGATGTTGATTGCGTAGGAGATTCCTTAGCGAGAACCTGCATACCTGCAAAACAGAAAATGAGTACCTGACACGTTGCAGGAGTTGATTCTAGATGCTTGGTATAGATATGTCCTGAATGGTTACAGGAGCTGAGTCTGGAGCTTCAAAATATGATGAATGAATCAGGGATGGTTACCGCCTTAGCATAAATGGTAAGAGAACCTTGGGCGACTTTAACCTCAACAACGCTCGTTGAGTAAAATCTTAGCGGGAATTACCATCTTTGCAGCATCGGAACGAGAACCATAGGCCATTATAATCTGAAAGGGAATCACCTCACTTGCCGTCGGAGAGGGAATCATAGGAAAAGGAATTGTCACCTCACTCACCGTCGGAGAGGGAACCATCTGAAAAAGGAATTACCACCTCACTCGCCGTTTGGAGAGGGGACCATAGGAGACTATCCCCTCACACTCACCGTCGGAGAGGGAAACATCCGAAAAAGGAATTATCACCTCACTCACCGTTGGAGAGGGGACCATAGGAGATTATCACCTCACACTCACCGTCGGAGAGGGAAACATCCGAAAAAGGAATTATCACCTCACTCACCGTTGGAGAGGGGACCATAAGAGACTATCACCTCACACTCACCGTCGGAGAGGGAAACATCTGAAAAGGAATTACCACCTCACTCGCCGTTGGAGAGGGAACCATAGGAGACTATCACCTCACACTCACCGTCGGAGAGGGAAATATCTGGAAGGAAACCTGGAAGCAGCATCAGAACGTCACCATATCTGGTTTACATCTGAAACTATATCTGGAAGGAAATCTGGAAGCAGCATCAGAACGTCACCATATCTGGGTCATATCTGAAACTATATCTAGAAGGAAATCTGGAAGCAGCATCAGAACGTCACCATATCTGGTTCATATCCGAAACTATATCTAGAAGGAAATCTGGAAGCAGCATCAGAACGTCACCATATCTGGGTCATATCTGAAACTATATCTAGAAGGATATCTGGAAGGAGTATCAGAACGTCACCATATCTGGGTCATATCTGAAACTATATCTAGAAGGATATCTGGAAGGAGTATCAGAACGTCACCATATCTGGGTCATATCTGAAACTATATCTAGAAGGAAATCTGGAAGCAGCATCAGAACGTCACCATATCTGGGTCATATCTGAAACTATATCTAGAAGGATATCTGGAAGGAGTATCAGAACGTCACCATATCTGGGTCATATCTGAAACTATATCTAGAAGGATATCTGGAAGGAGTATCAGAACGTCACCATATCTGGGTCATATCTGAAACTATATCTAGAAGGATATCTGGAAGGAGTATCAGAACGTCACCATATCTGGGTCATATCTGAAACTATATCTAGAAGGATATCTGGAAGCAGTATCAGAACGTCACCATCTCTGGGTCATATCCGAAACTATATCTAGAAGGATATCTGGAAGGAGTATCAGAATGTCACCATATCTGGGTCATATCTGAAACTATATCTAGAAGGATATCTGGAAGCAGTATCAGAACGTCACCATCTCTGGGTCATATCCGAAACTATATCTAGAAGGAGTATCAGAACGTCACCATATCTGGGTCATATCCGAAACTATATCTAGAAGGATATCTGGAAGCAGTATCAGAACGTCACCATCTCTGGGTCATATCTGAAACTATATCTAGAAGGAAATCTGGAAGCAGCATCAGAACGTCACCATATCTGGGTCATATCTGAAACTATATCTAGAAGGATTGCGATAGTTGATAGTAGTCATTTTTGTATTGATCTTTTCCTGAAAAGGTAAAACATTAGTTGAATGCAAGATCATGATGCATGAATGTATGTCCTCAAAATTAATGAGATTCGTGTAGTATGATGCATATGCATGCTATAATGTATGAAGATGTGATGTTTATGAACATATGTTTCCGTATTAAGAAAACAAATCCTTGACGGGTGCCGGGAGGTCACTCCTGGGCTGACGTTGGAGAATTAGATCTTGCTCCGCTGGGGATGATAACTGCAAGAATACCGGTAGGAGAAGATGACTCCGTTGCGGAATAAAACTTGGCAAATGGAAGATTCTGCGGAGAGAAAAAACTCTAGCGACCATGCTGGGGAGTGATACTCTGTGGGAAGAGATATACTTTTGCTGAATTGTTGATAATAACTTACTGGGGATACCCTTGTTGTTGGAAATGCTGATGGACTTCGCTGGGGTAGGAAGACTTCGTCGAGGACGCTCTTTCCGTGGCTTTTGGCTGAGGATAACCCAGTTATATCCTGTTAAGGAAATAACTCTTTGAATAAAGCCGGGCGATGCGTTCGTGCCTTGAGAGGGGTAAGCTTCCGTAACTTACTGGGGATAAGCTTACTGCTTGGGGAGATGATTCCAACTTTCCTGGGGAACTAGATTAGACTCTCCTGGGGAAGTATTGAACTGTATTGGTTATGTTCTTCAACGGACCCTACCTTGACACCTTAGAGGACAGAGCAATCAGATTGCTTAGACCACCCATTATTGCCCCTGTTTCTGATGTGGGAGCGGAAGATACCTGTGGAGGTGCTTGATAGTTGTTGATGGACAAACCTTCTTCTAGTAGGCAGGTGACAAGAAGACGGGACATAGTCGTACGCTTTAATCCCTAACTTTTTCCTGGACCGCCCTTTCGGGTTTTCAGTCCACCGGGATACCCATTTTTGCCCAAGCCGCCCTTTCAGGTTTTCGACTTGCCGGGTGTACAGATTTTTTTTTTCAATTCATCCCTTATTTTGCCCGAACCCTTTTGGTTCGCCGGGAAGCCCTTATTTTTGCCTAGGTGTGTCAACCTAGCGGGTCTTTGATTTTGCGTAGTATTTTTCGACTATGTCCACGCTCTTAGAATGCAGGTAGGTGCCCCTGGCTGCTTGTGTTGCCATATTACCAGAAGGTGTCTGATCGTGCAAGATTCGTTGCTGGAGTGCCCCAAGTGACTCGGGCAGAGATTTGCCCCAGGCTTTTTGGCCTTTTGAGAGATTCTCTGGATCTTGACTTAACTGCCCCAGATGGTAGGCCATGATCATGCCGTACCCCTTGATTGGAGATACTCTTGTTCATTGGACTTTCGTCATGCGAATTTCTATGCTGTTCAAACAAAAAGTCATATGCAAACAAAGTTATGTTAAAAATGCAAAGCTTATGTCTGTCTCGAAGATTTTAAAAATGCATTCTTTTTCATAAAACAAGTGAATGTTTGTAAAACGTGATGTCAACTCCGTATTTACCGTAAGCCTTAAGGAGTCAGGATACCTTTCGTAACAGTATGCTTTCGGACTAACCCATGCTTCAGCTAGGACTTTTAAGGGTTATAACGTGGCCTGGTTCACGGTTTAAGAAACAAAGGATAAAGGCTCAAATTATTTGTACCCACCCGCTCTTCGTGATGTTCTCCAAGCCTAAACTCAGTTGATCGTGCGTTAGACCTTTTTTTGAATTTTTGTCCTGATGTTCCAATGATGGTTCAGATATTGATGATTTATTCTGAATAGGCAGTCATTTTTTGTTTTTGTTGAGGGTTTGTATGACCTCTTTTTTTTTTTTTTTTTGATTTCGTTATCCCTTTCTTTTTTGCCTGAACTGTTTCCTTTTTCGGAATTACAGTCAGCGGGATGCCCCAGTTTCGTAAGTCCCTTTTATAGGTTTTGACTTTTTGGGCTTTTCATTTATGATTTTGTTTTTGATAATGACTGCCTGTCCTTATGATTGTTCTGAACGATCACTGTCTTTTGTTTTTGGAAAGACTCATTTGGTGCCATTCATTGTGTACTTGGATCAACTGAGAAGCCTACCCTGCCCCAGGTTATGATTAAGGGTTTCAATTTTCGAAAATAAAACTCCTACTTCTTTGGCTCAGATGGGTTGACGAGGGATTATCTTCCTTATAACTCCAGTGTTTAGGATTTGAAACAATGCCTGTACCTCATCAGCGGGGTCTGTTCAAAAGCATACTGTAGATCGTGGTATCGTTTTCGTCATCCTCCCTCAAGAGGCTCAGAATTATTAACCAAGAGTTGATCATCAGAAAAAATATGAAAAGAATTTTGAATATAATGAAAACAATTGTATTAATTCCCAAAACAGACATATGCGATGCATTAATAGAATAAAAGAGTTTGCTATGACATTAATTGTTTATATAAGCAAAGAAAAACACAACTCAGAAATTCAAATAAAGGTCTTCAACGATTGGGTAACGGAGCAGTGATTATGTTCGGAGTCTCAGGCACTTCAAACTGAATCTCCCCGGCGTCGATCATGTCTTGAATTTTGTTCTTGAGAGGCCAGAAGTTGTCCGTAGTATGCCCCGGGCTATCAGAATGATATGCGCACCTATCGTTGGGATGATAGTTGGGAGCAGAAGTGTTCGGATTCCGGAGAGGAGCCCTTAAGGTGATCAGCCCTGCCTTCAACATTTGTTGCAGTGCTTGATCCAACGACATGTTGATTTTGGTGTACTGTCGTTTCTCCTTGCGCTGCTGCCCCTGTCCTTGTTGAGCAGGTCCAGAATTGGAGATCTGGATTGCCCCTGCCTCATGACGGCTCTTTTTACCGTGCACAGCATTGGATTCTTTCTTTCCATGATGAGGTTTTTTATCAGAAGGTGCAGCCTCTTGAATTTTCCCAGACCGGATACCAGCTTCTATTTGCTCTCCAGTCAAGATAAGATCTGTGAATCCAGCAGACGAATTCCCAATTAGGTGGTTGTAGAACGGACCAGACAGGGTCCCCAAGAACATATCGACAAGTTCCCGATCCGTCAGAGGTGGTTGTACCCTTCCAGCAAGATCCCTCCATATCTGCGCATATTCTTTAAAACCTTCACTTGATCCTAACGACATACCCTGGAGTTGGGTACGCGTAGGAGCAAGGTCGGCATTATATTGATACTGCTTGTAGAAAGCAGTAGCCAACTCCTCCCAGTTACGAACCTTGGTCCCATCTAGCTGATAGAACCATTCGAGATGAGTCCCTGAAAGACTCTCCTGAAAGAAGTGGATCCACAAATTCTTGTCCACCGTATATGGTTGAATCTTCCGAACATAGGACCTGAGATGTAACTTGGGACAAGACGCCCCGTCATACTTGGTAAAGGATGGTGCTTTGAACTTCCGAGGAATAATCACACCAGTTGACAAACCCAGCTCTCCAAAATCCAGCCCAGGTACCTGTTGGATCTCCATAGCATTCAGCCTATCCTCCAACTGTTTGTACTTGTCTTCGGCAGGAGGGTATTATTCGTCGTTGAAATCTGTCTCGTTGTCGGAGACCACTGGACTGGGAACCCTTTCCTCCTGATGACTGCTCTTCCCCACAGATGGAGTTGTCCTCTCAGTTTGATCCTGCAGGGTATTCCTAGATCTGCGTCTAGGGCTGAACAAAACAGTCCTCTTCTTCTTCTTTTCTTTCTTCAAGAGCAAAGCCTTCAGATCTTGTTGCCCCTAGGTCAAATTCATGATCAGCCCTTGGAACTGGGCATTCTGAGCCTGGAGGGCCTTGATGGACTGCTCAGCTGATGATTTAGGATTCATGACGATCGGCTGAAATAAACAGCGAAGAAGGGTAAGCAACCTGTCAAAGGGACACCTGCAATGCAATGAGATGTATGACATGCATGCAATGATTTCAAGGACCTCGCAGGGTAAACAGAGAAACTTGTTAGAGTTGGAAACTGGCAACTTGATTGAAGGAACTTCCTGTTGTAGAGAGCCCTTCTTCAAGGGTCAAAGGCTCACCATATCCAGTGGGTCATAGCCCCTGACAACCTTGGCTAGAGGAAAATAAATCCTCTTTGCCCCTTGCTGGGATAGTTGATTCACCATGACCTGCATCACAAGCCCTTGAGATCCTTGAAATGGGTTAGGATGTATGCAATGGTATGATGTTATGATATCCATGGGGTAATGTGAGTAACCCTGTCATGAGTCCCAATTAAGGACTATGAACAACCTGCAAGAAACTTAGTAAACCCTGTTATGAGTCCCTATTTAAGGACTATAAACAAAACCTGTAAGAAACCTAGTATATCCTGTTATGAGTCCCTATTAAGGACTATAAACAAAACCTGCAAGAAACTTAGTAAGCCCTGTTATGAGTCCCAATTAAGGACTATAAACAAAACCTGCAAGTAGTTCATGTGTTAGATAACAAGCATGCAAGTAGTCAAGTACGAAGGCACACAAGTCACACAAGAGAGAGCCCTTAGAGTTTAGGCCAGCATGAGGTCTAGGTATTACCCTCTTGAAGTTGGTGGGTTCAACCTGTCCTATTAGAAGTAACCGGGTTCTAAGGTTCCCAATATCACGGGATTGCTTTCATTGTTCATCGTTTCGATTTAGCCACTGAACTGGCGACCGAAATATTCCAGGAAAGCAACCCTCAATTGAGTGTAGTATTGAGTATCAACCAACCTCGGACTGCACCAAAGTCAGTTATCTCACTACCCTAAAGAGGCCAAGATAGTTCAATTAAGGTTCCTAAGGTCTGTTGATGCTTCACGATACCACGCGGAGGCCCCGTACTCTCCTTGACTGAACTCAAGGGTTACCGGTACACACCAAAGTGCCACATCAATGTAGCAGACTGTTTCAACCATGTCGGTATACCCCGCACAGTTCCCTCACAGCCTTGTTGCTACTTTCTAAGAAAGGTATCCCCCAGATCCGGGTTAGGATCTATAGAACTCCCAAGCAACCCACAATAATAAAGCAAACAAAGAAGATAATTGAAAACACAATGATCTTAATCCTAAGGTACACCCCACTTTATAAGATAATCCCCAGCAGAGTCGCTAGTTCTGTGATCGGTGGATCTGGAACTGACTGTTTAACGCTGTTTCGCGAAATGTCGCGGAAGCAAGAGTCGCCACCGTCTTTTATTTTCTCCCAATGGAAAGGACAAAAGCACAGAAAAATTCCTTAAAGAGATTGCTCTCGGTTCGGGAGGTAGGTTATAGAAAGGGAAGGTGTTAGCACCCTTTCTATCCATGGTTATCCATGGGCTCTTAGATACTTGCTTATTGTGTTTTCAAAAATGGTTTGTTTGCTTTTCAACTGTGGGTTTTAAAAAGTTTCTTTGAAAATTTCAGTTCGACTCTTGTGTCAGAGTGTTTGAAAAGTCGTTTTGAAAGCTTTTGAAAAGTGTCGGTGTGAAAAGAGCTTTTGAGTTTGTTTTGAAATTAGAGCAAGTATCTACGAGTCGTCTACCTACCCTAAGGAATTCGTCTGTGTAAATGTCCTTTAAAGTAGTGCCATCCCACCATTGAGAGGTAGGTAGCACCACCGTTGGAGGTGTTCAGGTCAATTCGAGGTTCGGGACATGGTGATCACCGGAGCAATAGGAAGACACCTTAGAAGCTACCCTCATGCCAGGTTCCCGGATCATGAGGACTTACTAAGACATCCTCTACTCGACGATCACCTTTCGAGGCAAGGCAACAGTGAGGCGTACCCTAGGGGTGGTGTGTGCGAATTGTGTATCGTTTTCATTGATATTTGTCTTGTCATGTTCATTGTGATCTACGCTTGATTTTATTTAAGGCCATACATTCTTTCATGCTTTTTGTTAACAGTTTAAAATATTTGCGGGAAAAGTAAATCTAAAACTATTACAAATGGCGCGGGTCCACATCGCCAAAAATTAAACCGGACCCGATTTGACGGAAAATAAATAAAGCAAATAAAGAATTTAAAAAGTGCGAAGAGTAAATGTTACAAAGCTTTGGGAGAGATACATAATTATTTAAACGATATAAAATAAACACGCGAAATTAAACAATTAAAAATACGGGCGTTGGACCCTTTTGCAAAATATTAAAGTTAATGAGGAATTAAAATTAAAAAATTAAAAAGAGAATGTTTTTTTTGGTATTTTTAGTGTTTTTTAGGAATTTGATGAAAGAAGAATTAATTAAAACTAAATACTAAACCTAATTCTAATGGTTTTTAAATTTATTATGAAAGTATCAAAATTTAACCTAAATTAAACCTAAGTTTTTATGTACAATTTAATTATAAAAATAAATAAATAAATATTATGGTAAAAAAGGAAACAAATTAAAGGGATAAAAATTAAACCTAATTCTATATTTTTGTATTTTTGTTATTAAAAGAATTAAAATTAAAACTCTAATCTAAATTAATTTATTTACATGAACATATTAAAATAAAAATTATTTATCATGTTTTTATCTTTTTTCTGATTTTTTAGGCATTTTATATATATGGTAAAAATAATTTATTAAATTAAAACAATAAAGTAAATAAAATAACAATTGAAAACAAAATAAATAAAAAAAGGAAATTGCAAACCAGGGGGGGGTTCAGGCCCCAATTGTGAGGTATGGCCTTAGCAATCTGGCCCAATAGCATTCAGATTCGTTGACCCTCCCAGACACCATGTGGCAACGTTGACTAGGGTTTATTGTGTTCTTTGAATCCCTGCCTTTGATTTGAATGTGTTAGACGCGTGGACGGCTTGATATGATGAGCGTATGGTGATCCACAAGGTTACGCCTGCACTTGAACATATGGTGAAAAATAATATTGAGATAACGTAGACCTGGGACTCGAACCCAGGTCTTATGCCTTGCCAATGCCTTCTCTGACCAGCTGTGCCAACCAAACGCGTTATATATATATTAAACAAACAAATAATATAAAAGAAAATGGATCAACGCTTGGAAACGCGCGCGAACTTTTAAACAAGCCAATCACTTGATGCCACGACTCCATCTTCTCCACGCGTTCCTGAAAACAAAAACATATGGCAACGGTTTCTTAAGCGTGGTTTTAAGGACGTTTTGAGAAAATAGCGATTAGCTCATCTCTAAACATAAATTAGGCGCGAGGGTGGATTCTTCTTCGTCTCTATGCGCTGAGTTGGATGGTGATCGTTTGGAGTCCTAATTTTTCCTTGTTTTAAAAACCCCAATCTGAAGCTCTGCAAACCCTAACATTTAACAATGGCGAAATTGCCTATAACGCATAATAATCTAATCAAACGCGTGGGTTAGCTTCAGAACATCATGAGGAATGCAAAACACATATCAAAACTTATAAAAAATGCATGAATTGGTATGCACTATTATGACTTTTATTTGATATAGTCTGCACTCATATTACCAATTTCTTGAGTCTGGAAGGATGTTAATGATTGGAACGT
Organism: Vicia faba; assembly: GCA_948472305.1. Classification (NCBI taxonomy): domain Eukaryota; kingdom Viridiplantae; phylum Streptophyta; class Magnoliopsida; order Fabales; family Fabaceae; genus Vicia; species Vicia faba. Next base: position 516,908,743 of record OX451738.1, on the reverse strand, counting down.
GATCAGTGATCTCCAGGGAAGCTATTGAGACAAGAATGGAGGCCTGAATCGACCTCAAAAGTGGTTTACAGTTTTGAGTTTTTTAGTGAAAATTCCAAGTTTTCAATGAGCTTTTCTGCGCAGCTTTTTTGTGTATGTGCATTAGGTTTATGTTCCAGCATATGTAGTGAAGGCATTAGGTTAAGAAAATTGACTAGAATCTCTTGCAATCATAGTTTTCAATATTTGATTTTTCACCATTATGTTTCATATCTTTTTCACATGTTCTTGTATCAATTAAGATCAAATCACTCCCAATCTTTCCTTATTGACTTAGGCACGAAATCTTGAGGCTGAAATGTGTACAAAAAGATTTGAAAACTTAGGTTAGTATTTTTCCTATATTTAATTTGATTTAAATGAATTAATATAAATAATAATTCAAATAAATAAATAAAAAATGAGAAAATACTTCCCTTTGGGCCAAGTGGTCGTGCATATGCTTAGAATGATGAATCATGGAAGAAAAATGGGCCCGTTAGCATTTTTAGGTCATTTGAAGTAATGTTGACTTTTCAAAATATCCAAAAATTTCCCAACTTCCACAAGGCATAACTTGCTCAATTTTTAAGATTTTCTCATGTTCTTGAACATTTTGGAAAGGTCTTTGAGTCCTTTAACCAGTTCCTTTGGTCCCATGTCATTTTGATTTACCAATCTCAAGTTATGGCCTTTGACTTAAAGTCCCTTTTTGTTGACTTTTGAAAATGACCTATAATGTTGAAATTGATAACTTTTTGTGAGAGCATTTCTTGGACTTGAAGTATGAAGATGAGTTGTAGGAAATGTCTTTCTCTTCAAAATGAGCTTTGGATGGTATTTTTCTGATAATCCATGTGAAAGTTATGCCCTGGTCAATTTCAGTTGACTTTTTCAGCTGTCCAAATAAGGAAACTTTTGCATCTTGATGATTTTCTGAGCCAAATTTTGAGAATCATGATCAAGCATTGATCAAATGATGTTTGTGGCTTCAAAATTATATGTTGATCAAAAATTTGAACTTTTGACTGTCAAATGACCATTTTGCCCCTACAGTTGACTGTAGTGCAATTTAGGGTTTTGACTGTGCAATTTTGAGCTGAATGCCTTGAAACTTGATATGAGGATGCTTGACCATATTTGTAGGCATATGAGACTTGATTGGACCTTTAAAAAATTCATTTCCTTGATCAGCACACAAGCCCTAGTTTTGACTGTATAGGAGACCTTTGCACTGTGCAACCCTTGGGGAGTTTTGTGACTTGACTTGGCAATTTCTTGAAGAATATGGGAGGGCAAATTTTGGGGTGCAACACTGACTACCAAGTTTGAGAACCTAAGTATGAAGGAAGATGAAACCATTCATGAGTTTCACATGAACATCTTGGAGATTGCCAACACCTCAGGAGCATTGGGAGAAAAGATGTCTGAAGAAAAACTGGTGAGAAAGATTCTCAGATCCCTGCCTAAAAGATTTGCAGTGAAGGTAACTGCTATAGAGGAAGCCCAGGATATCAGCAAGTTAAAGGTGGATGAACTCATTGGGTCTCTTCAGACTTTTGAGATGGGGATCAGTGACAATGTTGACAAGAAAAACAAGAGCATAGCACTTGTATCCAACTCTGAAGATAAAAACAAGGAGGATGAAGAAGAAAATATTTCAGAAGCTATAGCCATGCTTGGAAGACAATTCAACAAACTCATCAAGAGAATGGATCTAAAGTCAAGGTCAAATGTTGAGAACATCCCCTCTGACATTAACAGATCTTATGACTCCAGCAGAAGACCAAGGTCTGAAGAGAAGGGAAATCAAGGCAGAGGAATTCAATGCCATGGTTGTGAAGGATATGGGCATATTCGAGTTGAATGTCCTACCTTTCTTAAGAAACAAAAGAAAGGAATGACTGCTACCTGGTCTGACTGTGATTCAGAAAGTAATTCTGAAGAAGAATCTGCCAAACTAGTTACTGCTCTAACTAGTGTTTGTACCTCTGAAAGTGACACTAGTGATGAGGAAGTGACATTTGAAGAACTGGCTGATACTTACAAGAAATTGTGTATCAGAAGTGCTGAAGTCTGTGCAAAATGAGAGACAAACAAAACTCATCATAAAGTTGGAGGCTGAAAAAAGGGCAGACCTTGAAACTATAAGTCATCTAGAAGGGGAAGTTCAAATGCTAAACTCAAAACTGAACCAGATGACCAAATCTGTCAAGATGCTTACAAATGGAACTGACAAATTGGAAGAAATCCTTCAGGTTGGACAAAATGTGAGAAACAAGTCTGGTCTAGGATTTGTGGCAGCAAAGAAATCTGGTGCAGACAAGAAGATCAGGTATGATAAACAAATGTCAAAGCAGATGTCACAACATAACACTCAACATCGGGAACAGAGAAATATGAAGAAAAAGTACCAAAGATGGAGATGTCATCATTGTGGGAGGTTTGGTCACATAAAGCCTTTCTGCTTCAGATTGTATGGATACCCTAATCAGAACCCAGGTGTCAAACCTAAGTCTAATAGGGTACCACATACTCCTCAATGGAAGAAAAAGGCTACTGCCCTGATAGCCCACACTTCCCTGAGAGTCTCTGCAAAGGAAGACTGGTACTTTGACAGTGGGTGTTCTAAGAACATGACTGGAATCAAGAACCTTCTCAATAATGTTAAACCTCACACCACTAGTTATGTGACCTTTGGAGATGGTGCTAGAGGTGAAATCAAAGGAGTTGGTAATTTGGACTGCCCTGGAGTTCCAAATCTGAATGAAGTACTATTGCTAAAAGGCCTGACTGCTAATCTCATTAGTATCAGTCAATTATGTGATCTAGGATTCAAGGTCAACTTCTCAAAATCTGAATGTCTTGTAATTAATGAAAAACAAGAAGTTGTAATGAAAGGAGTCAGATCTAAAGACAATTGTTACTTGTGGGAGCCTGAGAACACTAATTACTCCACTGTGTGTTCTATTGCCAAAGAAGAAAAAGAGGTGAAACTGTGGCACCAAAAACTTGGCCATCTTCATCTAAGAGGAATGAAAAGGATTATCTCCATGGAGGCAGTCAGAGGGATTCCAAGACTGCAAATTGATGAAGGGAGAGTTTGTGGTGAATGTCAGGTTGGTAAGCAGACTAGGATGTCACATCCAAAGTCAAGACATCTGACCACCTCTAAGGTTCTGGAACTTCTACATATGGATCTGATGGGACCAATGCAGGTGGAAAGTCTTGGTGGAAAGAGATATGCCTATGTTGTTGTGCATGACTATTCCAGATTCACCTGGATTAACTTCATTAAGGAAAAATCTGATGTGTTTGAAGTTTTTAAAGAACTGTGCAAAAGAATTCAAAGAGAAAAAGAAGGGTGTATTGTCAGAATCAGAAGTGATCATGGCAAGGAATTTGAAAACAATAAGTTTAATGAGTTCTGTTCCTCAGAAGGAATTAGTCATGAATTCTCTTCTCCTATAACTCCTCAACAAAATGGAGTTGAAGAGAGGAAAAATAGGACCATACAGGAATCTGCCAGAGCTATGATACATGCCAACAGACTTCCTTTTCATTTTTATGCTGAAGCTGAATACATTGCAGCTGGTAGTAGCTGTTCTCAAATTATCTGGATGACATAGATGCTCACTGAGTATAATGTCACACAAGATGTTATGACATTGTACTGTGACAATCTGAGTACAATTAACATTTCCAAGAACCCTATTCAGCATAGCAGGACCAAGCACATGGACATTAGACATCACTTAATCAGAGACCTTGTAGAGGAGAAAACAATTAATCTGGAACATGTTGCCACTGAGCTACAACTGGCTGACATGTATACCAAGGCACTTGATGCAAATCAATTTGAAAACTTGAGGGGAAAGTTGGGTATTTGCCAACATGAGAAATTGTAGCAATTAATTTTGCTTAAAACAAGGGTTGAAGGAGTTATTTTTGTTAAGTCTATTTTGAGTGGGTTAATCATATGTTTTGCCAATTCTTTCAAAATTATTAAGAAGTTGAATAGACACTCATTTGCCTCCTTCCTCTCCCGACTTTGCAACAAATCCCTTTCTCTCAATCAAAGTTTTCTCTCTAGTTACTACTGGTTTTCTAAGTCAATCAAAATGTCTCAAACATCATCCTCATCCAAGACGACCGTTTCATCTTCATCATCTGATCAAGATTCTCGGGCAATCACCTCATGCATGGATTTTAAAGTCCTGGAGATTACTCCTCTTAGAGAAATGGCAACTAACCCCTCCAAGGTCAAAAAGCTGAGAACAAGGCATGCAGGAAGGTCTCAAGCTACTTCATCCGGTAATCCCTCTCAACCTTCATCTTCTGTACCAAATAGGGAAGGATCAGCTTATGTACATCAAGCAATAGCTAGGCTTGTTACAAGAATACTGAGTGAGAACCACTCTGTACCGGGGATTTCTGTTCCATTAAATCAAGAATCAGCAAGCCCAAATGTTGAAGCAAATCCAGATGTCTCTGAGAATGTTGAGACACCAAATGACAACATTCAGAAATCATCTTAAAACCTTGATGATATTCAGAACCCTTCAGAGAAGAATGTTGAACCACCTGTTATTGATGTGGATGAGGAATACTCAGACAATGACCTAATTGCAAATATCAACCCTAGCATAGCTAGGAGAATGATGAACAGAAAGGGTAATCAGGATGCTGCAAAATGTCTGACTAAAGAGAAACCTGCTGATAAGAAAACCAGGTCTGAAGGCAAGACTGGTGTAGAAACTGTGAAGACTGGACTGTCCAAAGGTATGGTGAAAGCCCAAGTGCATACTGGGAGTCTCTCAAAGCCTGCGAGACAACCAATAACAAAGAAGAGAAAAGAACCTGAGCCTTCTAATTCTGATGAGGAATCAAAATTTGAAATTGATGTTGAAGACATTCCTCTCAGAAGGAAACTCCCTTCCAGCAAAATGGCTAGAGTTCCTGAAGTCCCCACTGACAACATTTCATTTCACCACCCTGAAAATGCCAACAGATGGAAGTATGTTTGCTTGAAGAGAATAACCTTGGAAAGAGAACTAAACAATGGTGCCATGGATTGCAAGGAAATCATGGACCTGATCAAAGCTGCTGGACTAATGAAGACTGTGGTAAAATTTACCAAATGCTATGAAAATCTGGTCAAGGAATTCATAGTGAAGTTGTCTGATGAATGTGTTGATGGAAGGTTAGCTGAATTTGAATGTGTCTATGTGAGAGGAAGAAGGGTTAATTTATCTCCATCTGAAATTAACAAATTTCTTGGAAGATCAAATGAGGCTTGCCCTGAACTAGAAGTCACTGACAATGAAGTATGCCAAACCATCACAGCAAGACAAGTCAAGTGCTGGCCCTTAAAAGGCAAGCTGAATGCCAGCAAACTAAGCATGAAATTTGCCATCCTGCATAAGATTGGTGCAGCCAACTGGGTCCCTACCAACCATAAATCAACCATCTCCACAGGATTGGGGAGATTCATTTATGTTGTTGGAACCAAGACTGAATTTGATTATGGCAGGTATATTTTTTATCAAACTTTAAAACATGCTGGTAGTTATGATGTTAAAGGCCCTATTGCCTTTCCCTCCCTCCTATGTGAAATTATCCTTGCTCAATACCCTGATATCCTGGTGGAAAGAGATACTGCTTGCAAAAGAGCTCCTGCTCTTGGGTTACACTACAAGCTATTTCAGGGATCTCATGTTCCTGACATTGTCATAACATCAGCTGAGACATCATCTGTAAAAACTCAGTCCAAGACATCTGATGTTATAGTTGTATTGAAAGAGACCTGCAAAGTGCTGGAGACAAGGAAAAAGACTCTAGAAAACCTAATTGCCAGATTAGAACAGGAGGAGACTGAAGGAAACAGAAGGGAAGAGGGTGCTGCTGAAGATCAGCTCAATGCTGAAGAAAGTAGCTCCTCTGAAGATGACAGTGCTTAAAGTTTGGTGGAGTTGACAAGCCTGATGCTGGTTCCTGTTGATGCAAGTGATTTCAGTTTTTCTTGTTGTTTTTATTACTCATTTTGGATAACTGTATAACATATAAGTACATGTATCTTTGGCCCATTTGTGGCTAAAGAGGGGGAGATATTTTGTGTTAATTCTTGGTAGACATTATATTTTTCTGCAGACATATTCATTCTGCTGCTCTATATTCTCTGATTGCTTAGGGGTTTTAGCCAAAAATATGCCAAAGGGGGAGTTTGTAAGTGTTTAGTTATTGGCATGTATTTTTGGTAAAACCAGGTGTGTAAATGTCATGACTGATGTCATAACATTCTGGATTATTAGGTACTTTATGCAGAAAAAGTATGGCATACAGTAGCTACTGTTTATGAGTGTGTATCTGAGCATTTTGAAATGATCACATTTATTGCCTTCTACCAAAATCAGTAAACAGGAATTCTGATGTCATAACAAATGTTAAGACATCCTGTACTGATCTAACAGATATGCAGTTTGGTTAATTCTGAGATTTTTCAGGAAGATGGCTCTTTCCTTCCAGAACAGAATCTCACGTGGACTTTGGGTTAACCTAGCTCAACCCTAATCTGGTTGATAAAGTCTTGTGACCAAGTCTTAAGGTTAAACCTAATTAACCCTAGCTTTTTGTGGAAACCCTAACTGAAGAAACAGCTGCATATATATTCAACAGGAATGCTGGTTGCAAAGTAACTTTTTTTACTGAAGATCAATTAGGAGCTGTATAGTTTTAACTGCTGTAATCCAAGCAAGTATCATTGTGATAAGTGACTTGGAATAGGTTTTGATTGTAAGGGTTTTTGTATCACTCAAAGCTTTGAAGCAAGAGTGTTTTGTGTCTCTTGACTAAAGCTTTGAAGCAAAGTCAAGTTAGGTTTATGTATCACTCAAAGCTGTGAACACGAGTGTTTGTGTTACTTGATTAAAAAGCTGTGAAGCATAATCAAGTGTATGTTCTGAAGAGTGTCTTCATTATTTCATTAGTCAATTGTTTTAAGTATCACTGCTGTGATTGAGGGGGAGTGAGTAGGAACTCAGGTTTAAGTTGAACTTAGATTGAAGTTGCATTGGGTAGGTCTTAAGTGAAGGAGATAAACTGGTTGGTTTATTCCTGAATTAATATCTCTTATAGTGGATTTCCTCCCTGGCTTGGTAGCCCCCAGAGTAGGTGTTGTTTCACACTGAACTGGGTAAACAATTGACTGTGTTCTTTACTGTTTTTATTTACTGTCTTATAGAAAGTCAGATACGGTGTCATAACATTCACTGTGACATTGAGTATCTGCTGCCATAATTTCAATATGTACATGAGAAAAGTGCGAGATGCGCAATCCAAATAAAAGCAAAAGGGGTAGGACAAATTTGGGGTATTACAGCTGCCCCTATTTAATCGTCTTAAACCTGAAAGTACGATTGGCGCATGCCTTTCGGAAGTTCAAGGTTGAAGATGATTAAATATCAATGCCAAAAATTTGTCCTGAGAGAGAGTAAGTGTTCTCTTTATTTTTTTTTGGTATCCGCTGGGGAAAAGAAATTTGTTTTTTCAATGAAGAGACAGAGATTGGACTTGTAACGTGGCTGGATGCCAATACAAGACAAATGGTTGGTATGAAAAGACAGTGGACGAGGTTTGCGGGCGACCTACGATCCTAAGGTGACACATGAGAGTGATTTGACAGAGAACCTAGCCAAAGGGCGATCTCAGGTTCGATGGTGATCTACAGAAAGAACCTAGCCAAGAGGCGATCTCAGGTTCGACGATGATTTGAGGGAAGAACCTAGCCAAGAGGCGATCTCAGGTTCTAAGAAGGTGATCTAAGGAGGAACCTAGCCTACGGGCGATCTCAGGTTCAACGGTGATCTACGGAAAGAACCTAGCCAAGAGGCGATCTCAGGTTCGACGATGGTGATATAAGGAAGAACCTAGCTAGGAGGCGATCTCAGGTTCTAAGAAGGTGATATAAGGAAGAACCTAGCCAGGAGGCGATCTCAGGTTCGACGATGATTTGAGGGAAGAACCTAGCCGACAGGCGATCTCGGGTTCTAAGAAGGTGATCTAAGGAGGAACCTAGCCAAGAGGCGATCTCAGGTTCTAAGATGATCTAAGGAAGAACCTAGCCTACGGGCGATCTCAGGTTCGACGGTGATTTGAGGGAAGAAACTAGCCAAGAGGCGATCTCAGGTTCTAAGATGATCTAAGGAAGAACCTAGCCTACGGGCGATCTCAGGTTCGACGATGATCTATGGGAAGAACCTAGCCAAGAGGCGATCTCAGGTTCTAAGAAGGTGATATAAGGAAGAACCTAGCCAGGAGGCGATCTCAAGTTCGACGATGATCTAAGGAAGAACCTAGCCTATGGGCGATCTCAGGTTCGACGATGATTTGAGGGAAGAACCTAGCCAAGAGGCGATCTCATGTTCGACGATAAACGGAAGAACCTAGCCTATGGGTGATCTCAGGTTCGACGATGATCTATGGGAAGAACCTAGCTAAGACGCGATCTCAGGTTCTAAGATGATCTAAGGAAGAACCTAGCCTACGGGCGATCTCAGGTTCGACGGTGATTTAAGGGAAGAACCTAGCCAAGAGGCGATCTCAAGTTCTAAGATGATCTAAGGAAGAACCTAGCCTACGGGCGATCTCAGGTTCAACAGTGATTTGAGGGAAGAACCTAGCCAAGAGGCGATCTCAGGTTCGACGGTGACGGTATGGGAAGAACCTAGCCTACGGGCGATCTCAGGTTCGACGATGATCTAAGGAAGAACCTAGCCTACGGGCGATCTCAGGTTCGACGATGATTTGAGGGAAGAACCTAGCCAAGAGGAAATCTCAGGTTCGACGGTGACGGTATGGGAAGAACCTAGCCTACGGGCGATCTCAGGTTCGACGATGATCTAAGGAAGAACCTAGCCTACGGGCAATCTCAGGTTCGACGATGATTTGAGGGAAGAACCTAGCCAAGAGGCAATCTCAGGTTCGACGATGATCTACGGGAAGAACCTAGCCTACGGGCGATCTCAGGTTCGATGGTGATCTAAGGAAGAACCTAGCCTACGGGCGATCTCAGGTTCGACGATGATCTAAGGAAGAACCTAGCCTACGGGCGATCTCAGGTTCTAAGATGATCTGAGGAAGAACCTAGCCTACGGGCGATCTCAGGTTCTAAGATGATCTAAGGAAGAACCTAGCCTACGGGCGATCTCAGGTTCTAAGATGATCTAAGGAAGAACCTAGCCAAGAGGCGATCTCAGGTTCGACGATGATCTAAGGAAGATCCTAGCCTACGGGCGATCTCAGGTTCGACGATGATCTAAGGAAGAACCTAGCCTACGGGCGATCTCAGGTTCGAAGATGATCTAAGGAAGAACCTAGCCTACGGGCGATCTCAGGTTCGACGATGATTTGAGGGAAGAACCTAGCCAAGAGGCGATCTCAGGTTCGACGATGATCTACAGGAAGAACCTAGCCTACGGGCGATCTCAGGTTCAACGGTGATCTAAGGAAGAACCTAGCCTACGGGCGATCTCAGGTTCGACGATGATCTAAGGAAGAACCTAGCCTACGGGCGATCTCAGGTTCTAAGATGATCTGAGGAAGAACCTAGCCTACGGGCGATCTCAGGTTCTAAGATGATCTGAGGAAGTACCTAGCCTACGGGCGATCTCAGGTTCTAAGATGATCTAAGGAAGAACCTAGCCTACGGGCGATCTCAGGTTCTAAGATGATCTAAGGAAGAACCTAGACAAGAGGCGATCTCAGGTTCGACGATGATCTACGGAAGAACCTAGCCTACGAGCGATCTCAGGTTCGACGATGATTTATGGGAAGAACCTAGACAGGAGGCGATCTCGGGTTCTAAGATGAAAATATGGGTTATGACATGATGATTGTTTAGATAAATGACATGGATGAGTGTTTAGGGAACTGGTTACCAGACAAGAACTGGGTTTAGAACGACAAAGCGTATTGATTTTGCTTGGCACTGAAAAGGTGAAGGTCACTGACTGGGACTTCTGGGGATGATATCCTCCTGTAGGGATGTATTATTGTCCTTGAATAATTCAGGTCTTTTGTGTAAGGTACCTGATCTGGCTTATGCTTTATATGCATGTTTGAATATCTTTTGACGCAAAGATCCATTCTGATGGATCAGCTATGGGCTTTTAAGGATGCAATGTTATGCAGTGATAAATATATGCAATGCGAAGAAATAAACTTCATGGGGATAAGAGAAGGCCCATTGGGAACCTCTGCTCATCACTGGGGATGTCAATACATATTGGCGCTGGAAGCCTATAGTACCGAAGATCGCTGGGGATACTGATAAGAGTACACACTGGGGAGCTCTTGAAGACCAAAGATCGTTGTTGACTCTGCTGAGGATTGAATTGCTGACGAAGCGAGTCTTCAGGTACGATGCTGGATTCTGAATCATACCGTTGGGAAGAGATAACCAGGCCAGACTTCCAAACATCCTGAACCGTTGAGAGGATGACAGAACTGAATATGCCGAAGAATGGATACTGAACATCATGTGGATCCCTTTGAATACATGCTCCAAGTTTACGCACACTGGGGAATTGTTTCTTGAATCACTTGGGGAATAAGAGATGGGCGTGGACACTTACAAGTGCCCCGGTTGAGTTCTGCGAATGCCCCAGTTTAGCTTCACTGGGGATGTTCTTGATTAACTCCACTAGGGATGCACTTGCGCGTGCTGAGTCAAAAGACGATTCTATATTTTCTGAATTCTCTTGAGGAATCAAGTCCGAAGTTGTCTGTAGAAGATGAAGGTGTCTTCGTGTACTGGCTAGGTCAGGGTGACCGTTATGATGCTTTTAGCTTGATTGTAGTCTCGTACAACATAATTGGCTTGAGAAACTTTGCAAGTATGGATGAGGAATGCCCCTGTCTGGAGGGTCTCTGGGAAGATCTAGGTCGAGTAGAAGACCAGAAGATTCGTGCCATAATATGATATGAGGTGGCCTTCCCCAATGTCTTGAGCCACGAAACAAACTGTTCTTGATTATAGCTTTCTTGGAGAGATTTGTCGAATCTCGACGTAACTTCCCCAGGTTGAATGAATTCTGAATAGGTTTCTCAACGTGATAGCCTATGATTGATCGAGCTTGAAGAGACTTATCGACGTGATAGCCTCTGATTAACAGCTTGAAGAGATTAATCGATCTGATAACCTATGATTGATAACTTTGAGGGAATGCCCCAGATTTGGCTGAGCTTGGAGAGATCGGTTCTCGACTTGATTGCCCCGGATTGACGGACTCTGCTAACTTCATCCTTGAAGGATACTCTAACTGTGAAGTACCAAGATGATTTCTCTTGACAGAATCTTTGGTTTAACATGCCTCTGGATTAGTCATTTCTCTTGTGGCAGCTGACTCTTGCTTCAACAAGGTATTCAAGTCTCTCTTATTTGACAAGATTGAGCTCTTTACCGATTGTCCATTGTGTAAACTTACTTGATGTTGATCAGTTGTTTTGTATGCAGAAGAATGTTTATTATGAGAATGATAATTCTAATGTAACACATAAGTAAGTCTTGAAGTTTTAAAAAACTTTGAATGAAATGACGTCACAACTCTGTTGTGAACGAGTCACTAGCTAGAGAGAAACATTTGCAAATTCTTTTTTCATGAAAGATAATGCAAGCATATGATGCCAACATAGATATTCAAACATACCTCTTAGGAGTCAGTTAAACGCTATCTCGTTGTAGCACGCTTTCGAATTGACCCATGCTTCAGTTAGGACTTTTATGGGTTGTAACGTGGCCTGGTTCACGGTTTTAGAAAAAAGGTTTTAAGGCTCAAAATTATTTGGTGCCCACCCATTCTCCATGATGTTCTTCATTCCTACGTTCAGTTGACCTGGTACAAGCATTCATCTCTCTTGAAGAGTTTGCAATTATTGGGGAACCACTGTGGTTTCTTGGACACGACAGTCACTAACTTCTGATTTTGGTGTCTGATCAGACGACTTTTTTCTTTGATGAGGATTTTCATTGGTAATCCTTTTCTCGCCTTTTAGGCTTTTCGATTTATTTCTTGCTTTCCCTAATTTTTGCCTGGACAAATTCTTTTGAATTTTGATTTGGGAGTCCAGCGGGATGCCCCAATTTTTGCCTAAGCGACTTTTTTTCATGTTTCGACTTAGCGGGGATTTTTGTTTCTTTCTTATTCGTATTTTTCATTTTGAACAAGTCGTTGATCTTTGCATTGTTTTTGATTTGTCGGAAGTGATCATGACTGCCTGAGTCTTTAGTAGATGATGGATAGCCATTATTGTATTGTCATTTGTTGACCTCCTGATGTGCGAGAGATACCCATTGGGATATAGTCAAATAGACGCACGTTGTTGTTAGATGAGGGTTAGGTTTTGACTTTCCTCAACCTTTTGATGGATAACCATTGTTGTATCCTTGGATGCACACTCTTGATGAGTTCTGAATGCTTGATTAGATTAGCTGAACACTACCCGCCCCAAGGTTAAAATGAGGGTTTTTTCTGAACAGAAAGGAAACTCCTACTTCGAAGGCTCAGAGGGGTTGACGAGGGTCTATCTCCCTTATATCTCCGGTGTTTGGGGATTGAAACAAGGCATGTACATCGTCAGCAGGGTCCTACTCAAAAGCATACCAACTAGAGATTTTGCGTTTTCAGATTATCGTCATCCTCCTTTGAATCTTTACCTAAGCATAAGACTAGGAAATTTGGCATCAATATGAAAGTAAAACATTTAAAGAGTGATAACGAATGGATGAGTAAAAATGAAAGGAACACTTCAAGACAATCATACTTACTGCATTAAGATTTTCGTTCAAAAATAGACAAGTTTCTATATACAAGCAATGTTTAAGCAAACAAGCAAGAATGCAAATGAAAATGCAGTAAAGAAACCAATGATTGCCATTGTTGAGGAGACTTGACTCCGTATGGACTTGCTGATTCTGACGACTTTCTGTAGTCTTGATGCTCGAGTGTGCGAGAGAATTCCCCTTCAGATCTGATGTGAACACAGTAGTCTCTGGATTGAGTCTGTCTTGGACATTGTCTTTGGATGACATACCATCTTCAATCGATTGGCCAAGTGCCCCAGTATAATATGCATCACCAAGCATATCATGTCTTAAAGAAATGATAGACATCATCATCAGAGTTTCCATGACCTAGCTTATCTGAGTATTTAATCCATTATCTTCCTGCTTGAAGAAGTTTCTGACTACGAGCCAAAGCTTGCATGTACCACTCGGAGTTATTCCATAACTGATCTCTGAGCATGTGCGGTGAGAAATCAAGTTAAATCTTTGAAGATAACCCAAGGTCTGAATAAGAATCCCCAATCTTCGGGTACCTGTTATGAATGCATGAATATGCATGGGGTGCATGAAAGAATGCCATGTCATGTTCTGTCATTTCCAAGGAATTTGCGTGCTTTGATTTTGATTTTACGCAAGTAAGGGATGGAAGGGTTCAACACAAGGCTTGCAAATATGATTCCTTGGAAATAATAGAACATGTATGTTAAGCATGCGGTTAACCATGTTATGTATGCAAAGGCATGGGATCAAGGAGGATCAAGGTTCCATCATTTCTGAATAAGATTGTTGCACTGCTCTGAATCATGTGGGTATCATCAGATCAAATGTTTGGCACAACTTCCGCACATATAAGAACCAAGTACCATGTGGATCTCCCATTGTACGGGGTCAAGGCTTCTGGGACTGGATACTGTTGAGCATTTCTGAACAATGTTGGGAATACCAAGATTGAAGGCTTGAATGAACCTCTAGGTAAACAAGTCAGAAACTCAGAAAATAAATCTGAGAACCATACGGTCACCAACACGATATAGCATCTGCATAAAGTCATAACAGAAATCCAGAATATAGCCATTAGAACCAATAGTCACCGTCTGATCATAGTCACCATATGAGCATGAGTAACCATCTGAACATAGTCACCATATGAGCATGAGTAACCATCTGAACATAGTCACCACCTGTACCTGTGATAAGAATTCCCTCCCCGCTCACAATTGAAAACTAGGTCAGGGTAAGGCAATGGTAACTCAGAATCGAGGTTACTCCTGAAAAACTATCGCCGTATCACCTAAGTGAAAACGATAGCCCCTCATTTGTACCTCATCTGAGCATGGACGACATGGCGGCGATAGTGAGACCTAAGTTAACTAGCCGTTCATGTTCCACTCTAATCCTAGGGTTCCTATGGTATACAACTCTGGCCTGGGTATTGGGCCTTTTACCTCATAGTAACACCCACCCAATAAGAAGCAGATCCAGTACAACAGTAGTATATGGAAGACAGTAAAATGCAATGCATATGTATGCTCAAGTATATACAAAATGAATGAATAAACTGAAAGCATAAAGATAAACACCCAAATGAAAGAAAGCAAGAGCTAGGAGCGACTCCAGGATGGACCAGCATTTGGTCGACCTATCCCCAGTGAAGTCGCCAGCTGAAACAACCGGCTGAAAATCATCAAAACAATGAAGTCGCCATCGAACGTCTTTTATCCCACATGTAGGGAAAGGTAAACATCGAGAAAACCTGAGAAGGGAGAAGTCACGGTCTTGCGACCGAGAGATCGGGTAAGGGAGTCTGTTACGCGAGGGGAAGGTATTAGCACCCCACACGCCTGTAGTACTCTACGGTATCCACTCTTGTTATCTATCTTATGGGTGTGTTTAGTCTATGCTTACTGTTTATTACTGCTAAGGGAAAATGCATGCAAAAGAAAGGGGAAAGAATGTAGGGAAAATAAAATTGTGCTCGCCTGGGCCCTACCCCAATGCCTACGTATCCTTTTTGAGGAATCAGAGCTACCGTAGTTCGGCTCATATGTTTTTTTTTTTGTTTTGTGTTTTTTTATGGACAATGTTAATTCCGCCTTCTGCTGCAGCTCGACCTTTGGAGACTTATGCGTTGGCACAGAAGTAAATTAATCATGTCCTTACCTAAAAAGGGTTTTAGAGAAAAGGTGCTTGAGCGCACAAAATGATTTGAATTTGTTTTGTATTTTTGTTACCTTGAAAAAGGGTTTAAGTGAGATTAGCATGTTTTTTATTTGCTAAGAAGAGAATTTTTTGTTTTGAATGCACATGCAAAAGGGGAGAAAAGAGTCTAAGGGAGACTAGCCTATTTCTAAACCTAATGTTATCATACAATGGTGGTCCTACGTCAAGGATGAAAGGGGAAGTTTCTACCTAATGTCAGCATGCATGGTTTATGACCTAAGGTCTAACTTGCGTCTGAACAGAGCAAGCGTATCCTAAGGGAACATGGTATGTACAAGGATAGAGCAAACAAGCCAGCAAAAAGGAAGCACACCTAAAGGGATCCTGCCTAGGTTAGCATGTCGAAGAAAGTCTAACAAAACTATCCTATAGGGAACATGCGATGAGAGCAAAGTCGTGATCTCAATTACTAAATTGAGTGACTCATCGATCGGCAAGAAATAACAGAAAGCGATAAAATCCTATAGGGAGCATGCACTGAGAGCGAAGTCGTGATCTCAATTGCTAAATTGAGTGACTCATCGATCGACAAGAAAGTAAACAAACATAATCACAACACATATAGAAAATGAAGTGGGGAATGCCTGCTACAGGTCTTTAAACAACGACTTCGAGCGCACGCTCTTTATTTCCTACTTCTCATGGTATCTAGAAAGCAATAAAGTGCGAAAATGAGGAATAAAATGAAGTTGCGACGATACCGAACGGAGAAAGTCCGTTGCTTCTTCAAAACTGTGCAAGCGGTAAGAAGATTCTACCAAAGCTTCCTTTAACGAGTGATCGAAGAATTAATCCCCGAACATTCCACATTGTGAAAATTATGCCAATTATTCTATCACGAAATCTAGGCTAAAAATGGTAATAAAACTGATTATCCAACATGAAAATAATAGAAACTCTAGTTAAAGTTCCCTACTATTTATTTATTTTTATCACTAAAATTATGAAAAGAAAACTAATAAGACATATAAAAAAAAATCTAAAGTCAGGGAGTACAAGGCTGTAATCAGGGGTTGTATTGAAAACTATGGTGCAAGGCCCAAGAAAATTCGGTCCAATAAACAATATAAGGGTCCAGATTTTTCAATATTCTTTATTATTATCCAGATTACTGTTTCACTTATTAATATATTAAATCAAATAAAACTAAAAAAACAAATTAAAAAAAAGGGAATTAGGGCTCAGTGTTGGTCTTACCTTCTCAGAACACAAAACGGCGCCGCACATGCTCTGCTCGTCTCTTTCATCCAGATTCCTCTTGGATGCATCGATTCCTTCTCCGTCGTTGTCTTCGATTCGGTGTCGATCATCACCGTCCCTCATCCTTCTTCTTAAACTACCAAAGCCATTCAATTTTCAAACTCCTAATTCATCTCCTCATCATACATCAACCTCTGATTCCATGCTTTCCTCTTTGTTGTTAACAACCGTATCACTCAATCACCACCACTGTAATACTTTCTGATTCCGTCACGGCATCACGCTTTAGTTCCCTGCTCAAACCGTCTTCGATCGCAATTCTCAACCTTAGCTCTGTCTCTGTAGATCTTGCTCCTTCAATCGCGCTCGGTTCCGTCAAGACGAGGCTTAATACCGCTCGATTCTCAACATCGGCCTCTGATTCGGTTTCAACGCAATGAAGATGATGAATCGAAAGGTACTTGCGTTCTTTCCTTCTGTTCACTCGTCTTCATCTTCTTTATCTTCAATTTGGTTTCATTTTGATATGTTGTTGTTGTTGATCCTTACGATGTGCGTGGATCTGTGTTGAGGAAGAGTGGGAGATTCGTTTTTGTTGCTGATTATGAGAGAAAGATGATGATCATGATGCTTGAAGTGTTACTGTGGTTGTTGCGAAGCTATTGCAGATTGAAGCTGAGAGAGAAACTCGATGCAGTGTGAAGATTCGATTCTAGAAGATGATGGAAAAAGGTTGAAGAAGTTGCAGAGAAGAAAGGGTGACAGTTATGGACAGAGAGTGCCAAGAGTTCTCTGATTTTTCTAGTGAGTTGGTGGTGATTCTCCAGATTGTGAAGAATGATCGATTCTGGTGACGTTGAAGATGGCAAAGGTATTTGCAGAATGTTTTTTGGTGTGATTGTGCAAGAGAGTGAAGAAAAAATGCAAGTAAGTTTTTCTGTTATTACAGTATCGTGAGTCTTCTCTCTTATTTTGTGAACTCTCTCTCCCTCTTTTCTGTTACGTTTCTGTTGAGGACGTTGGGGGTTATGGTTAGAGGATCAAAAAAATCCCATTCTAAAGGTTGGGATTCTGTTATAAGTAAACTGTTATTATTTTTTTTTGTTACATGCAGTTAGAAACAGTTAGGAGGTTGTGAATTGGTTACAGGTCAGTTAGTTGTGGTTAGGAAAATAGTTAGGGAGTTAGTTTTGCTTTTGAATTTCTGTTATGTGAATTTTCTATGATGAACTGTAAATCTATTTTCCACGGTTTCCCCCTGATTTTTCTGACAAACTTTCCTCTGCTGATTTTTAAATTCCAGCCATTTTCTGATTCATTCCTTCTTCCCTTTCTCTTCTGATTTCCTGATTTGATTATGTTCTCAATTAACTGGATGTGGTCATTTCAGAACTAATTTAGTAGATGTAGTTAACTGGTTTTAGTTTGTTGGAAATTCTGTTACAGGTTGTGGAGAATAGTCATTTTTCTCTTTGTTCTAAATTGGTGCAGGACATTGGTTTCTCTTGTATTTGTTGTGATATTTTCTCAGATATTTTGCTTTTCTGGAATTCTCAATTGATATTTTCTGATACTTTTTTTTGTTACAGATTTATGCTAGTAGTTAGGAGGGTGAGTTGATGGTTCTTGGGGAACAGACATAATACCAGCAATGATTTTCAGATTCTTGGTAAACTGCCGAGTAATATCACGCGAACCTTTCTAGAATCGACTTGTAGGATTGGTGATATTGGACAACAATTTAGAATTGATTTTTGAACCGTTATATGTGCTGCAGGAAAATGGCACAACTAGTATGTAGGGTGATGAGGCGATTATGACGGGCTGCCATGGAATTGTGTGATTGTGTTAATCTTGGAAACGTTCTGTTCTTTCATATCGACATGCATATGTATGTGTAATGGACTGCAATCTTTTACGCAAGTTGGATGTGTGGGTGTAGCAAGGTATTGGATAGGTTTAATCGTGGATGAAGCTTTGGAACATGACTTGAAACATGAAGTAAGGGAATAAGAAGTGGAGATTTGGCATGAAGATTTTGAAGAAAATTGATGACACTTGGATGGAGTTTTGGTAGATTTAGGCTTTATGTCTTAATGCTTTCTTGTAAAAAATTTTATGTATTAAAATATGACAGGAATGTAACCTTAGAAAATACTTGAAATTATGTAATGATTTATGGTGTAAATGGCCATGACTTTTGGAATCTTTGAGATGGTGATGTTGTGCTAGAATAGGTAATATACTTGGCTTGTATGATGAAATTGCTTGAATCTTGATTACTATTGAATCTCTTTTAATACTTGGTAGAAATTTGAATGAACCTTGAATGTTCTTGAATGGTCATGTCTTAAAACTTTTGATGGAAGCTTGTGACTTGTTCTTTGATTTCAAGATAAACCAGGAATGAACTACCCGTACTTTAAAACTTTGATCATCTTTACAATTCCGCAATTTCAAATCTCCATGAAAAGTTCAAATCCTTGAGACCTTAACTTCCAATTTCAAATTATCATTCCATTCACAAACCCTTGACTTGACAACTAATACCATATCAATGCCTTAAAGAACCATCGAGGAATGAATATGAACATCCAATGACTTGGGTGCCTTTTGAATGAAGGAACCTCTTGAGATATTAACCAGAACCAAAACATCAACCTAATAAGATCCTTAGCTGATAGTGACAACCTTGTTCCTTGATGGGGGATAAGTTCCCAATAATCAAGAATCTAAACCCTAGTTCCATAAACCACAGTTACTTGGGAAACCCACTTGATTCAAGCCTGAGTGACGATGAGGACCATCAAAGCCATAGAAGCCTTAATTCCATCATATCACTGATTCCATGCCAAATTATGTTGTTAGCGAATGTATGCAACGTCAAATGACCTAATGGAGATATGTACATGAGAAAAGTGCGAGATGCGCAATCCAGATAAAAGCAAAAGGGGTAGGACAAATTTGGGGTATTACAGCTATAACTCAGAAACCTGGTGCAGAATTGATTTGAAACCTTATCTATACTTATACACAAGTGTATTGCAACATAACATAAGATGCTAAGGCTCATAAACTCTCCCAAACACTCTACCATTGAAAATTTTCCATAACTTGCAGTTTTGCACCTTACATAGCAATCTCAAAAACCACTCGTACGTTTTGAGTTTTAACCACCTAAAAACTTAATATACATCATATCTAAGTGTTCTAGACCCCTGTTACCTCATTGTAACTCCTCCTCCTCCATACACCATTTTCAAATTTCAAGCTTGCAGGTTGACTTGAGTAGGGAGATTCAGAGACTTTCAAGACCAAGTAAGGATTGGAATACACTCAGGGAGGTCCAGGCAAGCTAAACAGATCCTCGGGCCTTCTCAAAACGTGCCCAAACTCCATTCATGATCTCAACTGAAAGAGGTAAAAACTCAAACTTCTATCTCTTCATACAAGCATCATTTGGTCTTGATTTTTGAAAACAAAATATAGATATCCTTACAATAAAGCTAACCATGTTCATAGTTTTCATTTATATTCATTATATATAGAGAATTTTTGATTTGAAATTTCTGTAAAAAATAGGTTTCAAATTAGGGCCAGTAAAATTAGCTTTGATCTTTGACTTTTAGTTTACATGAATTATATGGTTGAAATCGTGGGAAGAAATATTATCACTTTCATGTTTGGATTTTCCATTTTTATGGAGAAATGAGAGAGATACAGGTGGTCCGGTCATGGCTCAAAGTTGAAGATGAAGTTGCCTTCAGGGGGCATTTTCTAATATATATTTATGCCTTTGTTTACATGAACGGATGTATAGCGACCCCAGTGGTAAGGCAGCGCGCCAAAATGCCATAGGTCATGGGTTTGAGCCTTGGCGCCTGCCTTTTGCAATTTTTTCATATTTTCCAGTTTTTTTTTTGTTTGTTTGGAGGCGTGGGCTTCTGGACTTTGGGCTTTGTGCTTTTTGCTAACCTCCTGCCTCCTATTTGCTTGCAGCACCCCTGGCCCATATCATTTATTTATTTATTTTTTATTTTCATTTTTATTTTCTTAAAAATTATTTTCTTAATATTAAAACTCATAAAAAATATAAAAATGCTAGATTTATATTTTGGTTCATTTTATTTTGTTTTCTCATAGAAAATATTTTTATTTAGTTACATATGATATATTTTTTTTATAATAAACTTGTAAATTAAATTATAACTAGTTTGATATATTTTTGTATATATATATTTATTAAACATATTATTTTAATACAAAAAGACCAAAATACCTCATAAATACTATATATTATTTTTCAAGACAAAAAATATAAAAATACTTACTTTTTTCTTAAAGAAATTTATTTTCTTTTAATCAAATAGAATTAGGGTTTATTAAAAATCTTTTCTAAAAAAATAATTTCCTTTCCTAATTAATTTGAGATAATCTTGATTTATTTATTAGGTTTAGGTTAAAACTTTTTCCATATAAAAAACCAAACAAAAGCTTCTTTGCATTCATACATCTTTGTATATTTAATTTATCCTGTATATTATTTATTCCAATATTTGTACATATTCAATTTGGTTGTAATAGATTAATTATGTTTATATTATTTCAATCCCCATTTATAAATTGTATACCCCCTCCCACAAATGTTGTAATAGCGTAGTAACATTTAAATTTCGCAATTTATCGCTTTAATATAACATGCTAGTAATTAGAGTTTGTATGGCAAGATGAAACCAATCAAATAGAGAATCCTAATTCAAGACAAAATCAAGCATGAAAATGGCACACTTGCACACAAGCACCTCTATGGTTACTCCACTTGGTTGCCTTACAAAAATGGCCATATTATGCATGTAAAGTATCTTAGCAAAAAAAAAAACAAATACAAGATCATAGTCCCTCGATGACGCTATTCAAAGTTGCCTTACAAAAATGATCTTAGTCCCTCAAAAAATGCCAAGATACTTTGTAACATTGCTAATCATGGCTATACGATGACCCACGTCCGTCTCGTTTACATCCAAAGATAGGGTTGCTTACCAAATCAATGGTAAGACAACAATATCAAAGGAAAAGAAAATGAACAAGAAAGACATTTAAGTAGGTAGATTACTTTTAGTTACTTGATCCATTTCAAAACAAATATCCTTGCTATTCTCAAAACAAATACTTTCAAAACATCTTACAAACTTGAAAATATTTTCAAAAGATCAAACACTTTGTATACATTCTTACGAACGAGAATCATTACAAAGTTTGCCTAAACAATAGCCTCTTTTACAAAATACTTTCAAAACCACACAAAGCACAATTTTAAACAAAAGCAAGTGATCTAGCAAGTAACTAAGAGCCCATGGAAAACCATAGATGAAAAGGGTGCTAATACCTTCCCTTTTCATAATCTACCCCTCGAACTCAAGAAACAATCTCAAAGGTCTTTCCTGTGCTTTTTCACCTTTCCTTTTGGATAAAAGAAAAGTCGGTGGCGACTCTTGCTAAACTGCAACATTTGCGATAAAACACAAAACAATCAAGTCAGTTCTCCCACCACATCACACCTATCACAACGATTATACTAAAAAAACTGTTGTGATATATATATTTAGGGCATGGGTTTGAAACCAGCATGAGCAATTTATTTGGAATATAATTAATATTTCATCACGATTACAATAGATAACCGTTTTGGAAATTATTTGTTTTTCCCTACACCTCATTAAACATATATACAACCATTAAAATTGATGTAGAAGATGGTAATTCATCTCTTACTACTTAACACATACTATTTGGTTCAATGCCCCGATTTCTTCAAATCAATTGTTCATTCCTAAGTTTATTTTGCAAAGCATCAATATGTTGACTAGTTAAAAATCATCATCATTGTTATCATCACCATTATTTTAATCGATGATGAAGATTATTATGATGACAGCGATGAAGATGATTCAATTTCTCAACAAATTTGATGTTTTGCAATATAAATTAATAGAGAATAAATTGTTGCTCTGAAGAACTTGGGGGCAATAAACCGAGTTCTATGTGTTAAAAGAGCAGTAGATGAATTATGAGATGCATGCAATTCGAAAAACATTGAATGTTCTAAGTTGCATTTCAAATATAATTTAATTTTTAAATTATTATTTTCTAAATCACTTTAAGTGAATGCATGTTCAATGAAGGGTTAGTGAAACAAATAGTTTACATACATTTTAATAAACTCAACAACAATAGCATACACTTATCAACAACAACATACACTTATCAACATCATCCAGGGGTGGCCCTGAGCACGGGCTCGCGGGGCGAGAGCTCAGGACACTATACTTTTAGGGGCACCAAATTTTTTTTTACCTATATATATATATATATATATATATATATATATATATATATATATATATATATATATATATATATATATATATATATATATATATATATATATATATATAGAGAGAGAGAGAGAGAGAGAGAGAGAGGGGGGGGGGGGAGAGAGAGAGAGAGAGAGAGAGAGAGAGAGAGAGAGAGAGAGAGAGAGAGAGAGAGAGAGAGAGAGAGAGAGAGAGAGAGAGAGAGAGAATTTTCTATTATAAAAGTACTTACTAGAAAAAGAAAATTTTGAAAAATACTAGCTAACAAAATTATAGGGGCACCAAAAAGTCAAAAAATTAATAAATGAATGCAATTCTCCTAAAATAAAATCAGTTAATATATTCATAATTTTAACAACTAAAGAGTCTAATTGGGACACGAATAAAATAATGATATAGAAAATATTTTATATTATTGATAATGTTATTTGATAGGTTAGAAATATTCTAACCGTGTCAAATTTGGATTCAAGTTGTATTAATAAATTTTAGAAAGTTTTTATTAAATATTTTTTAGGGCAAATAAGTGAGATAAAATTAGCCTTTAGTGTTAATTTAATTCATTCAAATTTTGTGATGCACGATCAAAGCTATTAAAGTAGAAGAATATATATATATATATATATATATATATATATATATATATATATATATATATATATATATATATATATATATATATATATATATATATATATATATATATATATATATATATATATATATATATATATATATATATATATATATATATATATATATATATATATATATATATATATATATATATATATATATTGTGTGTGTGTAAAACTTATCACCACGGCTGTTAAAATAAACCGTGATAATATGTAAGTATTATTCGCAAAGGTTCATGGAATTAACCGTGATGACAACTATTTTATCTTAAAGTATTTATAAGAGTAAGAAATTCTGGCACTTTAAAAAACAGATGTCAAGATTGATGTTCCAACACCAAAACACATTGTCTAGACAGATGTTAAGACATCATCTACTAACAGAAAACACTTTTACCAAATTAATAATTATGTTGAAGTAAATTGCAAAAGGTAAAAAGAAAAAATCGATTGTTAACCCAGTTCGGTACAACTCACCTACTCTGAGGGCATCCAAGCCAAAAAGGAAATTCACTATGATAGTATCTAGTTTACAACTTATTTCCTAATCACTACCTTGTGCAACTTCTACCTAGAAACCTTCTAGATATGAGATCCCCCTCTCACTTCCCACAGTTACCTCAGTGACAGTTACAAAAAACAGAAGAACACACTTCCAAATACAATACTGAGTTTTGCTTAAAAGCTATTAAATGAGAATAATAACTTGACACACAATCAACTCTTTGCTTAAAAACTCATGAGTGATGGGCAAGTAACAATGAACAATCACTCTACCTCAATATCTCAAAAGATACATGGGTGACACATAAAAACAAACAAAGCACCTAAAGTACTCTTAAAACCCTAAACTTTTATATTATGCACCCACTATTTTTTATGTGTATGCTTGCTAATTTTAGGAATAACGAGTCCTTATACATAGACTTTTGAAATATGGGCTTGGACTCTTCAATCAAATCCAATATTCTAATTTTAAATCAACTGCAGGATCTTCTACAAAAATAGGAACCAATCTTCAAAGTTTCCTAAAAAGTCTCAAAGATCCTTTTTATGAAACCAAATCAAATCTACATTGTTCATAATAAAATATTCTTGACATGGGAAAATAAGTGAGATATATCCAAGAGGATCTCACAAAATAAAATCAAATTTGTCAAGAAAAATAACAGCAGTACCTGATGTATAGATGGCCAAGATGTCAAGACATTTGGCTCAACATCTGTATGATATTCATGACATCAGGACCTATCATGATAGTTGGTCAAGATGTCATGACATCTTTCTCAACATCAGCTATGAATCAGGTTTTAGAAAAGTTTATGCCAATCATAAATCCATGGATCTAACAATCTCCCCCATTTGACAAATTTTGGCTAAAACAACCTTAGCACAATCAAACTGGCGAAGAGGAATAAAACCACAAAGAAAAAACACAAGTTACATGAGAACCATGTACACTTTTTATACGAACGGAATATAGAAAACGTCTGAGCTAAATGCAGCTACAAAGAGACTCATCCTCACACACACCTCTTCTTTAAACTCCATAATTCTCCAGATATTAGATGTTAAGGTATATGGTATGACATCATATCAACACAACCCAAAAACAATTCCAGCACAACACAAAGCTCAAACAAATTCAGACTGGTTCATTACTCCATCAAAGGCGCATAATCAATACTCCCCTTCAAGAGAAAATCTAAATCACCAGAAAATCCAAATTATCAAATATGATTTATCCAAGTTCACACATCAGAGGCACATGCAGTAAAAGATGAATAAGCCTCACAAGTAGAAAACAATTGTTGCATAGATTTTTCCACAAAATACTTCAGGAAAGATGGCAGGGCATCTGGTATGACATCATGCACACACACACACACCAGCGGTAGCAACAATAAATTCCTTAATCACCAGCAATAAGTATGACAAATAATCATGATCCCCCTAAACAGTTGCATACATAGCAAATCAACAACAAAGACTACTCTTTCTAAGTAGTAGTACAGTCCTATCACAATGTTAATCAACATGTCAAGACATTTGACATGACATCAACATCAGGACAAACACTAACACTTTACTCCCCTTTTTTATCCAAAAATTGATTAAAAAAATAGAGTAGATGTACAATAAAAATTTGAAGCACACAATTTGATGGAAACACACAACTATTAGTTGGTCTTTAGGTGATTTTTCACCTCTTTTCCTCCATCAAAGACCCTTCTGCACTCCTTCCTTGTGTTAAATGTTTTAGAAGTGTTGACATTGAAATTCCTTTCCACAACCTTAGAACATGTCTCCTTCAAACCATCCTTTTGTCCTTGGAAATATCTTTTGTTCCACCTTTTGATAGGTTTAACACTGGCAATAAACTGAGGGATATCATGCCTTAGAACATAGAGGAAAAGTATAGTATTTGATGCATTCATCCATACCTGTAATTGCTATAACTCCTCAACAGTGCAGGCTCCTAGCCCACTGCATATGTTCTCAAATTGATTTGAATATAACCCTTTGGTAAGCATAACAGTCAGTTGTTTCTCATATTCCACATGTACTAGAGTAACAACCTTGCCATCAACTGCACAATATATTGTCATGATATCCTGTTTGACATCATACTACTTCAACATATGCTTCATTAGTTGAGAGTAATTACCTCTTGTTTCACCATGTTCAGCTTCAGCTATTAACTAAGAAGCATATATTTTCTTCTTATTGAAATAGAAAATCGAACTGTTTCTCAGGGTAAAACATTCATCAGCACTACTATCCTACTTTGCATTACAAAATTCCTTTAACATGAAATTTTTATTGTGAGAACATAGCACACCATAAATACATGTACCAATGATACATTTCAAAATTCTCTTTTCTTGAATAATAGGACTTATCTTAAGTTCAAGTTCAGTAATAAAACATGAATTTGATATCTCCTCATTGGATCCAGTGGTGTTCACTTTGTCAATGCATCCTGTAATGAGTTCCTTGGATTGTTCTATCTGAATTTTCTCAAAGAGACCTTCAATGTTTGTGAAATCACAAATTACTTTTTTTCTTGACTCCTCAGTCTGCACAGAAGATGTTCTAACATTGTTTTTGATATCCATCTCCCTTTTAGTGATTGAACCATTAATCATCACACTTCTGGATTCCATTATAGCTTTAGTTCTGGAGTTAAAAACTCTATAAGCTCTTCTATTTAAAGAGTAACCCAGAAATATCCCTTCATCACTTATGGGATCCATCTTACCCTCTCTTTTTCTATCAATCAAGATGTAACATTTACTTCCAAAAAAAATGAAAGTATTTGACAGTAGGCTTCCTTCCTTTCCATAGAGAGTAGTTGAAGTGTCTTCCTTCAAAGTGACCTTATTATGAATATAGCAGGCAGTATTCATGACTTCAGCCCAAAACTGCAATGGTAATTGTTTAGCATGAAGCATGACTCTAGCTTATTATTCTATAGCCCTAGTATTTTTCTCAACAATTCCATCTTTCTTAGGAGTGATGGAAAAAGAAAGTTCATGATTGATTCCCTCATAAGCATAAAATTCATAGAATTTTGCATTCTTAAACTCCTTATCATGTTCACTTCTAATCTTGATAACCACACTATTCTGCTCCTCTTGAATCCTTTGACACAGATCTTTGAACACCTAAAAAGTATCTGATTTTTCTCCAATAAAGTTATCCATGTATACTGTGAAAAATCATCAATAACCATATAGACATACCTCTTTCCACCCAAGATTTCTACCCGTATTGGTCCCATTAAATCCATGTGACGA
Organism: Vicia faba; assembly: GCA_948472305.1. Classification (NCBI taxonomy): domain Eukaryota; kingdom Viridiplantae; phylum Streptophyta; class Magnoliopsida; order Fabales; family Fabaceae; genus Vicia; species Vicia faba. The sequence goes on along the minus strand of OX451738.1, from coordinate 516,881,652 downwards.
AGTTCCAGCACTTTGGAAGTAATCTGATGTTGTAACATTGAGTGTGACATCTTGGTTTGCTTCATAATCTCACATTAACCACAAACTTCTCTTTCCTCAATCTTGAGTTCTGTAATTCCTCTAATGGCTCCTTCAGATATGATTTCCTTCATTATTTTGAGATGAAGGTGTCTAAAATTTTGGTGCAATAGCTTCACTTCATTCTCCTTGGTTACTAAACATATGGAAGAGTAAGCATTTATTTGAGGTTCCCACAGATAACAATTGTCTTTAGACCTTATTCCCTTCATCAGAACAACATCTTTATCATCTTTTACTAGACATTTTGACTTTGAAAAATTGACTAACAATCCTTGGTCACATAACTGACTAATGCTGATAAGGTTAGTAGCCAGTCCTTCTACAAGAAGAACATCTTCTAGACTAGGAGAGCCACCACACAACAATTTTATAACTCCCTTGATTTTACCTTTGAATCCATCACCAAATCTGAAAGATCCTGTGGGATGAGATTTGATGTCTACCAACAACTTCTGAACCCTTATCATGTGTCTAGAGTATCCACTGTCAGAATACCAGTTTTCCCTATTTGAAACTCTCAATGAAAAATGAGCTATAAGGTTGACCTACCTATCTTTAAAACCTCTCTTTTCTACTTACTTTATTAGCCTTGGAATGAGCTGAAGTTTTTTGAATTCCATACAATTTGTAATAGAAATGCTTTATATGACCATGCTCACCGCAATAATGACATTTCCAACATGAGGATTGGAATTCAGTTGAACTTATATCATGTCTTCCAGGAAGTTGTGACATGTGGGTGGACATGTTGATCATTCTTTTCTTTTCAGAAGGAAAGAACTTTTCCTCATATCTTTTATTTTGTTGATTATCAAATGAATAATTAACCCTTGTGTGATCGGTGGAAATAGAACTGACTGTTTTTAAGCTGGTTCGCGAAATGTCGCGGTAAGCAAGAGTCGCCACCGTCTTTTATGTTCTCCAACATGGAAAGGACAAAAGCACATCAAAATTCCTTATCGAGATGTTTCTCGGTTCGGGAGGTAGATTTATAGAAAGGGAAGGTGTTAGCACTCTTTCTATCCATGGTTATCCATGGGCTCTTAGGTACTTGCTCACTATGTTTTCAAAATATGTTTGCTTTTCAAATGTGTGTGGGTTTTGAAAAAGTTTCGTTTGAAAAATTTCTAAGTAACTCTTGTATCTGTCCTCAAGAGTGTATGAAAAATTTGTTTGAAAACTTTTGAAAGTGTCAGTGTGAAAAGTATTTTTGTTTGTTTGAAAAGAGAAAGTACCCATGAGATCTACCTACTCTAAGGAATTAGGCTGTGTAAGAGTCCTTAAGATAGTGCTATCCCACCATTGAGAGGTAGGTAGCACCATCGTTGGAGGTGTTCGGGTCAATTTGATTATAAGGGATAGTGTGGTCACCGAAGCAATAGTAGGACACCTTAGAAGTAACCCTAATGTCCTAGATCCTTTTTATCCGAGGCAACCGTTTTGAGGCGACTGGATCTTTAGACAGGAGGGCGATCTCTAAGACACCCTATACTTGACGACCACGTTCGAAGGCATCTGAGTGAGGCGTACCCTAGGAGTGGCATGTGCTTGTGTGTTGTTTTCAGTTAAATTGTCTTGTACATGTTATTTGGTGATCTACGAGTTAATTTTATTTGGCATACAGTCTTGCAGGCATAATTAACAGTTAACAGTGCGGAAAATAAAGTGCGGGAATGTAAAGCTACGTTATTACAAGGCGCGGGTCTATACATCGCCAAAAATAAAAACCTGTTTTGAAATAAAGTGCGGAAAATAAAGAAAGCGGTAAATCCTAATTACTATTACATCCTTTGAGAAAATACATAATAATCAAAATAAGAATTAAAATGCGAGAGAAAATTAAATCGGGACGTCTTAGGGTTTTTGACCCTTTTGAGAAATAGAGAAATTAGTTTGTCTTTTTTTTGCAATTAATCAAATATTAAACCTAAACCTAATTAATTAATTAATTATTTACAAGAAAAATGTTTTTTATGTTTTTTATATTTATGAAAATAAAAAAGAAAAAGGAAATTAAAAGTTGGAAGAAAACCCTAATTCTAAGTTTATTTTAATTATTAATAAAAAATGTCAAAGTTAACCTAATTAACTAGATTAATTAATTTACATTTTATTTACAAAGATAATAATTAATAAATAAGAATAATGATAATTAATAAATAATAATAATAATAAGAAAATTGAAAATTGTCAAACCCTAATTCTACATAATTTTTATTTATTGAGAAAAAGATGAAAATTGACCTATATTAAACTAATTTATTTGTTAGTATTTTATTTACAAAAATAATGATTAATGAATTTAATAAATAATAATAATATTTACAATTTTTACATTATCTGAATTTATTAAAAATAATTAGTTTATTAGTTAATAATAATAATAATAATTAGTAAAAAGAATTAAAAAAGAAAGAAAAAAAAAGGAAAATAAACCAGGGGGGTTTGAAGGCCCAGATGGAGGTGAATTTGTTGAATCTGGCCCATTAAGCACAAAGCCATGTTTGACTTCCTTGAATCGTCCAGATATGCATTGACTCCTGAGTACCATGATCTTTATTCTTTGACCATTGGATTGAGGGTTGTGGACACTTGGCTAGCTGATGCGTGAGGTGTATGATGGAACCCTTCTTTGAAGCCTGCATGAGATTTTATTAGAAAAAATATGAACAAAGGCTTGGGGGACCTGGGAATCGAACCCAGGTCCCAATGGTTATTTGCCAGCACGTCCTTCCACTGAGCCAATTGAACGCTTTTGTTATTATAGTGGCAATTAAATATATTACATCAAACAACAATATATGCTGGAAACATTAAAAAGCGCGCGCCATATTTGAATGATCCACTAGCATATTGCCAACTCACCATCTTCTTCGTTCACCTGCAAAAAAGCAAAGCAGATAGCGGGGGTTTTTAACCCCCACAACATGGAATGTCAAATAATAGCGAATAGGCGTACAGTGAACATAAAAAGGGCGCGATGGTTGGGTTGAATTCGTCTGGCCTTGACGAATTCAACCATAGGCGTTATGAGGTCCAATTTTTCCTCAATAGCAAACCCCTAATTTGGAGCTCGGAAACCCTAAAATCCTTCCATGGTAATTTTCTTTTCAAGGCACCATAATCAAATTGAATCATACCAATAGCTTCAGAATGGTCCTATTAACACAAATCAATCCAAAAAAGAGGTTAAAAATGCATGAACAATGATATGCGATTATGGAAAACAAACCAAACCGTGTGACTTGTTCTTGCGTATTCTGATAGCTTTAAGGCTCGTTTTTTATTGCAATGTGTTCCTGGCGACTTATGCAAGGTATTGCAATCGTTCTAAGGCTTTGAATTGGTCTGCAATATGAAAAACAGTTTCAAGCTTTCTTTGAATTTTTGGAATTTGGCTATGGTTTCTCAGCAGCTTTTGCACGTCTACAACACTAGGGTTGGCTTCAGTATTTGTATTGGAATGAAAACTAGGGTAAATCTTGGTCCAAAAGTCCATAGCTTTATGATTTCAATATTTGATTTCAATCTAATCTTTTCCAACTTTTTTGATTGATAAAACTTGCCAAACATGGAGTTTTTTTCCTCTTGGATGGATGCACGAAATTGCCATCTTGCCCTGATCTTATTTGCTCCACAAAAGATTTGAAAAACATATCTTTTGAATTTTCCTACAATTAAATCAATTAAATGAATTAATAATCAATTAAAAATCCAAATAATTAATAAAAATAAGAAAATAATTCAATTTAATCTTAATGGGTCGTGCATAGGCCTTGGGCAATGTTTCAAGAAAGAATTTGAGGCCCATTAGCAAAAAAGAAGTGTTTTAGGCAAAGTTGACTTTTGCAAATTCCCAAAACATTCCCAACTTCTCCAATGCATATCTTGCTCAATTTTGATCATATGAACATGTTCTTGGACATTTTGGAAAGGTCTTGAAGTCCTCTAATCAATGCCTTTGGTCCCATATCATTTTGATTTACCAATCTCAAGTTATGGTCTTTGACTTAAAATGCCTTTTTGTTGACTTTTAAAAATGACCTATAATGTAGAAATTGATAACTTTTTGTGAGAGAATTTCTTGGACTTGGAATGTGAAGATGAGTTGTAGGAAATGTCATCCCCTTCAAAATGAGATTTGGATGGGATTTTTCTGATGAACCATGAAAAAGTTATGCCTTGGTCAAGTTGCAGTTGACTTTTCAACTGTCCCAAAATAGAAACTTTTGGCATCTTGGTGATTTTTGAGCCATGCTTGTGGAATCATGATCAAGATTTGATCAAATGATGATTGTGGCTTCAAAATAAGATGTTGACCAAAATTTTTGACTTTTGACTGCCAAATGACCATTTTGCCCCTGCAGTTGACTGTGGAGCAATTAGGGCTTTTGACTGTGCAACTTGATGCTGTGAGCCTTGAAACTTGACATGTGGATGCTTGGCAATGTTTATAGGCATATGGGACTTGATTGAGCCCTTGAAAACCTCAACTTCCTTGCAAGAACCAAAACCCTAATTTTGACTGGCTTATGAGGATGTTTGACTGTGCAATCTCTTGAGTAGGCTTGAGCAAATTGAAATGATGCTTGTCAAAATTTTGGAGAATATGGGAGGGCAAATTTTGGGGTACAACAGTTGCCCCTGTTCAATATTCTTAGGCCTGAGGATGTAGATTGGCTTGTGTGCCTTTCGTGATCCGAAGGTGGAAGATGATTGAACACTTAGAGTGCCCAGAAATTTGCACTCACATAGTAGAGTATCAGCAATGTGATGGTGGGAATGGGATTACAGATGCCATTTGGAGAGATGGTGGGTAGGAGGATGGGCTTATAGATGCCATCTGGAGACGTGACAGAACCTTGTCGGGAATGGGCTTATAGATGCCATTTGGAGGTGCGTCGATCGCGTAAGAGATTCCTTAGCGAGAACTTGCGTACCTGAGAAAGAAAGATAATTACCTGGCCTGTTACAGGGGTTGATCTTCAAACTCTTCGTGCAAACATGCCCTGGCTAGATACAGGTATCGAATCTACAATCGATTGCTCACAGATGTGCCCTGGCTAGATACAGGAATCGAATCTGGAATTCTTCAAAAGATTGCTTACAGACGTGCCCTGGCTGGATACATGTATCGAATCCCTAAACTCTTCATGCAGACATGCCCTGTCTAGATACAGGTGTCGAATCCACAATCAATCACTCACAGATATGCCCTGGCTAGATACAAGTATCGAATCTGGAACTTGTCGTCTACAGATATGCCCTGGCTAGATACAGGTATCGAATCTGGAACTTCAAAAGGTTGATGGGTTGTCTCTACTGACAGGTTATCTCAGAAAAATCTTTAGGGATTGATTCAACTGAACCGGGGGAGGTTTTGTCCTCTTTGACGAGTTGTCTCTCTTAACGGGTTGTCTTTATTGGCAGGTTGTCTTTGATGACGGGTGTCTATAACGACGGGTGTCTATAACGACGGGTGTCTATGACGACGAGTGTCTATAACGACGAGTGTCTATAACGACGGGTGTCTATAATAACGAGTGTCTATAACGACGGGTGTCTATAACGACGGGTGTCTATAACGACGGGTGTCTATAACGACGGGTGTCTATAACGACGGGTGTCTATAACGACGGGTGTCTATATTGACGGGTGTCTATGACGACGGGTGTCTATAACGACGGGTGTCTATAATGACGGGTGTCTATATTGACGGGTGTCTATAACGACGGGTGTCTATGACGACGGGTGTCTATGACGACGGTTGTCTATAACGACGAGTGTCTATAACAACGGGTGTCTATAACGACGGGTGTCTATAACGACGGGTGTCTATGATGACGGGTGTCTATAACGACGGGTGTCTATGACGACGGGTGTCTATAACGACGGGTGTCTATAACGACGAGTGTCTATAACGACGAGTGTCTATAACGACGGGTGTCTATAACGACGGGTGTCTATAACGACGGGTGTCTATAATGACGGGTTTGCGTTAGAAAGATCTTTAAGAATTGATTTAACTGGATTTATCTTCTTTGACTGGATTTGTCTTCTTTGACTGAATTTGTCTTCTTTGACTGGATGATCATTTAACTGTATCCTTCCTGAAAGGTAAGAGTCAGTCATATGCAATGCATGATATGGATCAAGCAATGATGTTCTCGACATAAATGAGATTGTATGATATGATGCGTATATGCATGTATCATGATGTATGAAAATGTGATGTTTATGAATGTATCTTCGTCTGGGAAAATAAATCCTTGACGAATGCCGGGAAGTTCGTTGAATCCTGGGCTGATGTTGAAGAGTAGAGTCCTTCGTTTCTGTTGGGGTGGATGAACAAAGATGTTTGCAAGAATAAACCGGTAGGAGAAGATGACTCCATTGGTGAATAAACTTGGCGAAGAGATTACTCTGCGGGGAATTACTCTGTGGGAAGAGATACTTCGCTGAGGTTTTGATGATAACTCCGCTGGGGATTCCGTTGATAAGTTATGTTGGGGAATTTGATGAACTCCGCTGGGGATAGGAAGAACTTCGCCGAGGACGATCTTTCCGTGGTAATTAGCTGAGGATAACCCAGTTATAGGCTCTGGTGGGGAATAACCTCTGAACAAAGCCGGGGAGATGCTTTTGTGCTCTGCGGGGGATAAGCTTCCGGGATTTACTGGGGATAGGCTTCCAGAATCTACTAGAGAGGATGATTCAACTCTCCTGGGGAAACTTTTGGACTGTACTGGAGAATGGCTCCACTGGGGTATCTGTATTCCGCCGGGGAACAATCTTATATTAAGACTGCCGGGGATGCTTGCCTAGGAGCATCTGTATACTCCGCTGGGGAATATTGAGATTTTCTGGGGACACCCAACTTCCTTAAGGCTGACAGTAGACTAACTCTGCTTGAGGAGAGTATCGTTGACTTGCTGGAGATACTGTGTCTTTTTAGGGCTGGGGGGAGACCAACTTTGCTCGGAGAGAGTATTGTTGAGCCTTGTCTTACTCCCGGAGAGTGGAGGTATCTTGGTTTCACATTCTTCAGTTGAACTTACCTTGGTACCTCGGTGGACAGAGCAACCAGATCGCTTAGACAACTCATTATTGCCCCTGTTTCTGTGGGAGAAGATACCTGTGGATATGCTTGATAACTGCCGATTGACAAATCTTCTTCTGATAGGCAAGTGTCGAGATGACGGGACATAGTCGTACGCTTTGATCCCTAATTTTTGCCTGGACCGCCCTTTCGGTTTTTCAGTCCACCGGGATACCCATTTTTGCCCAAGCCGCCTTTTCAGGTTTTCGACTTGCCGGGTGTACAGATGTTTTCATTTTCATCCCTTATTTTTGCCCGAACCCTTTTGGTTCGCCGGGAAGCCCTTATTTTTGCCTAGGTGTGTCAACCTAGCGGGTCTTTGATTATGCATAGTATTTTTCGACTATGTCCATGCTCTCAAGATGCAGGGAGTTGTCACTGTCAGTAGTGCAGTGCTACCATACCACCAGAAGATCTTCGTTTGATCGTCCAATGCCCCAAGTGATCCAGACGGAGATTTGCCCCAAGCTGGTTGGCCTTTTGAGAGATTCTCCGAATCTTGACTTAACTGCCCCAGATGATGGACAATGATCATGCCATGCCCCTTGATTGGAAGTGTTTTCCCATTTGATGTGATCCTCTTTATTGAGAAGATTTTTGTTCACAAGATATTCATCGTGCGAATTTCTCTGCTGTTCGAACAAATAGTCATATGCAAACAATGTTATTTTAAAAATGCAAAGCTTATGTCTGTCTTGAAGTTTTTTAAAAATGCAGTTTTTTTAATAAAACAAGTGAATTTTTGTAAAACGTGATGTCAACTCAGTATTTCACAGCAAGCCTTAAGGAGTCAGGATACCTTTTGTAACAGTATGCTTCCGAACTAACCCACGCTTCAGCTAGGACTTTTAAGGGTTATAACGTGGCCTGGTTCACGGTTTAAGAAACAAAGGATAAAGGCTCAAATTTTGTTTGTACCCACCCGCTCTTCGTGATGTTCTTCGATCCTAAACTCAGCTAGTCGTGCGTTAGACCTTGTTTGAGTCTTTGCTTTGATATTCCGGTGATGGTTCGGATGCTGACAGTTTATTTTGAATAGGCAGTCATTTCTTTTGGTTGAGGGTTTGTATGACCTCTTTCTTTTTTGATTTTATTATCCCTGTTTTTTGCCTGAACTGTTTCTTTTGTGATTACAGTCAGCGGGATGCCCCAGTTTTGTAAGTATCCTTCATAGGTTTTGACTTATTGGGCTTTTATTTCTGAGAGATAATGACTGCCTGTCCTTATGATTATTCGGAACCATCACTGTCTTTTGTTTTGTAAGGACTTCTTTGGTGCTATTCATTGTGCACCTGGATCAACCGAGAGAACTACCCTGCCCTAGGTTATGATTAAGGGTTTTAATTTTTGTGAAAAGAAAAAACTCCAACTTCTTTGGCTCAAAGGGGTTGACTAGGGATTATCTTCCTTATAACTCCAGTGTTTAGGAATTGAAACAATGCCTGTACCTCATCAGCGGGGTCTGTTCAAAAGCATACTGTAGATTGTGGTATCGTTTTCGTCATCCTCCCTCAAGAGGCTTAGAATTTTCAATCAAGAGTTTGATCATCACAAAAATATGAAAACAGTTTGCATATAGTGAATACGAAATAATTACTTCAAAACAGACATGTGTAATGCATTAATGAAATAACAACGTTTGACATGAATAAAATGTTTGAACAATCAAAGAAAAATACAACTTGAACATTCGAATGAACAAAAACTTTTCAATCCTAGACATGCTTTGGCAAGGGAGCAGTGATCACATTGGGAGCCTCTGGAGAGTCGAACTGGACTTCCTTTACGTCAATCAGATCCTGAACCTTGTTTCTCAGAGTCCAACAATCATCCGTAGCATGCCCCGGGCTGTCAGAATGATAAGCGCAACGAACGTTGGGGTTATACCTTGAAGGTGTCCTGTTGGGATTCTTAGGAGGGTCCCTTAGAGTTACCAATTTGGTCTCCAGAAAATGCGGCAATATCTGGGACAAGGTCATGCTGAGGGGAGTGAACTGCCTTTTAGGTCTCTCTTCCCTTTGTTGATTGTGACGCTGAGGAGTGCTGGCCGGTTTTGAAATAACTACCGCGTTGACAGCACTAGATTCTTTCTTGGATGGTTTCTTCTCAGTGTTCGAGGAGTCACCAATCTGTATCTTCCCAGACTTGATACCAGCTTCGATCCTCTCACCAGTCAAGATCAGATCTGTAAACCCAACCGAAGAATTCCCAATCAGATGGTTGAAGAACGGACTAAACAGGGTCCCCAAAAACATGTCAACGAGCTCACGGTCAGTCAAAGGTGGTTGTACCCTTCCAGCCAGGTCTCTCCACTTTTGCGCATATTCCTTGAATCCTTCACCCGTCCCTAGTGACATACCATGGAGTTGGGTACGCGTAGGAGCGAGGTCGGAATTATACTGATACTGCTTGTAGAATGCAGTAGCCAAGTCCTCCCAGTTACGAATACTGGCTCCATCCAGCTGATAGAACCATTCGAGTTGAGTCCCTGAAAGACTTTCCTGGAAGAAATGGATCCATAGATTCTTGTCAACAGTGTAAGGTTGGATCTTCCTTACATATGATCTGAGATGCAGCTTAGGACAGGAAGCCCCGTCGTATTTTGCAAAAGTAGGTGCCTTGAACTTGTGTGGGATCACCACCCCAGAAGATAAACCTAGATCTCCAAAATCCAACCCAGGCACTTGTTGAATCTCCATAGCACTCAGACGGTCCTCTAGTTGCTTGTACCTGTCTTCGGCGGGAGGATATTGTTCATCATTGAAACCCGTCTCGTTATCGGAGACCATGGGACTAAGAACCCTTCTCTCTTGGGGACTGCCTTTCCCTACAGAGGAAGTAGCCAGATCAGCCTCATTTTGTGATCCATTCCCAGATCTGCGTCTAGGATTGAACAAAACAGTCCTCTTCTTCTTCTTCTGTATCAGAGTCTTCAACTCCTGTTGACCCTGGGCTAGGCTCATCACCAACTCTTGGAACTGGGCATTTTGGGCCTGGAGGGCCTTGATAGCTTGTTCATTGGATGATTCAGGATTCATGATGATTGCTGAAATAAACAGCGAAGAAGATAAGTGACCTGTCAAAGGGTACCTGTTATGCAATGATATGTATGATATATGTATGCAATGTTTTCAAGGATCTCGCGGGGTAAACAAGAAAATTGTTAGAACCTGGTAGCTTGATTGAAGGACCTTCATGTTGTTGAGAGTCCTTCTTCAAGAGTCAAAGCTCACCATATCGAGTGGGTCATAGCCCCTGACTCAAGTCACCATGTTTTGATCTCTGAACAACCTTTGCTAGAGGAAAATAAATCCCCTTTTCCCCTTGCTAGACATTTTGATTCATCATGACCTGCATCACAGACCCTTGAGATCCTTGAAATGGGTTAGTCCTTATGCAGGATGTATGCAATGGTATGATGGTATGATGTTATGCTATGCATGGAGTTATGTAAGTAAACCCTGTTATGAGCCCAGATTAAGGACTGTAAACAAAACCTGCAAGAAACTCGTGTTGTCAGATAACAAGAATGTGCAAGTAGTTCAAGTTTGAAGGCACACAAGTCACACAAGACAACCCTTAGAGTTTAGGCCAGCATGAAGTTTAGGTACTACCCTCTTTCAGTTTCGTTGGTTAAGACCTGTCCTAGAAAATAGTAACCGGGTTCTATAGGATCTCAATATCACTGACTACCCTCAATCGGTCATAACTCCAGCTTCACAATCTTTTCTTGCGGCCAGAACCATCGCGAGAGTTTAGCCTCAATGAGTGTAGCATACTGCTACTGTTCTATGGCCAAGTCGGGTCAATTTAGGGTTCTAAGGTCGGTTGGTGCTTAATGACTCCTCATAAGACCCATATTCTCCTCGTTGCAACACAAGGGATATCGGTACAGACCAAGGTGTCACACCAACGTAGCCACTTCTTCAACCGTGTCGGTCTACGCCGGACAGGTCCCTCACAGCTTATGCTACCTAAAGGGTATTCCCCAGATCCGGGTTAGGATCTATGAAACTCCAAAACAGGCCCACAATATTAAAGCAGTCAAAGCAAGCAATTGAAAACATAAGAGTGGTCTAATCCTAAGGTACACCTCACTTTATAAGTATCCCCAGCAGAGTCGCCAGTTCTGTGATCGGTGGAAATAGAACTGACTGTTTTTAACCTGGTTCGCGAAATGTCGCGGTAAGCAAGAGTCGCCACCGTCTTTTATGTTCTCCAACATGGAAAGGACAAAAGCACAGCAAAATTCCTTATCGAGATGTTTCTCGGTTCGGGAGGTAGATTTATAGAAAGGGAAGGTGTTAACACCCTTTCTATCCATGGTTATCCATGGGCTCTTAGGTACTTGCTCACTATGTTTTCAAAATATGTTTGCTTTTCAAATGTGTGTGGGTTTTGAAAAAGTTTTGTTTGAAAAATTTCTAAGTAACTCTTGTATCTGTCCTCAAGAGTGTATGAAAAATTTGTTTGAAAACTTTTGAAAGTGTTAGTGTGAAAAGTATTTTTGTTTGTTTGAAAAGAGCAAGTACCCATGAGATCTACCTACTCTAAGGAATTAGGCTGTGTAAGAGTCCTTAAGATAGTGCTATCCCACCATTGAGAGGTAGGTAGCACCATCGTTGGAGGTGTTCGGGTCAATTCGATTATAAGGGACAGTGTGGTCACCGAAGCAATAGTAGGACACCTTAGAAGTAACCCTAATGTCCTAGATCCTTTTTATCCGAGGCAACCGTTTCGAGGCGACTGGATCTTTAGACAGGAGGGCGACCTCTAAGACACCCTATACTTGACGACCACGTTCGAAGGCATCCGAGTGAGGCGTACCCTAGGAGTGGCATGTGCTTGTGTGTTGTTTTCAGTTAAATTGTCTTGTACATGTTATTTGGTGATCTACGAGTTAATTTTATTTGGCATACAGTCTTGCAGGCATAATTAACAGTTAAGAGTGCGGAAAATAAAGTGCGGGAATGTAAAGCTACGTTATTACAAGGCGCGGGTCTATACATCGCCAAAAACAAAAACCCGTTTTGAAATAAAGTGCGGAAAATAAAGAAAGCGGTAAATCCTAATTACTATTACATCCTTTGAGCAGATACATAATAATCAAAATAAGAATTAAAATGCGAGAGAAAATTAAATCGGGACGTCTTAGGGTTTTTGACCCTTTTGAGAAATAGAGAAATTAGTTTGTCTTTTTTTTGCAATTAATCAAATATTAAACCTAAACCTAATTAATTAATTAATTATTTACAAGAAAAATGTTTTTTATGTTTTTTATATTTATGAAAATAAAAAAGAAAAAGGAAATTAAAAGTTGGAAGAAAACCGTAATTCTAAGTTTATTTTAATTATTAATAAAAATGTCAAAGTTAACCTAATTAACTAGATTAATTAATTTACATTTTATTTACAAAGATAATAATTAATAAATAAGAATAATGATAATTAATAAATAATAATAATAATAATAAGAAAATTGAAAATTGTCAAACCCTAATTCTACATAATTTTTATTTATTGAGAAAAAGATGAAAATTGACCTATATTAAACTAATTTATTTGTTAGTATTTTATTTACAAAAATAATGATTAATGAATTTAATAAATAATAATAATATTTACAATTTTTACATTATCTGAATTTATTAAAAATAATTAGTTTATTAGTTAATAATAATAATAATAATAATAATTAGTAAAAAGAATTAAAAAAGAAAGAAAAAAAAAAGGAAAATAAACCAGGGGGTTTGAAGGCCCAGATGGAGGTGAATTTGTTGAATCTGGCCCATTAAGCACAAAGCCATGTTTGACTTCCTTGAATCGTCCAGATATGCATTGACTCCTGAGTACCATGGTCTTTATTCTTTGACCATTGGATTGAGGGTTATGGACACTTGGCTAGCTGATGCGTGAGGTGTATGATGGAACCCTTCTTTGAAGCCTGCATGAGATTTTATTAGAAAAAATATGAACAAAGGCTTGGGGGACCTGGGAATCGAACCCAGGTCCCAATGGTTATTTGCCAGCACGTCCTTCCACTGAGCCATTTGGACGCTTTTGTTATTATAGTGGCAATTAAATATATTACATCAAACAACAATATATGCTGGAAACATTAAAAAGCGCACGCCATATTTGAATGATCCACTAGCATATTGCCAACTCACCATCTTCTTCGTTCACCTGCAAAAAAGCAAAGCAGATAGCGGGGGTTTTTAACCCCCACAACATGGAATGTCAAATAATAGCGAATAGGCGTACAGTGAACATAAAAAGGGCGCGATGGTTGGGTTGAATTCGTCTGGCCTTGACGAATTCAACCATAGGCGTTATGAGGTCCAATTTTTCCTCAATAGCAAACCCCTAATTTTGGAGCTCGGAAACCCTAGAATCCTTCCATGGTAATTTTCGTTTCAAGGCACCATAATCAAATTGAATCATACCAATAGCTTCAGAATGGTCCTATTAACACAAATCAATCCAAAAAAGAGGTTAAAAATGCATGAACAATGATATGCGATTATGGAAAACAAACCAAACCGTGTGACTTGTTCTTGCGTATTCTGATAGCTTTAAGGCTCGTTTTTGATTGCAATGTGTTCCTGGCGACTTATGCAAGGTATTGGAATCGTTCTAAGGCTTTGAATTGGTCTGCAATATGAAAAACAGTTTCAAGCTTTCTTTGAATTTTTGGAATTTGGCTATGGTTTCTCAGCAGCTTTTGCACGTCTACAACACTAGGGTTGGCTTCAGTATTTGTATTGGAATGAAAACTAGGGTAAATCTTGGTCCAAAAGTCCATAGCTTTATGATTTCAATATTTGATTTCAATCTAATCTTTTCCAACTTTTTTGATTGATAAAACTTGCCAAACATGGAGTTTTTTTCCTCTTGGATGGATGCACGAAATTGCCATCTTGCCCTGATCTTATTTGCTCCACAAAAGATTTGAAAAACATATCTTTTGAATTTTCCTACAATTAAATCAATTAAATGAATTAATAATCAATTAAAAATCCAAATAATTAATAAAAATAAGAAAATAATTCAATTTAATCTTAATGGGTCGTGTATAGTCCTTGGGCAATGTTTCAAGAAAGAATTTGAGGCCCATTAGCAAAAATGAAGTGTTTTAGGCAAAGTTGACTTTTGCAAATTCCCAAAATTTTCCCAACTTCTCCAATGCATATCTTGCTCAATTTTGATCATATGAACATGTTCTTGGACATTTTGGAAAGGTCTCGAAGTCCTCTAACCAATGCCTTTGGTCCCATGGCATTTTGATTTACCAATCTCAAGTTATGGTCTTTGACTTAAAATGCCTTTTTGTTGACTTTTGAAAATGACCTATAATGTAGAAATTGATAACTTTTTGTGAGAGCATTTCTTGGACTTGGAATGTGAAGATGAGTTGTAGGAAATGTCATCCCCTTCAAAATGAGCTTTGGATGGGATTTTTCTGATGAACCATGAAAAAGTTATGCCTTGGTCAAGTTGCAGTTGACTTTTCAACTGTCCCAAAATAGAAACTTTTGGCATCTTGATGATTTTTGAGCCATGCTTGTGGAATCATGATCAAGATTTGATAAAATGATTATTGTGGCTTCAAAATAAGATGTTGACCAAAAAATTTGACTTTTGACTGCCAAATGACCATTTTGCCCCTGCAGTTGACTGTGGAGCAATTAGGGCTTTTGACTGTGCAACTTGATGCTGTGAGCCTTGAAACTTGACATGTGGATGCTTGGAAATGTTTATAGGCATATGGGACTTGATTGAGCCCTTGAAAACCTCAACTTACTTGCAAGAACCAAAACCCTAATTTTGACTGGCTTAGGAGGATGTTTGACTGTGCAATCTCTTGAGTAGGCTTGAGCAAATTGAAATGATGCTTGTCAAAACTTTGGAGAATATGGGAGGGCAAATTTTGGGCTACAACACCTTGTATCTTCAGCTTCTTTCATCATATCAGCTCCATCTTTCATTTTTCTCAAAGAATCTATTATTTTATTAAGCTTGGAACTTAAGAGAGTTACCTAATTTTGTAGATGAGAAACATTGCATAGAAGTTCCTTCTTCTCATTCTCCAATTCAACTATGATCATTTTCTGATCTTCTATTGTCTTAGGATTTCTTCAAACTTGTTACAAGTTTCCTTGTATGGCACATTCAGGTCTTCATATAGATCATTTTTATCATAAGATTCTAGCTTATCTGCCCATCTTCCAACAAGAACAGTCACAAGCTTGACAATCTCTGAGTTAGGATCATCTTTTGACTCATTATCATCAGACCAAGATGCAGAAAGTCCCTTCTCTGTTTCTTGAGATAGGTCGGACATTCTTGCCTAATGTGACCAAATCCTTCACACTTTAAACATTGAACCCTTTTGGTTTGACTCGCCTTCTCCTCAGTTTTGGTATTTTTTTGAAAATCATCATCTTTGTTGATGTCAGATGAGATGTTCCTGATATCTGGTCTTCCTGTTTTGTCCATTCTTTTTAGAATTCTATTGAATTGCTTTCTAAGTAATACAATGGTATTTGACAACCCTTTCTTAGTGTCCAAATCTAATTGACTCTCTTTATCTTCATAATTGGATACAAAAGTTATGCTTTTGTTTTTTTTATCAGAATTGTCACTAATAGCCAATTCAAAAGTTTGAAGTGACCCAACAAGTTCATTAACCCTCATGTTGTTGATGTCATGAGCTTCTTCAATGGTTATCACCTTCATGTCAAATCTCTTAGGTAGAGACCTGAGAATATTTCTAACAAGATTTTCTTCTTACATCTTCTCTCCCAAGGCACTAGATGCATTTTCTATTTCAAGAACATTCATGTGAAATTATTGAATGCTTTAATCATCATTCATCTTTAGGTTCTCAAAACTGGTAGTGAGAAGTTGAAGTCTGGACATCTTCATTTTGGATGTACCTTCATGAGTTGTCTTGAGGATTTCCCAAGCATCTTTAGCTACAGTACATGAATTTATTAACCTGAAAACATACTTGCCCACTCCGTTGAATAGAGCATTCAAGGCTTTAGAATTTCCAAGAGCTAATTCATCTTCCTCCTTATAGAAATCTTCTTCTGGCTTCAAGGACTCATTCTCATCTTTGTCCTTCAAAACAGGATGATTCTGTAAGTCTCAGAGTGCCTAAGAGGGGGGGGGGGGTGAATTAGGTCTTATAAATTTATTCGGTTTTATGAGAATGCTTGGTAGTAATTTTTGGTTAAGTATTTGAAGGTTTTGATTATATCTTTATCTTTTCTCGATTATGGTGATGAAAGCGATAAATGCGGAAAAGTAAAGAACACGGTGATATATCCTGGTTCCCCTCACAATCCGAGAGTACTCCAGTCCCCTTTCCAACACGAAAGAGATTTCACTATAGTTAGAATGATTGTACAGCCTATGCTTACTATCTAACCTATAGGGTGATCAAAGGTTCTTAACACCTTTAAGACCAAACAAACACTAATGTGAATGAAGAACAATCCTCTTCAAATCACAACACTTACTTCCAACAATCCTGGATAGTAAGGGAAAATCTTTAAGTAATACAATGATTAATTTTGAAGTATATGGAGAGCTTTATCAATCTTCAATTGATCTTCTTCTTCAAGATAAAAACAATTCTCAACAATGTATATAAATGTTCACAATGTATGTATGAAACTTGAAATGATAATGAAAGTGTATATGGCAAGTTTCACAAAATTATGAACACATGAAAGTTTAAATTCAAATGTGAGTAAAAGAGAAAATTGTTAATGAAGAAGTATATTTGTTAATTTGAAAATTGAAGTATTGAACATTTATGAAAATGTTATTGTGTTCTTCTTTTGAAAATCTGAAAAAATCTGCATTTTATAAAGTTGTAAGAACCTCTTCATTCATGCCAATTCATATGAAAAGTTGCAATGCATTCATGAAAAGATACCACTTGAAAAATGTTCAAAAAACAAAGTAAAAGCTGCATTGGTTCGCTAGGAACCGGTTCCGACACTGACAGAACTCGGTTCTTAGTGAACGTTATAAGTTGGAATTCAAATTTATCACGTAGGAATCGGTTCCCCTATTGGTACAACCCAGTTCCTGGTACAAAAACCAGGGACATGTTTTTTGAGAAAAGCTGGAACCCGGTTCCCTGTTAGGGAGGAACCGGTTCCTAAAGGTTTATTTTCAAAAATACATTTTGAAAGATATTTCAAACAAAGTTTTTCTTGATGTTAAAGTTATGGAATATGTATATGTTGATGAATGCATATTGTGAACATCTATATTCAAGGTTTTAAGAATTATTTATACCATATTGACATTTGATGATTTCTTTAATAATTCTTCAATAATCTTCAAGACTTTAATTTGATGTTGATAAGCTTTTTGCACATCCTTTGAAACTTGATGTCCATGTTGTCTTCATCAAAACACATGCTTTAAATATGACTTGAGAAGCTTGCAATTCCATTCTCCCCCTTTTTGATGATGACAACCAAGTCTTGAAAATGATTTCTTGAAATGTTCATGTTGTTTTGTGTAGAGAACATGTTGAGCAAATGCAAGGCTCCCCCTAAATTGTATGCTCCCCCTAAGTCCATGATTCTTTGAATTTTGGAGAGAGTTTGACATTTATTTGGGCCTGCAATTTCTTTGAAACAAAACAACATACATGCATACTCTTCTCCCCCTTTGTTAACATCAAAAAGGATGGGGAAAACGAGTGAAATATATACATATAAAAATTAAGACGAGTATCTTAAGAGAAACATTAGATATCACCTTCATCCAAAATACCAAGTTCTCTTCAGATTTTGAAGAAAGGTTCTCGAGCAAGCGGTTTAGTGAAGATATCCGCGAGTTGGTTATGAGTATCCACAAAAGTGACTTCGACATCTCCTTTAAGTACATGATCACGGAGAAAATGATGTCGAATATCTATATGTTTGGTTCTTGAATGCATGACCGGATTCTTTGTAATATTGATAGCACTTGTATTGTCGCATCGAAGAGGAATGCATCCGAGATCAAGTCCGTAATCACGGAGTTGTTGCTTGAGCCAAAGAATTTGTGCACAACAACTACCTGCTGCTATGTATTCTGCTTCGGCCGTGCTAAGAGCAACACATGCTTGCTTTTTACAAGCCCATGATACTAATGCATTTCCAATAATGTGACAAGTACCACTTGTGCTTTTACGATCAGTTTTACAACCTGCATAATCCGCGTCAGAATAACCAATTAAAGTGCAAGTACTACCTTTTGGATACCATAGGCCGACATTGATTGTTCCTTTAAGATACTTCATGATCCTTTTAACTGCCATGAGGTGTGATTCCTTTGGATTTGCTTGAAAGCGAGCGCAAAGACAAACACTAAACATGATGTCAGGACGGCTTGCCGTCAAGTACAATAGAGAACCAATCATACCTCTGTACTTTGTAATATCAATTGGAGTACCGGATTCATCTTGATCAACATATGTACTGGAGACCATTGGAGTATTCATTGCTTTACAATGTTCCATATCAAACTTTTTCAATAGTTCTTTGTAATACTTAGATTGATTGATGAAGATTCCATCTTCTAGTTGCTTAATTTGTAGTCCAAGAAAGTAGTTCATCTTTCCCATCATAGACATCTCGAATTCTCCTTGCATCATCAATGAGAATTCCTCACACATTTCTTTGTTAGTCGATCCAAAAATGATATCATCAACATAGACTTGAACCAATAAAGTGTTACTTTGGATTCTCTTAATGAACAAGGTTTTATCAACCTTACCCTTTTCGAAACCTTTTTCACACAAAAAATTGCTAAGTCTATCATACCATGCTCTTGGTGCTTGCTTTAAGCCATAAAGAGCCTTTCTCAACTTAAAGACATGTGAAGGATGTTTGAAGTCTTCAAAACCCGGGGGTTGTTTGACATAGACTTCTTCATTGATGTATCCATTCGAGAATACGCTTTTAACGTCCATTTGAAAAAGCTTAAAATTTAATGAACAAGCATAAGAAAGTAAAAGACGTATAGATTCTAACCTTGCAACCGGAGCAAATGTTTCTTCAAAGTCGATTCCTTCCTCTTGATTGTAACCTTGGGCAACCAACCTTGCTTTGTTTCGAACAATTAGACCATTCTCATCAAGTTTGTTCTTAAACGCCCATCGGGTACCTATGATGTGTTTACCACTTGGTCTAGGAACAAGTTCCCAAACTTGATTTCTCTCGAATTGATTTAATTCTTCTTGCATAGCAATAATCCATTGATCATCTCCTAAGGCTTCATCAACTTTGGTAGGTTCAATTTGAGAAACAAACGCCATGTTTAAGCAAGCATCTTTTAGATTCAATCTTGTTGATACTCCTTGGCTAATGTCACCAATAATTTTGTCAATAGGATGGTCTCTATGAGTTCTCCATTCTTTTGGTAGATCATTGGTGTTTGAATCTTGTTGAACAATGTTTTCTGAATTTTCCGGTGATTTCTTAATTCAATCAATTGAAAGATCTTCCGGGGGTAAATCTATAGGATCATCATCATCACAAACAACTACTTCCTCCTTGGAGGGGTTAGTTTCATCAAAAGATACATGCATAGATTCTTCAATAGTTAAAGTTCTTTTATTATAAATTCTATATGCTTTACTAGAAAGCGAATAACCAAGAAATATACCTTCGTCGGATTTCTCGTCAAACTTACCGAGATTATCCTTGTCATTGTTAAGAACAAAGCACTTGCATCCAAAAATGTGAAAGTGAGCAATATTTGGCTTTCTTCCTTTGAAGAGTTCATATGGAGTCTTCTTTATTATAGGTCTAATGATAACTCGATTTCCAACATAACATGCCGTACTAACCGCATCCGCCCAAAAATATTTAGGAAGATTTGCATCACTAAGCATTGTTCTTTCAAGTTACACTAGAAACCTATTCTTTCTTTCAACTACTCCATTTTGTTGTGGAGTTCTAGGTGCTGAAAAATTATGAGAGATACCATGTTCTTCACAAAATTCTTCAAATTGAGCATTTTGGAATTCTCCACCATGATCACTTCTTATGGATACAATCTTTAGTGATTTTTCATTTTGGATTTGCTTAGCATACTTCTTAAAGGCTTTGAAAGCATCACTTTTCTGCACAAGAAACAAAGTCCAAGAATATCTAGAAAAAATCATCAATAATGACTAAAGCGTATACATTACCTCCGAAGCTTTTTGTTCTTGACGGACCAAAGAGATCCATGTGTAACAATTGTAGTGGTCTTGTAGTAGACACCACATTCTTAGATTTGAAAGTTGTTTTGGTCTGTTTGCCCTTTTGGCATGCATTACATAATTTATCCTTGATGAACTTCATCTTTGGTAGACCAATAACTAAGTCATGCTTAACCAATTTGTTCAAGTGCTCCATGTGAATGTGAGCGATCCTCTTGTGCCATAACCAAGCGTCATTGTTGTTTACCATAAGACATTGTACCTTCAGAGACAAATCATCTAAAGTAATCATAAAAATATTGTTAGTTCTTATACCTTTGAGTTTTACCTCATTGGTTGCCTCATCCATAATGAGACATTCATCTTTGTTGAATTTGATCTTGAACCCTCTATCGCAAAGTTGACTTATGCTAAGAAGATTGTGCTTTAATCCTTCAACATAGAGAACATCCTCAATTTGAATGGATGGAAGTGTGCCAACTATTCCAACGCCAAGAATCTTTCCTTTGGTGTTGTCTCCATAGGTGACATACCCTTTGGCTTTATGTACTAGATATGAAAATTGGTGTACATCTCCTGTCATATGCTTTGAACATCCACTATCAAGATACCAAACATTTGATGTGGATTTCAAGCATACCTACACAAACAAATTATTCTTTGTTAGGTACCCAAGTTACCTTGGGTCCTTCATAGTTAGTTCCCTTTTTCACCCACACATAATGCCCACTTGCTATACTAAAGTTTCTAACATAGCAAGCATTAGGTGTATGGCCTTTAATACCACAATAAAAACAAGTAGGTTCAAAGTTACTTCTATATCTAGAAGGATAAGATTTCTTCTTAGGAAATGTTTTCTTTTTCGATACATTAGCCTTTTTCTTTTGATGATTATGAACAACTTGCTTCTTTTCTACTTTCTTGGGATTGGAACTATTACTAGCCTTTACAAAAACTGTGGGATTGTTACTTGGTTTCTTAGAATTCACATAACCAAGACCCCTTTTATCATTTGGATAACGTTGTTGGCTTAGTAATCCTTCCAATCCTATTTGTCCTTTTTCATATCGTTCAATGACTCTTTTTAATTGAACAATTTGAAAGACATTTGATTCACACTTGGAGCATGCAAAGTTTTCTTTTTCTTTAATAAAATTCTGTTTTTGAAGATCAAAATCTTTAGTCATGGTGTCAATTTTTTCTAAACAACTTAGAAGTTCTTTTTCTTGATTTGACACCTTTTTGTATAAACTTTTGCATTCTTTCAAGAGTTCATCAATAGCATCTTGAACATCATCATCAAAAAGATTAAATTCATTACTAACCTCTTCTTCATTGTCGGAGTGATGTGAAGCCATTAATGCTAGATTTGCACATTCCTCTCTTTCCGAATCGGATGAAGAACTTATCTCATTATCTTCCCATGCAACATAAGCCTTTTTGTTCTTGAACTCCTTTTTGCCTTTGAATCCATTTTTCTTGGAGAGTTTTGGACAATCCGGCTTTATGTGACCTTGCTTTCCACATTCATAACATGTGACATCTTGTGTTGATGTGGAGGCTTCTTTATCTTTATGATTATAAAATTTCTTCCTCTTGACAAAGTTAGCATTATGAAGATTATTTTTATGACCAAAATATTTTCCTAACCTTTTTACAAGAAGCAAGAAGTTTTCATCTTCCTCTGATGCATCTTTATCTTGACTTTCCTTTGAATCAACTTTCAAGGCAATGCCTTTGGATTTCTTCTCTAAATTTTCATGTTTTTCAAGTCTGCCGAGTTCCGTTTCATATTCTTAAAGTTTGCCAAATAATGTAGCGGAAGTCATTGCGGAGAGACTCTTCTTTTCCGAGATTGCCGTTACCTTTGGTTGCCATTCCCTAGTCAATGATCTAAGGATTTTCAAGTTGAGTTCATCATTTGTCAAGGTTTTACCAAGAGAATTTAAGTGATTTGTCAAATGCACAAATCTCTTTTGTAAGTCAAGAATGGATTCTCCGGGCTGCATTCGAAATAGTTCATATTTTTGACTCAAGGTATTTAGCCTTGATCTTTTTACTTCAGCCGTTCCTTCATGAGTTTGAACCAGGGTATCCCATATTTCTTTTGATGTCTTGCAGTTCGAGACACGGAAAAATTCGTCCATACTGAGTGCACCTTGAAGAAGGTTTATTGCCTTTTTGTCATAGAGAACTTTCTTTTTATCATCGTCGTCCCATGCAGTTTTGGGCTTTACAGAACCAATGCCATTGATTACTGATATTGGGATAAATGGACCATTTTCAACAGCATCCCATACTTCCTCTCCTTGTGCTTCTAAATGCGCCTTCATGCGTATTTTCCAGAAGTCAAAATATTCACCACAGAATAGAGGAGGCTTGTTGTTACTACCACCATCTCTGAAAACTGGTTGATGATTTGCGGAAGGCATTTTGGATCTTTAGGAACAAGTCACCTATAACTTGCTCTGATGCCAATTGTAAGTCTCAGAGTGCCTAAGAGGGGGGGGTGAATTAGGTCTTATAAAATTTATTCGGTTTTATGAGAATGCTTGGTAGTAATTTTTGGTTAAGTATTTGAAGGCTTTGATTATATCTTTATCTTTTCTCGATTATGGTGATGAAAGCGATAAATGCCGAAAAGTAAAGAACACGGTGATATATCCTGGTTCCCCTCACAATCTGAGAGTACTCCAGTCCCCTTTCCAACACGAAAGAGATTTCACTATAGTTAGAATGATTGTACAGCCTATGCTTACTATCTAACCTATAGGGTGATCAAAGGTTCTTAACACCTTTAAGACCAAACAAACACTAATGTGAATGAAGAACAATCCTCTTCAAATCACAACACTTACTTCCAACAATCCTGGATAGTAAGGGAAAATCTTTAAGTAATACAATGATTAATTTTGAAGTATATGGAGAGCTTTATCAATCTTCAATTGATCTTCTTCTTCAAGATAAAAATAATTCTCAACAATGTATATAAATGTTCATAATGTATGTATGAAACTTGAAATGATAATGAAAGTGTATATGGCAAGTTTCACAAAATTATGAACACATGAAAGTTTAAATTCAAATGTGAGTAAAAGAGAAAATTGTTAATGAAGAAGTATATTTGTTAATTTTAAAATTGAAGTATTGAACATTTATGAAAATGTTATTGTGTTCTTCTTTTGAAAATCTGAAAAAATCTGCATTTTATAAAGTTGTAAGAACCTCTTCATTCATGCCAATTCATATAAAAAGTTGCAATGCATTCATGAAAAGATACCACTTGAAAAATGTTCAAAAAACAAAGTAAAAGCTGCATTGGTTTGCTAGGAACCGGTTCCGACACTGACAGAACCCGGTTCTTAGTGAACGTTATAAGTTGGAATTCAAATTTATCACGCAGGAACCGGTTCCCCTATTGGTACAACCCGGTTCCTGGTACAAAAACCAGGGACATGTTTTTTGAGAAAAGCTGGAACCCGGTTCCCTGTTAGGGAGGAACCAGTTCCTAAAGGTTTATTTTCAAAAATACATTTTGAAATATATTTCAAACAAAGTTTTTCTTGATGTTAAAGTTATGGAATATGTATATGTTGATGAATGCATATTGTGAACATCTATATTCAAGGTTTTAAGAATTATTTATACCATATTGACATTTGATGATTTCTTTAATAATTCTTCAATAATCTTCAAGACTTTAATTTGATGTTGATAAGATTTTTGCACATCCTTTGAAACTTGATGTCCATGTTGTCTTCATCAAAACACATGCTTTAAATATGACTTGAGAAGCTTGCAATTATAGATTCCATCCTTTCAACACAGCCTTCCAAGATTCATTGTCCACATCTTTAAAAAAAGCTACCATTCTAATCTTTCAATAGTCATAACTTGCACCATCTAATAGAGGTGATTTTTTATTGCATCCTCATTCCTTATCCATAGTACCAGAAATTATTCTCTTTAGAGGTCACCCAAAAAAATAATAGGGTGCCTGCTCTAATGCCAATTGAAATTCTGGAACTTTAAAAAATAGATGGCAAGACTGATATCCAACACCAAAACACAATGCCAAGACGGATGTTAAGACATCATCTGCTAAAAAAAAGTTTTAGCAAAACAATAATTATGCAGAAGTAAATTGCAGAAGGTAAAAGAGACAATCAATTGTTGACCCAGTTCGGTCTAGCTCACCTACTTTGGAGGCATCCAAGCCGGGAACGAAATTCACTATGATAGTATTAGTTCAAAGCTAAACAAGCCTAGTTTATAACTTATCTCATAATCAATACCTTCTGCAACTTCTACCTAGAAACCTTTTAGATATCATATCCCCCTCTCACTTCTCACAGTCACCTCAGTGACAATTACAAAAAACAGAAGAACACACTTCCAATTACGATACTCATTTTTACTTAAAAGCTTTTAAATGAGAACAATAACTTAACACACAACCAACTATTTTCTTAAAATCTCATGAGTGACGGCCAAGTAAAAATGAACAATCAATCTACCTCAATGTATCAAAAGATACATGGGTGACACACAAAAATAAATAAAGCACCTAAAGTACTCTCAAAACCCTAAACTCTTATATTATGCACCCACAATTTTTTGATGTGTATGCTTGTTAATTTTAGGTTTAGCAGGTCCTTATATACAAACTATTGCAGTATGGGGTTGGAGTCTTCAGTCAAATCCAATCTTCTAATTTTAAATCAACTACGTGATCTTCTACAAAAATAAGAACAAATCTTCAAAGATTCCTAAAAAGTATCAAAGATATTTTTCATGAAACCTGAAAGCTCTAAAGATTTGACTAATTTTGGCTAAAGCAAGATGCTGAACAAGATGTTAAAATATGTGAAGAACAACATGTCGAATAAGATGTCATATCATAAAGACTCGACACCTTGTACTACTATAGCACGATTTTGGTAAATCTGCTCCAGATTTGAGGAGCACTTTAGTAGTGGATCAAGGAATATTCCAACTGAAGATTTAAACCCCGTAGATAACTGAATATTATAAAAGGAAGACTTAAACCTAGGGCAATTGAACTAATCCTTGTGTAAAACATTTGTAAATAAAAATAAGGGTTTATGGTGTTGAGAGTCGTGTACTTTCTTGTGATGTAAGTCACCCTTTGTATCGATTTAACACATTGTGGTAGACATTATGTTCTATACAGATTTAAAAGCCTTTAGGTAATGAATTGTATATTATTCTTGGATGAAGCTTTGAAGAAAATCCATGTATCTTTGTTATTCAAGAGTCTTGACTGAACTTTATATTCAAAGGGGTGTCTTTCAAGTAGTTTAATACAGTCACCAGAGGTTGTGATTGTTAGATATTACTGAGGTGATTTAGGGAGTGAGATAGGTTTCTCTTATCTTAGATGGAGTTTTGAAATAAAGAGTTGGTAGTGATTAGGTAAAATATAGCTTGTTTACCTGCAAACCTGAGGTTGTTTACATAAAATAATACTACTGATAGTGGAATATTCTTCCTGACTTGGTAGCTCCTATAATAGGTGTTATTATGCATCGAAATAGGTCATCATATCTTTGTGTTATTATCATTCTACAAATTTACAGTTCAGGTTCTGCTTGTTGATTAACATGTCGTAAAATATGTTTGGACATATGGTATGACCTTGTTCTGATAATATATTAATCAGTATGATTGATCTTGTCCTTATTCTGCAGAGATCAGTGTCTCGACATGTGTTAGGACATTAGTTATCTATATACCAGAATTTCAATTGGTATCAGAGCAGACATCATGTTCTGTTCTGGATGAGATATGGGGAAGATGCTTTCTGGTACAATAGACAAAGAATGAGATAAGTGTTGGTTGTAGCTATTGCTATGGTTGTGGTGTTACTTGTGAGGCGTATATTTCTTGTTGTATGTGCCTCTGATATATGAATCTGTGGTGTTCAGGTTTGGTTTATCTTCTGATGATTTGGGTTTTCTCTTGAGGAGGAGGATAAATTGGGTATGATAAAGGTAGTAATGTCTATATACTCAAATCACTAACTGATGGTTGCTATTAAGGATATATCTTTTGCATGATGTCCTATAAAATTTTGTAGACATCTTGCCTAGAGCCTATTGAGGATGTGTTGTGTTCCGCTGCATATGGTTCTGATGAAAGAACCCCAATTAAAACGTGTGTTCCTTGAGCTATGGTTCAAGTAACGTCTACTCTTGAATTAGTTTAAGGTGTTCTTTATCCAGAAAAGTGATTAAGATGTGTATTATGGTTAAATCTCTTGAATCTCTCTCGAGACTCTTCAAGCTCATATCTAAGGTATAAATGTCTATTTGCTCACATCCCATATTAATTAATCAAGATGGTTCCAATTTTTATAAAAGTATAAGACCAGTTGGGAGTAAGATAAAGAGAAGAGGTTGTGTTGATTCTTTCACACTTTGATCCATGATTGGTAAATACTCTTATCACATAATAAAGTAGCCAAAGATATTCTAAATTTCTCTCAAGTCCACACTAAAGGCATTTGTATTTATGAATAGAGCTCAGAAGAGAAAATAATTAAGATGAAGGTACTCTGGGTTTACTCTAGACAGTGAACTTGAGAGTGACAAACCACTCAGAAAGATAAGAGAAATGTATTTTTTCTCTTGAAGGGTTTGATTTATGTTCTCTGGTGTAGGTGATTTATTTTTCACAATTTGTGTTCTTGTAAGAGTAACTATCTAATCCTAAAGCTAAATCATATTTTTTAGGATACACTCCTTCTCAAAGAAGGTTGATAGGGTTTTGCCATCTAAGTAAGAATGTAAGCCTTGATTTCTCCACATTGTCCTTGACAAAGGGAGTAAATACATGATTTGTGCTCCTATAGTGTTGACGCCCTTTAGATCGTGTATGGTTATCTGAACAAGGATTTAACACCAATTACTATTTGTGACATCCACAAGTATTTATTTTCTTATCCTTTAATTAGCATTCAAGAGATTTGAAGTCTAGATGTTACACCAGAGTGCAACATCATTAGTTGAGAAATCTCAAGAACTTGTCCTATGAATCCGGTTAATGTCTGCCAAGTGAGAGTCTTAGAAGAAGGATACAAGTGTACGTTTTTCCTTTTGCATAAATATCATTTGCGTGGTCCTCAAAAGATCCCTAATCTATCTTGAATGAAGAGACTGGTGTAGGAGAAGACATCATCAACCTGGTGAATTTCCTTGGGCTAGTTTATTTTTTATCTGGTTTACAGGAACACAGGAGCCATGCCTCTACTTGTGAAGGAGTTTGTAGTATTTTGATGAAGAAGTGTTGAATATTTCTCTAATAGGATATGAAGGTTAAGATCAAAGTTTTATGACTATTTCTCAGATATCTTGAAGAATTGTTTGCTCAAGGACAGGAGAATCTAGTGGAAAAGTGTTCTTGAAGATTGATTAATGTTAAGCAGGATGGAGGATGTCTACTCAAACTTTATGTCTTGATCAAGTCTATGAGAACATGGAACTCCAGTTCTATTGGAAAAGACATTCAAGGTAGGATGTGGTTTGAAAGCGTGTAGGTCTTCAAGACTATATCAAGCAGTATGGATTTCATCAGACAGCCTGTTAAGCCGTTTGTTGTACCCTAAAATTTGCCCTCTCATTTCTCAAAGGATCATCCTAGACCCTCAGGTTTTCTTCTATCAAGTTTCAAGTCTTGAATTACAATTTTTCAAGAAAATCATTCACAAGGGCATAATGGTCAAAAGCACACTGAAAAGTCAAACTTCGACTTTTAGATCAAAAATCAAGTTTCAACAATTATATTTCATCAAGACATGAAATTGGTTCATCAAAAATCAGAAGTCAGAAATTACTTTGAAAAAATCAAATTTCTAAACGTTTAGAAAATTTTCTAAGTGTTAAGAGAATATGATACTTCAGAACTTCTAAGCCAGTCTCCATGCAATTGCAGTCAGAATTTGCAAACATGGTTCAGAACATGATTCTGCAATCAGAACATGACTCTTCAACATATGCTTCAATCAGAGCATCGCCCTTCGAGTTTCATTTTGGTCTTCTTCGATAAGAACATCACAAAGCCCAAAAACCTTGTTTGAACATTCTGCTGCACTGTTATAGCGCAGTCCTACAACCAGCTACCACAACACTCCAAATTGCTGTTGATCTAGTCCACGCCTGCATTTTTCTCAAACCCTATATTTGCACCAAATTAGCATATAAAAAATGTGATTAAAAAGCAATGGAACAGTATACCAAAAAGGTTTGAATCCCATTTGTTTTTCCCCTAAAAACCACAACAAACCCATCTATAAATAATTGGCTCCATCATACGTTCAAGGGGATGGCTTTTGAAGAGAGAAAATTGTCAAAAGAAAGAAAAGAAAACTGTGAAACCCTTCATAAAAATCCAGAAATCCCAAATAGAAAACCAAACCTTTGTTCTTCCCTTTGAATCAAAGAACTTTGCATTTTCTCTTTCGTTGTTCTTGTTGACTCCAAAACATCTGAAGGCAGCAGTTTAAGTTCCAAGCATACGCTTCAGATTTAAGGTAAGTCTTTCTGACTTTGCATCTTTTCATTCAGAACATCATTAAAATATGTAAATATCATAGTGTTGATGTTGTCCATATCATTGCATAAGTAGAAAAATTATGGATCAGAACTTCTTGATTAAGGCTAGGTTCAGGATTAGGATTAAAACTTCTATAAATTGTTGTGCTTTCATCCTTCTGATTTGTTGTTTGTTAAGAATTGAATAAATTGCAAATGTGCTGATTAATATGAGGAAAGAGTTAAAATGTAACACATGAAATTCTGATGTTCACTCACGGTTTTAGCACAACACAGAACTTCTGAGCTCTCCTCACTGTTTTAACACATAGAACTTCGATGACTTTCTCACTGTTTAGACACACTGAACTTATGATGTTCACTCGTTGTTAACACACATTGAACTTCTGATATTCACTCACTGTCTTAGCACATACTAAACTTCTGAGCTCTCTTCACTGTTTTAATACACAGAACTTCTAAGACTCTCTCATTGTTCTAACACTCGGAAGTTCAACACATAGCAACCCAGAACTTCTATTTTTCCCTCTAATGTTTCTTGCAGGACCTCAGAGTGTATTCAATCCAGAACTTCTGATTCCCACTGACGTTTCTTTCTGAGTCACAGCGCACCTGGCATCAGAACTTCTGATCCCTTTTGTTCTGCTTGCAGCAGCACGCTGATTCTATCTCTCATTACTTTCCTTTTTATCATTTTCAATATTAATACTCTTTTTATTAATATAAAAAAGACATAAAAATATTTTCTCTTTTTTTTATTAATTTATTAATTTCTTTTTTTATTCATTAAGACAGAAAACCACTTTCAAAACCACTTTCAAAATAAGTCCTTTTATATTGTACATTTCAATATGGTTGTAATAGTTAATTAGGATTTATATTCTTGCAACCCCCATTTGTAAATTTGTACCTCCGTCCCTAAATGATGTAATAGCGTAGGACCTTTACATTTTCGTAATTTATTGCTTTAAAATATAAATGCTAGTAATTAGAGCGTGTATGGAAAGACATGAAATCAACAAATAGATAACCCTAATCAAGACTAAATGCATGTAAATCAAACACACTTGCACACTAGCACCCTTAAGGTAATCCCATTTTGTTGCCTATCGAAAAATAGTCATGTCCCTCGAATATGGGTGTGTTGTACCCCAAAATTTGCCCTCCCATTTTCTTCAAAATTTGCTAAGAGCATGCTTCAAAATCTCCCAAAGGTTGCACAGTCCAATGGCCTCCTAACAGTCAAAAATTAGGGTTTTGGTTCTGGCACAGAAATTGAAGTTTCCAAGGGTCCAAACAAGTCCCACATGCCTACAAACATTGTCAAGCATCCATATGCCAAGTTTCAAGACTCACAGCACAAAATTGCACAGTCAAAAACCCTAATTGCTTCACAGTCAACTGCAGGGGTAAAATGGTCATTTGACAGTCAAAAGTCCAAATTTTTTGTCAACATCTTATTTTGAAGCCACAAACATCATTTGATCAATTCTTGATCATGATTCTCAAGGCATGGCTCAAAAAGTCTCAAGATGCAAAAGTTTCTATATTTGGACAGTTGAAAAAGTCAACTGCAAATTGACCAGGGCATAACTTCCACATGGTTTATCAGAAAAATTCCATCCAAAGCTCATTTTGAAGAGAATGACATTTCCTACAACTCATCTTCACACTTCAAGTCTAAGAAATGCTCTCATAAAAAGTTATCAATCTCAACATTATAGGTCATTTTCAAAAGTCAACAAAAAGGCACTTTAAGTCAAAGACCATAACTTGAGATTGGTAAATCAAAATGACATGGTACCAAAGGCATTGGTTAGAGGACTTCAAGATCTTTCCAAAATGTCCAATAACATGATCAAAGCTTAAAAATTGAGCAAGATATGCCTTGTGGAAGTTGGGAAATTTTTGGGAATTTTGAAAAGTCAACTTTGCACAAAAGGGTTCAAAAATGCTAATGGGCCACAAATTCTTCCATGAATCATTACCCAAAGTCTATGCACGACCCATTGACCTAAAAGGGAGTTATTTTCTTATTTTTAATTAATTAATTGAATTTTTAATCTTATTAATTCATTTAATTAAAATTAATTATGAGAAAAATACTAAATCATGTTTTTTAAATCTTTTTATGCATCAAATATGTCCATTATGAGCTCAATATCTTGTGTACCACATCAAGGGAACAAAATCATCCCTATTTGGCAAGTTTCCATGGCAAAAAGATTTGAAAAAAGATGTAAAAAAATCAAAGATTGAAAACATCAATACAAGGATTTTGGGCTTGGTTTTCTAACCTAATTGGCTTCAGATACATAAGCACAAGTTAACCTAATCCTAAGGATACGAAAAACTGCACACAGGCTGCATATCAAGTTGTCAAATTTTCACAAAAAAATGGAAAACTGATTTCATACCTAGAAGGGATTTCAAAGCACAAAAAGCATTAAAACATATTCCTGACATTGCTAGGAAGGTGTTGCAATCAAGAACAGGTCCTTAGGCTCCAAGAATTGGTAAAACCGGATCACACCTTTCATGAACAAATCCTTTATCGTGTTTTCACTTACACGCATTTTCCATACATTTTAATGCTTGATTTATACTAACCTGACCATTCTAAAGCTAATGGTGTTATCCAATTGAATTAAT
The DNA here is from genome assembly GCA_948472305.1 of Vicia faba. Classification (NCBI taxonomy): domain Eukaryota; kingdom Viridiplantae; phylum Streptophyta; class Magnoliopsida; order Fabales; family Fabaceae; genus Vicia; species Vicia faba. The sequence goes on along the minus strand of OX451738.1, from coordinate 516,850,025 downwards.
ATGACCTGTATGCAAAGTTGCCATGGAAATTTTCTAGGGTTTCAGAGACTTCAAAAGAGGGGTTCATTCATCTGGAAAAATTAGACAACAAGACCTACACCATTGAAATCGTGACATTCTGAAGGATAAAATCCATACCTCGCGCCCTTTTTCTTTTTTACTATGCTCTATTCTCTATTTTTGTAGGTACCATTTAGTGGGGGTTTAAAACCCCCGCTATCTATTCTGTATTTTCAGGACAAGCGAAGAAGAAGACTGGGTGTCATCACGTGGTTGGTTGATTCAAAAAGCTGGCGCGTTTTTTTGTTTTCATATCATTAACCCTTGTTTACTATTATATTATTTAATGTCCAGAATTATTACAAACGCGTTGAATGGCATAGTGGTTGGGAACGTGATTGGCAAGCCTTGGGACCTGGGTTCGATTCCCAGGTCCCCCATATTTCTTCATAATTTTGTTTCTAACATATTCAGGTACACTTGCCCTCCTGTGGTCCATCATACACCCAACGCTTGTGCTTGCCACATGTCCAGCAACCTCAATCTGATGGCCAGCATAGGAATTCCATCATGCACCTTAGTCAATGGATCTGCACTTGATCACTAGAAAGTCAAAAAGGCCAGATTTTAGTGGGCCAAAATGCTTCCCATAAACCTCCTCAATTGGGCCAGAAACCCCCTTTGTTTGTACTCTTCCTTCTAATTTTCTTCTTTTCCTTTTAATTTTTTTTAATTGATTTTATTGTTTTAATTAATTCCACAAAATAATTTTATAACACCAAAAAAAAATCAGAAAAGGCAAAATTAAATATGTTTATTTAATTTTTAATTCATTAATATTTTTTGTAAATAAATCTTATTAATCAATTTAGTTTAATTTAGGGTTTTAAATATTAATGTTTTCTTAATAACAAAAAATATAAAAAATAGGTTTTAGCATTTCTTATTCTTTTTCTTAATAAATAACCCTTTTTTATTTCTTATCATTATTAATTATTAATTATCTTTGTAAATAAACTTGTAATTAAATAATTTGAGTAAATTAGGTTTAAACTTTAATTCTTTTCCTTAAATAATTAAAAACATGTAGAATTAGGGTTTCTTTTCCTTTTAATTTTCTTTATTTCCATTAAATACAAAAACATTAAAAACAATTTCTTTTCTTTATTTCATCATTAATTAATTTGTAATTTCAATTTAATTCCTTAAAGGGTCCAACGCCCTCGCACCTTCAATTATAATTTCTTTTAGCGCGTTTGCTTCTATTTTTTTCATTTTTAAATATTATGTAATTGCCCCAAAGCCTTGTAATAATAATTAGGACATTTACTTTCCGCACTTTTATTCAAAATCGGGTCTTTGTTAATTTGGCGATGTATAGACCCGCGCCTTGTAATAGCGTAGGACTTTTATTTTCCGCGTTTTAAATTCCGCACCTTTAAACTGTTAATCACATGAAAGAATGTATGCCCAAATAAAATCAAGCGTAGCTCACCCAATGCATGACAAGACAAATAATAACTGAAAATGACACACAATTCACACACCACTTCTAGGGTACGCCTCACTGTTGCCTTGCCCCTCGAAACGTGGTCGTCGAGTATAGGACGTTTTAGTAAGTCCTTATGTCCATGAACATGGCATAAGGGTAGCTTCTAAGGTGTCCTACTATTGCTCTGGTGACCACACTGTTGCCTTGCCCCTCGAAATGTGGTCGTCGACTATAGGACGTCTTAGTGAGTCCTTATGCTCCATTGATCTAGTTGCCTCGAAACGGTTGCCTCGAAACAAGTTTCCTCGGAATAGTTGCCTCGGAATAAAAAGATCAATGGCATAAGGGTAGCTTCTAAGGTGTCTTACTGTTGCTCGGTGACCACACTGTCCCTAAACTCAAATTGACCCGAACACCTCCAACGGTGGTGCTACTTACCTCTCAATGGTGGGATGGCACTACCTTAAGGACATTTACACAGACTAATTCCTTAGGGTAGGTAGATGACTCGTAGATACTTGCTCTAATTCAAGACAAATCAAAAACTTCTTTTCACACCGACACTTTGCAAAAAGCTTTCAAAAGCAACTTTTCAAACACTCTTGAGGACTGATACAAGAGTCGATCTGAAACTTTCAAAGAAACTTTTTCAAACCCACTCACACTTGAAAAGCAAACAAACATTTTGAAAACACAAATGAGCAAGTATCTAAGAGCCCATGGATAACCATGGATAGAAAGGGTGCTAACACCTTCCCTTTCTATAAATCTACCTCCCGAACCGAGAGATAATCTCATAAGGAATTTTTCTGTGCTTTTGTCCTTTCCATTTGGAGAAAATAAAAGACGGTGGCGACTCTTGCTTCCGCGACATTTCGCGAAACCAGCTAAAAACAGTCAGTTCCAGATCCACCGATCACAGAACTGGCGACTCTGCTGGGGATAATTAAAGTGAGGTGTACCTTAGGATAGTTCATAAACTGTGTTTTCAATTGCTTTGACTTGCTTGCTTTATTATTGTGGGACTGTCTTGGGAGTTACATAGATCCTAACCCGGATCTGGGGATACCCTGTTAGGTAGCATAAGCTGTGAGGGACCTGTCCGGCGTAGACCGACATGGGTGAAGCAGTGGCTATGTTGGGGTGGCACCTTGGTCTGTACTGATATCCCTTGTGTTGCAACGAGGAGAATATGGGTCTTCTGAGGAGTCATTAAGCACCAACCGACCTTAGAACCTTAAATGACCCAACTTGGCCAATAGAATAGTAGCAGTATGCTACGCCCATTGAGGCTAAACTCTCGTGATGGTTCTGGCCGCAAGAAAAGATTGCGATGCTGGAGTTATGATCGATTGAGGGTAGTCAGTGATATTGGGATTCTCTAGAACCAGGTTACTTCTGATAGGACAGGTATGAACCAACAAACTGAAAGAGGGTAATACCTAGACCCCATGCTGGCCTAAACTCTAAGGGCTTCTCTTGTGTGACTTGTGTACCTTCCAACTTGGCTACTCGCATACTTGTTATCTGACACTTGAATTTCTTGCAGTTTTTGTTTATAGTCCTTCATTGGGACTCATAGCAGGGTTTACTGAATTTCTTGCAGGTTTTGTTTATAGTCCTTAATTAGGACTCATAACAGGGTTTATTGAGTTTTCTTGCAGGTTTTGTTTATGTCCTTAATTGGGACTCATAACAGGGTTCACCTACAGTACCTCATGCATAGCATAACATCATACCATTGCATGCATCCTTCATAAGGACTAATCCATTTCAAGGATCTCAAGGGCTTGTGATACAGGTCATGATGAGCCAGTTATCTAGCAAGGGGCAAAGGGGATTTATTTTCCTCTAGCCAAGGAAGTCAGAGGCTATGACCCACTTGATATGGTGAGCTTTGACACTTGAAGAAGGTTCCCCGAGCCAAATTGTCAGGGGCTATGACCCACTCGATATGGTGAGCTTTGACACTTGAAGAAGGTTCCCCGAGCCAAATTGTCAGGGGCTATGACCCATTCGATATGGTGAGCCTTGACCCTTGAAGAAGGATTCTCAGCAACGTGGAGTTCCTTCAATCAAGCTACAAATTCAAATGCTAACAATCTTCTTGTTTACCCTGCGAGGTCCTTGAAAACATTGCATACATATCATACATATCATTGCATTACAGGTACCCTCTTGACAGGTCACTCACCATCTTCGCTGTTTATTTCAGCAATGGATTTCCAACCGGACAACCAAGATCTCCAGGCGCAGAACGCCCAACTGCGAGAAATGTTCTTGAACCTATCCCAGGGGCAAGAAGAAATAAAGGCTCTCCTTACTAGGAACTTGACCCTAGGGAATGCAGGGGGTATCAGGAACGATCAGCTGGAAGGGCTACAAATTGAGTTGGCAACCATGAAGATTCAAATGATGGGGCAGTTGATGGGCCAAATGACTCTCATTCAGGACTTAGCTCAAAAGCAAGAAGAGCTCCGGGTCCTCGTCACCAAGCTACTTCAAAATAATCCAGTGGGGCAAAAAACCAAGGTTGAAGGTCCAGTCATCATTCAACCACATCGGGGCAAGAAGACAAAGGAAAATCTCCTCAGCTTGCTTCAGGGTCACGAGCCCAGCCTCAACGGAGTAGTCAGCGTAAACGATATACGCCTGGAAGACATTTCTCGGAGACTGATATACCATCATCCTTTATACTGAAGCGCTTGCTGGAGGTCAATCTGATTGCTCTAAAGGACCCTCCTAAGAATCCGAATATGACACCTTCAAGGTATAACCCCAACACCCGCTGCGCTTATCATTCAGACATCCCGGGGCATGCTACAGACGACTGTTGGACCTTGAAGAACAAAGTCCAGGACTTGATTGACGAAGGGGTGCTGGAGTTCATGCCAGATGGCGAGATGAAAATCTTCCGCTGAGAAATGCCTAGTTCAAACTAGAGGAGTTTTGTTCATTAGAATTTTTCAAGTTGTAATTTTCTTTTGATTGTTCAAACAATTATTGTCATAGCAAACTCTTTTATTCCATTAATGCATTGCATATGTCTGTTCTGGATCAATATATTTGTATTCAATATATTCAAACTGCTTTCATTTTTCTGTGATGATCAACTCTCGATTAATAATTCTAAGCCTCTTGAGGGAGGATGACGAAAACGATACCGCAATCTACAGTATGCTTTTGAACAGACCCCGCTGATGAGGTACAGGCATTGTTTCAATCCCTAAACACTAGAGTTATAAGGCAGATAATCCCTCGTCAACCCCTCTGAGCCAAAGAAGTAGGAGTTTTTCTTTTCGAAAATTAAAACCCTTTATCATAACCTGGGACGGGGTAGTTTTCTCAGTTGATCCAAGTGCATAACAAATGGCACCAAAAGAGTCCTCCAAAACAAAATATAGTGAGGGTTCCGGATAATCATAAAGACAGGCAGTCATTACCAAAAATAAATAAAAAGCCCAATAAGTCAAAACCTACGAAGGAGACTTACAAAACTGGGGCCTCCCGCTGACTGTAATTCCAAAAGAAACAGTCAGGCAAAGACAGGGATAATAGAAATCAAAAAATGGAGGTCATGCAAACCCTCAACAAAAAAGGAATGACTGCCTATTCAAAATAAATTGTTAAATATCCGAACCATCACTGGTATATCAAAGCAAAGACTCAAACAAGGTCTAACGCACGATCAGCTGAGCTTAGGTTTGAAGAACATCATGAAGAATGGGTGGGTACAAATAAATTTGAGCCTTTATCCTTTGTTTCTTAAACCATGAACCAGGCCACGTTATAACCCTTAAAAGTCCTAGCTGAAGCATGGGTTAGTTCGAAAGCATACTGTTACGAAAGGTATTCTGACTCCTTAAGGCTTATGGTAAAATAACGAGTTGACATCACAGTTTACAAAAAAACTCACTTGCTTTTATTGAAAAAATGCATTTTCAAAATTTCAAAGACAGACATAAGCTTTGCATTCTTAAGATAACATTGTTTGCATATGATTATTTGTTTGAACAGCGGAGAACTTTGCGCAACGAATATCCGATGAACGAAAGTCCCCTCAACAAAAGAGTCACCTCCAATGGAAGAAACACTTCCAATCAAGGGGCATGGCATGATCAGTGTCCATCATCTGGGGCAGTCCAGTCAAGATTCAGAGAATCTCTCAAAAGGCCAACCAGCTTGGGGCAAATCTCCATCTTGATCACCTGGGGCATTCCGACAATGAATATTGCCTGATCAGACATCTTCTAGTGGTACGGTAACGCAATACTGCTGACAGGGGCACCTCCCTACATCTTGAGAGCGTGGACGTAGTCGAAAAAAGTACTACGCATAATCAAAGACCCGCTAGGTTGACACACCTAGGCAAAAATAAGGGCTTCCCGGTGAACCAAAAGGGTTCGGGCAAAAATAAGGGATGAAATGAAAAATTTGTACACCCGGCAAGTCGAAAACCTGAAAAGGCGGCTTGGGAAAAAATGGGTATCCCGGTGGACTGAAAACCCGAAAGGGCGGTCCAGGCAAAAGTCAGGGAGTAAAGCGTATGACTATGTCCTGTCACCTCGTCACTTGCCTACCAGAAGAAGATTTGTCAACCGGCAGTCATCAAGCGCCTCCACCGGTATCTTCTCCCACATCAGAAACAGGGGCAATAATGAGTCGTCTAAGCGATCTAATTGCTCTGTCCACCAAGGTACCAAGGTAAGTTCAGCTGAAGAACATAACCAATATACCTTAATTCCCCAGAGAGTGAGTCAGCAAGTCAATGCATTCTCCCCAAGCAAAGCTATATTATCAGCCTTAAGGAAGTTGGGTATTCCCCGCAGATCTCAACGTTCCTCAGCAATATACGAACATTCTTAACAAGCATCCCCGGCAATCTGGATCTAAGATTGTTCCCCGACGGTATACCAGGCATTCAGCGGAGCCACTTCCCCAACATATCTCAAAGATTTCCCCAGGAGAGTCCAGTATAGTTCAAGATTTCCCCAGGAAAGTTTGAATCCATCTCCCCAGCAGAAAGCTTATCCCCAGTAGATTCTGGAAGCTTATCCCCTACAGAGCACGAACGCGTCCCCTGGCTTTATTCAAAGGTTATTTCCCTACCAGGATATAACTGGGTTATCCTCAGCCAAAAGCCACGGAAAGACCGTCCTCGGCGAAGTCTTCCTATCCTCAGCGGAGTCTATTAACACTTCCAACATAACAACGGTGTCCCCAGCGGAGTTACCATCAACATCTCAATAACGTACCTCTCTTCCCACAGAGTACTGTTCCCCAGCAAGGTAGCTAGAGTAATTTTGCCCCGCAGAGTAATCCATTCGCCAAGTTTATTCCCCAACGGAGTTATCTTCTCCTACCGGTATTCTTGCAACTATCATCCCCAGCGGAAACAACAAAGCACTATTCTCCAACATCAGCCCAGGATATGACTTCCCGGCACCCGTCAAGGATTTACTTTCCTAGACAAAAACATACATTCATAAACATCGCATTTCCATACATTATAGCATGCAGATACGCATCATGAACACACAATCTCATTTATGTTGAGAACATCATTGCTTGATCCATATCATGCATTGCATATGACTGACCTCTACCTTTCAGGAAGGATCCAGTTAAGTTCTCAGATATTCCAAGACCTTGCCTGGTTCAGTTAAATCGACTCCTAAAGATTTTGCTGATGCCGATCCAGTCAAAGGCCTTCTCTGGTTCAGTCAGATCGACCCTAAGATCTCCCTGATTCACATTCCAGATGAAGATTCCAAGACCTTGCCTGGTTCAGTTAAATCGACTCCTAAAGATTTTGCTGATGCCGATCCAGTCAAAGGCCTTCTCTGGTTCAGTTAAATCGACTCCTAAAGATTTTTCTGATGTCGATCCAGTCAAATGCCTTCTCTGGTTCAGTCAGATTGACCCTAAGATCTCCCTGATTCTTATTCCAGTTGAAGATTCCAAGACCTTGCCTGGTTCAGTTAAATCGACTCCTAAAGATTTTTCTGATGCCGATCCAGTCAAAGGCCTTCTCTGGTTCAGTCAGATCGACCCTAAGATCTCCCTGATTCTTATTCCAGATGAAGATTCCAAGACCTTGCTTGGTTCAGTTAAATCGACTCCTAAAGATTTTTCTGATGCCGATCCAGTCAAGGGCCTTCTCTGGTTCAGTCAGATCGACCCTAAGATCTCCCTGATTCTTATTCCAGTTGAAGATTCCAAGACCTTGCCTGGTTCAGTTAAATCGACTCCTAAAGATTTTTCTGATGCCGATCCAGTCAAAGGCCTTCTCTGGTTCAGTCAGATCGACCCTAAGATCCCCCTGATTCTTATTCCAGTTGAAGATTCCAAGACCTTGCCTGGTTCAGTTAAATCGACTCCTAAAGATTTTTCTGATGCCGATCCAGTCAAAGGCCTTCTCTGGTCCAGTTAAATCGATTCCTAAAGATTTTCCTAATGAAGACTCGGTAGAAGACATCCAAGATTCTCTCACCGTTACTGTTGAGGTAGTAATCGCCTCAGGTTCTCTCATCGTTACTGTTGAGGTAGTAATCGCCCCAGGTTCTCTCATCGTTACTGTTGAGGTAGTAATCGCCCAAGGTTCTCTCATCGTTACTGTTGAGGTAGTAATCGTCCAAGGTTCTCTCACTGTCCCGTTGAGGTAGTAACCATCCCTGATTCATTCATCACCTTTTGAAGCTCCAGACTCGATTCCTGTATCTCACCAGGGCATGTCTAAAGAGTTCAAAGATTCGATACCTTCATCCAGCCAGAACGCATCTACACAAAGAGTTTGAAGACCCGCTCCTATAACAGGCCAGGTAATCATTTTCTTTTTCAGGTACGCAAGCTCTCGCTAAGGAAACTCTTATGCGATCGACACCCAGATGGCATCTATAAGCCCATCCACATATCCATCACCTCTCAACATGGAATCTTAAGCCCATCCTCCTATCTACTAATCTCCAAATGGCATCTGTAAGCCCATTCCCACCATCACACTACTATGTGAGCGCAAATTTCTGGGCACTCTAGTGTTCAATCATCTTCCACCTTCGGATTATGAAAGGTACGCCAGCCAATCTACATCCTCAGGTCTAAGAAGATTGAACAGGGGAAACTGTTGTACCCCAAAATTTGCCCTCCCATTTTCTTCAAAATTTGCTAAGAGCATGCTTCAAAATCTCCCAAAGGTTGCACAGTCCAATGGCCTCCTAACAGTCAAAATTTAGGGTTTTGGTTCTGGCACAGAAATTGAAGTTTCCAAGGGTCCAAACAAGTCCCACATGCCTACAAACATTGTCAAGCATCCATATGCCAAGTTTCAAGACTCACAGCACAAAATTGCACAGTCAAAAACCCTAATTGCTTCACAGTCAACTGCAGGGGTAAAATGGTCATTTGACAGTCAAAAGTCCAAATTTTTGGTCAACATCTTATTTTGAAGCCACAAACATCATTTGATCAATTCTTGATCATGATTCTCAAGGCATGGCTCAAAAAGTCTCAAGATGCAAAAGTTTCTATATTTGGACAGTTGAAAAAGTCAACTGCAAATTGACCAGGGCATAACTTCCACATGGTTTATCAGAAAAATTCCATCCAAATCTCATTTTGAAGAGAATGACATTTCCTACAACTCATCTTCACACTTCAAGTCTAAGAAATGATCTCACAAAAAGTTATCAATCTCAACATTATAGGTCATTTTCAAAAGTCAACAAAAAGGCACTTTAAGTCAAAGACCATAACTTGAGATTGGTAAATCAAAATGACATGGTACCAAAGGCATTGGTTAGAGGACTTCAAGATCTTTCCAAAATGTCCAATAACATGATCAAAGCTTAAAAATTGAGCAAGATATGCCTTGTGGAAGTTGGGAAATGTTTGGGAATTTTGAAAAGTCAACTTTGCACAAAAGGGTTCAAAAATGCTAATGGGCCACAAATTCTTCCATGAATCATTACCCAAAGTCTATGCACGACCCATTGACCTAAAATGGAGTTATTTTCTTATTTTTAATTAATTAATTGAATTTTTAATCTTATTAATTCATTTAATTAAAATTAATTATGAGAAAAATACTAAATCATGTTTTTTTAAATCTTTTTATGCAGCAAATATGTCCATTATGAGCTCAATATCTTGTGTACCACATCAAGGGAACAAAATCATCCCTATTTGGCAAGTTTCCATGGCAAAAAGATTTGAAAAAAGATGTAAAAAAATCAAAGATTGAAAACATCAATACAAGGATTTTGGGCTTGGTTTTCTAACCTAATTGGCTTCAGATACATAAGCACAAGTTAACCTAATCCTAAGGATACGAAAAACTGCACACAGGCTGCATATCAAGTTGTCAAATTTTCACAAAAAAATGGAAAACTGATTTCATACCTAGAAGGGATTTCAAAGCACAAAAAGCATTAAAACACATTCCTGGCATTGCTAGGAAGGTGTTGCAATCAAGAACAGGTCCTTAGGCTCCAAGAATTGGTAAAACCGGATCACACCTTTCATGAACAAATCCTTTATCGTGTTTTCACTTACACGCATTTTCCATACATTTTAATGCTTGATTTATACTAACCTGACCATTCTAAAGCTAATGGTGTTATCCAATTGAATTAATATGACCTGTATGCAAAGTTGCCATGGAAATTTTCTAGGGTTTCAGAGACTTCAAAAGAGGGGTTCATTCATCTGGAAAAATTAGACAACAAGACCTACACCATTGAAATCGTGACATTCTGAAGGATAAAATCCATACCTCGCGCCCTTTTTCTTTTTTACTATGCTCTATTCTCTATTTTTGTAGGTACCATTTAGTGGGGGTTTAAAACCCCCGCTATCTATTCTGTATTTTCAAGACAAGCGAAGAAGAAGACTGGGTGTCATCACGTGGTTGGTTGATTCAAAAAGCTGGCGCGTTTTTTTGTTTTCATATCATTAACCCTTGTTTACTATTATATTATTTAATGTCCAGAATTATTACAAACGCGTTGAATGGCATAGTGGTTGGGAACGTGATTGGCAAGCCTTGGGACCTGGGTTCGATTCCCAGGTCCCCCATATTTCTTCATAATTTTGTTTCTAACATATTCAGGTACACTTGCCCTCCTGTGGTCCATCATACACCCAACGCTTGTGCTTGCCACATGTCCAGCAACCTCAATCTGATGGCCAGCATAGGAATTCCATCATGCACCTTAGTCAATGGATCTGCACTTGATCACTAGAAAGTCAAAAAGGCCAGATTTCAGTGGGCCAAAATGCTTCCCATAAACCTCCTCAATTGGGCCAGAAACCCCCTTTGTTTGTACTCTTCCTTCTAATTTTCTTCTTTTCCTTTTAATTTTTTTTAATTGATTTTATTGTTTTAATTAATTCCACAAAATAATTTTATAACACAAAAAAAAAATCAGAAAAGGCAAAATTAAATATGTTTATTTAATTTTTAATTCATTAATATTTTTTGTAAATAAATCTTATTAATCAATTTAGTTTAATTTAGGGTTTTAAATTTTAATGTTTTCTTAATAACAAAAAATATAAAAAATAGGTTTTAGCATTTCTTATTCTTTTTCTTAATAAATAACCCTTTTTTATTTCTTATCATTATTAATTATTAATTATCTTTGTAAATAAACTTGTAATTAAATAATTTGAGTAAATTAGGTTTAAACTTTAATTCTTTTCCTTAAATAATTAAAAACATGTAGAATTAGGGTTTCTTTTCCTTTTAATTTTCTTTATTTCCATTAAATACAAAAACATTAAAAACAATTTCTTTTCTTTATTTCATCATTAATTAATTTGTAATTTCAATTTAATTCCTTAAAGGGTCCAACGCCCTCGCACCTTCAATTATAATTTCTTTTCGCGCGTTTGCTTCTATTTTTTTCATTTTTAAATATTATGTAATTGCCCCAAAGCCTTGTAATAATAATTAGGACATTTACTTTCCGCACTTTTATTCAAAATCGGGTCTTTGTTAATTTGGCGATGTATAGACCCGCGCCTTGTAATAGCGTGGGACTTTTATTTTCTGCATTTTAAATTCCGCACCTTTAAACTGTTAATCACATGAAAGAATGTATGCCCAAATAAAATCAAGCGTAGCTCACCCAATGCATGACAAGACAAATAATAACTGAAAATGACACACAATTCACACACCACTTCTAGGGTACGCCTCACTGTTGCCTTGCCCCTCGAAACGTGGTCGTCGAGTATAGAACGTTTTAGTAAGTCCTTATGTCCATGAAAATGGCATAAGGGTAGCTTCTAAGGTGTCCTACTATTGCTCTGGTGACCACACTGTTGCCTTGCCCCTCGAAACGTGGTCGTCGACTATAGGACGTCTTAGTGAGTCCTTATGCTCCATTGATCTAGTTGCCTCGAAACGGTTGCCTCGAAACAAGTTTCCTCGGAATAGTTGCCTCGGAATAAAAAGATTAATGGCATAAGGGTAGCTTCTAAGGTGTCTTACTGTTGCTCGGTGACCACACTGTCCCTAAACTCGAATTGACCCGAACACCTCCAACGGTGGTGCTACTTACCTCTCAATGGTGGGATGGCACTACCTTAAGGACATTTACACAGACTAATTCCTTAGGGTAGGTAGATGACTCGTAGATACTTGCTCTAATTCAAGACAAATCAAAAACTTCTTTTCACACCGACACTTTGCAAAAAGCTTTCAAAAGCAACTTTTCAAACACTCTTGAGGACTGATACAAGAGTCGATCTGAAACTTTCAAAGAAACTTTTTCAAACCCACTCACACTTGAAAAGAAAACAAACATTTTGAAAACACAAATGAGCAAGTATCTAAGAGCCCATGGATAACCATGGATAGAAAGGGTGCTAACACCTTCCCTTTCTATAAATCTACCTCCCGAACCGAGAGATAATTTCATAAGGAATTTTTCTGTGCTTTTGTCCTTTCCATTTGGAGAAAATAAAAGACAGTGGCGACTCTTGCTTCTGCGACATTTCGCGAAACCAGCTAATAACAGTCAGTTCTAAATCCACCGATCACAGGGTGTTTTAGTAAAGACCCTTAATAAAAGATCGTAGTCCCTCGATGACCCTCAATGTTACCTTAGGTAAACGATCTCGTCCCTAAACGACATTGCTAAAACATCCCATAGGTTGCCTTCTGTGACTATACAAACGTCCCACGTCCGTCCATTCACATCCGATAATGGGGGTTCTTACCAAATCAATGGTAAGATACAAACGTATAAAGGAGGAGCAAAAGAAAATTTAAGACCTTTTGAGTAGGTAGGTTTCTCCTAGTTGCTCGCTTGCTCATAACAAAAACATTTTATACACCAACACTCTCATCTTTGAATCATTTTCAAAAGACAACACTTTGTACGCGTTCGTATAGAAACAAGAGCCATTACAAAGACACCTTTTCAAAATCACTTTCAAAAACACATTCCACAAACACTTCTTTGAACTATTTTCAAAACAACACTTTGTATGCATTCTTATAGAAACGAGAGCCATTACAAAGTCACATTTTCAAAATACTTTCAAAACCCACACCGCAAGCACACATTCAAACAAAAGCAAGTGATCTAGCAAGAAACTAAGAGCCCTTGGAAAACCATGGATGGAAAGGGTGCTAATACCTTCCCTTTTCATAATCTACCACCCGAACTCAGAAAACATCTCTAAAGGTCTTTCCTGTTCTTTTCATCCTTTCCTTTTGGATAAAAGAAAAGTTGGTGGTGACTCTTGCTAAACCGCAACATTTGCGAATACGAACGCAAAACACCCAAGTCAGTTCTCCCACCGTATCATAGAATTGGCGGCTCTTTTGGGGATATTTTAAAAGTGGGGATACCTTAGGGTTAGATCATATTTATTTGCTTTCATTGTTTGACTTGTATGCTTTATATTTTGGTTCTTTGTTTCGGTTTGAATCCTCTACCCGGATTTGGGATACCTTGTAGGTAAGTAGCAATACGTTGTGGAAATTGTGTGGGGTATACTAACATGGTCTAAGCAATAGCTATGTTAGTGTGACATATTTGTGGGTACCGATATCCCTTGAGCAGTCAAGGGGAATACATGGCTGATGAGTGATGTCATGAAGCACTAATAAACTTTTAGAACCTTTACTTGACCAACTTGGCCTTTAGGACGTAGTGAGATGACCGGCTTTGGTGCAATCTAAAGTTGGTAGATACTCGATACTACACTCATTGAGGTTTGTTTTTTTGGGATATTTCGGTTGCCATTAAAGAGGCTTGCGCTGAAACAATGCCCGAGAAAACAAACTAGTGATATTGAGCTCCTTAGAACTCGGATACTATTACTATGGACAGGTTCGAGCCAACTAAACTTCAAGAGGGTACTTACCTATGAGACTCCATGCAAGCCTAAACCTAAGGACTTGTTTGCTTTGTTTGTATATATTTACGTGTACATAACATCATGAACATCATGAACATCATAACATCATACTCATACTCACTAACCATTTCAAGGATTTTTGGGATTTATCTTTATTTCTGTTTTGTAGGACATGGGTTCCATTCGTAGAAAAACCATTCAAGTCAATCTCGTAAGGATTCCTCCTCAAATCAAAGAGTTAGCATCAAGGATTCCTGAGAATTCTCCATTTACCGAAAGACAAGGTCGCCTCCTAAACTTGGTTACCTCCAAAACTGATGAAGATATGATGAAGGTGCTCTTCCAATTCTTTGATCCTCTACACCATTGCTTCACATTTCCTGATTGTCAACTTGTGTCAACATTGGAAGAATTCTCCTAACTCTTGAGGATTCCCATTCTCAATCAACTACCTTTCAACAGTACGAAAAGAGATCCAAACCCGAAGAGATAACTCAAGCTCTACACTTGCAACCATCTGATATCACAATTAATTGGGAGACAAGGAGTGGTGTCAAGGGTTTCCTAGCAAAGTTCTTGTTTGAGAAATCCCAAAACTGTTGGAACTCTTTGGATTTGCGAGCTTTTGAGGAAATTGTGGCTCTCCTCATCTATGGGATGGTTTTGTTTCCAAATCTTGACCAAATCATAGATGTGAACACCGTCAAAATCTTCATGTCTCGTAACCCGGTGCCTACTTTTCTTGGAGACATCCTACATTCCTTTCACACTCGCACTATGAGGAAAAGAGGTATCCTTATGTGTTGCACTCCTCTCTTGGCAAGATGGTTTATTTCGTATCTTCCCCAATCTGTATTGAAGAACGAGCAAGGTTTAAGGTGGTCATAAAGGTTAATGACGCTCAAACATTCAGACATCCATTGGTGTTCCCGATCTATAGAGAATGTTATTATCATCGACCGTAATAGAGAATTCCATAATGTCCCCTTACTTGGAATTAGGGGAGGTATCACCTATAACCCCTGCTTAGCTTTAAGACAGTTTGGTTATGCCCGAAGGGATGGTCCACATGAGATACTGATTCAAGGGTTAGTATTTGACTACGAGAGTGACAATCAAGGTCATCGCCAGAGGTTTATCCGAGCCTGGAGGATGTTGAACAAGGTAGATAGCAAGAAATTGGGGCACAAGAATTCCATCCCTCTTGAGCCTTACCTCAAATGGGTACGAGCTCAGGCTCAAAGTCTTATGATGCCTTACCCCTCCATTCTCCCGGTGATCATAGATCCTGTTGTGAAAGGAGATGTTCCATACACTATCCTACATCCTGACATACCCACCTCTCTTAAAGACTTACAAAGGGATTGGATACAACTTATAGGGGAACGAGAGACTTTCGAGGCCCAATTCTACGCCAGCAAGAATAAGAATCTTAAGCTCACCAAACAGCTTCATGAGGAGAGGACTCTAAACACCTACATCGCACCAAAGAGGATGTGTATAACCTTTTTATCTTAAAGTTTTTGTATTTCTTTGTAAGCCCAAAGAGGCATGATGTACTCAAGCTTTGATTTATTAATATAAAGTGTGTTCCGTTTTTGTATAAAGAAAATTTGAATCTCTAATTTCCTTGAAATCATTGCATATACATATCATCCATAACATTGCATAAGCAGGTACCATTACAGGTTTCTCATCTTCTTCGCTGTTTATTTCAGCAAAAATGTCTTCTGAACAAAGCATCAAAGATCTTCAGGCACAAAATGCCAAATTTCAACAGATGTTCATAACTCTGGCAAAAGGGCAGGAGGATCTGAAGGCCATCATCCTGAAAGAGAAGAAGAAGAAGAAGAAGAAGAAGAAGAAGAAGCCCGCTGGTGCCCTCAATATGGGCAGAAGAGTTAGGGGTTGTTAAGGCAACTAGTCGATCTGACCTCCTCGTCAAAAGAAGGGTAAAATCAAGATAGAGAAACAAGGGAGGAGAACCCTAGTCTTGAAGTCTCTGAAAATGATATAGACTACAATAATGAGCAGTATCCTCCCACTGAGGATAGGTACAAGCAGTTAGAGGATCGGTTAAGCGCTATGGAGATCCAGAGAATACCAGGGCTGGATTTTGAAGAGATGGGGTTGGTGTCTAGGGTAGTCATCCCACAAAAATTTAAAGCTCCGGTTTTCACATGGTATGATGGGGTGTCTTGTCCCAAGCTTCATCTTCTTTCCTATGTAAGGAAGATCCAGCCCCACACCGCTGATATAAACTTGTGGGTTCACTTCTTTCAAGACAGTCTGTCAGGGACCTAGCTTAAATGGTTCTACCAACTGGAGGGAACCAATGTCTGAAACTGGGAGGATTTGGCTGCTGCTTTTTATAAGCAGTATCAATACAACGCCGACCTTGCCTCTACCCATACTTAACTCCAGAGTATGTCCATGGGTGCAGGTGAAGGCTTTAAGGACTATGCGCAGAAGTGGAGAGACTTGGCTAGGAGAGTCCAACCCCCTTTATCTGACAGGGAGTTGGTTGACATGTTTCTCGGGACACTGTCTGGTCCATTCTTTAATTATTTGATTGGATGCTGGTTAGCTGGTTTCACTGAGCTGATATTAACTGGAGAAAGGGTAGAAGCCGGGATCTGAAGCGGCAAAATACAGAAAGACACCTCCTCGAGTTCAGTAAACAAGCCCTTCGCTGGTAAGAAGGAAGCCAGTGCTATCTATATCCCAAGAGGTCAGAGCAGAGTTGAACACCGTCCAACGGTAAGTGCTGTAATGATACCTAGGCCTGCAGCTGCTTCACAATGCAACAATCAACAAAGGGTAGAAAGACCACAAAGGCGGTTTACCGGGATTAACATGACATTGAAAGAGGTTCTACCCCATCTACTGAGATCAAACTTGGCAACCTTGAAATAGGCTCCCAAGAATCCTAATACCACCTCTCCTCGGTACAATCCAAACGCTCGGTGTGCCTACCATTCTGAGAGTCCTGGTCACGATACAAATGACTGTTGGGCTCTAAGAAATAAATTACAAGATCTGATTGAAGCCAAGGAGATTGAGTTTGATGCTCCGGAGAAGCCCAATATCATAACTTCTCCCATGCCTAAGCACAACTATGGAGTTAATTTTGTTGATACCAATCTATTTGTGACTTCAGTTGATGAAGTTTCTACTCCCCTTATGACTATTAAGAAGAATTTGTTGCTGGCCGGTTTATTTTTGGGTTGTGGTGAAGGTTGCCACATGTGTTAATCTCTGCCTTCTGGTTGTTATTTGCTGAAGACAGGTGTCCAGCGCCTGATGGACAGCAGATAAATTTTGTTAGAGAAAACTTTGATTCCAGATGTTCCGTTCGAAGATGTTGCTATTATAACCATTTCCGCCAATCCTTCCAAGGCCTCCTCTAGAAGACCTATTAGGATTACACCCGCTCTGAGAGTTGCTCCGTTAATAATCACCTTTCCTGGTTTTGTCCTGTACGCCTTTGACAAAGTTTTCCCTTGGCATAATGGCGCTGATGTTTACTATCATGGCGTTAAGCAATATCTGAAGAATAAAGAGGCTAATCCCGATGTCAGTAACATTGTCGGGACCAGTAAGATTACCAGAAGTGGAAGGGTTTTCTCTCCCAAGATTTCCCCAAAGACTGTCAATAAGCCTGTTGTTATTTCACCTGCTATTCCTACCGGTACTTCAACTACTACTCCTGTTCTTACTCCAATTGTTACTCCTGCCGTCGAGTCATATGGGACCCAAGGCAAATAAGCTATAGGTGAGCTTGCCCCGACGGAGGCACCTAGAAATATTGTCGTAGAAGCCTCTAAGCAAGAGATAGAGGAAATATTAAAAATAATCAAAAGGAGCGACTACAATGTGGTCGAGCAACTGGGGCAGACCCCCTCAAAAATATCAATGTTGTTTCTGTTGTTGAGTTTCGAAGCCCATGCGAAGGCTTTGATTGCATTCCTCAAGACTGCGCATATGCCGTAGGAAACGTCAGTCGATCAATTCAAAGACTGTGTGGCCAGCTTGACTGCTGACAATGGGCTGGTTTTTTCAGATGCTGACTTGACACTGAAAGGGAGGAAGCATAATGTTGTTATGCATATCTCGATCGAATGCAGAGGCACTACTATGGCTCATGTGCTGGTGGATACTGGGTCTTCACTGAATATTCTGCCTAAGAAGGCCCTTGATCGGTTGGATTATGAAGGCTTGAACTTAAAGCCTAGTAACATTGTGGTAAGGGATTTTGACGGGTCAAAGAGAATGGTGCATGGGGAGGTGGACATCCCTGTCAAGGTAGGCTCTCAGACCTTTGGGTCCACCTTCTACGTGATGGACATCAGGCCATCGTACTCTTGTTTGTTGGGTCGTTCTTGGATCCATGAAGCTGGGGTTGTTACTTCTACACTGCACCAAATGCTGAAATATCTGGTGAAGGGGAAGATTATCACTGTGCATGGCAAAGAGGAGTATATGGTGAGCCACCTGAACTCCTTCAGGCATGTGGAGATGGACGGGGAATTCATAAAGACTCCTTGTCAAAACTTTGAAGAGGTTCCCTAGATTTTGGCATCAACCGAGACTACCACCAGCACCAAACCTCCTATGAAGATGGCTTCTCTCAAGGACGCCAGAGCAGTGGTCGAAGTAGGTGGGTGTACCAATTGGGGACAACTCCCTGATTTTACTCACAAAACTGACAAATTTGGTTTGGGCTTTACTTCAGGGGCTCAAAGGGTTGTTCGACGCGCTCGGGCTGGAGGACCTCCCCTACGCATCAGCAATCGTGGGGTCAACGCTATTGAAGACAGTGAGGAAGACTCTGACATTGACAGTTGGATCTACCCGACTACCAACGGTGGACTGAGTAACTGGACGACTAGAGATTTCATACCAATTTCTTTTATTCTGTAGTAATTGTCTTACTTGTGTTCTAAATTTGTAATAAACAATTTTTAACTTTTTGGCCTTGTGTCTTACCCGAGGCACAATGGTTCTACCTGCGAGGGTTATTATATGTCATTTCGTATGTCATCAATAAAGTATTGGACGTTCCTTGCATACAAATTTTGCGCTCTCTGTTTTTCTTTTTTGTTTTTACTTTATCAATACAGTTATGCTCTTACACACACTCACGTATCAAACTGCAGATCCATATCCACTCTAGATCCCATTGATAACAATTCTGCTAATGCCAGTTATGATTTCGAAAATCTGATCAACCAAGCCGGGAACGAAGGTGAGAATGATTGTGAGGTGCCTGGAGAACTGGCTAGACTGTTACAACAGGAAGAGAGGGCTGTACAGCCTCATGAAGGTCCAGTTGAGACAATAAACTTGGGCACGGAGATGGACAGAAAAGAAGTCAAGATCGACAAAAATTTGGAAGCTAAGATCAAACAGCAGTTGATGCAGATGTTGCACGACTACGTTGAGATCTTGGCCTGGTCATATTAAGACATGCATGGTTTAGACACTGACATCGTGGTACACCGTATGCCGACTAAAGAGGATTGTCCTCCGGTTAAACAGAAGGTCCGTCGTATGCACCCTGAAATGTTAGAGAAGATCAAAGAAGATCAAAGAAGAGGTTATGAAACAGTTCAACATTAGGTTCTTGCCGTCACCTCCTATCTGCAGTGGGTTGCCAACATCGTTTAGGTACCTAAAAAGGACGGTAAGGTAAGGATGTGTGTAGACTACAGAGACCTGAGCAGGGCAAGCCCCAAGGATGACTTCCCGCTTCCTCACATTGATGTTCTGGTTGACAACACCGCAGAGCATAAAATTTTCTCCTTCATGGATGGTTTCTCTGGCTATAACCAGATCAAGATGGCTCCTGAAGACATGGAGAAGACAACCTTCATCACACAGTGGGGCACCTTTTGTTACAAGGTGATGCCTTTTGGGTTGAAGAATGCTGGGGCAACTTATCAGCGAGCCATGGTCGCTTTGTTCCATGATATGATTCACCGTGAGATTGAGGTTTATTTTGATGACATTATAGCGAGGTCTCAAACCAAAGAAGAGCACCTCGACCATCTACAAAAGTTGCTTGACAGGTTAAAGACATACAAGCTGAGGCTAAATCAGAATAAGTGCACCTTCGGGGTAAGGTCTGGTAAACTTCTGGGGTTCCTCGTCAGTGACAAGGGTATTCAGGTAGACCCCGCAAAGGTAAAGGCCATACAAGAGATGTCGGCTCCCCGCACATAGAAGGAGGTTAGAGGTTTCTTGGGACGCCTAAATTATATCACCAGGTTCATTTCACATCTAACTGCTACTTGTGAGCCCATCTTCAAGCTTTTGAAGAAAGATCAAGTGGTAAAGTGGAATGACGAATGCCAGACTGCTTTCGAAAGAATCAAGGAATACCTTCAAGAACCACCAATTCTGATGCCTCCGGTTGAAGGAAGACCTTTCATATTGTACTTAAGAGTGCTAGACAATTCAATGGGGTGTGTGCTGGGGCAGCATGACAAGTCTGGTCGAAAAGAGCACGTAATATACTACCTTAGCAAAAAGTTTACCGGCTGTGAGGCAAGATACTCATTGCTCGAGAAAACTTGTTGCGCTTTGGTATGGGCTGCCCGCTAACTAAGACAGTACATGCTGACTCACACTACTCTGTTGATATCTAAGATAGATCCAATCAAGTAAATCTTCGAGAAGCCCGCTCTCTCCGGAAGAATAGCGAGATGGCAGATGATCTTAACTGAATACGGTATACAATATACAACCCTGAAAGCAATTAAGGGAGGTATATTGGCTTATCATTTGGCTCATTAGGCCGTGGATGACTATCAGTCCATGAACTTTGAGTTCGCGGACGAGAACATTATGCTGGTGATTGGCTATGAAGAATCTAGACTAGATGAAGGACCTGAAGAAGGATCCCGATGGACTATGGTTTTTGATGGGGGCTTCGAACGTACTCGGTAATGGCATTGGGCCGTAATCATATCTCCCGAGGGTAGTCATACTCCTTTCACTTCCCGATTATGTTTCAACTGCACTAACAACATGGCGCAGTATGAAGCCTACGTCATGGGTCTCAAAGCCGCTATTGACCTCAGGATCAAGTTCTTAAATGTCTTCGGGGATTCATCCTTGGTGATAAGTCAGATCAAAGGCGAATGGGATACGAAGCATCTGAATCTCATCTCATACAAAGAGCACGTACTGACATTGCACCCACACTTTGAGGAGGTAACCTTTGAACATTTCCCACGAGAGGAGAATCAGTTAGCAGACGCGCTAGCTACTATGTCTTCTATGTTTAAAGTCAGGTGAGACAACGAAGCTCCCGGAATCACCATTGAAAGGTTAGATGAACCAGCACACTGCTATGAGATTGATATTGAATAGGTAGAAGACAAACCCTGGTTTCATGAAGTGAAGAAGTACCTCGAGACTCAAGATTATCCCGAAGGGGCACTTGTCAATGATAAGAAGTTTCTGAGAAGGTTCGCTGTGAAATTCTTCCTGGGTAATGGAATCCTCTACAAGCGCAACCATGACTCTACCTTACTGCGGTGTGTAGACAAGAGCGAAGCAGAGAGGATCATGACAGATCTACATGAAGGTACCTTCGGAACCCATTCCAGTGGACATACCATGGCTAAGAAGATCCTATGGGCAAGATAATACTGGTCCACTATGGAAGCAGATTGTTATCAGCACCCCCGAACTCAGAAAACATCTCTAAAGGTTTTTCCTGTTCTTTTCATCCTTTCCTTTTGGATAAAAGAAAAGTCGGTGGAGACTCTTGCTAAACCCATCTATAAATAATTAGCTCCATCACACGTTCAAGGGGCTGGCTTTTGAAGAGAGAAAATTGTCAAAAGAGGGAAAAGAAAATTGTGAAACCCTTCATAAAAATCCAGAAATCCCAAACAGAAAACCAAACCTTTGTTCTTCCCTTTGAATCAAAGAACTTAGCATTTTCTCTTACGTTGTTCTTGTTGACTCAAGAACATCTGAAGGCAGCAGTTCAAGTTCCAAGCATACGCTTCAGATTCAAGGTAAGTCTTTCTGACTTTGCATCTTTTCATTCAAAACATCATTAAAATATGTAAATATCATAGTGTTGATGTTGTCCATATCATTGCATAAGTAGAAAAACTGTGGATCAGAACTTATTGATTAAGGCTAGGTTCAGGATTAGGATTAGAACTTCTATAAACTGTTGTGCTTTCATCCTTTCGATTTGCTGTTTGTTAAGAACTGAATAAATTGTTGATGTGCTAATTAATATGAGGAAAGAGTTGAAATGTAACACATGAACTTCTGATGTTCACTCACGGTTTTAGCACAACACAGAACTTCTGAGTTCTCCTCATTGTTTTAACACACAAAACTTCTATGATTTTCTCACTGTTTAGACACACTGAACATCTGATGTTCACTCGTTGTTAACACATACTGAAATTCTAATATTCACTCACTATTTTTGGCCTTGTGTCTTACTCGAGGCACAATGGTTCTATCTACGAGGGTTATTGTGATCGGTGGGAATAGAACTGACTGTTTTTTGGAATGCTGGTTCGCGTTTGCGTTTGTTTTCGCAAAATGTCGCGTTAAGCAAGAGTCGTCACCGTCTTTTATTTTATCCAACAAGGAAAGGACAAAAGCACAGAAAAATTCCTTTTTGAGATATTTCTCGGGTTCGAGAGGTAGATTATAGAAAGGGAATGTGTTAGCACCCTTTCTATCTGTGGTTATCCACGGGCTCTTAGTTACTTTCTCAAAGTGTTTTCAAAATTTTCTTTTCTTTGTGTTTGTGGGTTTGAAAGAAGTTTTTGTTTGAAAGGTGTGTAAGTGCGAAAAGTTTTGTTTTGTTTTAAAAGGAGCAAGTACTTAAGAACCATCTACCTACTCGAAAAAGGAATTAATCTGTACAAATTTCCTTTAGACAATGTTATCCCACTATTGAGGAGTAGGTAGCATCGTCGTTGGAGTTTTCGGGTCAATTCGATTAAGGGACGTGTGGTCACTAAAGCAACGTTAGGATGCCTTAGCGGTAACCCTAATGTCTTAGATCATTTTTCCAAGGCAACCGTTTCGAGGCAACTATGATCTTTGGACAAGAGGGAGACCTCTAAAACTTCCTATACTCAATGACCACGTTCGAGGCAACCAAGTGAGGTGTACCCTAGGAGTGGCATGTGCGAGTGTGTTATTTCGGTTTAATTTTATCTATACATGTCAATGGTGAGCTATGTTGATTTTAAATTTATACACTGGATCTTGTCATGCATTGCCTAGTTATCAAACATCTAACAGTTAATATTGTACGGAAATTAAATTGCGGAAAATTGAATCTAAGCTATTACAAAGCGTCAGGTATTTACATCGCCAAAAACAAACCCTTTAATTTAAATTGCGGAAATTAAATAAAAGCGATAAATAATAAAAAGTCCTATTGAAATTATTACATTCCCGAAGCAATTACAATATTGGATAAAAATAATACGCGTGCGAGAAAATTAAATCGGAGCATTTTTAGGGTTTTGACCCTTTTTAAGAAAGAAAGAGATTTTTTTTTTGTTATTTTTGAATTAAATGGAAATTAAATTAAGTTAATGATTGAATTAATTAATTAAATGAAAATATTTTTGGTTTTTTTTTATATTTAAGGAAATAAAATAAAAATGGCTAAAAGTTATTAAAAACCCTAATTCTACATTAATTTTAATTTATTGTAATAAATATTAATGTTAAACCTTATTTAAACTAAATAAATTAATTAATATTTATTTACAAAAATAAATAATGAAATTAATAATGAAAATAATGTTTTTATGTCTTCTGATTTTTTTTGTTAAGAAAAATAAATGGTTAGTTGATTAACAATAAAATAAATAATTAGAACAAAATAAATAAATGAAAATATGAAGAGTAAAAGAAATAACCCAGGGGGTATGGACTTAATTTGATGGTGGAATCAGCAATTTCCAGGCCCAATTTCAATCAGCCTGCTTTGACTTTTCCATTCCAGTATGCGCTTGTTGACTTGGAGTATGGTGAGCTAGCAATTTGGACCCTTGGATCTGGTTTGAAACCACCTGGCTGGCATCTAGATAAGGGCATATGGTGCACTACACTCTGGGCGCTGCATGTGAATATCTGAAGAAAAATTGTAACAAATATTGGGGAACTTGGGATTCGAACCCAGGTCCCAATGCTCATTGACACGCCTCCCTTGCCAACTCAACTGGCTTGTTCAATTGTTAATGAAATACATAATAAATATTATATTGAAAACAATTAATTATGCCTGGAAAAATAAAAAAAGCACGCTGATTTGAATCAGCCAATAGGAAGAAGACACGCCTTCGTCTTCTTTGTTGAAAAAGCCAGCGTTTTTACCTGCGGATTTTATCCGCAACAGAATCCATGGCTGCCATCTAAAATCACCTATAGGCTTTGGAAACGAGTTCTAAGAACACCATCGTGCTCGTCTCCTTCCCCTGATCATCCCTGTACCAAATATTTGCATTGATTTTGCCTGTATCGAAAAGGCCTAAAAAAACAAGAACAAGAACCCAAGGTTCGGGTATTACAGTATAGGCCATGAGAATAAAATTGAGTATTACAAAACGCTTAGAAATCACACAAGGAACAAGAATATGTTAATGTTTTGTCAAAAAGATGCATGAATGATGAGTTACATTTTCATGTACAGGGGTATATTCGTGATGACTTACAGTGCGATTTAGGAGGTTTTAGGACTTGGTTTTGATTGCTACAGCTTCAGGAGATTGCCAGCAAGAGAGTTATGTCAAGCTTTTGGACTGAATCGTGCTCTAATATTGATTTTGATCTCCCACTTTTTCACACTTTTTTTCAATCCTTGTTTGGCCTTTTCTGCAATGCTTTCGTCGTATTCTTGCTATGCCTCACTTGTACATGTATATTGGAAGTGAATTAGGTCAAGAGTTGGGCTTGAATCCATAAGAATTGATGAATGGAGATTTGATTTGATCACCATTATCAAGTTTCCATATTTGCATCAAATCTGAGATTTTGTGCATGTTTTGACTTTGCACGAGTTTGATTGAGTTTCTCCTGATATTTGCAAGCTGTAATGACCACAAGAATCACATTCCATTAATTTTTGGATTTTATTTGAATTAATATTGATTTAAAATGAATTAAATCAATAAAAATTAAATAAAATAGAAAAATAAATGATTGGTCATGAAATTAAAGATGGGACACGTGTGTGGTGTGATAAGACCAAATCAAGTGGAAAAAAGTGGGCCCTTTTGTCAAAAATTGGAGTTTTGAGGATAGTTGACTTTTGGCAATTTTGGAAAAATGCCCAACTTCAACAATGCATAACTTCTTCAATTTTGAACTTTTGGGAGTGTTCTTGGACTTTTTAGAAACCATGAGATGTCCTCTAATCATAATTTTTGGTATCATATCATTTTGATATACCATGCGCAAGTTATAAGCTTTGGGAAAAAAGGTGTTTTTGTTGACTTTCAAAAATGACCTATAATGTCCAAATTTGTAACTTTTTATGAGTGCATTTCTTGATCTTGGGGTGTGAAGATGGATTGTAGGAAATTGCATCCTCTTCAAAATGAGCTTTGGATGGGTCATTTCTCATAAAGTATGAGAAAGTTATGATTGGTCAAAGTTGAGTTGACTTTTCCTACAAAACCCTAATTTAGCAACTTTTGAATCTTGATGAATCTTGAGCAATCCTTGATGAATCATGATCAACCCTTGATCAAATGATGAATTATCCTTCAAAATGAGAATGTTGACAAAAAATCTTGAGGTTTTACTGTATTTGGGACACAGTTGACTTTTGCCCTAGCACAGTCGATTTTTAGACATCTTGAGCAATTGACTGACCAAACTTCCTCTGCAAGGCTTGAAATTTGACATGGATGAACTTAATAACATATTAGGAAATTGGGGAGTACTTGAGGTCATTTGGATGTAAGGACCTTGATGCAACATAAAACCCTAATTTTGACCTGACTGCCTTAGGAGGTGATTTGACTGTCCAACTCTTGAGCCATCTTGAACAACTTGGAGATGATTCTTGACATGTCTTGAGAAATATGGGAGGGGAAATTTTGGGGTTCAACAGTTGCCCCTGTTCAATCTTCTTAAACCTGAGGATATAGATTGGCGTTCGGGCCTTTCGTGATCTGAAGGTGGAAGATGATTGAACACTAGAGTGCCTAGAAATTTGCACTCGCATGAAGTAATATTTGTCTTGTGATGTCGGGAATGGGCTTACAGATGCCATTTGTGGATTGATGATGAATATGGGCTTAACGATGCCATCCGAAGGAGTGTCAATCGCGTAAGAGATTCCTTAGCGAGAGCTTGTACACCTATTGTTGAGGGAGATTCCACTGGGGAATGTTATTCTCTGTCTTAGGAGAAATAGAACTTTAGGAGCTTCGGTCGTCCGTTATTCTACTGGGGAATCATCTCTGTTGAAGAGGTGAGAGTGAACTACTATCTGGTCGTAACCCAGGCTTCATAGTGATGAGACCGACTGTTATTTGGTCGTAATCCAGGCTTTACAGTGACTTACTGGGGAGATGAGATTAAACTTGCTATCCGGTCGTAATCCAGGCTTTGCAATACCTCACTTCTTATCTGGTCGAAATCCAGGCTTCAGAACAAATCAATTGGTTATCCGGTCGTCTTCGGGCTTCAACTTGAATTTAGGGCACACTAATATCCGGCCGACTTCGGGCTTCTTAGTAACTGTCCATGTAAACTGCTATTTGGTCGGAATCCGAGCTTCACAATGCCTTGTACCGCTATCTGGTCGTAATCCAGGCTTTGCAATACCTCACTTCTTATCTGGTCGAAATCCATGCTTCAGAACGAATTAAGTAGTTATCTGGTCGCATCCGGGCTTTCCTTTGACTGTTGGGCTTACTAGTATCCGGTCGAATCCGGGCTTCACAGTAACTGGCTGGGTAAATTGTTATTTGGTCGTAATCCAAGTTTCACAGTGTCCCTTAATGCTATATGGTCGTAATCCAGGCTTCGCGATGTATCATACCACTATCTGGTCGAAATCCAGGCTTCGTAGTACTCTTGGTTGCTATCTGGTCGTAATCCAGTCTTCACAACATCTTCTACCATTATCTGGTCGTAATCCAAGCTTCATAGTCTTGTATTGCTTTCTGGTCGTAATCCAGGCTTCACAAAAACTTGTTGAACTATTATACGGTCGTGATCCGGGCTTCACGGCTTGTGTTTATGATATACCACTATTTGGTAAAATCTAGGCTTCTTGGTGCTTACTGAGCTGCTATCCAGTCGCAGTCCGGGCTTCACGGCTCACTGGGGCATAAACTATTATCCGGTCATTCTTCGGGCTTCATAGCTTGCTTTTGAGATATATCACTATCTGGTCGTAATCCAGGCTTCGCGGTAGTCTGATATTGTTATCCGATCGTAATTCGGGCTTCACACATGTTGTAGAAATCAAGATACTATCCTGGTCGTACCCGGGCTTCATAACTTGAATTTTGATTGTATCTTTCCTGAAAGGTAAAGGTTAGCTGTATGTAATGCATGATATGTATCAGGCAATGATGTTCTCAAAATAAATGAGATTGTATGGTATGATGCGTATGTGCATGTAGCATGATGTATGGACATGTAATGTTTTAGCTGGGGAAAATAAATCTCGGAGCTGCTGGAGAATAAAGTTGAATGCTTCGTTTCCGCCAGGGATGGTGAACGAAGATGATTGTAAGGATAAACCTGCAGGAGAAAAGAACTCCGTTGGGGAATAAACTGATGAAGAGATTACCCTGAGGGGAATTACTCTGTGGGGAAGAGATGTGCTGCTGAAGATTTTAACGATAAACTCCGCTGGCGGTTCCACTGATAAACTCTGTTGGGGATTTTGATGATGAACTCCGCTGGGGATGGATTACCGTTACTGGTGATACAGAATCGGTTGAACTCCGGTTTGGGGAAAAAAGGACTTCGTTGGGGATGATCTTTCAGTTGCAACTTGCTGAGGATAACCTAGTTAGACTTCTGTGGGGATAACCCTCTGAATTTGGCTGGGGAGATTTATTTGCGCTCTGCAGGGGATAAGCTTCCAAAGTCTACTGGGGAAGATGATTCAACTCTGTCGGGGAAGCTTTTTAGACTGCGCTGGAGAAAGGGCTCCACTAGGGGTATCTTGTATTCCGTCGGGGAACATTCTTATACTCTGTTGAGGAATATTAAGATTGTCGGGGATGCTCTTATGCTTGCTGGAGAATATTCTTATACTCCGTTGGGGGATATTAAGATCTTCTGGGGATACCAAGCCTTTTTAGGGCTGATGGTAGATTAACTCTGCTTGGGGAGAGTATTGTTGATTCGTCCATAGTTGCCAATTTCAGCTGAGAGAGCTATTGTTAATGTCTTACTCTGCGGGAGTGGAAGTATCTTAGCCATATTCTTCAGTTGAATCTATCTTGATACCTGGTGGACAAAGCAACGGCACAGCTTGGACATTTCTTATGCCCCTGTTTCTATTATTACCAGTAACTCATCTTTGTTTCGTATGTAAATATTTATGATCAGCAATTAATGTCAAATGCATATATCAAAAATGAACCTTGGACGTTCTTTGCAAAACAAAACAGATAAAGGAAAAACAGCTTTGAAATTTATGACAATGAATTTGTATTGATTTTGAAGTTTGGCCTGAAAATAGGCGTTTTTGTACAAGAGGTTGACGTCCTAGTAAGAGAACGCCGCCGAACAAATAGAATTTATACAATTTGTGAAAAGGAAACAAAACAGCTATGTGAATAATCCCACTGGGTTCCAACCCTGCTATTGCCTTTATATCTTCAAACATCTCATCACTTTGCTGCTTAGTTGAAGATGAATCTGATTGATTAATGTCGTCCGAGCTTGATAGTCGATACCGAAGTCTAGATGCGAGGTGATCCAATGATACATAGTGTTTATGCTTTGATCCCTAACTTTTGCCTGGACCACTCTTTCGGGTTTTCAGTCCACCGGGATACCCATTTTTGCCCAAGCCGCCTTTTCAGGTTTTCGACTTGCCGGGTGTACAGATTTTTTTATATTTTCATCCCTTATTTTTGCCCAAACCCTTTTGGTTCGCCGGGAAGCCCTTATTTCTGCCTAGTCCAGTCAACCTAGCGGGTCTTTGATTATGCGCAGTATTTTTTTACTATGTCTGCATTGACGGGGTAAGGAAGGTCGTCACCATTCATGGTGGTTAGAATCATAGCTCCTCCTGAGAAGATGTTCTTAACCACAAATGGCCCTTCGTAAGTAGGGGTCCATTTTCCCCTGGGATCACCTTGAGGTAAGATAATGCGCTTGATTACCAGGTCCCCAGCTTGATACTCTTGTCGTCTAACTTTCTTGTTAAATGCCTTAATCATCCGTTTTTGATACGTCTGACCATGACAAATAGCAGTAAGTCTTTTTTCGTCAATTAGGTTCAGTTGATCAAGTCGGGTCTGAATCCAGTCATCTTCACTCAAACCTGCATCCTTCATGATCCGAAGAGAGGGTATCTGAACTTCAATAGGCAAGACTGCCTCCATGCCATATACCAAGGAATAGGGTGTTGCCCCTGTTGACGTCCGTGCTGAGGTACGGTACCCATGAAGGGCAAATGGTAACATCTCGTGCCAGTCTTTGTATGTCACTGTCATCTTCTGCACAATCTTCTTAATGTTCTTATTCGCCGCTTCGACAGCCCCAATCATCTTCGGCCGGTAGGGAGAAGAGTTATGATGTTGTATCTTGAATTGCTCGCAGAGCTCAGTGATCATCTTGTTATTAAGATTGGTACCATTGTCCGTAATGATCCTCTCTGGTACACCGTATCGACATATCAGATTATGCCGAATAAACCATGCCACTACGTTCTTGGTTACAGTACCAAAGGAAGTCGCTTCAACCCACTTCGTAAAGTAATCGATCGCTACCAGGATGAAATGATGCCTGTTGGATGTCGTAGGTCTGATCTCGCCGATCATATCAACGCCCCACATTGCAAAAGGCCAAGGTGTCGTCAAGACGTTCAGAGGAACTGGAGGTATGTGCACCTTATCAGCATAGACTTGACACTTGTGACATGTCCGAGAGTGCTGATAACAGTCGACTTCCATTGTGGACCAGTAATATCCTGCCCGGAGGATTTTCTTTGCCATGGTATGTCCACTGGAATGAGTCCCGAAAGTACCTTCATGTAACTCCGCCATGATCCTTTCTGCTTCATTCTTATCCACACAACGCAGTAAGATTGAATCATGGTTATGTTTGTAAAGAATGTCATTGCTGATGAAGAACTTCGTCGCGAACCTCCTCAGAAACTTCTTATCATTAACAGATGCACCATCGGGGTATTCTTGAGCTTCAAGGTATCTCTTCACCTCATGATACCAGGGCTTATCTGTTACCTCTTCAGTCTCAAGATCACAGCAATGTGCAGGTTCATCCAATTTCTCAATGATAATCCGGGGAGCCTCGTTATCCCAATTGACTTTGAACATAGAAGACATCGTAGCCACCGCATCCGCCAACTGATTCTCCTCTCTAGGAAAGTGTTCAAAGGTGATCTCCTCGAAATGGGGAAGCAACGTCAATACATACTCCTTGTAAGGAATAAGATTCGGGTGTTTCGTATCCCACTCGCCTTTGATCTGATTGATCACGAGAGCGGAATCTCCGAAGACACTTAGAAACTTAATCCTTAGGTCAATTGCAGCTCGAATACCCATGATGCACGCTTCATACTCCGCCATGTTGTTGGTGCAGTTGAAACATAGTCGGGCGGTAAATGGAGTATGAGAGCCTTTAGGAGATATGATCACAGCGCCAATGCCATTACCCAAAGCGTTCAAAGCTCTATCAAAGTACATAGACCATCGGGATCCTTCCTCAGGTCCTTCATCCGGTCCGGGTGTCTCACAATCAGTTATCAACATGATATTCTCGTTTGGAAATTCAAAGTTCATAGACTGGTAATCATCCACTTCCTGGTGTTCCAAATGGTCTGCCAATACACTTCCCTTGATTGCTTTTTGAGTTGTGTAGTGGATGTCATACTCAGTCAAGATCATCTTCCATCTTGCTATTCTTCCGGACAGGGCAGGCTTCTCGAAGATATACTTGATTGGATCCATCTTTGATATCAACAGAGTAGTTTGAGTTAACATATACTCTCTCAGCCGGCGAGCAGCCCATGCCAAAGCGCAGCAAGTTTTCTCGAGCAGTGAGTATCGGGTCTCACAGTCGGTAAACTTTTTGCTAAGGTAATAAATAGCATGCTCTTTTCGGCCAGACTCGTCATGCTGCCCCAGCACACACCCCATTGAGTTGTCAAGTACTGTCAAGTATAAGATCAGAGGTCTCCCTTCAACTGGTGGCATCAGGATAGGTGGCTCCTGGAGATACTCTTTGATTCTTTCGAAAGCGGCTTGACATTCATCATTCCAACGTACCACTTGATCTTTCTTCAGCAGCTTGAAGATTGGCTCACAAGTAGCAGTTAGGTGTGAGATGAATCAGGCAATATAGTTCAGTCGTCCTAGAAAGCCTATGACTTCTTTCTCTGTCTTGGGAGCTGGCATCTCTTGTATGGCTTTCACTTTGGCAGGGTCAACTTGAATACCTTTGTCGCTCACGACGAAACCTAGCAGTTTACCAGATCTCACCCCGAAGGTGCACTTGCTCGGGTTCAACCTCAGCTTGTACAACTTCAACCTGTCAAACAGCTTCTGGAGATGGACAAGGTGTTCTTCCTCGGTCTGAGACCTTGCAATCATATCGTCG
Source organism: Vicia faba (assembly GCA_948472305.1). NCBI lineage: Eukaryota > Viridiplantae > Streptophyta > Magnoliopsida > Fabales > Fabaceae > Vicia > Vicia faba. Next base: position 516,818,335 of record OX451738.1, on the reverse strand, counting down.
ACGTATACTTTAATCTCATGATGGATCATGTCATGAAACAAAGCAACCATGGCACGTTGATATGTTGCCCCAGCATTTTTCAACCCAAAAGGCATGACCTTGTAGAAAAAGGTACCCCACTGAGTAACAAAGGTGGTCTTCTCCATGTCTTCGGGAGCCATTTTTATCTGATTATAACCGGAGAAACCATCCATAAAGGAGAATACCTTATGCTGAGAAGTGTTGTCAACCAGAACGTCAATATGGGGTAGAGGGAAGTCATCCTTAGGGCTTGCCCTGTTCAAATCCCTGTAGTCAACACACATTCAGACCTTACCATCTTTCTTCGGCACTGGAACCACATTGGCGACCCACTGAGGGTAAGAAGTAACTACTAGAAAACCGACGTCAAATTGTTTCATAACCCCAACCTTGATTTTCTCATACATCTCTGGGCGCATTCGGCGGACCTTTTGTTTTACGGGAGGACATTCTTCCTTGGTAGGCAGGCGATGAACCACAATGTCGGTATCCAACCCCGGCATATCTTCGTAAGACCAGGAAAAGATCTCAACATAGTCACACAGCATCTGAATCAACCGTTGTTTCATACTAATATCTAGGTTTGCACCGATCTTGACCTCCTTCTTGTCTGTCTCAGTACCCAGATTCACTGTTTCCACTGGCTCTTCATGTGGCTGAATGGTTCTCTCTTCCTGGAGTAGCAGTCTTGCAAGTTCACCAGGCACTTCGCAATCATCTTCACCTTCGTATTCGGCTAAGTTGATCGGATTTTCGAAGTCATAACTGCCAGTAGCAGAGTTGTTACCAGTGAGATCTAGAGTGGATGTGGACCTGTATATGTGAGTGTATGTAAAATAGTTGTTTTGCAATATATAATAAAGAAAGACAAGGAGCGCAAGATTTGAAATGCAAGAACATCCAATGCTTTTATTAATGATATATGAAAATGACACACAAAAGCCCTCACAAATGAAGCCACGGTGCCCCGGGTAAGACACTGGTCCATAAAGTTTCAAAACATTGTCTATTACAAATTCAAAACAAAAGTTTTATTACTGGGTAACAAAAGTAATAGGGATGAAGTCCTTTGCTGTCCAGTTTCTTGGTCCACCGTTGGTCGTAGGATAGATCCAACTGTCGAATTCAGACTCTTCCACATCATCTTCAATGGCATTTACTCCCGAGTTGCTGATGAACATGGGAGGTCTTCCAATCCTTGCACTTTGAATAGCCCTTTGAGCTTCTACAGTGAAACCCAAACCAAAGTTGTTAGTCTTCTGTGTAAAATCAGGGAGTCGGCCCCAATTTGCACACTCACCCTTCTCAATAACAGCCCGGGCATCTTTTAAGGAAGCCATCTTCATAGGAGAATCCTCAACCACAGTCTCAGCTGATGCCAGTGTCTGGGGAACCTCTTCAAAGTGCTGAAATGGGGTCTCAATGAACTCTCCATCCATCTCTACGTATCTGAATGAGTTGAGGTGGCTGACCATGTACTCTTCCTCCCCTTGTATTGTCACAATCTTCCCTCTGACTGGGTACTTCAACTTCTGGTGGAGTGTTGAGGTTACGGCCCCGACTTTATGGATCCATGGACGACCCAGCAAACAAGAGTAGGATGGCCGAATGTCCATCACATAGAACGTAGAATTGAAGACCTGAGAACCAACTTTAATTGGAATATCAACTTCACCATGCACCATCCTTTTAGACCCATCAAAGGCCCTGACAACGATGTTACTTGGTTTCAGCTCTAACCATTCGCAATCCAACCGGTCTAGAGCTTTTTTGGGCAAGACGTTCAATGAGGAACCAATATAAACCAATACATGTACAAGAGTAGTGCCCCTGCATTCAATGGAGACATGCAGGGCATCGTTATGATTTTTCCCCTTGGCAGTCAAATCGGCGTCGGAGAAACCCAAACCATTATCAGCAGTTAAATTGGCCACACAATCGGTAAAGTGATCAGCTGATGTCTCTTGTGGCACGTGGGAAGTCTTCAGGAAGGTAATCAGAGCCTTGGCATGGGCCTCTGAGCACAGCAATAGTGACAACATAGAAATCTTGGATGGGGTTTGCCCCAATTGTTCAACTGCGTTGTAATCAATCTTCTTAATAATCTTCAGAATCTCTTCCATCTCCTGCTTGGAAGCTTCAACAGTAATTGTCTTCGGTGCCTCCATCTGTCCCAAGCCCTGATGAATCTACGACGTTGCTCGTCGCTATCCCCCTGAAAATCAAAGATGATATGAGGCATTAACATATCATGTGGTCCTTCTCTTCTGGCTCTTCCAAACTGACGGAGAGCTAAGCATGGGTTGTAAGAAATTCCTCCATGGGTTCCTAGTAGGGGAACATTGGGATACTCTCCACAGCGATCAATAACAGTCACCTCATCCATACCTTTGAGAGTCCAGATAATGTCATTGTGAGAAAGAGACATCACCCTATAAGCCCAACCCATTCCCTCTTTGTTCTTCAATACTGACTTAGGGAGGTGCGAAATAAACCACCTCGACAATAAAGGAGCACAGCACATCAAGGTTCCCCGCTTTCGGGCAGTACGAGCATAGAGCTGATGAAGGATGTCACCCAAGAGAGTGGGTACCGGGTTCTGAGAGATGAAGATCTTTATGGCATTCACATAAACAAAAGTGCCAGGATTCGGAAATAGTACCAGACCATAAATCAGAAGAGCCAAAATGTCCTTAAAGGCCTTAAAGTCTAAGCTATCCCAGAAGTAATTAGCCTTGCCAACCAAGAACTTAGTCAGAAATCCTTTAGCTCCACTCCTAGTCTCCCAATTAGCCATTACCTCCTCTTTAGTCAAATGAAGGGATGCAGCAATCTCCTCGGGCCTAAGAGTCTTCTCTCAACCAGTAAACAGAGTCTGCTCCAAAACAGAGATATCGAGCAGCTCAGAGAACTCTTCTAGGGTAGGAACCAGCTGATAGTCTTGAAAAGTGAAACAATGGTACAGCGGATCGTAAAACTAGACCAGTACACTCATCATTTGCTCGTCCAATTTGGAGGTGACCAAACTGAGAAGAGAACCATGCCTCCTGATGAAGGAAGTAGTGTCAGGCATCTTGGCAACCAACTCTTTAAGCAAGGTAGGGACTTGGACAAAGTTGATCTGGATAGTATTCTTACACATGTGCATCATGATGACCTACAAAACAGAGCAAAGATGAAACCCTCTTGTCTTTGAAATAGGTTAGTCCTTATGCAAGATGTATGCAATACTATGATGTCATGATGTCATGATAAAGGCACACCACAAGTATCCACAAAAAGAAAACATGGTAAAGGCACACAAGTCACACTGAGAGCCCTTAGATTTCAGGCTGGCATGGAGCTTAGGTACTACCCTCTTTCAGTTCAGTTGGTTTAAACCTGTCCTAAAAATAGTAATCGGGTTCTAGAGGATCTCAATATCACTGACTACCCTCAATCAGTCAAAATTCCAGTTTAGCAACCTTTTCTTGCGGTCGGAATCATCACGAGAGTTTAGTCTCAATGAGTGTAGCATACTGCTACTGTTCTATGGCCAAGTTGGTCGATTTAAGGTTCTAAGGTCAGTTGGTGCTTAATGACCCCTTAGAAGACCCATATTCTCCTTGTTCCAACACAAGGGATATCGGTACAGACTAAAGTGCCACACCAACGTAGCTACTGCTTCATCTGTATCGGTCTATGCCGTACAGATCCCTCACAATTTATTGCTACTTACCTAAAGGGTGCCTCCAGATCCAGGTTAAGATCTATAGAACTCCGATACAAGCCCACAAAATTAAAGCATACAAAGCATACAATTGAAAACATAATGATCTAATCCTAAGGTACACCTCACTTATTATAGTCCCCAGCAGAGTCGCCAGTTCTGTGATCGGTGGGAATAGAACTGACTGTTTTTTGGAATGCTGGTTCGCGTTTGCGTTTGTTTTCGCAAAATGTCGTGGTAAGCAAGAGTCATCACCGTCTTTTATTTTATCCAACAAGGAAAGGACAAAAGCACAGAAAAATTCCTTTTTGAGATATTTCTCAGGTTCGGGAGGTAGATTATAGAAAGGGAAGGTGTTAGCACCCTTTCTATCCGTGGTTATCCAGGGGCTCTTAGGTACTTGCTCAAAGTGTTTTCAAAATTTGCTTTTCTTTGTGTTTGTGGGTTTGAAAGAAGTTTTTGTTTGAAAGGTGTGTAAGTGCGAAATGTTTTGTTTTGTTTTTAAAGGAGCAAGTACTTAAGAACCATCTACCTACTCGAAAAAGGAATTAATCTGTACAAATGTCCTTTAGACAATGCTATCCCACTATTGAGGAGTAGGTAGCATCGTCGTTGGAGTTTTCGGGTCAATTCGATTAAGGGACGTGTGGTCACTAAAGCAACGTTAGGATGCCTTAGCAGTAACCCTAATGTCTTAGATCATTTTTCCGAGGCAACCATTTCAAGGCAACTATGATCTTTGGACAAGAGGGCGACCTCTAAAACTTCTTATACTCAATGACCACGTTCGAGGCAACCAAGTGAGGTGTACCCTAGGAGTGGCATGTGCGAGTGTGTTATTTCGGTTTAATTTTATCTATACATGTCAATGGTGAGCTATGTTGATTTTAAATTCATACATTGCCTAGTTATCAAACATCTAACAGTTAATATTGTACGGAAATTAAACTGTGGAAAATTGAATCTAAGCTATTACAAGGCGTCAGGTATTTACATCGCCAAAAACAAACCCTTTAATTTAAATTGCGGAAATTAAATAAAAGCGATAAATAATTAAAAGTCCTATTGAAATTATTACATTCTCGAAGCAATTACAATATTGGATAAAAATAATACGAGTGCGAGAAAATTAAATCGGAGCATTTTTAGGGTTTTGACCCTTTTTAAGAAAGAAAGAGATTTTTTTTTGTTATTTTTGAATTAAATGGAAATTAAATTAAGTTAATGATTGAATTAATTAATTAAATGAAAATATTTTTGGTTTTTTTTTTATATTTAAGGAAATAAAATAAAAATGGCTAAAAGTTATTAAAAACCCTAATTCTACATTAATTTTAATTTATTGTAAAAAATATTAATGTTAAACCTTATTTAAACTAAATAAATTAATTAATATTTATTTACAAAAATAAATAATGAAAATAATGTTTTTATGTTTTCTGATTTTTTTTTGTTAAGAAAAATAAATGGTTAGTTAATTAACAATAAAATAAATAATTAGAACAAAATAAATAAATGAAAATATGAAGAGTAAAAGAAATAACCCAGGGGGTGTGGGCTTAATTTGATGGTTGAATCAGCAATTTCCAGGCCCAATTTCAATTAGCCTGCTTTGACTTTTCCATTCCAGTATACGCTTGTTGACTTGGAGTATGGTGAGCTAGCAATTTGGACCCTTGGATCTGGTTTGAAACCACCTGGCTGGCATCTGGATAAGGGCATATGGTGCACTACACTCTGGGCGCTGCATGTGAATATCTGAAGAAAAATTGTAACAAATATTGGGGGACCTGTGATTCGAACCCATGTCCCAATGCTCATTGACACGCCTCCCTTGCCAACTCAACTGGATTGTTCAATTGTTAATGAAATACATAGTAAATATTATATTGAAAACAATTAATTATGCCTGGAAAAAATAAAAAAAAAGCGCACTGATTTGAATCAGCCAATAGGAAGAAGACACGCCTTCGTCTTCTTCGTTAAAAAAGCCAGCGTTTTTACCTGCGGATTTTATCCGCAACAGAATCCATGGCTGCCATCTAAAATCACCTATAGGCTTTGGAAACGAGTTCTAAGAACACCATCATGCTCGTCTCCTTCCCCTGATCATCCCTGTACCAAATATTTGCATTGATTTTTCCTGTATCGAAAAGGCCTAAAAAACAAGAACAAGAACCCTAGGTTCGGGTATTACAGTACAGGCCATGAGAATAAAATTGAGTATTACAAAACGCTTAGAAATCACACAAGGAACAAGAATATGTTAATGTTTTGTCAAAAAGATGCAAGAATGATGAGTTACGTTTTCATGTACAGGGGTATATTCGTGATGACTTACATCGCGATTTAGGAGGTTTTAGGACTTGGTTTTGATTGCTACAGCTTCAGGAGATTGCCAGCAAGAGAGCTATGTCAAGCTTTTGGACTGAATCGTGCTCTAATATTGATTTTGATCTCCCACTTTTTCACACTTTTTTTCAATCCTTGCTTGGCCGTTTCTGCAATGCTTTCATCGTATTCTTGCTATGCCTCACTTGTACATGTATATTGGAAGTGAATTAGGTCAAGAGTTGGGCTTGAATCCATAAGAATTGATGAATGGAGATTTGATTTGATCACCATTATCAAGTTTCCATATTTGCATCAAATCTGAGATTTTGTGCATGTTTTGACTTGGCTCGAGTTTGATTGAGTTTCTCCTGATATTTGCAAGCTGTAATGACCACAAGAATCACATTCCATTAATTTTTGGATTTTATTTGAATTAATATTGATTTAAAATGAATTAAATCAATAAAAATTAAATAAAATATAAAAATAAATGATTGGTCATGAAATTAAAGATGGGACACGTGGGTGGTGTGATAAGACCAAATCAAGTGGAAAAAAGTGGGGCCTTTTGTCAAAAATTGGAGTTTTGAGGATAGTTGACTTTTGGCAATTTTGGAAAAATGCCCAACTTCAACAATGCATAACTTATTCAATTTTGAACTTTTGGGAGTGTTCTTGGACTTTTTAGAAACCATGATATGTCCTCTAATCAACCTTTTTTGTCTCATATCATTTTGATATTCCATGCTCAAGTTATAAGCTTTGGAAATAAAGGTGTTTTTGTTGACTTTCAAAAATGATCTATAATGTCCAAATTTGTAAATTTTTTTGAGTGCATTTCTTGATATTGGGGTGTGAAGATGGATTGTAGGAAATTTCATCCTCTTCAAAATGAGCTTTTGATGGGTCATTTCTCATAAAGTATGAGAAAGTTATGCTTGGTCAAAGTTGAGTTGACTTTTCCTACAAAACCCTAATTTAGCAACTTTTGAATCTTGATGAATCTTGAGCAATCCTTGATGAATCATGATCAACCCTTGATCAAATGATTAATTATCCTTCAAAATGAGAATGTTGACAAAAAATCTTGAGGTTTGACTGTATTTGGGACACAGTTGACTTTTGCCCTAGCACAATCGATTTTTGGACATCTTGAGCAATTGACTGACCAAACTTCCTCTGCAAGGCTTGAAATTTGACATGGATGAACTTAAGAACATATTAGGACATTGGAGAGTACTTGAGTTCATTTGTATGTAAGGACCTTGATGCAACACAAAACCCTAATTTTTACTTGACTGCCTTAGGAGGTGATTTGACTGTCCAACTCTTGAGCCATCTTGAACAACTTGGAGATAATTCTTGACATGTCTTGAGAAATATGGGAGGGCAAATTTTGGGGTACAACAGTTATTATATGTCATTTAATATGTCATCAATAAAGCATTGGACGTTCCTTGCATACAAATTTTGCGCTCTCTATTTTTCTTTTCTGTTTTTACTTTATCAATACAGTTATGCTCTTACACACACTCACGTATCAAACTACATATCCATATCCACTATGGATCCCATTGATAACAATTCTGCTACTGCCAATTATGATTTCGAAAATCTGATCAACCAAGCCGAGAACGAAGGTGAGGACGATTGTGAGGTACCTAGAGAACTGGCTAGACTGTTACAATAGGAAGAGAGGGCTATACAGCCTCATGAAGAGCCAGTTGAGACAATAAACTTGGGCATGGAGATGGACAGAAAAGAAGTCAAGATAGGCGCAAATCTAGAAGCTAAGATCAAACAATAGTTGATACAGATGTTACACGACTACATTGAGATCTTCGCCTGGTCATATAAAGACATGCCTGGTTTAGACACTGACATCGTGGTACATCGTCTGCCGACTAAAGAGGATTGTCCTCTGGTTAAACATAAGGTTTGTCGTATGCACCATGAAATGTCAGAGAAGATCAAAGCAAAGGTTATAAAACAGTTCAACATTCGGTTCTTGGCCGTCTCCCCCTATGCACAGTGGGTTGCCAACATCGTTCCGGTATCTAAAAAGGACGGTAAGGTACGAATGTGTGTAGACTACAGAGACCTAAATAGGGCAAGCCCCAAGGATGACTTCCCGCTTCCTCACATTGATGTTCTGGTTGATAACACCGCACAACACAAAATGTTCTCCTTCATGGATGGTTTCTCTGGCTATAACGAAATCAAGATGGCTCCTGAACACATGGAGAAGACAAACTTTGTCACACAGTGGGGCACCTTCTGTTACAAGGTGATGCCTTTTGGGTTGAAGAATGCTGAGGCAACTTATCAATGAGCCTTAATCGCTTTGTTCCATGATATGATTCACCGTGAGATCGAGGTTTATGTTGATGACATGATAGCGAGGTCTCAAACTAAAGAAGAGCACCTCGACCATCTACAAAAGTTGTTTGACAGGTTAAAGACATACAAGCTGAGGCTAAATCCGAATAAATGCACCTTCGGGGTAAGGTCTGGTAAACGACTGGGGTTCCTCATCAGTGACAAGGGTATTTAGGTAGACCCTGCAAAGGTAAAGGCCATACAAGATATGTCGACTCCCCGCATAGAGAAGGAGGTTAGAGGTTTCTTGGGACGCCTAAATTATATCGCCAGGTTCATTTCACATCTAACTGCTACTTGTGAGCCCATCTTCAAGCTTTTGAAGAAAGATCAAGTGGTAAAGTGGAATGACGAATGCCAGACTGCTTTCGAAAGAATCAAGGAATACCTTCAAGAACCACCAATTCTGATGCCTCCGGTTGAAGGAAGACCTTTCATATTATACTTAAGAGTGCTAGACAATTCAATGGGGTGTGTGTTGGGGAAGCATGACAAGTCTGGTCGAAAAGAGCATGCAATATACTACCTTAGCAAAAAGTTTACCGACTGTGAGGCAAGATACTCATTGCTCGAGAAAACTTGTTGCGCTTTGGTATGGGCTGCTCGCTGACTAAGACAGTACATGCTGACTCACACTACTCTGTTGATATCTAAGATGGATCCAATCAAGTACATCTTCGAGAAGCCCGCTGTCTCCGGAATAATAGCGAGATGGTAGATGATCTTAACTGAATATGATATACAATATACAACCCAGAAAGAAATCAAGGGAAGTATATTGGCTAATCATTTCGCTCATCAGGCCGTGGATGACTACCAGTCCATGAATTTTGAGTTCTCGGACGAGAACATTATGCTGGTGACTGACTATGAAGAATCTAGACCGGGTGAAGGACCTGAAGAAGGACCCTGATGGACTATGGTTTTTGACGGAGATTCGAATGCACTCGGTAATGGCATTGGCGTCGTAATCATATCTTCTGAGGGTTGTCATACTCATTTCACTGCCCGATTATGTTTCAACTGCACTAACAACATGGTGCAGTATGAAGCCTGCATCATGGGTCTCAAAGCCGCTATTGACCTCGGGATCAAGTTCTTAAATGTCTTCGGGGATTCATCCTTGGTGATAAGTCAGATCAAAGGTGAATTGGATATGAAGCATCTGAATCTTATCACATACAAAGAGCACGTACTGACATTTCTCCCACACTTTGAGGAGGTAACCTTTGAACATTTCCCACGAGAGGAGAATCAGTTAGCAGACGCGCTAGCTACCATATCTTATATGTTTAAAGTCAGGTGGGACAACAAACTCCCCGAATCACCATTGAAAGGTTAGATGAACCAGCACACTGCTGTGAGATTGATATTGAAGAGGTAGCAGACAAACCCTGGTTTCATGAAGTGAAGAAGTACCTCGAGACTCAAAAGTATCCCGAAGGGGCATATGTTAATGATAAGAAGTTTATAAGAAGGTTCGCTGCGAAATTCTTCCTCAGTAATGGAATCCTCTACAAGCGCAACCATGACTCTACCTTACTGTGGTGTGTAGACAAGAGCGAAGCAGAGAGGATCATGACAGATCTACATGAAGGTACCTTCGGAACCCATTCCATGGACATACCATGTCTAAGAAGATCCTACGGGCAGGATACTACTGGTCCATGGAAGCAGATTGTTATCAGCACTCCCGAACTTGTCATAAGTGCCAAATTTATGTTGATAAGGTGCATGTGCCTCTTGTTCCTTTGAATGTCTTTACAGCTCCATGGCCCTTTGCAATGTGGGGCATTGCATTATCGGAGAAATCAGTCCTACCGCTTCCAATGGGCATGGCTTCATCCTAGTGGCCATCGATTACTTCACGAAATGGGTTGAGGCGGCCTCCTTTGCTACCATTACGAAGAATGTTGTGGCGCGGTTTATCAAGCATAACCTGATCTGTCAGTATGGTGTGCCAGAGAGAATTATCACCGACAAGGGTACGAATCTCAACAACACGATGATCACCGAGCTCTGTAAACAATTCAAGATACAACATCATAACTCTTCTTCCTACCGACAGAAGATGAATGGCGTTGTTGAAGCGGCTAACAATAACATCAAAAAGATCATACAGGAGATGACGGTAACATACAAAGACTGGGATGAGATATTACCATTCGCTCTTCATGGGTACCGTACCTCAGCACAGACGTCGACACGGGTAACACCCTACTCTCTTGTATATGGCATGGAGGCAGTCCTACCCGTCGAGGTCCAGATTCCTTCTTTAAGGATTTTGAAAGATGCGAGTTTAAATGAAGACGACTAGATCCAGACTCGACTTGATCAACTAAATTTGATCGAGGAAAATAGACTTACTACTGCCTGTCATGGCCAGACGTATCAAAAGCGGATGATCAAGGTTTTCAAAAAAAAAAAGTCAGACGTCAGGAATATCAAGTCGGGGATCTGGTGATCAAGCACATCATACTGCCGCAAGGTGATCCCAGGGGAAAATGGACTCCCACATACGAAGGGCCATTTGTGATTAAAACATTTTCTCGGGTGGAGCCATGATTCTAACCACCATGGACGGTGATGACCTCCCTCACCCTTTCAATGCAGACATAGTGAAAAGATACTACGCATGATAAAAGACCCGCTAGGTTGACTGGCCTAGGAAAAAATAAGGGCTTCCCGGTGAACCAAAAGGGTTCGGGCAAAAATAAGGGATGAAAATGAAAAAAAATTGTACACCTGGAAAGTCGAAAACCTGAAAAGGCGGCTTGGGCAAAAAAGGGTATCCCGATGGACTAAAAACCCGAAAGGGCGGTCTAGGCAAAAGTTAGGGATATAAAGCGTATCACTATGTCCCATTGGATCACCTTGCGATCATACCTCAGTATCAACTGTCAAGCTCGAACAACACCAATCAATCTAGTCAGCTTCGGACAAGCAGCAAAGTGATGAGATGCTCGAAGACATAGGGGCAATAGAAGAGTTGGAACCCAATGGGATTGTTGCACATAACTATTTTCTTTTTACACAAATATTATATAGATCCTATTTTTAAGGCGGCGTTCTCTTACTAGAGCGTCAGTCTCCTTGTCCAAAAATGCCTACTACAGGCCAACTTCGAAAAATCAATACAAATCATTTTTACAAAAAAAACTATGAGTTTTTTTTCCTTTTCTGTTTTGTTTTGCAAAAACGTCCAATGATTTATTCTTGACATATGCATTGAATATGGTTACTGCTCATAAATATTTACATAAGAAACGGAAATACAATTGCTCGTAACTTAAGAAATAGGAACAAAAAAACACCAGAAATGTCAAAACCTGACAGTTACTCTGTCCAGCCGGTACCGGGGCAGAGACAGCTTTGAAACATAATCATCAGCACATACGACCTCGTAGAATCTGTATTCCCTATAGAGTAAAGGTAATCAAAGCATTGATATCAGTTCCCTCAAAACGGGAAGTAATCTCCCTAGCCAGGGTCGTCCAGAAACTTGACATCTATATCCCCCAGCCGAATTTCATAATCGCGAGCAGATCATCATAAATTTTTTATCTCCCCAAGCAGAGTTTATTTCTCTGGATACAGAAGCTCAATCCCCAATAGAGCTTATTACTTCATCTACGGAAGTTCACCTTCCAACAGAGTCATTCCCCCGCAGAGCTATTCTCATACAGAGTCTCTCCCTGGCAGAATATTCACAAACAACAAAGGGAAAATCTATGGCACAGTCATTTCCGTTCACCGTCCCCAATGGAAGTAGAAGAAGCACAGTTCTCTACAACAGTCAGGAATGTTATACTCTCCAGCAGCAGTCAGGGATTTATTTTCCCAAACTCAGACATGTCACAATAGCATTTCATGTTCATACATCATGACGTGCGCATACATATTCCATACAGCATAATCTCATTTATTTTGAGAATATCATCACACAATGCATTTCATGCATCGCATATAATTAATCTTGTACCTTTTCAGGAAAGATGGTTATCATCAACAATTCCAACAGTTCAAGATTAAACCCATGAAGCTATACATGTCATAGCCATACTATCCAGGATTTCATCTCGAAGTAACCCTACTATCCAGGTTCCTTCTCATAGCCCTACTATCCAGGCTTTCATCTCAGAGTAACCCTACTATCCAGGTTCCTTCTCATAGCCCTACTATCTAGGCTTTCATCCCGTAGTAACCCTACTATCCAGGTTCCTTCTCATAGCCCTACTATCCAGGCTTTCATTTCGAAGTAACCCTACTATCCAGGTTCCTTCTCATAACCCTACTATCCAGGCTTTCATCTCGAAGTAACCCTACTATCCAGGTTCCTTCTCATATCCCTACTATCCAGAATCTCATCTCGAAATAACCCTACTATCCAGGTTCCTTCCCATAAGCCCTACTATCCAGGCTTTCATCTCGAAGTAACCCTACGACCCAGGTTCCTTCTCATGGACCTACTATCCAGGCTTTCATCTCGAAGTAACCCTACTATCCAGGTTCCTTCTAATGGCCCTACTATCCAGGATTTCATCTCGAAGTAACCCTATTATCCAGGTTCCTTTTAATGGCCCTACTATCCAGGCTTTCATCTCAAAGTAACCCTACTATCCAGGTTCCTTCTCATGGCCCTACTATCCAGGCTTTCATCTCGAAGTAACCCTACTATCCAGGTTCCTTCCTATAAGCCCTACTATCCAGGCTTTCATCTCGAAGTAACCCTACTCTCCAGGTTCCTTCTTAAACAGCAAATTGAGAAAATTGAGTATTGAACAGCTCAATTTGTTGTTCAATACTCAATTTGCTCAATTTGTTGTTTAAGAAGGAACCTGGATAGTAGGGTTACTTCGAATTGAAAGCCTAGGTAGTAGGGTTGTGTGAAGGAACCTGGATAGTAGGGTTACTTCGAAATGAAAGTCTGGATAGTAGGGCTGTGAGAAGGAACCTGGATAGTAGGGTTACTTCGATATGAAAGCCTGGATAGTAGGGTTGTGAGAAGGAACCTGGATAGTAGGGTTACTTCGATATGAAAGCCTGGATAGTAGGGCCGTGAGAAGGAACCTGGGTCGTAGGGTTTCTTCGATATGAAATCCTGGATAGTAGGGCTATGAGAAGGAACCTGAATAGTAGGGTTACTTCGAAATGAAAGCCTGGATAGTAGGACTATGAGAAGGAACTTGGATAGTAGGTTTACTTCGATATGAAAGCCTAGATAGTAGGGCTATGATAAGGAACCTGGATAGTAGGTTTACTTCGATATGAAAGCCTGGATAGTAGGGCTATGAGAAGGAACCTTGATAGTAGGGTTACTTCGATATGGAAGCCTGGATAGTAGGGTTGTGAGAAGGAACCTGGGTCGTAGGGTTTCTTCGATATGAAAGCCTGGATAGTAGGGTTGTGAGAAGGAACCTGGATAGTAGGGTTACTTCGATATGAAAGCCTGGATAGTAGGGTTGTGAGAAGGAACCTGGGTCGTAGGGTTTCTTCGATATGAAATCCTAGATAGTAGGGTTGTGAGAAGGAACCTGGATAGTTGGGTTACTTCGATATGAAAGCCTATATAGTAGGGCTGTGAGAAGGAACCTAGATAGTAGGGTTACTTCGAAATTAAAGCTTGGATAGTAGGGTTGTGAGAAAGAACCTGGATAGTAGGGTTACTTCGATATGAAAGCCTGGATAGTAGGGCTGTGAGAAGGAACCTGGATAGTAGGGTTACTTCGATATGAAAGCCTGGATAGCAGGGTTGTGAGAATGAACCTGAATAGTAGGGTTACTTAGATATGAAAGCCTGGATAGTAGGGCTGTGAGAAGGAACCTGGATAGTAGGTTTACTTCGATATGAAAGCCTGGATAGTAGGGCTATGAGAAGGAACCTGGGTTGTAGGTTTTCTTCTATATGAAAGCCTGGATAGTAGGGTTGTGAGAAGAAACCTGGATAGTAGGGTTACTTCGATATGAAAGCCTGGATAGTAGGGCTATGAGAAGGAACCTGGATAGTAGGGTTACTTAAAAATGAAAGCCTGGATAGTAGGGCTGTGAGAAATAACCTGGATAGTAGGGTTACTTCGATATGAAAGCCTGGATAGTAGGGTTGTGAGAAGGAACCTGGATAGTAGGGTTACTTTGATATGAAAGCCTGGATAGTGGGGTTGTGAGAAGGAACCTGGGTCGTAGGGTTTCTTCGATATGAAAGCCTGGATAGTAGGGTTGTGAGAAGGAACCTGGATAGTAAGGTTACTTCAAAATGAAAGCCTGGATAGTAGGGTTGTGAGAAGGAACCTGGATAGTAGGGTTACTTCGATATGAAAGCCTGGATAGTAGGGTTGTGAGAAGGAACCTGGGTCGTATGGTTTCTTCGAAGCGATCGTGTAGATTAGTTGACTCATTTGGTTTCGGGAACTGAGTTTCCGTTAGTCGTCTGCAAATGTGACTTGCATAACTGCTGAATTTGTTGAAGCTAATCCTCTTTTCCTGGAAAGGTATCGGGGTTAGTTATATGCGATGCATGAAATGAAGGGTGAGATGATGTTCTCAAAATAAATGATATTATGTTGTATATGATATGTATGCGTATGTCATGATGTATGTTCATGAAATGCTATCGAGGTATGCTCGCGTCTCGAAAAATAAATCCCTGACGGTTGCTGGAGATTTGTAAATATTCCGTCGGGAAGAGATGCTGCTTGAGAATAAACTTTGCGTGGAACGAACTTAGAAAATGTATTTTTGTAGCTAAAGTGATGAACTCTGTCGGGGATTGAGCCTCTGTATCTCGAGAAATAAACTGTGCTTGGGGATGAAATTTGCTGACTTGCCCGCGATTATGAACCTCAGCCGGGGTGGTTACGTCCTGTTTTGGGAAAGTTGACATCAATGCCTTTGGATACTTTTACTCTGTTGGGAGTGTATGTACCAATAATTATGCTCCCAAGCTGGCTCTATCCCGGTACCTGCTGGGCAGAGTAACTATAGGGTTTGGCACTTCTTGTTTTTGCCCCTGTTTCTGGAATTACGAGTAATTGTCTTTTATTTCTTATGTAAATGTTTATGAGCAGCAGTCATTTTCAAATGCATATATCAGAAATAATTCATTGGATGTTCTTGCAAAACAAAATAGAAAACAAAAACAAACTCGAAGTGAAAATAATTTTGTATTAATTTTTGAAGTGGGCCTGTAATAGGCGTTTTTTGTACAAGGAGGCTGACGCTCTAGTAAGAGAACGCCGCCGGAAAAATGGAAGCTATACAAATTTATCTAAAAGAAAAAACAGCTATGTGAAACAACCCCATTGGGTTCCAACTCCGCTATTGCCTTTATATCTTCAAGTGTCTCATTACTTTGCTACTTGGCCGAAGGTTGATCAGATTGGTTGGTGTCGTCCGAGCTTGATAGTCGATACCGAAGTCTGGTCGCAAGATGATTCAATGAGACATAGTGATATGCTTCATATCCCTAACTTTTGCCTGGACCGCCCTTTCGGGTTTTCAGTCCATCGGGATACCCTTTTTTGCCCAAGCCGCCCTTTCGGGTTTTCGACTTACCGGGTGTACGGATTTTTCATTTTCATCCCTTACTTTTGCCCGAACCCTTTTGGTTCGCTGGGAAGCCCTTATTTTTGCCTAGGTCGGTCGACCTAGCGGGTCTTTGATTAGGCGTAGTATCTTTTCACTATGTCTGCATTGACAGGATGAGGAACGTCGTCATCATCCATGGTGGTTAGAGTCATAGCTCCTCCCGAGAAAATGTTCTTAACCACAAATGGCCCTTCGTACGTGGGGGTCCATTTTCCCCTGGGATCACCTTGCGGCAGTATAATGCGTTTGATCACTAGATCCCCGACTTGATATTCTTCGCGTCTAACTTTCTTGTTAAAAGCCTTGATCATTCGCTTTTGATACGTCTGTCCATGGAAGATAGCAATAAGTCTCTTTTCATCGATTAGATTTACCTGATCAAGTCAGGTTTGGATCCAATCGTCTTTGTTCAAACCCGCATCCTTCATAATCCCGAGAGAAGGTATCTGGACTTCGATGGGTAGGACTACCTCCATGCCATATACCAGAGAATAGGGGGTTGCCCCTGTCGACGTCCGTGCTGAAGTACGGTACCCATGAAGAGCGAATGGTAACATCTCATGCCAGTCCTTATATGTCACTGTCATCTTCTATACAATCTTCTTGATGTTCTTGTTAGCTGCTTCAACAACGCCATTCATCTTCAGCCGATAGGAGGAAGAATTGTGATGTTGTATCTTGAACTGTTTACAGAGCTCGGTGATCATTGTATTATTTAGATTCGTAACATTGTCAGTAATAATTCTCTCTGGAACACCATATCGACAGATCAGATTGTGTCGGATAAACCGCGCCATGACGTTCTTGGTTACTGTAGCAAAGGAAGCTGCCTCAACCCACTTCGTGAAGTAATCAATGGTTACTAAGATGAAGCGATGTCCATTGGAAGCGGTGGGCCTGATTTCTTTGATCATGTCGATGCCCCATATTGCGAAGGGCCACAGAGCTGTCAATACGTTTAAGGGGACCGGAGGCACATGCACCTTATCAGCATAGATTTGGAACTTATGACAAGTTCGAGAGTGTTGATAACAATCGGCTTCCATAATGGACCAGTAATATTCTGCCCGTAGGATCTTCTTAGCCATGGTGTGTCCACTAGAATGGGTTTCAAAGGTGTCTTCATGTAGATCTGTCATGATCCTCTCTGCTTCACTCTTGTCTACACATTGTAGTAGTGTGTTGTCGTGGTTGCATTTATAGAGGATTCCATTACTGAGGAAGAACTTTGCAGCGAACCTTCTTAGAAACTTCTTATCATTGACAGATGCGCCTTCTGGATACTCTTGAGCCTCGAGATACCTTTTGACTTCGTGAAACCAGGGTTTGTCTGCCACTTCTTCGGTACCAATTTCATAGTAGTGTGATGGTTCATTCAACCTCTTAATGGTAATTTGGGGAGCTTCATTGTCCCACCTAAACTTGAACATAGAAGACATGGTAGGTAGCGCGTCCGCTAACTAGTTCTCCTCTCACGGGAAATGTTCAAAGGTTACCTCTTCAAAATGTGGGAGCAATGTCAGTAAGTACTCTTTGTATGGGATGAGATTTAGGTGCTTCGTATCCCACTCACCTTTGATCTGACTTATCAGCAAAGCAGAATCCCCGAATACATTCAAGAACTTGATCCTTAGGTCAATAGCAGCTCGAAGGCCCATAATACATGCCTCATACTCCTCCATGTTGTTGGTGAAGTTGAAACATAATCGGGCAGTGAACAGAGTATGACAGCCCTCGGGAGATATGATTACAGTGCCAATGTCATTACCTAGTGCGTTTAAGACTCCATCAAAATACACAGACCATTGGGATCCCTCCTCAGGTCCTTCATCTGGTCCAGGTTCTTCGTAGTCAGTTACTAACATGATATTCTCATCCAGGAACTCAAAATTCATGGACTGGTAGTCATCCATGTCTTGATGAGCCAAATGATCAGCCAATACACTCCCCTTTATTGCTTTTTGGGTTGTATATTGTATGTCGTACTTAGTTAAGATCATTTTCCACCTTGCTATCCTTCCAGAGAGTGCGGGCTTCTCGAAAATGTACTTGATCGGATCCATCTTTGATATCAACAAGGAGTGTGAGTCAGCATATACTGTCTCAATCGGCGAGCAGCCCATGCTAAAGCGCAACAAGTTTTCTCGAGCAATGAGTATCATTTCTCACAGTCGGTAAAATTTTTGCTAAGGTAGTATATTGCATGCTCTTTTCGACCAGACTCGTCATGCTTCCCCAGCACACACCCCATTGAATTGTCTAGCACTGTCAAGTATAATATCAAAGGTCTTCCTTCAACTGGAGGCATCAGAATTGGTGGTTCTTGAAGGTATTCCTTGATTCTTTCAAAAGCGGTCTGGCATTCATCATTCCACTTTACCACTTGATCTTTCTTCAGAAGCTTGAAGATTGGCTCACAAGTAGCAGTCAGATGTGAAATAAACCTAGCGATATAATTCAGGCGTCCCAAGAAACCTCTAACTTCCTTCTCTGTACAGGGAGCTGGCATTTCTTGTATATCTTTTACCTTTGTAGGATCTACTTGGATGCCTTTGTCACTGACTATGAATCCCATAAGCTTACCAGACCTTACCCCGAAGGTGCACTTGTTCGGATTTAACCTCAGCTTGTACGTCTTCAACTTATCAAACAACTTTTGTAGATGATCAAGATGTTCTTCTTCATTTTGAGACTTGGCTATCATATCATCAACATAGACTTCGATATCATGGTGAATCATATCGTGGAACAAAGCGACCATGGCACGCTGATAAGTCGCCCCAGTATTCTTCAACCCCAAAGGCATCACTTTGTAGCAGAAGGTGCCCCACTGTGTAACGAAGGTTGTCTTCTCCATGTCTTCAGGAGCCATCTTGATCTGGTTGTAGCCAGAGAAACCATCCATGAAGGAGAAGATTTTGTGTTGCACGGTGTTGTCGACCAGAACATCAATGTGAGGAAGTGAGAAGTCATCCTTGGGGCTTGCCCTGTTCAAATATCTGTAATCCACACACATCTGTACCTTACCTCCCTTCTTAGGTACCGGAACGATGTTGGCAGCCCACTATGGATAAGAAGTGATAGCCAAGAATCCTGCATCAAACTGTTTCATGACCTCTGCCTTGATCTTCTCTGACATTTCAGGGTGCATACGATGGACCTTCTGTTTAATTGGAGGACAGTCTTCTTTAGTCGGCAGGCGATGTACCACAACATCAGTGTCTAAACCAGACATGTCTTCATAGGACCAAGAGAAGATCTCAACATAGTCGTGCAACATCTGTATCAACCTCTGTTTGACGCTAAGCTCTAGATTTGCACCTATTTTAACCTCTTTTCTGTCTTCCTCAGTACCCAAGTTCACTGTCTCAAACGGCTCTTCATGAGGTTGTATGGCCCTCTCTTCCTGCTGTAGTAGTCTAGCAAGTTCTCCAGGCACCTCACAATCATCCTCACCTTCGTCTTCGGCTTGGTTGATCGGATTTTTAAGTCATAACTGGAAATAGCATAGCTGTTATCAATGGGATCCAGAGTGGATATGGATATGCATTATGATACGTGAGTGTGTGTAAGAGAATAGTTGTTTGGATAAAGTGGAAAAGAGAAAAGAAAAACAGAGAGTGCAAAATTTGTATGTAAGAAATGTCCAATTCTTTATTAATGATATATGAAATGACAAATAATAGCCCTCACAAGCAAAACCAATGTGCCTCGGGCAAGGCACAAGGCCGTAAAGTTTTAAATTGTTTATTACAACTCTCAAAACAAGTAAGACAATTATTGCGGAATAAAAGAGACTGGTATAAAGTCCCTAGCCGTCCAGTTACTCGGTCCATCGTTGGTAGTTGGGTAGATTCAACTATCAATGTCTGAGTCTTCCTTGCTATCTTCAATGGCATTAATTCCCCGATTACTGATGTGTAGGGGAGGTCTTCCAGCCCGAGCGCGTCTAACAGCCCTTTGAGCCTCTGTAGTAAAGCCCAAACCAAATTTGTCAGTTTTGTGAGTAAAATCAAGAAGCTGACCCCAATTGGCACACCCACCTTATTCAACCACGGCCCTGGCGTCCTTGAGGGAAGCCATCTTCGGAGAAGGTTTGCTTCTGGTAGTAGTTTCAGTTGATGCCAAGATCTGAGAGACCTCTTCGAAGTTCTGACAAGGAGTTTCTATGAATTCCCCGTCCATCTCTACGTACCGGAAGGAATTGAGGTGGCTCACCATATACTCCTCTTCACCCCGCACACTGACAATCTTCCCTTTTACCGGATACTTCAGCATTTGGTGGAGTGTGGAAGTTACTTCCCCAGCCTCGTGGATCCAAGGACGACCCAGCAAACAAGAATGCGACGGCCTGATGTCCATCACATAGAAGGTGGACCCAAAAGTCTGAGAACCTACTTTGACAGGGATGTCCACCTCCCCGTGCACCATTCTCTTCGACCTGTCAAAAGCCCTTACCACAATGTTACTAGGATTTAACATCAAACCCTCACAATCCAGCCGATCCAACGCCTTCTTAGGTAAGACATTCAGCAAAGACCCAGTAACTACCAGCATATGAGCCATAGTGGTACCCCTGCATTCAATCGAGACATGCAGAGCATCATTATGCTTCCTTCCCTTCGGTGTCAAGTCTGCATCTAAAAAAGCCAGCCCATTATTAGCAGTCAGGTTGGCCACACAATCTTTGAACTGATCAACTGAAGTTTCCTGCGGCACATGCGCAGTCTTGAGGAATGCAATCAAAGCCTTCGCATGGGCTTCGGAACACAACACCAAAGACAACATGGATATCTTTGATGGGGTTTGCCCCAACTGCTCGACCATATTATAGTCACTCTTCTTAATTATTTTCAGTATTTCCTCCATTTCTTGCTTAGAGGCTTCCACAACAATTTTCCTAGGCGCCTCCATCTGGGTAAGCTCACCTATAATTTCTTTGTCACGGGTATCAGACGATTCGCCGGCAGGGGTAATAACTGGAGTAAGAACAGGAGCAGTAGTTGATGTACTAGCAGGAATAGCATATGGGATGACAATAGGCTTGTTGACAGTTTTAGGGGAAATCTCAGGAGAGAAGACCCTTCCACTTCGGGTGATTTTGCTGGTTCCGACAATGTTACTAATATCAGGACCAGCCTCTTCATCTTTCAAATCTTGTTTGATTCCATGATAGTACACATTGGCACCATAATGCAAGGGGACTGCTTTGTCCGAGACATACGGGACAGGACTAGGAACAGTGATTATCAGCGGAGCAATTCTTGGAGCAGATGTAATCCTAACAGGTCTTCTCGAGGAGACCTTGGAAGTATTGGCGGAAATGGTTATAATAGCAATGTCTTCAGATGGGACAACGGGAACCAAAGTTTTCTCAAACAAAATTTCTTTGTTGTCCATCAGGCGTTGAACATTTGACTTCAGTAAACGGCAACCAGAAGCTAGAAACGAACACATGTGGCAACCTTCACCACAACCCGGAAATAAACCGGCCAACATCAAATTCTTCTTCACAGTCATGAGAGGAGTAGAAACTTCATCCACCAAGGTCACAAACAGGTCGATATCAACAACATTAATTCCACGAACGTGCTTAGGCATGGGAGCAGTTATGACATTGGGCTTCTCCGGAGCATCGAACTCAATTTCCTTGGCTTCAATCAGATCTTGTACCTTATTTCTTAGAGCCCAGCAGTCATTGGTATCGTGGTCAGGACTCTCAGAATGATAGGCACACTGAGCATTTGGATTATATGGGGGAGATGTGGTATTTGGATTCTTGGGAGCCTCTTTCAAGGTTACCAAGTTGGATCTCAGTAGATGAGGTAGAACTTCAGCCAATGTCATATTGATTCGGGTAAACTGTCGTTGTGGTCTTTCCACCCTTTGTTGATTGTTGCATTGTGGAGCGCCTGCAGGCCTAGGTATCATTACGGCACTTACTGTCTGACGATGTTCAACTCTGTTTTGGCCCCTCGGGCTGTAGATGGCACTGGCTTCTTTCTTACCAGCAAAAGGCTTCTTTACTGAACTCGAAGAGGCATCCTTCTGTATTTTTCCGCTCCAAATCCCAGCCTCTACTCTCTCTCCAGTCAGAATCAGCTCGGTGAAACCAGCTGATGAGATGCCGATCAAATGATTAAAGAATGGACCAGATAGCGTCCCCAGAAACATATCAACCAACTCCCTATCAGACAATGGGGGTTGAACTCTTCCAGCCAAGTCTCTCCATTTCTGTGCATAGTATTTAAAGCCTTCACTTTCTCCCATGGACATACTCTGGAGTTGAGTACGAGTAGGAGCAAGGTCGGCATTATATTGATACTGCTTATAGAAAGCAGCAGCCAGATCTTCCCAATTTCGGACATTAGCTCCCTCCGGCTGGTAGAACCATTCAAGCTGAGTCCCTGACAGACTATCTTGAAATAAATGAACCCACAAATTTCTATCAACAGTGTGGGGCTGGATCTTTCTGACATAAGAACGGAGATGGATTTTTGGGCAGGATACCCTGTCACACTTAGCAAAAACTGGAGCTTTGAACTTTTACGGGATGACCACTCCCTACACCAATCCCAATTCTTCGAAATCCAGCCCAGGTATCCTCTGAATTTCCATGGCACTCAAACGATCTTCCAACTGCTTGTATTTGTCCTCAGCAGGAGGATATTGCTCATTATTGTAGTCGGTATCATTGTCAAAAACTGCAGGACTGGGATCCTTCTCCCTTGTCTCTTCTTCTTTATTCTCCCCTTCCTTGGATGAAGAGGTCAGATCGACTTGTCGCTTCAACCGCTCTCCAAACCTTCTGTCCATATTCAGAATACCAGCATCCTTCTTCTTTTTATTTTTCTCTTTCAGGATAAGGGCTTTCAGATCCTCCTGCCCTTTTGCCAGACTTATGAACATTTGTTGGAACTGGGTGTTTTGTGCCTGAAGGTCCTTGATGCTTTGTTCGGAAGACATTTCTGCTAAAATAAACAGCGAAGAAGATTAGAAACCTGTAATGGTACCTGTACATGCAATGTTATGAATGGGATGCGCATGCAATGATTTCAAATACTTTGGGAAATTTAAATTTACAAACCAAAATAAACAAAGATTTTATTAGCTGAATTCAAAGTTCAAATGCCTTTTAGGCGTTACAATTAAAAACAAATCTAAAATTATAAAAGACATCAAAATTCCCATGGATGCTTCCTCTTTGTGCCGAGATAATCATTGAGACCTTTTTCCTCATAGAGTTGCTTTGTGAGCTCCAAAACCTTCTTCTCCTGAGCATGGAACTGATCCCTGTAAGTATCTCGCTCCTTCATCAACTGAATCTAAGACCTCTGTAATTCCCCAAGATCAGTGGGCATATAAGGATAGAGAACCGTGTAAGGAATACCCCCTTCAGTAGTGGGTTCCACAATCATTGGTAAAACGGCCACATAGGGCATCATAAGCTTCTGGGCGCGAGCTCGTACCCATTGGAGGTAAGGTTCCATAGGAATGGAAGCTTTTGGCCCCAAAGCCTTGGTGCCAGATCTGTTTACCATGCCCCAAGCTCGTATAAACCTCCGGCGACACTCTTGAACATCATCCTCATAGTTGAATATAATGCCCTCGATAAGTAACTCATGGGGACCATCTCTTCGTGCGTAATCAAATTGTCGCAGAGCTAAACAAGGATTGTAGGTTATACCCCCTCTAATACCAAGTAATGGGACATTAGGGTACTCCCTGCAGCGGTCAATAATAGCAGTGTTTTCAATAGCTCAAGAACACCAGAGAATATCCATGTGAGCGAGTGACATTATCCTTTGCGACCAACCCAAACCCTCTTCATTCTTCAGTACGGACTTAGGGAGGTGAGAAATAAACCACCTCGACATCAATGGCATACAACACATAAGAACCCCTCTTCTCTTCATGGTACGAGTATGGAGAACATGCAAAATATCTCTGAGCAAGGTAGGCACAGGGTTGCAGGAGAGGAAGATCTTGATAGCATTCACATCTATGAATGAGTCCGGATTAGGGAATAGTGTTGTACCCCAAAATTTGCCCTCCCATATTCTTCAAAGTTTTGACAAGCATCATCTCAATTTGCTCAAGTCATCTCAAGGGTTGCACAGTTCAAACACCCTCCTAAGCCAGTCAAATTAGGGTTTTGGTTCTTGCAAGGAAGTTGAGGATTTCAAGGGCTCAATCAAGTCCCATATGCTCATATACATTGTCAAGCACCTACATGTCAAGTTTTAAGGCTCACGAGGTCAAGTTGCACAGTCAAAAACCCTAATTGCTTCACAACCAACTGTAGGGGCAAAATGATCATTTGGCAGTCAAAAGTCAAAATTTTTGGTCAACATCTTATTTTGAAGCCACAATCATCATTTGGTCAAATCTTGACCATGATTTCACAAGAATGGCTCAAAAATCATCAAGGTGTCAAAAGTTTCTATTTTTGGACAGTTGAAAAGTCAACTGTAACTTGACCAAGGCATAACTTTTTCATGGTTCATCAGAAAAATCCCATCCAATGCTCATTTTTAAGGGGAGGACATTTCCTACAACACATATTCACATTCCAAGTCCAAGAAATGCTCTCACAAAAAGTTACCAATTTCAACATTATAGGTCATTTTCAAAAGTCAACAAAAAGGCACTTTAAGTCAAAGACCATAACTTTAGATTGGTAAATTAAAATGACATGGGACCAAAGGCATTGGTTAGAGGACTCCAAGACCTTTCCAAAATGTCCAAGAACATGTTCATATGATCAAAATTGAGCAAGATATGCATTGGAGAAGTTAGGACATTTTTGTGAAATGGCCAAAGTCAACTATCCTTGAAACTTCAATTTTTGACAAAAGGGCCCACTTTTTCCACTTGATTCAGCCTTGTCATGCCACCCACGTGTCCCATGATTTATTTCAAGATTAAAAGTTAATTTTTCCATTTTTATTTAATTTTATTTGATTTAATTCATTTTAAATCCTTAAAATTCAAATAAAAATCAAAAAAATTAATTAAGGGATATCTTGTGGCTTGAATGGCTTTGATACATCATAATCCACCTACCAATTTCGTGTACAGTCCATTTCAAGCATGAAATTCAAATTTGGAACAAAAATGGCAAGTTCTTTAATGGTGGTTTATGGAAAAATCTCAAACTTCATTGCAAGGGTTAAAGGCTCACATTATTGCTTGATTCTCATTCAAAGACATATATGCAAGCCTCTCATGCCATTTACACGAACTAGAACTCTCTCAAACGGCCAAACTACATTCCAAAAACTTGAAGAAAATTTGCAAACTGAAAACCACTTTCCAGCATAATTCAAACCTCTCTTTGGATCAAAACGCGCTCCCAACACTCCCAGGAACCTTTTGCCATCAAGAACAAGCCTTATCCCTTCAAGAATCGCCTCCATACAGTCACACGGTTCACCATTTTTTTCATAATCGAAACTCCATTTTTACGCATCATTAATCCATTTTGATCACTGTTTTGCATTGCTGACATTGTTACGAAGCTTTCTATATATTTTAATTTGATTATAAGGCTCTAAAACGAAAGTCACCATTGTTAGGTTCTAGGGTTTCTAAGCTTTTGAATTGGGGTTTTGCACATAGTGTAAAATTAGACCTCAAGACATATATGGTCAAACTCAGCAGGACAAGACGAATCCATTGATACCATTGCGCTTTTTTTATTTGACCTGTGTGCCTAATCGCTATTTTTGGCGTTGGCATTTTGTGGGGGTTTAAAACCCCTGCTACTTGTTCTTTATTTTACAGGAAAAGGTTGAAGACGAAGGGCGTGGCAACATGTGATTGGATGATTCAAAATGGGCGCGCGCTTTTTCCTTTTTTCAGCATATAATGCGCTTATTTTATATTATGTTTTTTTCTTATTATTATAACAAACGCGCAAGAGTGGTGCAGTGGCTGGAGACGTGGCTTGTAATCTCTGGGGCCTGGGTTCGATTCCCAGGTCCCCCCATAATTCCATGTTATTTTTTTCAATACACTCTTGTGCAGGTTTCCAAATGGTGAGTACCATGCGCCCTCACAGATCAGCGCGCCATGTGTCCATAGATGCAGATCCAAAGGTCAAGAAAGGGAGCACACTATACTCTTGGTCAACCAGCGCCCCACTCAATCCAGAAGGTCAACAAGCTTTGTGCAAATGGGCCCCAAATTCCAATCACACCCTCCAATCTGGCCCAAAACCCCCCTTGGGTTTGCAATTTAATTTTGTCATTTTATATTTTATTTGTCTTATTTTTATTTTTTCCCTTTTATTAACTATTAACATAATTAATATTTTCATAAAAAATCAAAAAAAAAGAATTAATATTATTATTATTATTGATTTCATGTTATTTTTGTAAATAAAATATTAACAAATAAAATAGTTTAATTAGGTCAACTTTAACTTCTTTTTCTTTACAATCAATAAAAATAATTTAGAATTAGGTTAACCTAGAATTTTAATTCTTTTATTTTATTTCATTAAAAAACATAAAAATACAAAAATATTTTCTTTTAATAAATTAATTAATTAGTAATTAGGCTTTATTTAATTAATTGCATTTAATTCAAAAAAGACAAAAAAAATTCATTTCTTTTCTTAAAAGGGTCAAAACCCTTAAGACATTCCCGATTAATTTTTTATTCGCGCGCATTTATTTTATTTTGATTATTATGTAACTGCTTCAAGAATGTAATAGTAATTAGGTTTATTGCTTTCTTTACTTTCCGCACTTTATCAAAACGGGTCTTTGTATTTTTGGCGATGTATAGACCCGCGCCTTGTAATAGTTAGAATTTACATTTCTGCAATTTACTTTCCGCACCCCTAACTGTTAAATGCATGAAAGAATGTATGATAATTAAAATTAATCTGTAGCTCACAAATAACATGTACAAAAGACAATTAACTGAAAAACAACACACAAAGCACATGCCACTCCTAGGGTACGCTTCACTCGTTGCCTCGAAACGTGGTCATCAAGTATAGGACGTCTTAGAGGTCACCCTTTTGTCTCAAGATCCAGTTGCCTCGAAACGGTTGCCTCGGATAAAAGGATCTAGGACATTAGGGTTATTTCTAAGATGTCCTACCATTGCTTCGATGACCACACTGTCCCGATAATCGAATTGACCCGAACAACTCCAACGATGGTGCTACCTACCTCTCAATGGTGGGATAACACTATCTAAAGGACTCTTACACAGCTTAATTCCTTAGGGTAGGTAGATTCTCTTAAGTACTTGCTTTTTTCAAACAAACAAAAACAACTTTTCGCACTCACACTTTCAAAAGTTTTCAAACAATACTTCATACACTCTTGAGGACCGATACAAGAGTTACCTAGAAGTTTTCAAACGAACTTTTTTTCAAAACCCACACACACTTGAAAAGCAAACATCTTTTGAAAACATAAGAGAAAGTACCTAAGAGCCCGTGGATAACCACGGATAGAAAGGGTGCTAACACCTTCCCTTTCTATAAATCTACCTCCCGAACCGAGAGAAATCTCAAATAAGGAATTTTGCTGTGCTTTTGTCCTTTCCATGTTGGATAACATAAAAGACGGTGGCGACTCTTGCTTACCGCGACATTTCACGAAACCAGCTAAAAAACAGTCAGTTCTATTTCCACCGATCACAGAACTGGCGACTCTGCTGGGGACTATAAAAGTGAGGTGTACCTTAGGATTAGATCATACTTATGTTTTCAATTGCTTTGCTTTGATTGCTTTATATTTGTGGGCTTTGCATCAGAGTTTCATAGATCCTAACCCGGATCTGGGGATACCCTTTTAGGTAGCATAAGCTGTGAGGGACCTGTCCGGCGTAGACCGACACGAGTGAAGCAGTGGCTACGTTGGTGTGGCACCTTAGTCTGTACCGATATCCCTTGTGTTGCAACGAGGAGAATATGGGTCTTCTAAGGAGTCATTAAGCACCAACCGACCTTAGAACCATAATGTGACCCAACTTGGCCATAGAACAGTAGCAGTATGCTACACCCATTGAGGCCAAACTCTCGCGATGGTTCTGGCCGCAAGAAAAGATTGCGACGCTGGAGTTATGACCGATTGAGGGTAGTCAGTGATATTGGGATCCTCTAGAACCCGGTTACTTTTGATAGGACAGGTCTTAACCAACGAAACTGAAAGAGGGTAGTACCCAAACTTAATGCTGGCCTGAACTCTAAGGGCTGACTTGTGTGACTTGTGTGCCTTCAAACTTGACTACTTGCATGCTTGTTATATAACACTTGAGTTTCTTGCAGGTTTTTGTTTACAGTCCTTAATCTGGACTCATAACAGGGCCTACTTACATCACTTCATGCATAGCATAACATCATACCATTGCATGCATCTTGCATAAAAACTAATCCATTTCAAGGATCTCAAGGGCTTGTGATGCAGGTCATGATGAATCAAAGCGTCTAGCAAAGGGCAAAGGGGATTTATTTTCCTCGAGCCGAGGTTGTCAGGGGCTATGACCCACTCGATATGGTGAGCCTTGACTCTTGAAGAAGGACTCTCAGCAACATGAGGTTCCTTCAATCAAGCTACCCAAATTCAAATTCTAACAAGCTTCTCTGTTTATCCCGCGAGATCCTTGAAAACATCACATGCATACATACATATCATTGCATTACAGGTACTCTTTTCCACAGGTTGCTTAATCTTCTTCGCTGTTTATTTCAGCCATCGTCATGAATCCTGAATCATCCAATGAACAAGCTATCAAGGCCCTCCAGGCCCAGAACGCCCAGTTCCAGGAGCTGGTCATGAGCTTAGCCCAAGGACAACAGGAACTGAAGACTCTGCTTTTGAAGAAAAAGAAGAAGAGGACTATTTTGTTCAACCCTAGACGCAGATCTAGGAATACACTGCAGAATGAAGCTGAGCGAACTACTCCATCTGTTGGGGAAGGCAGTCACCAAGAGGGAAGGGTTCCTAGTCCCATAGTCTCCGACACAGAGACAGATTTCAATGATGAACAGTACCCTCCTGCTGAGGACAGGTACAAACAGCTGGAGGACCGGTTAAATGCTATGGAGATTCAACGTGTGCCTGGGTTGGACTTTGGAGACCTAGGCTTATCTTCTGGGGTGGTGATCCCTCACAAGTTCAAGGCACCTGCCTTTGTAAAGTACGACGGGACTTCCTGTCCTAAGTTGCACCTCCGTTCATACGCAAGGAAGATCCAGCCCTACACGGCAGACAAGAATCTATGGATCCATTTCTTCCAAGAAAGTCTCTCAGGGACTCAACTCGAATGGTTCTATCAGCTGGATGGAACCAGTATTCGTAACTAGGAGGACTTGGCAACTGCTTTTTATAAACAGTATCAGTATAATGCCGACCTCGCTCCTACGCGTACCCAACTCCAGGGTATGTCACTAGGAACGGGCGAAGGATTTAAGGAGTACGCGCAAAAGTGGAGAGACTTAGCGGGCAGGGTGCAGCCACCGTTGACTGACCGTGAGTTTGTGGATATGTTCCTGGGGACCCTATCTGGTCCATTCTTCAACCATCTGATTGGAAATTCTTCTGCTGGGTTTACAGACCTAATCTTGACTGGGGAAAGAATTGAAGCCGGTATCAAGTCGGGGAAGATACAGAATAGTGATTCCTCGAACACTGAGAAGAAACCGCCCAAGAAAGAATCTTGTGCTGTCAACGCAGTAGTTATCTCAAAACCGGCCGGTGCTCCTCAACATCGCAACCAACAAAGGGAAGAGAGACCTAAAAGGCAATTCACTCCCCTCGGCATGACCTTGTCCCAGATATTGCCATAGCTGCTGGAGACCAAGTTGGTAACTCTAAGGGACCCTCCTAAGAATCCCAACAGGACACCTTCAAGGTATAACCCCAATGTTCGCTGCGCTTATCATTCTGACAGCCCAGGGCATACTACAAATGATTGTTGGACTTTGAGAAACAAGGTTCAGGATCTGATCGATGCAAAGGAAGTCCAGTTCGACTCTCCAGAGACTCCTAATGTGATCACTGCTCCCTTTCCAAAACGTGGCTAGGATTAGAAATTTTTTTGTTCATTCGAATGTTCAAGTTGTATTTTTTCTTTGATTGTTCAAACATTGTATTCATGTCAAACGTTGTTATTTCATTAATGCATTACACATGTCTGTTTTGAAGTAATTATTTCGTATTCACTATACGCAAACTGTTTTCATATTTTTGTGATGATCAACTCTTGATTGAAAAATTCTAAGCCTCTTGAGGGAGGATGACGAAAACGATACCACAATTTACCGTATGCTTTTGAACAGACCCCGCTGATGAGGTACAGGCATTGTTTCAAATCCTAAATACTGGAGTTATAAGGAAGATAATCCCTCGTTACCCCCTTTGTTGAGCCAAAGAAGTAGGAGTTTTCTTTTCACAAAAAATTAAACCCTTAATCATAACCTGGGGCAGGGTAGTTCTCTCAGTTGATCCAAGTGCCCAACGAATGGCACCAAAAAAGTCCTTACAAAACAAAAGACAGTGATGGTTCCAATAATCATAAGGACGGGCAGTCATTATCTCCCGAAAATAAAAGCCCATTAAGTCAAAACCTATGAAGAAGACTTACAAAACTGGGGCATCCCGCTGACTGTGATCATGAAAGAAACAGTTCAGGCAAAAAACAGGGATAACGAAATCAAAAAAGAAAGAGGTCCTACAAACCCTCAACCAAAAAAGGAATGACTGCCTATTCCCAATAAACTGTCAATATCCGAACCATCACTGGAATATCCGAGCAAAGACTCAAACAAGGTCTAACGCACGATCAACTGAGTTTAGGTTTGAAGAACATCACGAAGAGCGGGTGGGTACAAATATAATTTGAGCCTTTATCCTTTGTTTCTTAAACCGTGAACCAGGTCACGTTATAACCCTTAAAAAGTCCTAGCTGAAGCATGGGTTAGTTCGAAGGCATACTGTTACAAAAGGTATTCTGACTCCTTAAGGCTTGCGGTAAAATAACGAGTTGACATCACAGTTTACAAAATTCACTTGTTTTTACTAAAAAAAATACATTTGCAAAAAAAAAACTTCGAGACAGACATACGCTTTGCATTCTTAAAATAATATTGTTTGCATATGACTATTTGTTCAACAGTAGAGAAATTCACACGAAGAATATTTAGTGAACAAAGGCACTCCCAACCAAGGGGCAGGGCATGATCATTGTCCATCATCTGGGGCAGTTAAGTCAAGATTCTGAGAATCTCTCAAAAGGCCAACCAACTTGGGGCAAATCTCCATCTGGATCACTTGGGGCATTGGAAGATCTTCTGGTAGTAGGGCAACGCAACACTACTGACAGGGGCACCTCCCTACATCCTGAGAGCACGGACATAGTCGAAAAAATACTGCGCATAATCAAAGACCCGCTAGGTTGACACACCTAGGCAAAAATAAGGGATGAAATGAAAAAAAATCTGTACACCCGGCAAGTCGAAAACCTAAAAAGGCGGCTTGGGCAAAAATGGGTATCCCGGTGGACTGAAAACCCGAAAGGGCGGTCCAGGAAAAAGTTAGGGATCAAAAGCGTATGACTATGTTCCGTCATCTCGTCACTTGCCTACCAGAAGAAGATTTGTCAACCGGCAGTCATCAAGCGCCTCCACAGGTATCTTCTCCCACAGAAACAGGGGCAGTAATGAGTTGTCTAAGCGATCTAGTTGCTCTGTCCACCAAGGTACCAAGGTAGGTTCGGCTGAAGAACGTAACCAGGATACCTTCACTCCCCGTTAAGTAAGACAAGATTCAACAACTCTCCCCGAGCATAGTTGGTCTCCCATCAACCCTGAAAAGGCACAACATCTCCAGCAAGTCAGCAACACTCTCCCCAAGCAGAGTTAGCCTACAGTCAGCCTTAAGGAAGTTGGGTATCTCCAGAAAATCTCAATATTCCCCAGCGGAGTATACAGATTATTCCTCAGCAAGCACCCCCGGCAATCTTAATATAAGATTGTTCCCCGGCGGAATACAGACATCCAGTGGGGCCATTCCCCAGTACAGTCCAAAAGTCTCCCCAGGAAAGTTGAATCAATCTCCCCAGTAGATTCTGGAAGCTTATCCCCAGTAGATTCTGGAAGCTTATCACCTGCAGAGCACGAACGCATCTCCCCGGCTTTATTCAAAGGTTATTTCCCACCAGAGCTTATAACTGGGTTATCCTCAGCTAATTACCACGGAAAGATCGTCCTCGACGAAGTTCTTCCTATCCCCAGCGGAGTTCATCAAATTCCTCAACATAACTTCTCAATGGAATCCCCAGCGAAGTTATCACCAAATCTCAGCGAAGTATCTCTTCCTACAGAGTATTTCCCCGCAGAGTAATCTTTTCAACAAGTTTATTCCCCAACGGATTCATCTTCTCCTACCGGTTTATTCTTGCAACCATCATCCTCAGCGGAAACGAAGAACTCTACTCTTCAGCAGCAGCCCAGGATTCAACGAACTTCCCGGCATTCGTCAAGGATTTATTTTCCCAGACGAAGATACATTCATAAACATCACATTGTCATATATCATGATACATGCATATACGCATCATATCATGCAATCTCATTTATGTTGAGAACATCATTGCTTGATCCATATCATGCATTGCCTATGACTGACCTTTACCTTTCAGGAAGGATACAGTTAAATGATCAGCTATGTCAAAGTAGACAAATATAGTCAAAAGAGACCAATCCAGTCAAAGAAGACAAATCCAGTCAAAAAAGACAAGTACAGTTAAATCCCAAAGGTTTTTCTGATGCTCATCCAGTCAAAGAAGACAAGTCCAGTTGAAATTAATTCCTAAAGTCATTATAGACAACCCGTCATTATAGACAACCCGTCGTTATAGACACCCGTCATTATAGACACCCGTCGTTATAGACACCCGTCGTTATAGACACCCATCGTTATAGACACTCGTCGTTATAGACACCCGTCGTTATAGACACCCGTCATTGAAGACATCCCGTCATTGAAGACAATCCGTCATTGAAGACAACTCGTCATTTAAGACAACTCGTCATTGAAGACAACCCGTCATTGAAGACAACTCGTCATTTAAGACAACTCGTCATTGAAGACAGCCCATCATTATAGACAACTCGTCATTTAAGACAACTCGTCATTGAAGACAACTCGTCATTTAAGACAACTCGTCATTGAAGACAACTCGTCATTTAAGACAACTCGTCATTGAAGACAACTCGTCATTAAAGACAACTCGTCATTTAAGACAACTCGTCATTGAAGACAACTCGTCATTGAAGACAACTCGTCATTTAAGACAACTCGTCATTGAAGACAACTCGTCATTGAAGATAACTCATCATTTAAGACAACTCGTCATTGAAGACAACTCGTCATTGAAGCAACTCGTCATTGAAGACAACTCGTCATTGAAGACAACTCGTCATTTAAGACAACTCGTCATTGAAGACAACTCGTCATTGAAGACAACTCGTCATTTAAGACAACTCGTCATTGAAGACAACTCGTCATTGAAGACAACTCGTCATTGAAGACAACTCATCATTGAAGACAACTCGTCATTGAAGACAACTCGTCATTGAAAACAACTCGTCATTGAAGATAACTCGTCGTTGAAGACAACCAGTCCATGAAGACAACCCGTCCAAAGAGACAACTCGTCAAGAAAGACAAAACCTCCTCTGGTTCAGTTAAATCCTAAAGATTTTTCTGAGATAACCTATCAGTAGAGACAACCCATCAATCTTTTGAAGTTCCAGATTCGATACCTGTATCTAGCCAGGGCATGTCTGTGAGCGACTGAGTAAGGATCAACACCTGTAACAGGTCAGGAAATTATCTTTCTCAGGTACGCAAGTTCTCGCTAAGGAATCTCTTACGCGATCGACACCTAGATGGCATCTATAAGCCCATCCACATACCAACAGTCTCCAAATGGCATCTATAAGCCCATTCCCGACAAGATTCTGTCACATCTCCAGATGGCATCTATAAGCCCATCCTCCTATCCACCATCTCTCCAAATGGCATCTGTAAGCCCATTCCCGACATCACACTGCTGATACTCTACTATGTGAGTGCAAATTTTTGGGAACTCTAGTGTTCAATCATCTTCCACCCTCGGATCACGAAAGACACACAAGCCAATCTACATCCTCAGGTCTAAGAAGATTGAACAGGGGCAACTGTTGTACCCCAAAATTTGCCCTCCCATATTCTTCAAAGTTTTGACAAGCATCATCTCAATTTGCTCAAGTCATCTCAAGGGTTGCACAGTTCAAACACCCTCCTAAGCCAGTCAAATTAGGGTTTTGGTTCTTGCAAGGAAGTTGAGGATTTCAAGGGCTCAATCAAGTCCCATATGCTCATATACATTGTCAAGCACCTACATGTCAAGTTTCAAGGCTCACAAGGTCAAGTTGCACAGTCAAAAACCCTAATTGCTTCACAACCAACTGTAGGGGCAAAATGGTCATTTGGCAGTCAAAAGTCAAAATTTTTGGTCAACATCTTATTTTGAAGCCACAATCATCATTTGGTCAAATCTTGACCATGATTTCACAAGAATGGCTCAAAAATCATCAAGGTGTCAAAAGTTTCTATTTTTGGACAGTTGAAAAGTCAACTGTAACTTGACCAAGGCATAACTTTTTCATGGTTCATCAGAAAAATCCCATCCAATGCTCATTTTGAAGAGGAGGACATTTCCTACAACTCATCTTCACATTCCAAGTCCAAGAAATGCTCTCACAAAAAGTTACCAATTTCAACATTATAGGTCATTTTCAAAAGTCAACAAAAAGGCACTTTAAGTCAAAGACCATAACTTGAGATTGGTAAATTCAAATGACATGGGACCAAAGGCATTGGTTAGAGGACTCCAAGACCTTTCCAAAATGTCCAAGAACATGTTCATATGATCAAAATTGAGCAAGATATGCATTGGAGAAGTTAGGAAATTTTTGTGAAATGGCCAAAGTCAACTATCCTTGAAACTTCAATTTTTGACAAAAGGGCCCACTTTTTCCACTTGATTCAGCCTTGTCATGCCACCCACGTGTCCCATGATTTATTTCAAGATTAAAAGTTAATTTTTCCATTTT
Organism: Vicia faba; assembly: GCA_948472305.1. Taxonomy (NCBI): domain Eukaryota; kingdom Viridiplantae; phylum Streptophyta; class Magnoliopsida; order Fabales; family Fabaceae; genus Vicia; species Vicia faba. Next base: position 516,783,182 of record OX451738.1, on the reverse strand, counting down.
TATTTAATTTTATTTGATTTAATTCATTTTAAATCCTTAAAATTCAAATAAAAATCAAAAAATTAATTAAGGGATATGTTGAGGCTTGAATGGCTTTGATACATCATAATCCACCTACCAATTTCATGTACAGTCCATTTCAAGCATGAAATTCAAATTTGGAACAAAAATGGCAAGTTCTTTAATGGTGGTTTATGGAAAAATCTCAAACTTCATTGCAAGGGTTAAAGGCTCACATTATTGCTTGATTCTCATTCAAAGACATATATGCAAGCCTCTCATGCCATTTACACGAACTAGAACTCTCTCAAACGGCCAAACTACATTCCAAAAACTTGAAGAAAATTTGCAAACTGAAAACCACTTTCCAGCATAATTCAAACCTCTCTTTGGATCAAAACGCGTTCCCAACACTCCCAGGAACCTTTTGCCATCAAGAACAAGCCTTATCCCTTCAAGAATCGCCTCCATACAGTCACACGGTTCACCATTTTTTTCATAATCGAAACTCCATTTTTACGCATCATTAATCCATTTTGATCACTGTCTTGCATTGCTGACATTGTTACGAAGCTTTCTATATATTTTAATTTGATTATAAGGCTCTAAAACGAAAGTCACCATTGTTAGGTTCTAGGGTTTCAAAGCTTTTGAATTGGGGTTTTGCACATAGTGTAAAATTAGACCTCAAGACATATATGGTCAAACTCAGCAGGACAAGACGAATCCATTGATACCATCGCGCTTTTTTTATTTGACCTGTGTGCCTAATCGCTATTTTTGGCGTTGGCATTTTGTGGGGGTTTAAAACCCCCGCTACTTGTTCTTTATTTTACAGGAAAAGGTTGAAGACGAAGGGCGTGGCAACATGTGATTGGCTGATTCAAAATGGGCGCGCGCTTTTTCCTTTTTTCAGCATATAGTGCGCTTATTTTATATTATGTTTTTTTCTTATTATTATAACAAACGTGCAAGAGTGGTGCAGTGGCTGGAGACGTGGCTTGTAATCTCTGGGGCCTGGGTTCGATTCCAAGGTCCCCCCGTAATTCCATGTTATTTTTTTCAATACACTCTTGTGCAGGTTTCCAAATGGTGAGTACCATGCGCCCTCACAGATCAGCGCGCCATGTGTCCATAGATGCAGATCCAAAGGTCAAGAAAGGGAGCACACTATACTCCTGGTCAACCAGCGCCCCACTCAATCCAGAAGGTCAACAAGCTTTGTGCAAATGGGCCCCAAATTCCAATCACACCCTCCAATCTGGCCCAAAACCCCCCTTGGGTTTGCAATTTAATTTTGTCATTTTATATTTTATTTGTCTTATTTTTATTTTTTCCCTTTTATTAACTATTAACATAATTAATATTTTCATAAAAAATCAAAAAAAAGAATTAATATTATTATTATTATTGATTTCATGTTATTTTTGTAAATAAAATATTAACAAATAAAATAGTTTAATTAGGTCAACTTTAACTTCTTTTTCTTTACAATCAATAAAAATAATTTAGAATTAGGTTAACCTAGAATTTTAATTCTTTTATTTTATTTCATTAAAAAACATAAAAATACAAAAATATTTTCTTTTAATAAATTAATTAATTAGTAATTAGGCTTTATTTAATTAATTGCATTTAATTCAAAAAAGACAAAAAAAATTCATTTCTTTTCTTAAAAGGGTCAAAACCCTTAAGACATTCCCGATTAATTTTTTATTCGCGCACATTTATTTTATTTTGATTATTATGTAACTGCTTCAAGAATGTAATAGTAATTAGGTTTATTGCTTTCTTTACTTTCCGCACTTTATCAAAACGGGTCTTTGTATTTTTGGCGATGTATAGACCCGCGCCTTGTAATAGTTAGAATTTACATTTCTGCAATTTACTTTCCGCACCCCTAACTGTTAAATGCATGAAAGAATGTATGATAATTAAAATTAATCTGTAGCTCACAAATAACATGTACAAAAGACAATTAACTGAAAAACAACACACAAAGCACATGCCACTCCTAGGGTACGCTTCACTCGTTGCCTCGAAACGTGGTCATCAAGTATAGGACGTCTTAGAGGTCACCCTTTTGTCTCAAGATCCAGTTGCCTCGAAACGGTTGCCTCGGATAAAAGGATCTAGGACATTAGGGTTATTTCTAAGATGTCCTACCATTGCTTCGGTGACCACACTGTCCTGATAATCGAATTGACCCGAACAACTCCAACGATGGTGCTACCTACCTCTCAATGGTGGGATAACACTATCTAAAGGACTCTTACACAGCTTAATTCCTTAGGGTAGGTAGATTCTCTTAAGTACTTGCTCTTTTCAAACAAACAAAAACAACTTTTCGCACCCACACTTTCAAAAGTTTTCAAACAATACTTCATACACTCTTGAGGACCGATATAAGAGTTACCTAGAAGTTTTCAAACGAACTTTTTTTCAAAATCCACACACACTTGAAAAGTAAACATCTTTTGAAAACATAAGAGAAAGTACCTAAGAGCCCGTGGATAACCACGGATAGAAAGGGTGCTAAAACCTTCCCTTTCTATAAATCTACCTCCCAAACTGAGAGAAATCTCAAATAAGGAATTTTGCTGTGCTTTTGTCCTTTCCATGTTGGAGAACATAAAAGACGGTGGCGACTCTTGCTTACCGCGACATTTCGCGAAACCAGCTAAAAAACAGTCAGTTATATTTCCACCGATCATAAATAGGACTAATCCATATATTAGAAGAGCCAAAAACTCCTAAAAATACTGAAAATCCATAACATCCCAAAACAGTTGGGCCTTGTCTATCAGAAACTTAGCTAGAAAACCCTTGACTCCGCTTCTTGTTTCCCAATTGGATACCATGTCGGCCCGTTTCAGATGCAAAGCTGAGGCAATGACTTCTGGCTTAGGAACTTCTTCTAGACCTGTGAAGGGCAACTGTTCAAGAATGGGTATATCCAACAGCTGAGAGAATTCTTCCAAGGTAGGCACCAACTGATAGTCTGGAAAGGTGAAGCAGTGGTTCTTGGGATCAAAGAACTGAAAGAGCACACTCATCATCTTTTCATCAAAGTTTGAAGTAACCAGGTTAAGAAGTCGACCATGTCTCTTAGTGAACGCAGAAGTTTTGGAAACCTTTGATACTAGCTCTTTGAGTTGGGAAGGTATCTTCACAAAGCTGATTCAGATAGTGCTTTTACAAACGGAAGCCATGATCTGCAAAACAGAACAAAGATAAATTCCCTTGGTATTTGAAATGGTTAGTGCAATAAGAATGGATGCTATGTTATGATGCATGATGTCATGATAAACTACAGGTATAACAAACACAGACAAATCACACCATGTTCTTAGGTTTAAGGCTTGCATGAGGTTAAAGGTCATACCCTCTTGAAGTTTAGGTAGTTTCAAACCTGTCTTAAAAAGTAACCGGGTTCTAAGGGATCTCAATATCACTGACCATCCTTTATTGGGCATCGTCTCAGCTCAAGCAATCTTTTCTTACGATCGAAATATCCCAAAAGTATGATCTCAATGAGTGTAGCATCGAGTATCAACCAATCCTCAACTCTACACCGAGGCCGGCTATCTTACTACTTTCTAATGGCCAAGTTTGTTCAACTAAGGTCCTAAGGTCTGTTAGTGCTTCATGACACCACACGGCGACCCCGTATTCTTCTTGTTTCCCCATGAAGGATACCGGTACCAACCAAAGTGCCACACCAATACAGCCATCGCTTAAACCATATCGGTCTACACCATACAGTCTCCACGATCTATTGTTGTTTACCTAATAAGTGCCCCCAGATCCGGGTGTAGGATCTATAGTAACCCAAGCAAAACCCTTTTAAGAATAAAGCAAACTAACAAGAAAGCAATTTTTGAAATGACCTAGATCCTAAGGTAAACCCCACTTTATATATTTCCCCAGCAGAGTAGCCAGTTCTGTGATACGGTGGCAGAATCGACTGTTAATACTGGTTTGCGTTTTGCGTTTTTTGTTTGCAAAATGTCGCGGTAAGCAAGAGTCGCCACCGAATTTTATTTCATCCAACAAAGTAAAAGGAAAAAGAACAGAAAAAACCTTTTTTCGAGATTTCTGAGTACGGGGGGTAGATTATAGAAAGGGAAGGTGTTAGCACCCTTTCTATCCATAGTTTTCTATGGGCTCTTAGGTACTTGCTCATCTTTTTAAATTGCTTGTGTGTGTGCTTGTTTTGAAAAAAAAGTTTTACTTCGTGATAACCCTTGTATCAGTCCTCAAGGGTGTGACGAAGTTTGTTTTGAAATTTTATTTTGAAAGGTGTTTGTGTGAAAAGTTTTGTTGAGCAAGTACTTAAGATTCTACCTACTCAAAAAAAGGTTGTTTGTTCTCATTTCCTTTAGACAGCGCTATCCTACTATTAAGGAGTAGGTAGCCCTGTTGTTGGAGTTTGTAAGGGACGTTCGAAAGGGACAAGTACAGTCACCAAAGAAATGGGTAGGAAACTTTAGTAGTAACCCTAGAGTCTTAAGATCTTTCCGAGGCAAACTTTATGAGGCAACATTTCCGAGACAACATTCGAATGGGACATTTGATCTTTTAGACAGGAGGGCAACCACTAAAATCTCCTATGCTTAATGATTGTTTTACCGAAGGCAACCGAAGTGAGGTAAACCCTAGGAGTGAATATGTGCATGTGAATTTTTTCAGTTAATTTAGTCTTTGCACATTAGGTGATATACCGTTTTAATGTTTCAAACATCTTTCCATACAATCCTATTAGCCATGCATCTAGACAGTTAAAGATTGCGGAAATTAAAAGTGCGAGAAAATAAACCTAGCTATTACAAGGCTTCGGGGATGGGGGATTAATTACATAACCAAAAATCAGGGACAAAGCGATAAATAAAAACCCTAATTTAAACTATTACAAACCATCAACAATTACATTAATAAAAAAAGAAAAGTAATTAAAACGCGCGGCGAATTAAATGCGAGGATAATTAAAAAACCTAAGAAATTTAATTGAGAAAATATTTAAGTTATTTTTGAAGAAAATATTAATTATATACAAAATTAAACCCTAATTTCTAATTGTTTTTAATTATGAAAAAAAATTTAATTGCCCTAATTTAAACTAAACTAATCAAGGGGAAAAAAATTATGAAAAAAGATTTTTTTATGTTTTTTATGATTTTGTGATTTGTTGATTTTATGATTAATAAAAAAAAGTAATTAATTTTTTTGTGGATAAAATAATTAAATGAATAAACTAAATATAAGAAATAAATAAAAGAAAAAATAATTGGGCCTGATGTATAGTAAATCTGGGGGGTGCAACCCTGAATCTAACCTTGGGCCCAAGGTTGGTGGCCCAAGTCAATGCTGGATCCAGTGGTACTGGAACTTGATGGTGTACCATGATCCTTCATGGTTGGAGGCGCTGGATTGGATTGATGATGAATCCATTGGATGCATGCTGGAGGTGTATGGAAGGTGTTTGAAAGATTGATGCACCTGATCCTGTATAGGAAAATTAAAACAAAGGAAATTGTTGGGACCTGGGATCGAGCCCAAGTCCTCACTCTCACCACTAACACGCCCAACCACTAGGTTATCATGTTCAGTTGTTATTATAATGAAAACAAAATATAATATATGAAACAAAGTGGTTAGTGGGAAAAAAACAAAAATGCGCGTGCTGGTTTGAATGGCCCAGTGGTTGCCTGCCACGTTATCCTTCTTCTTCCTGGAATCATCGTTTTAGGTGTGCACCCTATACCCACGGACAACGTTTGTAGCCATAGCCCTGTAAAACTCAAAAACTCACAAAACGCGAGATAAATGAAATTGAAGACCAGGGTTCAATTGGTCTTGATGTCACGATCATCATGGTACCTTATTCGTGGTCTAATTTTACTTGTGGGCAAAAACCCTAAAACATGCATGAAAACCCTAGCAATGGCAAATGCACATATCTGCACTCAAACTTCAATCAAAGCATGCTAATACATTGTAAACATGATAACAAACAGAAATACATGATCAAAATGTATTTATAATGCATAAATCATGGTAATCAATTTTAAAAACATAGCAAATAGTGATGTTCATACAGTGTGTTTCCGGGCGTGAAAAGGCTTGCAAGTGATTGGAACACGTTCCTGAGACGTCCAGGAGTCTATTGGTAGTCTTAGAACGACCTGAATCAACCTCTAAGTCCAAGAATGACCTCTCACTTTCTTTCCAATTTTTGAGTTTTTGTTCTCTATTTTCCAAGACTGCCAGCCTTGTTTCATGCTTTGTTCTTGTTCATTATATATCCATCAATGAATTAGTTTTGCAAAATAGATTGGATCTTGAAATTTTGATGAGATTTGATTTGATTCTTTAGCCATATGTAAACTTTCTAAATTGAGCCAAATCATCCCATTTTTGTACCAATCATGCTTGATTCGATTTGGTCTTGATATCTCAGCATAATTTGATTGAGATCCTATCATAAAATCATATCAAAACATATCTTTGCTATTATTTGTCATTTATTTAATTTAATTCAAATTTTAATTAATAAAAAAACAAAATAAAATGAAAAATGAAGAAAATAATGTGTGGGTGAATATTTGGGTCGTGGACCATATTATAAGTGAGGTGCAAGCATAAAAAGTTAGGCCCATTTGGCAAAAATGTAATTTTGAGCCCATTTGACTTTTGGCAATTTTGCAAAAAATGTCAACTTTGCCAAGGCACATCTCCTCCAATTTTAACCCTATAGAGGTGTTCTTGGATTTTTTAGAAAGCTTAGGATGTCCCCTAAGAAAAACATTTGGTATCATTTCAATTGGATCTTCCATGTTCATGTAAGAAGCTTTGACCCAAAAGGTGTTTTTGTTGACTTTTCAAAAAGACCTATAATGTAGAAATTCATATCTTTTGATGAATGCATATTTTGAACTTGTGTGCTGAAGATGAATTGTAGGGAATTTCATCCTCTTCAAAATGAGCCTTGGATGGAAAATTTCTTATAAAATATGAGGAAGTTATGCTTGGTCAAAGTTTGGTTGACTTTTCCTAAGAAACCCTAATTTAGCAACTTTTGGGTTTTGATGAATTTGGGGCATTCCTTGAAGAATCATGATCAACCCTTGATCAAATGATGGATATCACTTCAAAATGTTGATGTTGACCAAAAATATTGAGGTTTGACTGTATGTGGGCCACAATTGACTTTTGACCTAATACAGTCGATTCTCAAGCATCTGAGCAGTTGACTGAGTAAACTTCTTGTGCAGTGCTTGAAATTCGACATGGAGGGTCTTGAGAACATAATAGTACTATGGAGAGCATATGAGGTCTTTGGAGTTCACCTATCTTTATGAAAATGGAAACCCTAATTTGAGACACACTGCCTTAGGAGAGAGTTTTTCTAGTCAACTCTTGGGCAAACTTGAGCAAATTGAGGATCTCTAGTAGTATGTATTGAGTAAAATGAGAGGGAAAATTTTGGGGTACAACAGAGGACTGTACAAAAGACTAGATGACAAAATACTTGAGAAGAAGATGGTTCTTTCTTTACCTTGATGCTTACAGAGGGAATCTCTTCTTAAGTTACCTAAGGATGATTGTGGTCTCTGTATTAACTTTGTGGTTCTGGTGGAAGCTTCATGAGAAGTATGAGAGTTTATTCCTCTCAGTGGTACTCTATCTTTTGTGATGTCTAGTTTTTTTGCTGCTGCAAATGTGAGATCCTAATGAAGGACTCCATGAAAATGTTGATGTCCTATGTGATGTTGCAAATACCTATTTTTGGAATTTAACTTGGAATTATGGTGTGATGCTTGATACTCACCATTTGATTCAGAAGTGTTTTATCTAATCATGCTGGAGAATTATATTGAGAAGACTGTCTTTGAGGATGTTATGGATTGTGTTGAGTCTGTGTTGGACATCAGACCTAGTGCTTAGACTCATTTTGAAATCAGAATGCTTGTGGGAGAGTGGTTCCTTCTGCTACAAGTTACTCTAGAAAGAATGGGTCAACTTGAATCTTGTGAAGCAAGTGGACAAGATTTACCATTTTGGAAAATATGATTGATGGGAATGACATATTTCCTAACCAAAGAGTTGAGACACTTGAAAGGATATTTGTCACATATGTCTTTGAGGTGTGAATAATATAGGGTGTTTGGATGTATTCTCAAGGAGCATAGTTGTTTATGCCTGTATGTGAATGTGTTCAGCATGTGTGTTGAAAAAGAAGTGTAAAGTTGTGTATTTCCCTCTATGTGAACATAAAGATAAGTCTTGTGTTTTCATTCGCAATTTATGTGGTTCTTGTCAAAGGAGGACCGGTTACTTATGACTGAGGGAGTTGAACTTCTATATAACATGTATTGCTGAAGAAGTGCAGTCTTCATATAGATTGCTTGGGGGTCAAACAAGCTGTGTTTAAGTTCCTCTTGTGAAGATGTGATGTCAGGCAAGATGTCTAGACATTATGTTACAGGTGAAAATCATGGTGGACTTGGCAGCTTAAGTTTTATTTTTTCATTAGGAACTCAGTGGGTTGAATCAAAACATGTTCATGTTTCTTAGGAGTAATTTGAGAATCATCTTTTTGAGAATGTAATTCTCTCGGTAGATTGAAGTCAAGATCAATGGAAGTTCTCTATTGATAAATAGAAGATATCATGCTCAATTATCTCTAATTCTAATTGAAAGGAGTACATGTTGAAGTCAATGGGAAGTATTGTGATTATGCTTCAAAACATGAATATCTATGAGTATTTATTAGAGGAATCTTTTAGAACCACTTTGTGGCCCTAGTTTGAAAAATATTTGGTTGAATGCTGAAAAAGGTGCTGCCTCATTTGAAGACAAGAGAGAGTAGACAATGTAAGAATGTCAGTACATTGTTCAGGACTTGGATCTATGAAGATCAACAAGTGGTGCTTGTGGACGGTGTATCTGAATACATGTCAGGTGAAATATGCCTTTGATTGTGCATGCGCATCAATTCCTAGATGAATCAGTCCAAAGTCAATAAAGGTTTTCAAAACCGACTTGGACGGTGCACGCTTAATTTTTGGTGCAGTTATATTCCTCGAATAACACTCTTATTAACCAAGACCATTGTTACAGTCGAGAGTCGTTAATTCCTAAGTAACATCTCGGGTATTTAAAAGGAGTCATCTCTTCCCTTTCATCCATCTTGTGTTAGGTTGTCTTCATCAAAACTTTTATGACTTTTGTTCTGGTTTGGGTGAGTACATCCTGGGTATGGTTTTGTGGGGGATATCTTTGTCATTTTTTGGCTAAAAAGAGAGAGAAAGGTATTGGTTACTATATGAGTGTTGCGTCTGTCCTTGTAGTTGTTTTACAAGGATGTTTAACAGGATGTCCTAACATCATGTCTGAGTCATGTCTCAGTTTCTATTATTGTCTTGTGATCTGAGTTATAAACATAATTATTTCATGTGTTCTGAGTTATCCAGGTTAGTGTTTGGTTGCTTAGGGTAAAGTTTATGTTTCTTCTTAAGGGTTCTCTTATTCCCCTAGAGAGGAATATTTATCCCTTCGTGACAAGAACCAGTTCCTGGGTTAAGGGGGAGTAACTGGGTAATCAGACGTGAGTTCTGGTTATCTTCTTCCTCATTTACAGGAAGAATAAAAGCTTCCGACTGAAATGACTTCAGAACCTTTGTTCCTGGATTTATTGTGTAAAAGGAGTTTTAGCCAAAATTTTCCAAAAGGGGGAGATTGAAAGTTCTAACTATTTGACTAATTTTGGCTATAACAAGATGTTAAAATATGTGAAGAACAACATGTCGAACAAGATGTTCTACCATGAAGACTCGACATCTCGGACTGCTACATCAAGATTTTGGTAAATTTATTCCAAGATTTAAGGAGCGCTTTAGTAGTGGTTCAAGGAATATTTTAACAAAAGATTCAAAGCCCGTTGACAGCTGAAGATTATAAAAGAAAGATTTAAACCTAGGGTAATTGAACTAATCCTTGTGTAAAACTTTTGTAAAGTAAAATAAGGTTTTAGGGTTTTGAGAGTCGTGTACTTGCTTGTGTTGTAAGTCGCCCTTTGTATCGATTTGACACATTGTGGTAGACATTGTTTCTATACAGATTCAGAAGCCTTTAGGTAATGAATTGTATATTTTTCTTAGATGAAGCTTTAAAGCAAGTCCATGTATGTTTGTTAGTCAAGAGCCTTGGCAGAACTTTATATTGAAAGGGGTGTCTTTCAAGTAGTTTGATACAGTCACCAGAGGTTGTGATTGTTAGATATCACCGAGGTGATTTAGGGAATGGGATGGGTTTCTCTTATCTTAGATGAAATTATGAGATAAAGATTACATTGGTTATTTACTAGGTAAAATGGAGATTACTTACCTGTAAACCTGAGGTTGTTTACATAAAATAATACTATTGATAATGGAATCTTCTTCCTAGCTTGGTAGCCCCCAAAGTAGGTGTTTTTATGCACCAAACTGGATAATCATATCTTTGTGTTATTATCATTATGCAAATTTACAGTTCAGTTTCTGCTTGTTGATTAACATGTCATAAAATATGTTGGAACATATGGTATAACCTTGTTCTAATAATGTATTAATCAGTATGCTTTATCCTGTCTTTGTTCTGCAGAGATCAGTGTCTCGACATGTGTTAGGACATTAGTTATCTGTATACCAGAATTTCAAAACCAAATCAAATATGCATTGTTCCTAATAAAATACTCTTGGCCCATGAAAATAAGTGAGATATATCCAAGAGGATCTCAAAAAATCAAATCAAATTTGTCAAGAAAAATAACAGCAGTACCTATTGTACAGTTGGCCAAGATGTCAAGACATCTGACTCAACATCTGTCTGATATTCATGACAGTAAAATCTGTTATGAGAGTTGGTCAAGATGTCATGACATCTTGCTCAACATCAGCTATGAACCATGTTTTAGTAAAATTTATGTCAATTATAAAACCATGGATCTAACAGAGTATAATGCTAACATCTTTTTGTAAAGAAAAGAAGAAAAAATTGTCAGTGTTGGGAATCAAAGCAAGTAACCTTTAATATATCACAATCGTTATTTGGATGGACCATGATAAAATGTATTTTAATAAAATATTAAAGAATTAAGACGGGTGAATTTAGTTATTACTACATTTAATTAGGTGGTCATGGTAATATAGTTTTACCAAATATATATTTTGTAGCAATGTATACATCTTGCAAATACAATCCATTTTATACACATAATTGTAGATACAAACTAAAATGTATCAAAATCTAGGGCACCGTCTAAGTCTATGGGTGCTTATGCCCTACACTATTTTCCTATTAGACTATTTCCTAATAGTGTTCAATTTGTCAAACTCATTTATCCTGACCAAAAAATTATTCTCCCAATTAGATGTTACATCAATGACATATGTTCTCCACTTTATAAATGTACATTGTAGAAGACATTCAAGCTCCAAGTAAACTTATAAAAAATGACTAATCTTTGAAATTCAACCAATACATATAGTCTAGCCAACAAGATTATTTGGTGGGTAACTTTGAAGCAGTAAAAAAGTTTTTAAAAAACCCTGATTTGTCAACTTAACAAAAACTCTATCATACACACTTGCTATAAAAATATTTATTTCACAAAAATGCATCCATTTTTACTTGGTGTTGGTAAACCATTTCTACCAAGAATTAGAGCTTCTAATTTTTTACTAAGTGACTCCCAACACAAGAGGAGGGTGAATTGTGATATTCCTAAATAAAAAATATTTACAATATTTTTTATATTAGTCCAATAGAGATAAAGCAATGGAGATGAGAGAAATAAAATAAATGACGAAAAATAAAGAGATAGAGTTAGAGAGATTACACCAGTTTTTTGTATAAGTTCGTCCTACCACTTGGTTTACTCATGTCCCCAAGAGTTCTCTCCTTAGAGTTTCACTAAAATATGTCTTAATATTTTTATAAGATATGTCCACGAACCTACTTACCACAATCAGAAGATTTTACACATTTTGATCTCTAAATCAGATGGAGCTTTTAACATGCTAAGCTCATAAACCAAACTAATATTTTAATTGGATAATATCAAGAACCGAACAAATATATTTCTCAAGAGAACTGGTGAAAAAATTACTAGCAAGTGTACTAGTGTTGTTATCGAAATAATAAAATTAAATTCATCTCCACAGGGATTGAAAATCTAGAACAAGGGATATTGTGCTATTAAATTAAAACAGTAAATTGAGGGGTTTACAAGTTTGTTTGGTTGAAAATTCAAGAAAAGAGTTTTATAACAATAATGAGGTAATATGTCAGGTTTTATTATCAAAATCTCATATTTATACTTGATTGATGAAACATGCATTAAGAGACATGTAGTGAATACAATATTACACGATGGGTTAACACTAGGAGGAATCTAGCTACTCAAATAGGTTCATCATCAAATAAAACCTAACCAAGGAGGAATCTAGCTACTCATGTTGAAGTTAATCAATACCGATAGTGTTTATTCAAATAACATGAAGAATCCTTGAAGAAGAATCTTCCCAATGGCCTCCAAAATCTCCATAATCACACATTATTGTCACTTTTCTCTCTCCTAGATCGATTCCATCCAAAAAGTAATCCAACAGTCCTTTAAAAAACACTTTTCATGTCAGAAAAGCTACCTAACATGGGGGCTCTGAAAAGCAACGTGGGTGCATTGTCAAGTAGTGTGGGCATGTTGATTCCAGTGGCTAGATCTCCTTATTAGCTTTCTTTTTCAAAAACCTTGTATTAATCTGAGTTACAGAACCCCGTATATGATCAATTTACTGGATAGATGTCATGATTTAAATTGTGCTAAAATTGATTGTTTCTTCGTAATTTCTCCATGAATAATTCACAAAGTCCATATTCCTTCCTACTTCTAGATTTTTTTTCTCACTTCTTCACACTTTGGTATGACTTTTTCTCATTATTCCTTCCATTTCATCCGAAATTGCTCATAAAAATCATGTAATGATGATTGTAATACAGTGGGAGAACCGACTTTTAGGTTTTGCGTTTTACCACAAATGTTGTGGATAGCAAGAGTCGCCACCGAATTTTCTTTTATCCAATAAAGGAAAGGGTGAAAAGAACAGGAAAGACCTTTGAGAATTTTCTTTAGTTCGGGGGGTAGGTTGTGAAAAGGGAAGGTGTTAGCACCCTTTTCATCCGTAGTTATCTATGGGCTCTTAATCTCTAGCTCACTTTAAAAATGCTTTGTGTTTGTGCATGTTTGCAAATATTTTGAAAATGCCTAAGTACGTCAATTTTGGAATGATTCTCGTATCGTTGAGAATGTATACAAAATGCTTATTTTGAAAATATTTGTTTTGTGAAAAGTATTTTGAAGATGACAATGTAAGGCAATTTTCTTTATAATAACCCTTGTATCAGTTCTCAAGAGTGTTTATAAAGTGTTTCGAAAGTAGTTGTTTTAAAAGTGTAAAGTGTAAAGATTTGTTTTAGTTTGTGAGCAAGCGATTATGAGCAATATACCTACTCAAAAGGTCTTTGTTCTTTTCCTCCTCCATTAGATAGTTCTATCCTACCATTAGTTAGTAAGAAGCCCTATTATTGGATGTGAGGGACAGGCGTGGGTCATCGTATAGTCATAGAAGGTAACTTGTAAGACGCTTTAGCAAATGCCGTAAGGGGCTAAGATCGTTTACTGAAGGCAGCATCGAAGGGTCATCGAGGGACTATGATCTTTTAATCAAGGGTCTTTGCTAAATCATCCCATTATCAGTGAGGATTCTCTCTGGGATACCGTACCGATATATGAGATTTTGTTTGATGAACCGAGCGACCACATTCTTAGTAACGGAAGCAAAGGAAGCTGCCTCAACCCACTTTGTAAAATAGTCGATGGCCACTAAGATGAAGCAGTGTCCATTGGAGGTTGTTGGCTTGATTTCCCCAATCATATCGATTCCCCACATAGCAAAGGCCAGGGAGCCGTCAAGACGTTTAGAGGAACCGGAGGTACGTGCACTTTATCCGCATAAATTTGACACTTGTGGCAAGTCCGAGAGTGTTGGTAGCAATCTGCCTCCATGGTGGATCAATAGTAGTCTGCCCGTAGGATTTTCTTTACCATTGTATGCCCACTAGAATGGGTACCAAAATTGCCTTCGTGTAATTCGACCATGATCCTTTCAGCCTCAGCCTTGTCTATGCACCGAAGCAATACAGAGTCATGACTGCGTTTGTACAAAATGTTGTTACTAAGGAAGAATTTAGCCGAGAACCTTCTTAGGAACTTCTTGTCATTCACTGAAGCTCCTTCTGGATATTCATGAGACTCGAGATACCTTTTAACTTCGTGGAACTAAGGTCGATCCACTACCTCTTCAGTACTAATCTCGTGACATTAAGCCGGTTCATCCATCCGCTCAATGGTGATTTGAGGAGCCTCGTTATCCCAATTAAGTTTAAACATAGATGACATTGTAGCTAATGTGTCGGCTAGCTGATTTTCTTCTTGCAGGAAATGCTTGAAGGTAATCTTCTCGAAATGCGGCAGCAATGTCAACACATGTTCTTTATAAGGGATAAGGTTAGGGTGTTTGGTGTCCCATTCCTCTTTGACCTGACTAATGACCAAAGTTGAATCTCCAAATACATCCAAGTATTTGATCCCCAAGTCTATAGCAGCTTTGAGACCGAAGATGCATGCTTCGTATTCTGCCATGTTGTTTGTGCAGTTGAAGCAAAGTCTGGCAGTAAAGGGAGTATGACATCCTTCTGGAGATATGAGTACGGCACCAATACCATTTCCAAGTGCGTTGGATGCCCCATCAAAGAACAGGGTCCATAGGGATCCTTGTTCAGGTCCGTCATATGGCCTGATTTCTTCACAGTTGTCTAACGTCATGATGTCTATATCTGGGAATTTGAACTTCATGGACTGATAGTCTTCCATAGCTTGGTGATAGAGGTGATCAACTAATACACTACCCTTTATAGTTTTCCTGGTAGTATACTGTATGTCATATTCTATCAGGATCATCTGCCATCTCGCTATTCTCCCAGAAAGAGCGGGCTTCTCGAAGATGTACTTTATCGGATCCATTTTAGATGTCAACGGAGTAGTATGGGTCAGCATATACTGTCTCAGCCAGCGAGCAGCCCATGCCAGAGCGCAGCAAGTTTTCTCGAGCAGTGAATATCTTGTTTCACAGTCGGTAAACTTTTTACTCAGGTAATAAATAGCATGCTCTTTTCGGCCAGACTCGTCATGCTGCCCCAACACACACCCCATTGAGTTTTCTAAAACAGTTAGATATAAGATCAATGGCCTTCCCTTGACAGGTGGCAACAACACAGGAGGCTCTTGCAGATTTTATTTTATTTTGTCAAAAGCAACTTGGCATTCGTCATTCCATTTGATTACTTGATCTTTCTTCAAGAGCTTGAAGATTGGCTCACAAGTAGCCATTAGGTGAGAAATAAACCTGGCTATGTAATTCAGACGTCCCAAGAATCCTCTGACTTCTTTCTCAGCACGAGGAGACGGCATTTCTTGTATCGCTTTAACCTTGGCAGGATCAACTTCAATACCCTTGTTGCTGACGACAAAGCCTAAGAGTTTACCAGACCGTACTCCGAACGTGCACTTGTTTGGATTCAATCTCAACTTGTACTTCTTCAGCCTCTCAAACAGCTTCTGTAAGTGATCAAGGTGCTCTTCTTCCGTCTGCAATCTGGCTATCATATCGTCTATGTAGACCTCTATCTCATGATGTATCATGTCATGAAATAAAGCTACCATGGCGCGTTGATAAGTTGCCCCAGCATTCTTCAGTCCGAATGGCATGACCTTATAACAGAAAGTGCCCCACTGTGTAACAAAGGTCGTTTTCTCCATATCCTCAGGTGCCATTTTGATTTGGTTGTAGCCCGAGAAACCGCCCATGAAGGAAAACACTTTGTGTTGCACCGTATTATCAACTAGAATGTCGATGTGGGGGAGTGGGAAATCATCTTTGGGGCTTGCCCTATACAAATCTCTGTAGTCTACACACATCCGCACTTTACCGTCTTTCTTAGGTACAGGAACAACATTGGCCACCCAATGGGGATAAGAGGTGACAGCTAAAAATCTAGCATTGAATTGCTTCATGACTTATGCCTTGATCTTTTCTGACATATCAGGCCTCATGCGGCGAACCTTTTTCTTTACTGGGGGACAATCTTCCTTTGTAGGCAAACAATGTACCACAATGTTTGCATCCAGTCCCGGCATGTCTTCGTACGACCAGGCAAAGATCTCAACATAATCATGCAATAACTGAATCAGACGCTCCTTGACATTAGGTTCCAAGTTGGCACCCACTTTGACCTCTTTCTTATCTTTCTCAGTTCCCAAGTTAATTGTTTCTACCGGCTCCTCGTGTGGTTGAATGGTCCTTTCTTCCTGTTGCAATAACCTGGCCAACTCCCCTGGCACTTCATAATCTTCCTAATCTTCGTCGTCAGCTTGGTAGATCGTATTTTCAAAGTCACAATTGGCCATAGCAGAATTGTTACCCATGAGATCCTGAGTGGATGTAGATCTGCATTTTTAATATGTGAGTGTGTGTAAGAGCATAGCTACCTTTGAAATAAATAAAATGTAAGAAAGAAAAGATGAAGAAAACAAAATTTGATGCAAAAACATCCATGATTCATTAATGACATATGAGAATGAAGTGACAACCCTCACAAATGGACCGTTGTGCCTCGGGCAAGACACAAGGTTTTAAAAAGTCTGAATTGTTTAAATATTACAAGCCTGAAAATATTAAAAGACAATTACTCTTAAATAAAAGTAATAGGAATGAAATCTTTGGCCTCCCAATTGTTGAGCCCTCCGCTGATGGTTGGAAAAATCCATTCGTCCATGTCACAGCTACCATCACTGTCTTCCAATGCATTGACTCCTTGACTGTTGATACGCAGAGGTGGCCCCCCTGCACGAGAACGTCGAACAGCTCTTTGGGCCTCTAAAGTGAACCCCAACCCAAATTTGTCGGACTTGTAGGGAATATCCGGAAGCTGACCCCAGATATTACATCCTCCTTCTTCAACTACTGCTCGAGTATCTTTCAAAGAGGCCATCTTCAGTGGAGGTCTGGTAATCTTCGGGACCTTTGGAGTAGCCTTGGTTATTGCGACAATTGCTGGAACCTCCTCAAAGTTCTGACAGGGAGTCTCTATGAATTCACCATCCATTTCAACATACCTGAAAGAGTTCAGATGGCTAACCATGTACTCCTCCTCTTCGTGAACTGTGACAATCTTTCCTCTGATCGGGTATTTTAGCATTTGGTGTAGGGTAGAAGTGACGGCACCAGCGCCATGGATCCAGGGTCGACCCAACAGACAAGAGTATGAAGGGAGGATGTCCATCACATAGAAAATTGAGTCAAAAGTCTGAGTCCCATTTTTTATAGGGATACTAACTTCTCCGTGCATTGTCCTCTTGGAGCCATCAAAAGCCCTTACTATGATGTTGCTAGGTTTCAAGATGAGCCCCTCGCAATCCAGTCGGTCGAGAGCATTTTTGGGCAAGACATTCAATGATGAGCCAGTATCCACCAGAACGTGGGCAAGTGTGGTACCCCTGCATTCAATGGAAATATGTAAGGCATCGTTGTGCTTCCTTCCCTTAGATGTTAAATCAGCGTCGGAAAAGCCCAATCCGTTATCAGCAGTTAGACTGGCCACACAGTTTTCAAATTGGTCGATGGAGGTCTCTTGGGGCACGTGGGCGGTCTTAAGAAACATTACCAAGGCTTTGGCGTGGGTTTCAGAACACAAAAGTAAGGACAACTGTTGTACCCCAAAATTTTCCCTCTCATATTTCTCAAAAACATTGCAACAAAAATCTCTAAGTAGCTCAAGCTTCCTCAAGAGTTGGTCAGACAAGTCATCTCCTAAGGCAGTCAACCCCAAATTAGGGTTTTGTGTTGCATCAAGATACTTGATTCTAAATGACCTCAAGTTCTCCCCAATGTCCTAATATGTTCTCAAGATCATCCATGACAAATTTTAAGCCTTGCAAAGGAAGTTTGCTCAGTCCATTGCTCAAAGGGTCCAAAAATCGACTGTGCTAGGGCAAAAGTCAATTGTGACCTACATACAGTCAAACTTCAAGATTTTTTGTCAACATTCTCATTTTGAAGGTTATTTCATAATTTTATCAAGGGTTGATCATGATCCATCAAGGATTTCTCAAAATTCATCAAGACTCAAAAGTTGCTAAATTAGGGTTTTGTAGGAAAAGTCAACTCAACTTTGACAAAACATAACTTTCTCATACCTTATGAGAAATGACCCATCCAAATCTCATTTTGAAGAGGATGCAATTTCCTACAATCCATCTTCATACCCCAAGATTAAAAAATGCACTCACAAGAAGTTACAAATTTGGACATTATAGGTCATTTTTTGAAAGTCAACAAAAACACCTTTGTTTCCAAAGCTTATAACTTGAGAATGGAATATCTAAACGAGAAGAGACCAAAATGTTTGGTTAGAGGACATCTAAAGCTTTCTAAAAAGTCCAAGAACACTTCCAAAAGTTCAAAATTGAAGAAGTTATGCATTGTTGAAGTTGGACATTTTTGCAAAATTGCCAAAAGTCAACTATCCCCAAACCTTCAAATTTTGTCAAATAGGCCCATTCTTTTCCACTTGATTTGAGCTTGCATCATTGTCCACGTGTCATAGCTTCAGCCATGAGCTCGTATTTCATTTTTATTATTTTATTTGATTTTTTATTGAATTTTTTCATTTTTAATCAAATAAAATCATATAAAATCCCAAACTTTGATTACATGAGATCTTTTGGCTATTTCAGGATTGGATCATCATCATTAACATCATCAAATTCGTATCACACCATATCATGTGCAAAAAGATTGAGTTTTGATAAATTTTGCAAGTTATAAAGAGTGAATCAAATCAAATCCCAAGGCATTGATATGAGAAGATTCAAGCCATAATTCTTACCCTAATACATTCCATAGTACATAAGCAAGCCACAGGGATGGAAATAAGGGTTGGAGGTTGCAAGAAGAGGCAGAACAAAGTTTGGAAAAAGTGACAAAAAGCTTGAATTCGAAACCATAGCTAGAGGCACTTTCAGAAGCTGAGACCTATCCCAATCTCTTCCTGGGTGTTCACACAAGCGATTTGGATCAAAAGCAAGCTTCCTCACCCACCACAACATGCTGTAAGTACCACGAAATACACCTCTGTTCTTGATTTCACAACTCAGAATTTATGCATCTTTTTCATGAATTAGCACCATATTTTGAATCTACATGTTATTTGCAAACCTTTGGCAATAATCAATTTGGTTTTTAGGCGCTGTAACCCCGAAACACCATAGCTAGGGTTGCGTTTTTGCTTTTAGGGGTTTTTATTTCAGGTGAAATAGGTCCATATAATGGGCATGGTTGCACTCAGGAGAAGGAGACAAACACAACCATGCCCTTGAAAGTTATTTTTATTGCCTGGAATTGATTTTTGGATCGAGCTGCGTTTTTAGCTACGGATTCAAATCCGCAGGTAAAATTACAGTAGTGGAAGGACAGGGACGAAGAGCTGGCGTTCACCCATTGGCCCATTCAAATGTTTTTTCGCGCGTTTTGTTTTTCTGATCAATAAGCATTGTTTTGTGTTATTATCATTATTTTGTATATTATTAACAAATAAAACGAAACAGCGTAGTGGCAAGGCAGGCGAGGCATCATCCATCAGGACCTGGGTTCGAATCCCAGGTCCTCCACTTTCTCAATATGTTTTTTCTTCAGGTATTCCAATGCGCATGAGGACCTGCAATTCACCATACACCTTCACACATCCAATTTCCAGATGGCCCAAGGCCAAATCTGATGGTCAAGCGCTAAAGGTCTACATGGAGCCAAGTCAACTCATGTACACTGAATCAGGAAAAGGTCAACAAGGCCAGCGTGTAATGGGCCTCAGAATTGCTTCTCAAACTCCCAAAACAGGCCCAACCCCCCTTTCTTCTCATCTTATTTATTTTATTTTAATTATTTGTTTTATTATTTCTATTTAAATTCTAACCAATTAAAATTCAGCCTTTTCATAAAATAAAATCACAAAAATATTTTTATGTTTAATCAAATTTCAAATTTTTATTTTTATTAATAAATACTAATTAATAGATTTAGGTTTTAATTAGAATAACTTTAACATGTTTTTGTAAATAATTGAAATTAAATGAGACTTAATTAGGTTTTTACTAATTCAATTATTTTATTTTCTTTCTTAAAATAACACAAAAAACCCAAAAATAATTTATTTTTATTAATTAATTAATTCATTAATTTAGTAATTAATTTAGGTTAACTTCTTTCTTAAAATAAATAACAAAAAAATCTTTTGTTTAACAAAAAGGGTCAAAACCCTAATCTTGCACTCGATTTAATTTCCCGCACGCGATTTATTTATTTTATCCAATATTGTACTTGCTCGTGGATTGTAATAGTTAATAGGACCTTTTATTTATTTTTTATCGCTTTATTTATTTTTAAAGGGTTTGTATTTGGCGATGTAAATACCCGACGCCTTGTAATTTAAATTCCGCAATTTATTTTCCGCAACTTATATTTGTTAGATGTTTGATAATAGGATGGCATGACAAGGCTGAATGTTTTAACCTAAAATCAACTTAGATCACCATTAACATGTACAAAGACAAAAATAACTGAAAACGACACACTCGCACATGCGCACTCTTAGGATACACCCCACTTGGTTGCCTTCGTACGCGGTCATTGAGTATAGGTCACTTTAGAGGTCGTCCTCTTGTCTAAAGATCATAGTCGCCTCGAAACGGTTGCCTCGGATATTGTTGCCTCAAAACAAATAATCTAAGACATTAGGGTTACCGCTAAGGCATCCTAACATTGCTTTAGTGACTGTAAGTCCCTAATTCGAATTGACCCTCAAACTCCAACGACAGTGCTACCTACTCATTCATAGTGGGATAGCATTGTCTAAGGGACATTAGTACAGAACGATTCCTTTTTCGAGTAGGTAGATGGTTCTTAAGTACTTGCTCTTTCAAAAAACAAAATCTTTTTCACACTTACACTTTTCGAACAAAGTTTTCAATAACACTTCATACACTCTTGAGGACAGAAGCAAGAGTTAAATCGAAATTTTCAAACAAAAACTTTTCCAAACCCACAAGCACAAAGAAAGCAATTTTGAAAACAATATGAGCAAGTACCTAAGAGCCCGTGGATAACCACGGATAGAAAGGGTGCTAACACCTTCCCTTTCTATAATCTACCCCCCGAACCCGAGAAATATCTCGAAAAAGGAATTTTTCTGTGCTTTTTTCCTTTCCTTGTTGGATAAAATAAAAGTCGGTGGCGACTCTTTCTTACCGCGACATTTTGCCAAAAAACACATGCAAAACGCAAACCAGCATTCCAAAAACAGTCATTTCTTCCCACCGTATCACAGAACTGGCGACTCTGCTGGGGAACATTCATAAGTGGGGTGTACCTTAGGAATAGTTCATATTGTTTTCAATTGCTTGACTTGCATGCTTTATATTTGTGGGCTTGTATCGGAGTTACTATAGATCCTAACCCGGATCTGGGGGATACCTTTTAGGTAAGTAGCAATAAACTGTGAGGGAACTGTACGGCGTAGACCGATACGGTTGAAGCAGTAGCTACGTTGGTGTGGTACTTTAGTTTGTATCGATATCCCTTGTGGCGCAATGAGGAGAATATTGGTCTTCTAAGGGGTCATTAAGCACCAACTGACCTTAGAACCTTTAGATTGACCAACTTGGCCATAGAACAGTAGCAGTATGCTACACTCATTGAGACTAAACTCTCGCGATGATTACGGCCGCAAGAAAAGGTTGCTAAATTGGAATTATGACTGATCGAGGGTAGTCAATGATATTGAGATCCTCTAGAACCCGATTACTATTTTTAGGAAAGGTTTGAACCAACTGAACTAAAAGAGGGTAGTGCCTAGACTCCTTGCCAACCTGAAATCTACGGGCTATTTGTGTGACTTGTGTGCCTTTACCATGTTTGCTATTTGTGGATACTTGTGGTATGTTTTCTATCATAACATCATGACATCAT